>JADMNL010000033.1:146365000-147565000 GCA_016271365.2 Neoceratodus forsteri
TCACCATTTTTTGAAGCAGTGTGTGCTGTATGCATTTACTTTAGAGAAATAGCTAGAGTGTGTGTTGCACTGGATGTGAATTGGGACTTCATCTTCAGTACTAACAAAAAAAATCAACAAATGATTGAACAAATCTCCTTGTACACATTTTAGCAGCCTTGTGTGAATCACGAATATATTCAGACATAGCGTGTTGTTGGCATGTGTGGGACTCAAACCCAGGTCATATCAGAGTGAACCCAGTATGCAACTGATGATTTCCTGATCGTATTGCCTGATGTCATGTATCAGGTTGCATAGTGTTTCCATGTACTGTCAATATTGCAGTGTTTGGTCCCTCCCCTACCACTGCAGATGTTGGTATTGATGAATTGTTATTTTTTCAATTGGTGAGCTGGACACTGGAAAAAAAGGCTGCTTCTGTGCAATGCATTTCAATTTGTTGCAGTCTAAAGGGATCTTATCCAATAGTGAGGTGTGTTTTGTATTGAAGGTTTTATATATTTATCTATTTTTGTATGCTAAGTTGCTTCTCACAATTGCAATATGCACTCCATGGACACTGTTAGCTTTTGTCTACTTGTTTACACTTTGGAAATAGAATGGTGATCAGAAAGCAAGAGCAGACTTATATTAAATCAAATGGTAACCATCACCTGACACCATTCTTAATCCGACAGCTGCAAACTGCATCAACGTTACCCTCAGCTGCAAGTGTAAAAACGTCACACTGTCCTGAGAATGGAATGTAGTTTGTAGAAATGATTATTTATTATAATGCTGCTATTTATTGGATCAGTCCCAATGTCAAAAGGAAACACAAAATAATAGCCACACTTCCGTAGATACGTTTCAAATGCAGTGAAGCACAACATACTATTTTATGTGGATGATTCATTTTTATTTTTTAGTTATAGACTGGCCCTGGTGCTCATCTTTTCACTTTGATTCTGTCCGCCTCCTCATTTTCAAACCAATCCAATATGCCATATGTAACAATTCTGCATCTGAAATGTACTTTCGTGTTTGAAGTGTAATCATGCTTTAATTACAGAAAGTACACAGTTCTGTAAAGTTAAACTACATTAAAGCTACAAGGCAGAGACTTGTTTTGACCAATGTATGTACAAATTAATCACCCTAGAGCTAATCTGCAATTGTATGGTACAGTAGCAACAATACAGTGTGGGTTATAGCAATTTAATTTAAATTGTAAATAAAATACATTTCTGCAGATCTCAACAAGGGGATGTTCACTTGTAATCACACATCAGATTTATCCCCTGACCGCTGCCACCAAAAAAGCAAATGGCTTAACCACTAGATTACACAGCTTTCTTGTATATTTTTTTATGGGACACTGTCAGCTTTTATCTACTTGTTCTAAATGGACAGTGGTTTAAGGCTCTGGGCTGCAAACTTGGAGACCAGTGTTTGAATCCTACAGCCCCTGCTTGCATACTGTGTGACCCTGAGCAAGTCACTTAACTTCCTTGTGTTCCCAGGTCACACCTGTAAACAAGTTTTCAGCTTAGTGTGTTTCTCCTGGTAAAAAAAAAAGTTGCATGTGTGCAGTTGGCATTCATAAACAACAGAACACCTCCATGCAATAACATTTCATTAACAGTGCATTGTTTCTCGATTTATTTGAGCAAAAAAAAAAAATTCAAGCAGAACATCTTGAAGTAGACTGGCTGATGCTCTCGTATGCCCCCAAGTGCCATGTCATGCCAAACCATGGGTGAACCCATTCATGAATGAGTCTGACATTTTGGGGGCATTTTTTGTTGAGGGGTTCAAGAAAAGGTATACAGTATATAACCTTAGTATTCTGCAGCCATGGGTCATTTTGTTTTTTAAATGAGTGCTCTAACCTGACTTTTATTCAGTTTAATCTATGTTTCTATTAAAAACAAGGAGGTCATTAGAAACGATAAGCAAAACTCAGAATCAAGAATAAGAGAGGAGGTCAAAAACAGTAATACAACTTTCTTCTGGTGCACATGAGGAACTTCACAAACACAGGAGAGTACTAGTCCAGAAGGATGAGAATATAATATGATGGACTCCACAGAATTGTTCTGGCTGGGGAACACAATACACACCATGTGGCATATCATTAAATTGGAAGGGGGCATTAGAAACAGACATCATAAAGTATTTTTTTACAGTGTAGGTGGTAGACCAGTCTTCCCACTAATGTTATCAATATTGGGATGCTATCAGGGTTAAAGCACAGTGGGACAGTTGCAGAATGGCTATTAGGAACAAGACAGAGGCATGGGGGCAAGTGGGACTCTGAAGGGGCTGAGTAAATAAAGAAGGACATGCATAAGGCAGACTCAAAGTCTATTTGTCCTAACGCATCTACAGTATGTATCCATGTAACCATTCTTCGACTGGTGCGCTGTGCAGGCTAGGGAGACAGGAACAACTGATGCCAATGGCTGATAGCAGGTGCATGCTCAGAATATGACAATTTGAGAGAAGTAAAACAGCAACTCTCAGGGCAGGAAAAAAACCTAATTTGCCAATGTAGTTAGTAGGCCATTGGATAAATACATATATATATATATGTTAATAACTATGGGTGGGATATTCAGACTGCACCAGGCAGGGGTGCAACCTGGGCACAGTGTAACTGGGCTGCACCAGGGCATGGACCAGGCGATATTCAATGGTGCTGCACCATGGCTCAGCACTGTTGAATATGGCACTGAGGGCACATGCACTGCACATGTCACAATGGCACTGTGCCAGCACAAGTGGCAGAAGGGGAGCAGGGGGATGCGCCAGTGCAAGTGCAGTTGCGCTAGGCACATCAACCGTGATATTCAGCACTGGGCATGCAAATTAGATCATTATGCTTGCAAGGTGCAAATGGGGCCATTTGCATGTCATTATGGTCCTATTTGCATGCAGTGCACCGTTCCCCGGCAACTTGCACCTGGCGCCCTGCCCGGCTGCAGCCATCTGGGACTGATGCCCTCCTGACCCATGGCGGTCTCCACACCCATTCGCCTGATCATAGGCATATGTTTTATATATCCCTGGTGGTCCAGTGAGCCGCTTTCCAACTCCTGGTCGTGGACATATGTATAAATCAACCCTGGTGATCCAGTGGACCACTCCCCATCACCCGATCATGGGAATATGTATAATTAAACCGTGGTGGTCCAGTGGACCGCTCCCCAGTACCCAATCATTGGAGGAAATACTGAACTACATCCTGGTGGTCCAGTGGCACCCCTCTCCCCACCTGCCCACTAAGGACCCCACCACCCAGCACCCCCCCAGTCAACATCAGGCAGCAGCACCCCACCCACATGCCACCCGCCGACTGACAGAGTACAGTAGGGTCTGCATGCCTATTGGTCAATGCATGGGGTGGGGCGTGCAGACCATGCTATACTAGGCCTGAATGTGAATGAATGCATTCATTCACATTTCGACCTATGTGGTCAGTATGGTCTGCATGCTCCATTGGCCCAATGAAAAAATCAATAAGTGTACAGACCCTACTGTACTCTGTCAGTTGGTGAGCAGCTACGGCATGCAGGTGGGGTGTTGCCGCCCGCCGCTGACTGAGGGGGTGCTGGGTGATGGGGGCCTCAGTGGTGGGTGGGGAGGGGAGTACCACTGGACCACCAGGGTGTCATTCAGTATTTCTGCCTGCGATTGGGCACTGGGGGGGAATCCACTGGACCACCAGGGATAACTTCATTTCAGGCCTGTGTAGTACAGTATGGTCTGCACGCCCATTGGCCTATGCAGTGGACCAATAGGCGTACAGACCCTACTGTACTCTGTCAGTTGGCGGGCGGCATGCAGGCGGCATCTTTCGGATGAGACGTTAAACCGAGGTCCCATCTGCCTGGATTGGTGGTAGTTCAGGTGGATGTTAAAGATCCCATGACACTTCTGGAAAAGAGTAGGGGAATTTTTTATTTGAAAACAGATCATACATCAGCAAATAGAACAACAGAAAAAAAATAGGAAAAAACAAAGAAAACATCATTTGTAAACAGAAATTATAACTCCTAAGGACCTATGATACATTCAGGAAGAAAATTCACAACAGAAAATTCCTACATTATAGGTCAAAAAGAGGGATAGGAGAACAAAAGACATGCAGCATTCACAAAATCCAAGTAATATATTTCCAACAACTAAGAAAAACTTGATTATCCAAGGTTCGGTGTTCAAAACTCTTTTGCTTTCCTAATGCTAGTTCTATACGATTAAGTATAACACTGTTAGGAAGAAGGGTGTGTTGTAAGGAGAACTGACATCTGGCTTGCCATAAATGATATTTAACACATGCAAAAATCACAGTGAATGTACTAGGATGATACCTCGTTAGAAAACCTGAATAATCCCCCAAAATCAAACTCTGATAGGTAATGTGTCTCATAACACTCCAACCCCACCTAGTGGCCAAATCCAACCAAAAGGAAATAATATAAGGACAAAGTAGGAAGAAATGTTCTAATGTTTCAATCTGTTCCACACAACCTGTTCTGAGACACACTCTGTCAGCAATAGGTTTATGTTTTAAATTACCCCGGATCCCCAACTTCCCATGACAGCAAAGCCATTGTATATCCCACATACTAGGTGGTACCCTATGATCCATTAAAAGACGAAGGGCCTGTGAAAGTTTAGTAGGGATACAAAACAGGAAATCCACTTGAACATAGAAAACATTCCTCATAATTTCCAAATAAAATCTTTTCTAGAAACCTCATGCAATTGTGCCTTGCCCAATTTCCATTCCTCAGTTTTCTAACTGCTGAATCTGCATAGGAAGGAGCCACAGCATATATTCCTTTTAGAACACCTCCTCCTTCCCAATGTGACAAAATGAAGAAATAAAACTGAGTCCAAGCCGACCATGGATGATCCCGAGGCTGGACCATTTTTTGGAAAGAGGCTATCATAAAAAAGGAGTGATAAAACACTATAGGGTTTATCATCCCTAAACCCCCTTGATTAATTTTCAAATAAGTAAAAGCACATTTTATCGGGTTTAACCGACTACCCCACACCATTTGAAAAAAGCAATTATATAACCTAGTTTCTAAAGAAATAGGCACCGGAAAAACCGAACATACCTGTAAAAAAATGGGTAATAAGAATTTCTTAATAATTAACACCCGTTTCTTTTTAGAAAATCCCCAGGATTTCCATTGTTGTACTTTCCGTTCTCCTGTAACAAGACACTTCTCCCAGTTGAAAAAGGCTAAATCCCCTTTTCCAAAATGGAGACCTAAAATGGTAAGGGAATCAGAGACTAAAATACCCCCAATATCAGGAAGTAATGGAACGTCTCCAGTTGCCAAACATTTACATTTCCCATAATTCAGCTTAGTGCCATTTAGAGCAGAGAAATGGGTAACCACTTGTAGTGCCTCTAATCCTGAAGGGACATCTACAACCAATAAACATATATCATCTGCATATGCCGAAATTTTTGGGGCAGGTAAGGTAAGCGAAGGAGATAAACCCTGAATGGACCTATTATTTTCAATCTCCCGTAAAAGGGGGTCCAATACAAATGCATACAATAAAGGGCTGACAGGACAACCCTGCCGAACCCCTCGATTTAACTGAATTTCTGAGCCCAAATAATTATTAATAAGCGGGCAAGAGCCGGCCTTGGAGTATAATGTGTTAAGAAATTGGATAAAGGGCCTAGGGAACCCATATCTACCTAACACTTGAAAAAGAAAAGCATGGGACACAGAATCAAAAGCTTTTGCTTGATCCAGAGCCAGAACAAAACCAGATAGCTTTTTTTGAGCCCCAAATTCACACACATCCCTAAGGAGTTTCAAATTTTGTTGAATCGAACGGTGGGAGACAGGACACGTCTGTGCAGGATGCAGCACCTCTTGCACCACCACTTGAAGCTGTTTACACAATATAGTAGAAAGAATTTTGTAATCAGTATTCAGGAGACTAATTGGTCTCCAATTACCAAAATCTAAAACATCACTTGTTTTATAAATGAAAGTTAAAATAGCCAAATTAAACTTCAAATTACCGAAACCAAATCGAAGAATATCATTATAGACAGCGGCCAATATGACACACATGTCGTCCTGAAAAACTTTATAAAATTAATTTGTTAGTCCATCTAAACCTGGCGAAACCCCCGTACGAAGGGAGCCAATGACTGCCTGCACCTCCAGTGGGGTAATGGGCCCTTGTAATAGATCTGCATCTTTTTGGGAAATAGCAGGAACAGGAAAATGCAAAACCTCATCCCAAGAAACAGTCGGAATAAAACCCATACCAAACTGTGAGGAAACCTGACATTCAGCAACTGCCAGCATTTCTGCTAAAGAAGTTTTCAGCTGTCCGGAGGAATCCCGAAGCCCTGTCATAAGCTTCTTCTCAATTTTATGTTTACATGCCATGTATGGGTCCTGAAAAGGTTGCTGATGGGTACCAAACTTCAGTCCAGCATGAATCGAAGCAGCCCTCTGGTATTGATACTGAAGCATATTTTGCCTAGCAATCTTCATCTGAGACTGAACCTCCAAATCCCAAGACCAAGGATGTGACAGCAATTTGTAATATTGATTCCTAAAGTCCAAATATTGTAAATATTCTGAAGAACATTTCCGTTTACCATAAGCAATAAAAAAATCCTTGACTGCTAACTTGGTGTCTGTCTACCATGTAATCCAATCAGAGAAAAACACAGCCACCGATTTCCTAAGGATCATAAAATCCTTCAGCTGGGCCCAAAAAACTGCCTCAGACAATAAGAGGGAATTCAACATCCATCTACTGTCAAAGGCAGGAAAAAAAGTAGGAATTTGATGTAAACTGAGTTTACCATATAAAAACCTGTGGTCCGAAAAATCACAAGGTAGTACTAAACAAACCAAAGGGACTAAATATTGGGAAAGAAAAAGGTAATTCTAGTTTGAAAAGAAGCCCTTCTGTAAGTAAAGCCATTTGATGTACGTAATCCTCTGAAAGCATCTTTCAACTTAGCCACCGCTACTGTCTGTGAGAGAGCATGAGCATCACAATACGTCTTTTGCTGAATATCATTTTTAAGAATAATATCCAAACTACAATTCATATCCCCACCCCAGACCACATGTTTAGAGGTGAATAAATATGGTTTAAGTAGATTGAATAAAGCAATTCGAGATGTCTTCGTTTGTGGAGCATAGGTATTAATCAGTCTGAAACTAAAACCCTGAAATAAGCAATCCAAAATTAAAACCCTTCCAGGCTGAACATCTACCAACCATGTTATGTGAACAGAGGGATGGGAAACAGAATGCCCACCCCATCCGCAGCACCCTCCCCAAACGACCAAAAGGAAGGGCCATCCCACCAGAGTCTTTTTACCTGAGTCACCTCACGCAGAGAAGACAAATGTGTCTCCTGTAGAAAGATGATATCTACTTTCAAATCCCTACACTGCTGCAGACAAATTAAACATCTTCTATAGCTCTTTATGTTACAACAATTAAGAGATACAATGTTCAAACAGGCCATAAAACAAAAAGCTGGAAATTCAGGGTTTATCTTGCTTCCGCTTTCTACCCTTCTTCTTTTTCACCTCCAATAAATCCATACCCCCCCCATCTTCAATCTCCATACTAGAGGTCTCATCAGACTTCAGCAGCTCAGGGCCTCCCTCACCCTCGAGGTCAGATAATGCTGAAAAGGAATTTTGAGTAAGGCAGACCCCCCCAACCCCACCGTGCGACTGCTGGCTTGTGTAACCCTATGAGGAGTTTGAAAAGGAATGTCTGAAGCTGGCACCACCGAAGGGTCCCTACAGGGGGATGCAAAACAGAGGGCTCAGAACTGTGTGGAAGGGGGGGGTCTGAAACCTGTTGTGAAACCAGAGTTACAGATTGGTCCCCGGTATTATCTACTATACTTCGGTTTGTAACAAGGACTTCAGGGACCTTTGCCTGACCCTGACTAGTAGTAGGAGTAGACTCCTTACTCTGAGGAGGGGCCGGATGAGACTGACATCTACCCTGAGCCTGGGATATCAATTCTTCTTTATTTAAACCCCCCTGTCTATTCTGACCTGCCCAAGGACATTGATGATATGCATGGCCAGAATCCTCACACAGATTACATCTAAACACATTTCTACAGACCTCACTATCATGATCAAAATCCCCACATAGCGTGCATTTAACTTTGTCACATGCACTGCTTAAATGCTGTCGGCTACCAAAACGATAGCATGCTTTGGGTTGTCCCGGATAAAAGCACACTCCCTGGTCTTTGCCTAAGAAAAAGCTATTTGGAACATGTAGGACTTCATTATTTATTACATGCAATTTAACTTTAAAACGCCAGGCCCCAGTCCAAATCCCTTCAGTATCAAGGATAGGCTCAGGAGGGCCTAGAACCATGCATTTGTGTTCCAACCAATACAAAATATCTCCCACATTCACCCCCTCATTTCTAAACATGACGTTAATAGTTTTAAATAGAGGTTTAGTGATGGGAATAGCCCAGAAAGGTAGCCATAGGGGCAAAGACTTACAGCTCTCATATTTATGCCAGAATTTATCCAAACCAGCCATTTGTTTGAAACTAATATCAAACGTATCCTCCCCCCTAATATTAATCAAAGCATAAACATCCACAGGCAGAAACTGCATCGAGTCCAATAACAGTTTTCTTGCCACATAAAGTCTGTCCAGGTGTTCAGGTAAACCACCCCTATAACACAAATGGACCGCATTCCATCTCGGGGCTTGTTCCAACTTATTTTGTTTGAAGAGATCTGAAAAACAAGGACCTTTCCTAGTCTCCTGGTCATCTGGCAACTGTACAGATGAATGCCGCAGTGGAATATCTGTCCCCGCACCCAAAATACTGTCAGACCGAGAACTCCCATTCAATACAGAAGGCTGTACAATCTCTGACTGAGTTCCCAAAAGAGGTGACTCACCCACCTTCACAATCGTTTGGGGAGGACCCGATTCCATCGGTGAAAAGGACAGCCAGGTAGGATCTGGCAACCATCTACCGTCTGGCTGCTGAATCCACCCAGCCTGCGATAAGGCCATATCCTCGGACCACTCAGCTGCAGAAACGGTAGCCATACTCGTACCACCAGTGCGTCTGTCTTCTGCAACTGACTCCACCACTTCCTCTGTCACTGACGCTGCCCTCGCGATAACTGAAGATTCCATCTGTACAGCAGTCCGTAGTGTTTCCAGCAGCAAAATGGGACCGCAATCCCCACCAAGATCCAACCCAGGAGCAGCTAAAGCAGCAATGGCATCCGTAGGCGAAACTCTAGGCACCGATTCAACATCCACATCACAACTCCCGACTGCATGCTTAAAAGCCTGCATTTCTCCAGAAGACGACTCCTCGGTAAGCTCCGTAGCAGGCTGCGCCTGCACCCTAGCCTCATTTAGATCCATCGGCAGAGCCTCTGCCTGCACGTCCTCCTCCATGATGATCCTCGCACAGACTGCGTGTAGGGGAATTTCCCCAGTGTCCTGGCCAAATTTCCCTCATTCACTAAAAATACCACCAACAGCTTAATCTGGTTCAATTTCAGTTGCTTACCATCTGTATCCCCCCCCCGGGTCACCCCTGAAAAAGGGACTTCTAGGCCCAGTGGGCTTACCGGGTCAACAAAATTCAACAAAAACAAAACAAAAGCATATACCCACAATTGGGTGATGGGGAGTGGTCCACTGGACTACCAGGGATATAATATTCATATGCCCACGATTGGGTGATGGGAGGGCACAACGTTCCCTGGGCAGGAAGCATGTATGTTCTGGGTGGGCAGGTGGCCACCCACGGCTGACGGCTGCCATGTTGCTCCCTGCAATATGGCAGTTCACCTGTGGGTGGCCAGGACTTGTTCCTGGATTTACCAGGCATAACTTTGTGCCCCACTGTACGGCCCAAGGTGGAGTTGTGCCAGCATATTCACTGCACATCCTGGGCTGAATATCAGGATGTGCCGCATATGCATGGGTAAGCTCCCTGCACTTGTGCCACATACATTACCGATGTGCCCAGGCACATCAGGAGTTGTGTAGTGCAACTTGCCCCTATGAATATCGTGCTGGGGTGCATTGGTGGGTTCCACATGGTGCATCCCTATTGCGCCATGTGCAACTCTTTTGAATATCCCACCCTATGAATTCAAAGCACAAGAAACAATGGCACTTACTGTCAGAAGCATGATGCTTTGACATGAGGGGGTTACAGTAGTTCAGACAAGTCAACAACCTGCTCAAAGAACATGATCAGAAAAACAGTGTGACTGATGTCTGGTAGGCATGAAGCAGGCTTCTGAACTGGTGATGAAAACTATTTTATCCCATAAAGCCATATTTAAATAATTTGATCTTGCAAAAAAGAAAACAAAAACAAATGACACAATGCAGGCAGGGATGTCAGGGTGGAGGCAGGGTCCTGAGACTGGCAGAACTATAGAAGCAATGCTGAATGAAAAACAAAAACTGTCTGGGTGGTGGCCACTTAACAGATAAGATATATGAAGACGATAATGTCCCGGTCTGTTCACTATGTTTTCTCCATCTTCAGGAACAGTATCACTTTTGAATCATACAGCACCATTGTGCAGTCACCAGTGATTTACTGCAGGGCTAGCTGGGAGAAGGGGCTCTCATTCTTCAAGAAGGGATGTGCTGCTGTTGTTATTGTGGATGTATGGAAAGCGAGAGAGAGAGAGATAGAAATTGGGGAGGGGATATTAATTAGTAAAGAAAATTGTTTAATCCAATAGCAACTGCTTAAGGAACACATCTATTCAACATGAAACTGAACAAAAAAAAGGCAACGTACTCTAAGGCCCATTTGGTTAAATTTTATAAATATCTACACAGTATGTTTCATAAAACGGGATCTAATTCTAATCAAGTACATTATAAGACTGTTTCCAGAACTGGCACAATGAATTAATTAATCGGTAGTTGCGGCCAGTGGGCATTACCAGATTAACAAAGTAATACAAATATCCTCCTCCGCTATGCACAGTATGTGTTCTGGTCCTGTTTTTTTTTTTTCTTGGGGGGTGACATTCATTCACATATAAATTAAAATGTAATGGAATCTTCCCCGAAATCAGATTCTTATACTTGGTGCTTTGCCTCATCGTGGAGGTAAAAAAAGAAAATGGGATCGTTCTTCCAGGAATTATTTTTCTAATGCTATTGTTTGACCAATTTTACATATTATGTGAGTCAGAAAAACACAGATTCATTCACTCATTGTTTTCCCCTCAATATTGTAAACCTATTTCTTGACAACAATTATCTGCATGTTACTAAATGAGAAAAAAATATTTGTGCCTAGGTACTGTAGGCAGTCAAAACCTCAAAGCGACAGAGGAACTTCCACCAGCGATTGCCCTTCATTTCTGGCAGAAGCTTTTAACCATTAATACAGAATTACATAGATACATAGACAGTGTCGGCAGATAAGGGCCTGTGGCCCACCCAGTCTGCCCATTTGAGCTTGTAAGTTCAGTTTATGTTTTCCTAGAAGTCTGTTGCCCTTACCTCTGACCTCCAGGATTCCTTTATGTCTATCCCATGCATTCTTAAATCCCGTGATTGTTTCAGCCCCCACCACTTCCTCTGGCAGGGTGTTCCACTTGTCCACCACCCGTTCTGTGAAGAAATTCTTCCTCATGTTTGCTTTGAATCGTCCTCCCTCCAACTTCATCCCATGCCCTCTAGTCCTGGAACATCTTTTTCGCTTAAAAATAGTGTATTCCTGCACCCTGTTCCTTTCATTAAATTCATTAGGAAATTCCTGCTGAAACACATTCTGTTTTAAAGGTAAGAACGTTCTGCCGAAAATGAAGAGTGATCACTGGTTGAAGTCCCCATGTTGCTGCTTTGTCTTCGGAGGTTGGAGGGAGGGAGAATGGTTTAATCATGAAAGGCATGCTAAGCCAAAGCTTGTCTTTAGTTATTTGTGGCATAATTAACTGGGTAAGCCCCTGAGACCAGAAGTCATTTTTTTTCAAGGGCAATCCCTTAATACTACTGACTACAGTAACTGAGCCTGTATAATTGGGCTATGCTATGCTCCTCTCCTCTCCTTCATTGTAACTATAATATGTGTGTCCCTAGCATTGGGTTATGCTCCTGTGACTAAAATAATTCTGCTTATACTGTTTCACTGCACTCCACTCATACTATAAAATAAGCATTCTTCTGTCACTGGGCTCTGCACCCGCATTGGATAGAAGATGAATGTGCCCATTTCACTGTCTAGTCATTTGTGGCTACAGTAAGAAGAAATAGGCTGTTGGTAAGAAGAAATAGTCTGTTGGTTAAATAGGATCTGCAGCTTATCCAGTAGGTAAGGAAATGGTCAGACTAGGTGAGCCCAAGCGGTCCTTAAGTGCCATCAAAGTCTATGTTTCTATGTTTCAGTCCTATTTCTGTTTTGTGTGTTTCCCTATGGGTATTCTGTATTGTCTTCATACTAAATGTACTTTATTAATTTCATTTTCCCAAGGCATTGCAACTGAAAATGAGTCTATTTGTTTATTTGTTTGCTACCCTGGTAAATTACAGTTAAAAATGTTTAATCTATTTTATTTATTCTACTGGGACCATGACTATACTATAAACTGTGACTGTGAAACATGTGCGTTAGGGCTGGCTTTTACAGATGTCATCCCAAGAGCTGTCATCCTGGTGTGTCAGACTTAAATCAGTGGGATTGGCACACATTACTGTATACTGAAACTTTTGAGCACACCTGTGGTCTTTGTGAGGGTGACAAGGAGGTAGCCATGAGCTTGGAGGTAGGCAAGAGAAATGCAAGTTAATTACTTCCAGGAGAATATGATTATAAAGAACACAGATGCTATCAGCTGTGTGGCATTTAAAAGTTCTGAAGGTTTTGAAATACAAAATATCTGCACACTGGTGATCTCTCCTTGTTAGTAAATAATAATTTAGTCATTGCCATACTGTAGCAGGGAAATACACACATTATAATGTAATTTTAAATACCTGCCATGTCATGCCGGTATGATTGAAGTGTCAGGACAACTCAAGTGTTTTGTTAGCATTTGTATTATTAGTTTATTAGGGTTTAATTATGTATCTTCTTCTACTTAATATTGCCATAATAATATAGTAAAACAAATACAAACAGAACACTTGCTGCTGGGAAAAAACAGCTACTCAGCAGTGTTATATCATTGGAGTTAGAGTCTAGACTATAACATGTCTAACAAAATGGCAGCACTGGAATAGTTTACAGTATGAGATAGGATATGAGGGAATTTAATTTATTATTATTGTTTTTTAACCACTGTATTGTTTGACTTCAAAGTGTGAGATGGACTGGGTAGTTGGATGATGATACATTAAAAAATATGCGTAGTTTACATTGAGTGCAGTGGTTGTGGTGGGAATTGATATTACAAAGCAAGAAAGTGTTCTGATGTTCCAGTTCAGTTTCTGTTATCTAGTCACCACAATGCAGATTCCCTCACACTCCTATCACTCCTCATTGGTGTGAATGAAATGCTGACATGCTCCTATAGTGAAACCTGCTTGTCTGCTTGTTATTTAGTCTGATGTCACCATAGGATCACAGCATCATTTCATTCATTCCATTTGTGAACAAAGAAGAGCAGGCTGCTCCGACACAGGACCGCAGTCCAGAATGGGATCACTTTCATTTCGGTGGGATCTGTGAGGAAGAGGGTTGTAGGAAAGTTGGTGCTAACTGCCAACCATACCTCTCAACTTTCTGTCCCCCAAATGTGGAACATTCCTCTCAAAATGTGGAACAAATGAGCAAAATGTGGAACACTTAATCAAATCTTTACCTAGGAGGCTCAGAACACAGTTAAAATGTTTGCATTTATGTTCGAAAAGTCTGTTATTAATTAAATAATAAATTTTTTGTGTCATTTACTATATATTTTTGCTTTAAAATGTTAATACTGAATGTGGAACAAGTCCTCACAATGTGGAACAGAGAGCTTTTTTGAAGTGAAAAGTGGAACGTTCCTCGTAATGTGGTACAGTTGAGAGGTATACTGCCAACCACAAAGAAACCCATCCCCCACTCGGTACATACCAGGAGCTCCTGTTGTCTTTGTGACTTAAGTTATAGCCCTTTCTTAAACACACTTACTGCTATTAAGGACAGAACAATATGTGTGTCAGATTAGTGCATCCCTCCCCCAACTTGCTTTGTGAGTTTGAAAGGTGTTAACAGGCTGCCTCCTGAGTGAGTGTAAAAAGAAAAAAAAACATACAAGTGGTCAGGCACAGAAAGGTAATAGTTTACATTTCTGTTTGAGAAGAAAACACTATGCAACAATGTATCTAAGATTTGTAAGTTTGTATCTAAAAATGTGTTACTGTTTCAATAATCATAGAACCATTTGCAGCAATGTACATTATTATACAATGGCAAGAAAGAATCCTGGTCTCTGATTGGTCAGTTTGGGGCTGGATCTGTGGCGTTATCCCAGCACGTCGCCACAGGTCTAGTCTCAGCATTGTGAACCCATGTAGATGAGCCTTTGATTAATTGTTTCATCGTCTCTTAAAAAACAAAAATATTTTTCCACACAAAAACATCTTTAAAATTATTTTTTTTATTCTGTATAACAACGAGCCATTGTATAATAGGAATAATGCACTCCAGGGTGTGTGTCGTTTGGGATAATGCCATGCCTGGGGCATTGGATGCACTCGGCATGTGGCCTCATGCCCAACCCCCCCCCAGGTGTGGTGTTATCCCAGCACGACACACACCCTGTCGTGCATTTTTCCTTTATTAGAAAGCTGTTAGAATAAGGGGCTTAGTGTAAAATGTACAGCAGCACATGAGGTTTACTAAAAGGTTTACTGAAATTTGGCTATCTGACCTGGCAATTCCAAATACATTATTCTTTGAATAGGGTAAAAAAAAAAACACTAAAAATAAAGGATAGACTGTTTCCATTGATTCATCACTGATTGAAATCCATTGTAAAGATATAACTTTATAAAAGGAAAAATGTGTCACTTTCAAAGCCCCACATTCAACTGCGATGTCACTTTAGGAGCTTCTTTTATACTATAGAAAGTATAACTGAAAATGTTATCTTGCTATCAGACAGTCAGATTGAGTTTTGATTTTAAATACAAATTGCCTTCCAAGTGGCACACAAGATAAAATTACCAAATGTGAATTGTGGTACTTCTGGCTTCTGACTTATTGGTGTCATCAGCTACTATTGTATAGGTAAATGCATTTTATCTGATAATGACTGTGGTTACAATTGTGATGTAACTAATAAGATTATGTTTAAACAAATATTGTAGAAGGAAACGTATATGGCATTTAAGCGAGATTGCAATGATTTGGTATTGTTTAATGTATAAGAATTTATTGCCAAGAATGTATAAGAATTTAATTTATAAGAATGAAATCTTTAATATTCAGGCTCCTATTGGTTTAATTTGTTGCCTGATATTTTTGTGAGGACCACCAGACCCTTCATACCCCAAATTCCCAAACAACCCCAATCGACAATACTAACACTCGGAGATGGAATATTTTAACAACTAAAAGTGTACCGTTTTAAAAAGTAGAGCGCATTGTCAGGAACAACTTGCATATACTCAATACTCAAATTACCATAGGATGTGAAGAATTTGTCATTAGCAGGTTTATCAGTTGTGATACCAGAAAAGTTCAGTGATATATGGTATCTGGCATTTCAGTTTCTTCCATAGTTTGCTAAACAGTGGTAATCCAACAAAGGGGGGGAGGGTTGGAGAATGGCATCTGTGTCCTGCACCATTCTCCTTGTATCATTTTATCATGTTTTCTAATGAGCCTAGTGGTTGAGAAAGGTGAAGGATTGACAGCTTAATTTTTATGCTGTCTATGATGAGTCTGCAAGATGTTAAACAGAGTGTACCCGATGACAAAAAAATGCTGGCAGTCTGATGAAATCGCTTAACAATTTTTTATATGTGATGTTTGTACAGAACTCTCATGCCTATATCTGGGTTTGCATATGCACATTTTTAATATCCGCTGTGGTTTCTGGGCAAAATCGCATATAATGTACTGTAGTGCATATACTGTAGTTCAACAGGAGCCATTTTAATTTTGCTTTGTCCGTAAAATGGCTACTCAGTACTTTCTTGGCAAAATCACAATTGCATACAGAATTGCAGGCATACTACCAGAGGCACACTGTACTTTACATAATAAAATGTATTAGCTTACTACATTAAACATATTATTAAACAGTTAACATTTCCCTGTGCAGTGTTGGACAATACACTCCAGCAGTTTGAAAGCAAGCAACCAACAACAACAAAATGAATACTGTACGTAACTACATAAAAATAAAACCTTCTCACGCTGAACATTTTCCAAAGGTATTTTATGTACTTCAGGGGTCCATTTGTTGTTCCGTCATACCCCGAAATCCCAAACAAACCCAACTGACAATATTAATACTTGGAGGTATTGCTGCGTGTTTGTCCTCATGTATCCCTACAAGTAAGGATAAGATCTGCATATCCCAAAATCTGCACTTATGAGTTATGGGGCTTATCCTTACATGTGGGAATAAACACATTTTGAGAGCTCTGTGGCCAGATTTTTGATATACTGTAACAAGGTCATGGGATATACATTAAATGGGGAGGTGTGCAGACTTTTAAAGTGACATGCCACGGCACTGCATTTCATTATTATTCAATGACTGACTCCATATTTTAATTTTTCTTCATCCCCCTGGTACCTTTTGCTAGTAATCAGTTTCTCATGGACTGTCCTAAATAAAGAAAATATTTGATTTCCAGTATTCCAGTGTTTCAATTCTTAAAATAACCCAATTTAAGCAAGCCCAAAACCGCGTTGTTCCACAAATGCATATACTCTTGAAATGCATACTATTGTATTCTTTTATGTTTCTTTCTGTGTCTTGTTTATGAGTTGTTAGATATTTATTTTGCAATAGAGGATACTTACAGTATTTCTGTAATGGTCATACCTGTATATATCTGTCAGTTGAACTAGCTAGTCTAGAGTGCATTATCTGAAATGTGCTTACTACTGTATGTTTCCCCTAGCGTCAAATGATGTATTTCCCACGTTTGTTTACTGTGACAAAAAACTGTACTCTCTTTGCCATGTCTCCTTGACTATTGTTCATCATGTTGTACTCTCCCGGGTCATTCCTGAAAATAGGCATAATACTTGTCTAGTGTACTTACCCGGCAAATAAAAGCTAAATAAATAAATAAATTAGGATGGACCTCATTAAAAGGTGTGTGTATAGTGTTAGGCATATTGTATATTGATCCTAGATTTGGTGTAAACACATGCAATTGTTTTATTTTAGTTTTTTACAGAGTTAGAACTGAATAAACTATCCCTATACATATACATACCTATGTATGTGTTTTATCTATTTCTGCTGAAAATAAAAAATAAAAACTTGATTAATTTCAATGTAATACCAATTCAAGTAAGCATTATTATAAGTCTTCCTATACAGTTTTTTAAATGCTCCCTACCTCCCATTTTTGAATTTTAATTGATTTGGTATATACTTTGTCAGTATTGTTTAACATAACATAACCCTTAAAACACTGAACTGATGGACCCTGACAAAGTTGTCTCGAAGGAACAAATTCGGGTGATGCATCTCTCTGCCCAGTTATGCCTCTCAAAAACAAAAAAAAGAATACATAAATACTGTACATCAATACAAGCGCCACATGTTTTCCTAATAAGTGTAGATTCTGTAGTGGCATGCTGTGAGTAGAGCATCTACTGTATTATCCATTGTAAATATCTCCTCTTGCCTTCATTTCTCCACCTACCCCCTGATTACACCTGGACAGGAGACTCTGCTCAGTGTGCCTTCACAGGTTAACACACCTGAAATAAAATGTAAAAAGTCATGCACAATTATGTCAGTGTTCTCCTACATGCCAAATCAAGCATCCATCTGCATTTCAAGACCTACCTATATTACAGTATGCACAAATAAATCATCCTTACTGCACCCATAACTAAATCCTGAATCTCTGAGAGTTATTTTATCATAGCCAGTGGATACACTGACACCTCTTACAACACACATGGATTTGTGCTTTCCAGAAAACTTATCTAAGCATAATGGATTATCATTTCATGTTTAGTGGGATTAAAAGAGGGTCATAACAGCCTCTGAATAGAATATGGTCATAAATTTATCACTGTTTCATTCACTACCATGTAGTACATTGATATATGTTACTACACATCAAATTCAAACTCCATGGTCCTTGTGTGCTTGAAAGCATTCTATGTTATAAAAAAATGAATTGCAATGGTTGTCAAACTGAACACCACCTCGGTTACTGCTCTGACCTTTCATATCTTTATTTCATTTTCGGGGTGGACAAGTAACTCTCACAAATACACCACCTACTCTAACTTATGGTGCCTTGACTAGTGATTCTAACCCTGCCCACCCCCCACCACCACCACCCACACCAGCCATCGGTGCTAATAGTATACAGTAAGCTCACAGTGAATGACAGCACATTAATTAATGATGGCAACACTCATTTTAATATGACAAGCACCCACAGTCAATTCAGGCATGAGATCCTACCTGAATAACTATTACTACTGTATTTGCGTCTCCAACTGAAGGACATTGTAACTATGGGAGAACAGAGGTGGCACTGTTAGCAGCCAAATTAAAGACCAAAGGGAACAACATCATACATGAGATTATTTTACGGGGCAATATCACACTCACTCACATTTAATGTTAGTTATAAAGAAAATAGAACAGAGGTACCAGTGTATTTAAAACTTAAAATGATGCATACATGTATCAGCACACTGCACTGCTGCACCTTTGTATGGATCAATATGACAACAGCACTATGAATCAGAGAAGTGGAGGTCCAATCCAGGCAACACTGAAAACAAGCTCGATATAAAAAGCAGCACTGAAATTTTTTTGAACTGTGTAATTCCAATGGTTTCCATAGTAATGCATTATATCTTGTACACAGCATTTACAAGGAACCTCAGAAATTGTGAGTTGGAAGACTATTAGGGACATTGGTGAAAATTAATTTAACATCTAGAGCGGCTGTGGAAATAATGGTACTGTGGAAATCATACTGTTTGGTACTGATACTGTAATACTATCTTCTATCAAATACATTTTAAACTTAAAAGTTCCCTGCATGAACTGTCTAAAGACAGACCATAGCACCCTTCAGCTAGTATAAAATGATGGAAAAAATTCCTAGAAGAAAACATAAGATTTCCAGAGTGCAATGAATTATAGATACCGTTCTTCATGTTAAAGTTGCTATCTCTAATGTCCCTAATAATCTTCTACCTCACAATTTCTGCGGTTCCTTGTAATTGTTGCATAGTAAAATAGAAAGAGGCACTGTGGAAACTATGGGAAGTAAGCAGTTCAAAAAATTGTACATGCTGCTGTTGATATCTACTGTAGCTCATTTTCACTGTTGTTCTCGTTAGACCTCCATCCTCTGAGTCATACTGCTGTTGTCTTATTGATCCATACTACGGTGGTACAGTGAGCAAACATGCAATAAGCATTGGCAATCAAATAGTAAGATTACAAATACTGTGCATTATGTTTTCTCAGGGATGCCGCAAAAAAAACAATTGGTGCAACAGTTTCTGAACCTGGAAGAGTGCCCGTTTGATTTACATAGCTGGTTTGAAACTGATTCTCTACCATTTACTGTTTGTCTTCATCTCCATTAAAGGCTTTTAGGAGGCATGGGTGTGGCCATCTGTCTGGTGCTGATTTTTTTCATTGAGGGTGTACAGTATTTTGACATTTTTATTGGAGCCTTGTGTCACTTCCCCCACCCACCTTTGCTGGGACACTGGGATTGTCCTCTTATGAAGTTATGTTTGGCATGAAGTTCCGTATGGATCACCCTGTTTTTAACCTTGTTGTTGTTTATCTTTGTTATGCCATTTTTTTAACACCGAGCTGGAAGACACAACAAATCGCAGAAACAAATAAAAGAAAAACAGCCAAAAGTCCTTTTCCATGGAGTTCCAAGGAACCAAGTTCATTTTTCACTTGGTCTTGAGAATGTTTTTCACCATATTACTTATGTACAGTATGTTTGGAAGGAAAGCTCCAATTTGACGTTGGTACAGTGAGCAGTCATGCAATAAGCATTGGCAATCCAACAGTAAAGTACTTTATGAATGAAGCAAATATTGTCTTCTGGTCCCGACTTGTGACAGCGCTATTTGAAATGGACATAATTTTTTTGAAATTTTTTTCTATTCTTTAGGAGCCATTTGTCAATGATGTTGGCAGGCATACGCAGTGTACTCAGCTGAGTACACTTTTCCCGGGGGGTAACATTTTGTCATAATATATTCCACCCCCACACAGTCTGCATATTTTCTTTTGTGCTCCCTCTATCTTAGCAGCCAAAACATAATGACCCTTTTCTGTGCTGAAACTGGAGGGGGGAAGGGGGGTGGGGGTGGTCGAGTGACGTGTCATTCGTCACTCGCTCCATTGTGAGCATAACTCTTGCTGGCTGGTGATCTATCTACCCATTGGCTACGCAGAAGAGATTAGCCCGAGCTCCTACTGGGATTGGCTGAGGGGCATGGTCAAAGCAGTGGGCTTTTCAAACTGTACAGGATAAAAGCGCAAGTTTTTCGGTGTTTGGTCCTGGCTTTAGCTTTCCCTATCCTTGAGGATTCTTTTGAGGTGAGGGCGATCATCGCAGCTGGAGAGGAGACCCTTGGCGGCTTTGTGTGAGGTGAGCGGCAACGATGAGGCAACCACGAGGCAGCGGCACCGGCACCGGCAGACAGCGAGCGCACATTTCAACTCTCAAGGAGCCTGGAGGATCTGGTATTCATATATCAGCAGTCAGCAGTGCAGCAGAAAGAGCTAGACAAGACGGACCCATCATCACCCGACGTCCCGACCTAGTATCTTGATCTTCTCTTCAGTGAAGTCTCTGCGTTTGTTTGCTGCAGCAGCACCACTGATGACCCTGTTGGCAGCTAAAAGGTAAGCCAGCCCGCCCGCCCGCCTTACTGAGGGGAAGGGGGCACTTGGCAGTGGCCTACATTACTAGTCTGGGGGTAGGTGGCACTTCAGTGGCGTAGATTCCAGGGAGGCAGGTGGGGCACACTGCCCTGCCCCCCCCCCCCGCGAACTGTGACTGGGCATTATTTTCTCCATCAGTTTTTTTTATTTTTTATTTTTTCATTCTTCTCTCCTTCCTCAGTTGAGGAAACAGGGCACCGCGTGTGTGTTGGGGGGGGTTAGCGCACAAATGTAACCCAGCCCTTAGGTAGTTACGTTATGTTCAAATCCCACCATATGCATTTTTGATCCAGTGTGTATGCTTGAGCAAATCCCTTTTCTCTGTACTCCTCACTGACCAAGCAGCCCCCTGGACGCTTGCGATACTCTGGGGAGAGCATCAGTAAGTAACATAGTTATCGGTCTGGGACTGGCGCTTCCATTTTCTAGGTGGACAGTGCTGCTTAAAACACAAGTCTGACCCCATCGCCATTAATAATTCACTCAACCTTCCCCCGTAGTCTTCAAAGATTTTGACAAAAATGTTGATTTTGTCTTGTAATCAAATAGAAAGGTGGTTATAGTGGAGGCAAAATATTTTCTTAAAGTCTTTATTTGAACATCCCAGCACTTCACAAGAACTCCAATGGCGCCTTCCAGGGAATCCAGAACTCTTTTTTTAATGCAAACAAAATTGCCAATGAAAACAATAACGGAGCAGTTCTTTTAAAAACATCCATTACACAGTACTGTGCCCGAACATACCATTGTGTGTCTTCAGCACTCCTTACTAAATGAAGGGACAACTGAAATTTTCAGACTGTGTGGCAAAGTAAATACCATTAGTGCAGTGCACCATTCTTAATATTCATTAATATTTCTAAGTCATTATATAACACTGCATGCCACCACATACTGTACTAATCTCACACTGTGAATTTAAATGTCAGGCATTTACTGCTTACCAACCACTGATGCTTGTCTGTTAGCACACAAGTGATCACAAATCTCAAGTGGTAAGAAAACAGTCATGTAGATAAAAAAAAAGTGTGTGTTAGGAAACTTAAAGTATATCAGTACCTTTTATGTAAGTTACAGAACTGTATAGCCTACGGCAACCCATAAATACATTGAATTTAGCACTCATATTCTGTTACTTTTTGAATCATACAATAATGGTATTTTAAGAGATTTATAATTTTTAACTTTTCAATAAAATTGTCACTGAAAGATGGCATGACATTTTACTTGCACTCTACAATTGGGAAAATGATAGCTTGACATAGCTGGTACAGTATTGATATAGGACACGTGGCAACTCTGAATAATTCCTGCACAAACCAGATACTTGTAGAAACACACCAGAACCATACAAGGAACCACTGACTGGAGCTATATAAAGCAATGTTTACCTTTATGACTACTAAGAAGTGAAGTGTCAGAGTATGTAATTGAAAGCAGTGCAGGACATTTTTAAAGGAGATGCGCTGTCACATCTGAGATGTGTTGGAGCATCTCAAGAAATGCATCACAGCATGATATTCAAAGGGTGCAGATGCACTGCACATCTCCAGCTGTGCCAAAGTACTGGCCATTGTCTCATGTTAACTCCCCACCATTCTGCCTTGCAGTTTAGCTGAGGGTACACCATGAACTATATGTACAAATGTAATTCCATCCTGAACGTATATGAAATATACTGGTTCATATCACAGTAGATTTCCTCATCAATATTTTTTTGTTTGTTTTGCCTTCTTGATAAAACTCTTAAATAAATATTGATGAGGAAATTTACTGTGATAAAGAAGTGTGTATGTCTACATGGTACTAGTGGGGTGTGGTGGGGTAGTGGCTGCTATGGGAGTAATCTAGAAGGGTCATTGAATGTATGCATGAAATCCTTTTATTACTTTCCTTCCTGCTGAAACCATTTTTTGGACTAGTCTTGCTACATTCATCATTCCTTCATTCACTCATTGATTTGGAAATGTGTCCACTGCTCACACAGTTAAAAAGCAGCTTGCCACTTTAGTATGTCCTTTCACTCTAGCTGTACATTTACTATAGAAAACTTGCACATTCCACTTGTTTTTTTCCCCAGATTTGACTGAATGTTTGAAGCATGTATTATTCATTGGGAAAGGCGGACTAAACAATTCTGTCAGCCTCATTCCTGGGGAGGGCCCTCAGCTGACATACAGCACCCCTCCGGGAGGGGTGATGGATGCCAGCTGAGAACTGACATACACTGAACCAGATTAAGCTGTTGGTGGCATGTCTAGTATTCTTGCACTATCTTCCCTTCTGTTGTAGGTGGTAGGGTGTGCACAGTTTTGGTTATTTGCAACTTTTTTTTTAATTTCCCCACAGACCATGCAAGCACTTGTGCTGGATTTGCTAACACAAGTGGGGCTTTTTACATCCCTTTTGCAGTGGGTTTTGTGCTGATGGATAGCAGTCATCTTCAGTTTTAAACTCTGGTTCACACTCAGTGGTTCATGTTTTGGATTGACCATTATCAGTATAAATGTATTTGTTTTATGCACTTGTTTTTGGCACTGTTTGGTTGTTGCCACATAGGGATCTCATCTCCAAAATGGTCCGTTCCCTTATCCTGTATTTTATGTTAACAGCATGTGTCAATCCTATGTGATGTGTACTATGGTTACCAATGTAAATATCTTATGACTGAATTTTCTGGGTAAGAGATGATTTCTGCTCCTTGATACTGATCAAGAAGTTGCGTTAGTTTTGACAATTTTTTAAAGAAAATAAATGGGTACTTATTTTGGTAGGAATATTGGTTGCTTGCCTACTTTCCAGTTACAAACTCTTTTTCTTTTTTCCAGTATAGAGCTGGGGATTTAATAAGGCCATTATCAGATGGCTCCTAGCAGACCATTAAGGACATTAGCAGATGTTTAGCCTAATCTTTCACGCTGAAGCAGCAAAACAAAGGGTGACCCTGTTACAGTGAAGTGCAATCTTCAGTTACATTTCATTTGCTACTAAGGTTTTTAATGTAACAGAATTCAAGCATTGTCAATTGGTAACAAGTAGTGTGTTACTTTTTTTTTCTCCTCCTGGGAGTGTGGAGTGGGTGAAAGGGTATTATCACCTCAAAACAGTACTACAGCCATCCAGAAACTAACATAATTACACATCTTAGGAAACCAATTTGTTTTATTATTGCACATCATTGTAGATGATTTACAGCATGCCCCTTGTCAGGCCCCTCCAGATCACATCTGTAACCAGGGCTCTAGATAACATTTGTTGGTGTCCTTTTGCCTGTCCATGCATTCTGACCTAATTTTCCTACTGTTGCCCCCCACAACCTCCTTAGTGAGGCTGTTCCTTGTATGCACCATAGATTCTGTTAAAACAGTACCTCCTTACGTTGCCCTGGGTCCCCCCCCCAACACACAACCTCCTAATGTGAACCTTTGTGCACATCTTTTCTGAGAGATGCTGCCCTCTTCAGGGGTCTAAACTGGCACCTGCCCATGAGCCAAATGCTGGCAGATGTTTGTTTTTTTTTATATCTGGCTAGTAAGATTTTCATTTAATTAGCCCTTTGGGCTTGTAGTGGAGAAGGCAATACTGTCCTTTTAGAGAGGCAGTCTCTAGAACTGCACACAGTACTCCAGATGAGTCCTCAACAACTGCCTGTGCAGCATCCTCACCACCTTCTGTTTTCTGCTTGTGATAATCTCACTATGTACCCCCCCCAGTTGCCGCACTGGCTACTTTTAGATCATCGATTCTGTCATACCTACCCTCCCAAGTCCCTTTCCAGTTAATACAATACTGAACCCTGTGGCACACTTCTGGGCATTCCCCTGTCTTCAGATTAAAGTCTTCTTACCACCGCCATCTGTACTGTTAAGCCAATTTTTGATCTCGTTTACCACCTTGTCCCATCCAAGAAAAGTAAGGGGAGCGTTGGTGAAAAGCAGTGCCACTACATCAAAGTCCTTCCCTGTGGGCACTGTTTTGAAATAACACACAGGCTGGTGAGGCAGTTATTTCTGGCTTGGTGGGGGCATCTGTGCTGAAAGCTTGCGGAAACCATACCCTTACAGGTTTCACAATATAAACAGAAACCTAGACTTTGACAGCAGATAAGGAAGGACTGCTTGGCCCACCTAGTCTGCCTATTTCCTTACCTACTGGATAAGCTGGAGATCCTAGCTAACCAACAACTTACTTCTTCCTTACCTTTTCAAGGATTGCCTTATGTCTGTCCCATGCATTCTTGATTTCCCCCACTGTTTTTGACCCCACAACCTCCTCGGGAATGCCATTCCATTCATCCACCAACCTCTCTATGTAAAAATACTTCCTCACGTTACCATTGAGCTGTCTCCTTGTTCTTGCACATCTTTTTCCAGAAAGGTGCTACCTTCTTGGACTTTCTTACCTTGAGGTACTTAAGTTTCAATCATGTCCCTCCTCCTCCCTCCTTTCCTCCTGTCCTTGCAAGGATGGGGTCTTCAAAGCTGCATGCAGTACTCCAGTTGGGGTCTCAGCTGTCTGTACCTCCTGTTTTCTACTGGTGATGCCTCACTATACATCACAGTATCCTCCCCTTGCCATACTTACTGCCTTCCCACATTGCTTGCTTACCTTTTAGGTAATCTGATATGACTACCCCAGGTCCCTTTCCATTTCTGTTGTTCATACCCCCGTCAATTGTGTACTCTTAGCCTTGGCTTTTGCTTCTCAGTTACATTATTTAGCACTTCTTTGCATTGAATCCAAGCTGCCATACTTTTGACCATTCCTCCAACCTTGCCAAGTCCCTGCTCATCCTTTCTAACACCCCCCTTGTGTATCAACCCGGTCTGTTGCAGATCTTTGTGTCCGCAAAGAGACATACTTTTCCTTCCAGTCCCTCCACAATGTCACCTTAAGCCAATAAACCGGACTGGAGCTAGTGCTGAACCCTGCGGTACCCCACTTTTTTCACAGTGAACTATTTACTATTATCCTCTGTGTCTTGTTCAGCCAATGTTTTACCCAGGCTATCACACTGGGACCCATTCCAAGGCTGCAAGGGGGTGGTATATGTGGTATCTGTGCTGGAGTTGGGGTCAGGCATTACAGGCAAATGAGACATATTCCACAGTACAAAACAGAATCTTTTCACAATGTTTGAGTGTGTTGTGCAGAAAGCTAACTCGTTAGCAGCTATGTAATGTATAGGAAAAGTTGCTCAACTAGGAGTCTCTTTGATGCCAGAAAGTGTTAACTGGCACTGTGCCTCACTGCAAATGTGCTGTTTTGACAGTCAATTGACTGGAATGTCATACTTTTTTATATGGTTCTACTTCTGAATCAACTCCCCATATTTAAACTGCCATTTTGCGGTGCGTTGTCTTGCATCAACCTTGTTTGCCTGTTCCCAACTGTGTGGTGCACTGCGTTTTTGGCCCCAACAAATGTAAGTTGGAATTAAAATATTTTCCCATTAATTTCCTGTTTTCAGCCTTCGGTATAGTATCGCTAATTAGTTTTGTCCTTCTTGCACAGTATGGAGTTCTCCATGAAGAGAAAGCAAGTGTCTGGGACTCAGCAGAGAAAAGCAAAACGTGCTAGACAGAAAGAGACACAGCAACTGTTCAGAGTTATGGCAGCTTTTCTAAGTCGGTATGCAAAGAATATCTTGAAGCATGCTCAATGTATAAAGATCTTTTTCATGATGTCTAAAGTATGTCTAGTTGCTGTTCTGCAACCCCCCCTCTTTTTTTTCTTTCTGCAGGAACTGTATGCCTGATTTTACACTCTGAATTCTTTGTGATCAAGTGGTAGATTTGTGTCATTAACTTGAAAAACTGTTACTGACCTATGGCAAATTATAATGGCCGATTGAATCGATGACTAACCTGTGAATGTTGTGTCTTCTTGATAAATGTTTGTCTAATAGTACACTTGCCATTTTTTTTTTCTATTTTTTTAGGCCTGTTGCTGACAAACCTGCTCCTGTTGTGGTACAAGATCTCCCAGAGGATCCATCCACGATTCGTTAAGCATACTTATTTTTTTTGTAAATTTGTATATTGACTTCTGCTAACTGGGACACTCGGTGGGACAGGAACTATACAACTTATTCCAGCCTCAACTGGGGAGGGGGAGCTGGTAGGTGAGGCAGATAAGCTTGAACAAGATTTGGCTGTAGGTGGTATTTCTTAAAATTTCCATGTCTCACTGCATGCTTATAATGCAAACATGTTTACAATGGTAATTCAGACTTGGTGACTGTTTTGTTTTTGTATATGAACTCTGATGCCAAAGTCATACTAGGAGCATGTTCTTATTGCTACTGGTATATTTGTAAAGTATGAATTTTAATAAGCTAGAGTTTGTACGTTGCTTTATTTATGAGAATGTTAATCTAACAAGGTCTTCTCTCCCTGTCTTTCTTAATTTTTTTTTCACTCTCCTTTTAGGAATACGACCACCTCTGATACACCAGTCTTGCTGTGTGAAGAACTGGATACTATGTCATGCAGCAGCCATACTGCTTTGGATGCATCAGAGTCATGTCATGAAGAACCAGCTAGTATTCCTTGCACCAACTACATGGAGTGTGAAGAGCCAGCTGCTCCTGAAAGCAGCAGAACAAATGAGGACTATGACATCCCACAGCAGAATGATGGCGACATCGGTTTGTATAAACGTAGGAACCTGACCGAAGGAGAGAAGAAGAAAATCCTAACAACACAATGGCAACCTCCTCCAGATTTCCAGTTCCCGAAATGACTGATGGAATATGCTGGTAGCCAACAGTACAGAAGATTTAATCCACATCTTCTCCACGAATTTAAGTTTGCACGGTGCTCTCAAACATTAGATGCTGTCTTCTGTGGCCCCTGCTTCGTGTTCAACACAGGTAAAGAAGCTGTTTTGGTCTCTACGCCCGTGACTGACTGGTCCAATGGAAAGAAGATATTGGAACGACACAGCAAGTCGAAGTAACATAGGAATGCAACTGTAAAGGCTGAGGCATTTCTTGAAGTCTGTGGTGGCAGAATGAAGACTGCATTTCAGTCCATTATGCAACAGGAAAAAAAACTGACTGAATGCACCAGGCATGCCCTCAGACAGATTGTGAAAATAATCATTCTTTGTGGAAGACGAAATTTTGCATTGCATGGAAGAGACTACAGTACAGGAAACTTCAAGGCTTTGCTGGACTACACTGCAGAACTGGACCCAGTATTTGAAGAACATTTGAAGGAAGCACCACGAAATGCACAGTACATCTCAGCACAAATCCAGAACGAACCGATTCAGCTCATCGGTTTGCAGATTCAACGGAAAATTTTCAACCGAGTCAAAGATGTGAAATTCTTCAGTTTAATAGTGGATGGAACAACTGATATTTCACACAAGGAGCAGATCACCATGGCTTTGCATTATGTATACAGAAGTGAAGATGGGAATGTGGAACTCCGAGAAGACTTTATTGAATTTGTGGAAGCCTTTGACACTATTGGAAAAGGCCTTGCAGATCTTTTTCTACAGTGAATGACAGCCTGGGGTGTTGAAACTGAATACCTGAGAGGCCAAGGTTATGACAGAGGAAGTAATCTGAGTGGCCATTTGAATGGGGTGCAGGCAAGAATTCAGGCTGTAGTTCAAGAAGCAATGTATAGTGCTTGCAAGGCACATAACCTCAACACAGCCATTGTTCATTCTTGTGCAACACGTCAAGTGTCCAACATGTTCAACACATGCAGGAAGGTCATTTCTTCATTAAAGACATCAGAGAAGCGTCACAATGTGTACTTATCAGAATTGAAGGAATTTGCAAGCTTGCCAACTGAATATGAAGATGTGGAGGAGGATAGAAGTACTTCTTTAAGAGCACCTGGCAACACACGTTGGATGAGTCAAGCTGATTCACTTCACAGTTTCAAAAATAAATATGTTGTGATAGCCAGCACCTTGGAGAAGATTGCAGGATTTGATGACAATGATGCAGAAAGATTTTTATTCTCAATTAGGAAGTTTGATTTTGTTGTTACTTTGGTGTGTGTGGAATCTGTGCTTGCAACAACAAAGCCACTTCATTTGTACCTTCAACGTGAACAAATTGATCTAATTCAGGCATCGGATGAAGCAAATGTCATCATTGAGACACTGAAAAGCATGAGGGATGATGCACAAATTAGTTTTGCAAGCCTGTATGAAGAGGTGAAGCAGCTAGTAGACAGTGCCCTAGTTGAAGAATTGGTTCCCAGAATCTGTGGAATGCAGACTCAAAGGAGCAACATCAGTGCAGCAGATCCAGAGGAGTACTACCACCGGAACACCTTCATATCATTCTTGGATCATGTTATATCTGAACTAAGGGAGCAACTCGTTGAATGCCGACCATGTTTCCTGGCACAATATTTGGTACCCAGTGCCCTGCATGTTCTTCAGGATGACAGTAAGGTGACTGCACTCTATGAAGCTTACAAGACTGATCTTTCTAGTCTTGCAAACCTGAAACAGGATCTGCAGAGATGGACAGCAAAATGGAAAATGGTCTGCAGGGAAGAGTGGCCAACTACAATCCTCGATACCCTACAGAAATTAAACCCTGCATTCTATCCAGAAATCAACACTGCTCTATGCATTTTGGCTACCATGCCAGTCAGTGTTGCATCAGCAGAGAGGTCATTCAGTGCACTGAGAAGATTAAAGACTTGGCTAAGGAACACGATGAGTGAACTGCGATTAACTGGTTTGGCTCTGCTACACATCCATCAAGACATCGAAGTTGATGTTGTTCAAGTGTTAAAAGATTTTGATCCATGCAAAGATCGCTGCATAAACTTTATTACAAGGTGATGTATTACATAATTGCAGTGAATCCTTGTTTCATTATGGTGTCTTTGGCTGACTCATAATTTTTAAATTGTGGTAAACTGGCATACCGCACGCTGGATGGTTTGTGGCTATTTGGTGCAGAGTGGTTTAAGTAGCCATGTCACCCACCACAGCCCTTTCTCTGCTCTAGTCATTTCAAAGTTAATTTTGTTGCCACTATGTCTAAGTAATCATACCTGTATTAATTTGGGTTCCTGTGTGCTATGGGTTTCTTATATTGTTACTGTAGATTTAGGTCAATCAGTAATTGTACACTGTTTGTGGGGTACTGTACCATACAATTTTATTCTGTCAACTGATTTCAGGTACTGTATGTACGGGTGACTGGGTGATTGTGAATGATTGTCATCTGGGGTGATCAACTTTCCTGAGATGGCAAATAGTGTGTGAGCATGAGTACTGCTGTAAGGTGCTTCAATGTGTATCACAGTATTAATTTTTTGGTTCACATCACTTGGTATTCTAAATTGTAAACTGGTGCTATACACTGCTGTGACTGTTCTGAGTGGATGATTTTGGTTGCTTTGGGTAGGAGTGCATCACATGTAATGTCTTTCTATGTGCATCAGATGTGAGTTGTAATGACGTAATTGTAATGACATAATTGTATCACCATAATTGTATCACCGTAAAACAAAGTTTGGGTGTACTGGGGCTTCTGGCATAAATGGTTTTAATCTAAGGTGAGTAAATTAAAACCAGAGCACCATCTAGCTTACCACAGTCCTCCTGTACTGTACTGTAATGTAAAGCACTGTGATTTGAAGGTAATTAATAAAATGCTGCTCTGGGTAGTTGGGTAGATTACAGATTTGTTGAATGGGTGATTTGAGGTACTTTGGGTATGAGTGGGCTGCTCGTGCACATTTTTGGTTGGTTGGTCATAGCTCTGCTGCTGTGTCTGTGTGGGTGTCTTTGTTTCCTTTTCATCTTGGTATTTGATATTATCAGTGCTTAACTGGTAAGGTTTCAACATTTGGTAATGGGTGGCATGGAGCTGCTTGGTGCGAATGGTTTAGATGCCAATGGAACCAAAACCAGAGCACCAGGTAGCTCACCCCAGCACTCTTGTACAGTCTAATGTGTAAATGGGTATTATAATAATGTAATTGTTAGTAACAGAGGTGTAATACTATGTTACGAGACTGCGTGATCGGGTTCGGGTATACGGAAGTATGAGAAATTTGTTGCTGCTCTAGTTTGAGCGTGCGGAAGTATATGAGAGATTTTTGGCTGGTGTGAGTGGACCTCTGTGGGACTGGCTACCTTGATGTGGTACAGAGGCTTGTTGCAATGTTTCCTAAACATTGTAACTAAACGCCAGTCTGTAGTCTGACATAGCTGAGTGAGAGGTTTTTCTTGCAATATGAAAATGCAAGTATGCGCACCTTTATGTTTGTATTTGCAGTATTTGATGCAGACTTCAGAACGTTTTGAGTCTGGAGGGAGGAGTTGAACAAGGGGGGTAGAAGTGTGACAGCTCCGTGTACAGATCTGAAATTTCTGGCTACACCACTGCTGAAAGCACATTAACTGACTGCACCCTATGAGGGCAATTGGAGACTATTCAATCCAGTAAAGAATGGTTCCCTGACTTTGTATGTATTCAGTCTAGTGGGCTCGGAGATATGTTGTGTAAGGTTGGAGTCAGCTAATGTCAAATTGGTTTTGTTTTTATTTTGGTTCAACCACTCAATGCTGAAATCTCCACAGAGTATGAGATCATGACTGGGGAGGTCAGAAAGGGAAGCTAATAGAGGGTGAAGGATGCTATTAGCATCCTTAGGAGGAAGCTAGACACATCCTACAATGATTTTTTTTTTACATTATCCAGGGTTAAGCTAAGGAAGATGCACTCTGCTCTGGGATGGTGGACTGTCAGGGGAAAAGCAGTTTCAGAAGCTGTAATGCTAGACTGAACATAGACGAGACCACCACCCCCTTTTTTCTGACCTATCCTGCCTAAAGCAGGAGTAGCCGTCCAGGGTGACTTCATGTGGTACGATACTAGGGTTAAGCCAAGTTTCAATAATACCAAGCACATCAGGGCTGTGAAGTGTAACCCAGGCCTCATCAACCATTTTAGGGCACAGACACTGGGCATTTATGTGGGGCAACCTCAGGCCTTTAATGGAAGGATGGGTGTGGACTAATGGGGTGGAGGAGACAAATTGTGGTCCAGTGTGTCCAGGGTTCAGCTCAACATCACTGGCCAGAATAAGTAGCAGGAATAAGGGTAATAGTTTAGTTAGTTTGTGGCTAGGTGCAAGCCGAGAGAGGTTATGGGCATACCATGACCCAAGGGAACAGGCGTCTTTCATCGAGAGCAAAGGAACGGGCAGCAAGCTAGGTAGAAGTTTGAAGTGTGCCATTATTGGAGGTGGTGATGCAGGACCAGTATGAGTAGAGGTGGTTCCTAGCACTACCAGACAATCTGAAAGAAAGGAAAGAGATATATAGTAGGGCTGTGAGATATCCAGTGTGTCAAATGATTAGAAAGGGTAGGGGGTTAGAGTAGTGATATACAGAGAGAAAAAGAAAGAAAAAAGATTGGTTGTGGTAGACAAGTTGTAAAAGTAGGCTGCTGGCTGTGGTAGACAAACAGCAGAAACTAGGCTATTAGTAAAAATAGCTGTTAGCCTGGGTAGGAGAGCTGACAGATCAATAAATCTTAAAACAGATGCTACAGAAAAATAGGACTGTCAGAGTCAGGGTAGATGTAGTAGAGCTTAGGCACAGGTTCCAACAATCTTAAAGCACTATGTCTGATCTGATAATAAAATAAGCAGAGATACTGTGTTGGTAGAGAACATGACTAAATTAGATAGAGGCAGAAAATCATATATAATTAATTAGGTACAGGCATGAATTCATGGGGTTTTGGAATAGCTATATTCCAGGATGAATTGTCTCTTTATCTATACTGCCCATGTTTAAAATATTGCTCGTGTTCAAAGTTTGGCAAGAGGTCGATTGATGAGAATCACAGTGCCACCTATTGGCATCTTAGTATAAGTGCCAATGGAAAATTAGGGAGATAGGAAATGTCACATAATCATAGAACTCCTTGCCTATATAAGAAAGCATGATCAAGGGTGGGCGTGGTGAAGGGCTGGTGGGAAGATACCACAGAGCGGTGTCTGGGAAATGGCTGAGAAAATTAGCTGTAACTGAACTTTTTTACTGAACTTTTTTAACAGAACAGAGTGCCTGAGTAAATTAGCTCAATCTTAACTTTTTTTAAATAACAGAAGCTGCAGCTTGAATGGATTATAGCTTTAAGTTATGTCATAAAATAACAGTAGCTGCAGATGAAATTTAGCACAGCCCTGAGAAGTCCACGGGGTGCCTTAGTGGCGGAGTGCTGTGGCATATCAGCTCCATTCAAGAAAATGGCACCAAGATTTAAAATGTGGAGCAACAGAATTAGGTGAGCTGAGCTGAGCTGAGCTGTGCTGTGGGCACACCTTGCTTGCAGTGGCCAGCTACTACGACAGTACAGCTTGGGAGGAGAGAGGCTTGAAGACAGCCCAGATGGGGGCATCAGGACAACAGGAGCCTTTGGACAGAGGGAAAGATAAAGATTAGTGCACCGTAGATTTATATGCAGAGAGGACAGAAAGGGGAGGGAGAAATTGCAATAGTGTGTGTAACCCCAACCCCCCCTTTTTCAACAAGGCAACAACCATTCACAAGCAAAAGACATTACCCCCTGGCATTAGGGCAGCACCTGGCTCAGGCATCTCAGAGGTCACAGGGAAGGGCACAAAATAACATTTCTATTTAAACCCAGGTTGCAAGAGTAGTACCAGGTCCGTGGTGTGTCAACCTAGTTTGAGGGGGCCCCAAGAATGCACACAGGTCCCACAGAGATGGAATGTCCACAAACAGGAATAAGATTGTACTGTATGGATTTTATTCTCTACAGAATGGTGACAGAAAAATGGTGATGCCCCCAGGCTTTTGACAGGTACAGACTTCTCCACAAAACACTCTTCTGCAGTAATGAGACTTTTCAAAAGTGCACTTCCCATGGACATCCATCCCTTTTTTGAGGGATTTCTGGACTTTACCAGTGCATTTATAGAGGTTATTGTCCCACCACTCAGTCTGAAACACTTGACCCTTTCCACAGTAACCAGTTAGGTCCCTTTGCAACCTGTATTGCATGGTCAGCTCAACTCCTGCCAAAGCCAGACTCTCTGCCATTACATTTTAGGAAAAACAGGACACCGTGGCCACTGAAGACAAGCCTAACAGCATATCCACGTGCAAGGGTTCTGAGAACCTACATCCGAACCTTGTTGGGTTCCTTGCAAGGTACCAGCCAACCCAAACTCAACAGCAAATGAACCTTCTATATTAAGCATTGTTGTGCCCACAAGACAGTTACAGAAAATTACATTGAACTACACAGTCCCCACATTCTGTAGAGGTCTTCTTGCAGGGACCTTCCCCATAGCAACTTTGGAAAGTCCCAGCAGTAGCTACACATAATCCCAGGCTGAAGGGCTTTTGAAGTACTGAACTGAATGACATGATCCCTAACAATTTACATTTAAATGTCCACAGCTTTTGTTGTAAAACACACATGGCAGGATTCACAAAAGAGGTGTGCCCAGTGCAACCCAGATGTGCCGGCGCAAGTCAGAAATGCACCGTAGAATGATTCACAAACAGGGTGAATGTGCCAACACAACCGAGATGCCCTGCGCCCAACAACATGTGCCATGCACCATAGGTGCAACGTAATAATATGCAGCGCAAATACAGGGTGCATACCCATGCATACACAGCGCAACCTGATTCACAGTGCAAATCCACAGTGCATCCATGGAGCATTTCCAGTGCAAAGGCAAGATGCGCCAGAGAAAGATAAGTACAAAAAAAGGAGACTTAAGTCTAGCCCACCTGTGGGTCATTGACTGAATTGCTGCAGCAGCACACTGCCTGATCCAGGGGGACAGTGGAAGACAGAGGGAGACAGAGACAGCCAGCCAACACAGCAAGCCAGAGAGACTGGGCCAGAGGGCCTGACAGATTATCCTGCAGCAGAATGAACCCAGCAGCAGTTGCCATTGCAGATGCACAAATGAGGAGGAGGAGGAGGCAGGGCGATGGAAGGCACCGTAGGCAGCTGGCCCCATGGTGGGTATCATGCCAGGCTGTCCTTTGAGCAGCTGACTGAGGTGGAGACAGTAGGCCGATATTGCCTGAACAGGGCCATGCTGTAGTGCTACAGACTGCACCCATGTGGCAATCCATGCACCACCTGGTGAGGATGCCACCACCTACATCAACCAGAAGGGATACCACTCCGTGAATTGCCAGATGGTGTACAATGCCACAGGGTGCATCATCAATGTCTGCGCCACACCCTGGGAGTGCACATGATTCATTCATATGGCACCAGTCGGCACTATGCATGAGGTTTGATGACGGGGACATACCAAATGGCCGCCTGATAGGCGCGTGTGACAGGGCCTCAACAGCAAAGGAGTGCACCAAGACCAGGACATGGGGTGGGCTGTGGGCACCCACATAGTGCAATGCATGTGTATGGGCTGTGGGACAGTAGGGGTGTGCAAGGGTACACAGGCGGACACAGGGAGACATGCAACCACCAAGCACCACACAATGGATGGGGCATGCAGGCGCAACTGGGGTAGAGATGCAGAACTGCCCGTAATGGGGATGCATGGGCGGTAGAACAGGACAGGTGCACACACCACTGAGGCCAGGGATGAAGACAGGGTGAATGGCAAGGTGTAACCCAACATACCAATGGACACATGTCTACCCCCACAGGTGATGCCACACATCCTCTAAGACCCTGGCTCCTCACCCCCTTCTGACAACCCAGAACAGAGGCAGAGGAGTGCTACAATGAGGCACATATTGTGACATGCACCATCATAGAGCGTGTCTTCAGCATGCTGAAGATGTGCTTCCGGTACCTGTGTCGGTCAGGTGGCACCCTACAGTACAGCCCTAAGAAGGCTTGTGGCATATTCCAGGCCTGTTGTATGCTACACAACATGGCCCTAGACCATGGAATACCTGTCAAGGCCGGTGAGGGTGACAGTTCCGGGGAGGAGGAGGGGGTGGGAGGGAGAGCGCATCCCAAGAGAGCCAGGTCAGTGACACCGGGCTGGGACGGAGGGACCTGAGGCTGTTGGTCAGAGTAAGGGACCACTGCAGGCATGTGGTGGAGGAACACTTTGGGCCACGCAGGTGAGTATGCAGGTATGCATGTGTGCAGGGTGTGCACCAAGGTGTGGAGAATGAATGCCGTGGGCTCAGTGGACAATGGATGATACACAGAGGAGCACACAGGCACACACATGGTGAGGGACACACAGACACAGAGACACACACACACCAGGCATACAACAGCCATGCACCACCCGGGCCATGTCGCAGACGTCATGAGTCAGTGTGCAGAGCGGCCTACACAAGGGCACAATGGACACCAGAACTCACTCATCATTCCCATGACACATGGCACAACAGTGGTGCACACAGACATGTGGGTAGCATGGAGTGGTGCCAGGGCTGAAGTGGGGCGGGTTCCCGCCACACACACTGCCACTGGCACCACCCACAGGGTGTCCGGTGCACACAGGTGTGCCAGCCTGCCACCACAGGCACGGGAACATGGATATCACATGGCATTGCCTAGGCTGCCACGGACATGGCGGCAGCCTCTGCCATGGCTGGTGGTGGTGGGTGTGCCACCACTAGCCAGAGGGGGTGTCACCTGAGACCCTGCAGGGGTGCTGCACCAAGACCATGAACGGGTGCCTGGTGGAGTGGCCAACCCACAGCCACCACCCAAGCCATGGATGGTGGGTGTGGAGGCCAGTGGTGATGGAGTCAGCAGCAGAGGGCTTACCCAGCTCTGCTGCCAGGGGGTGCAGGATGTGCTCCGGGGTGTCCAACTGGACGCACGATATCCACGGTGTGTTGTGGTGGCAGCCACCACCTCTGCAGCAGCTGCAATCTGCTCCAGAGCTGCAGTCATGCACACCCGCATGATGTGTGACTCTGCCAGCATCTGTGCATGCCACGCAGCCACGGACTCATGCTCCTGGACCATCACAGTCCTGTGGCTATGGAACTCTGCACGGAGGGCCTCCTTCCCCTCCACAGTCACCCGTAGGAGGGCAAGGTAAGCCTCCATGTTGTCAGCAGGTGATGCTTCACGGTGGCATCGCTGATATGCACGGGATGGAGCAGCCTGTCCTGGCACATCCATGGGTGGTGGATGCACCCTGGCAGGCTGGGACATGGGCGGTCTTGGTTGGGCAATGCCACTGAATGTCCATGGGTGGTGTCCTCCCAGGCCAAAGGTGCTGGTGTGTGCACCGCAGCACCCTGCTCAGATGCTACCGATGTCACCAGCACTGCACATGGCAGTGGTGCAGAGGGTACAGCACCCACAGCTGCGGGCCGTGTCTGCAGCCTCACCTCGCACAGTGTGGTCATCAGTGGCAACTGGGGCCACATGCACAGGCAACCCTGTGTTGGGTGCACCTCCGTCTGCCATGCCTGCACTGGTGGTGGCGGTGCTGGCTGCGGTGGTGCCGAGGCCCTTCTCCTGCACACCACAGGTGAGCACAAGGAGGGTGTCAGCAATGTCCACAGCATCATCCTGGTCATCATCAGACAACCCAGACAGGCTCCCCAGCCAAGTGATGTACCCGCTGGCTGTCCTGCCAACGCTGGCCGAGGGGCCCGCAGGGCCTGCCTGCACCAGGGTCACGACTGGAGTTGCCCAGGATGTGGATGGTGCAGATGCAGGGTCATCCACGGTGGTGTCTTCAGCTCCATGAGACGGGCCTGCATCATCGCCCGTGAGTGCGTCATGTGCAGCCATTGCCATGGCTGCACCCTGGAGGTGTGTTGGTGCTGTGGGGGGAAGAAGGGGGCACATGGTTTATGCACAGTTCACATACATCACATTGGTAATACACAACAGTAAATGGCCGTCCACACGGCGCCAAGGCTGCAGGCCTGACCATGGCAGGGCCATGGCATGACGTAGCAAGCCACGCCATGGCATAGTCATGCCCGTCACCATCCCATTATCAATCAATCAATCAAAATCTTTATTTAACCAGGCAAATGCCATTGAGCAGAGCTCCTTTTCAAGGTGGACCTAGGTGAGCACAAGTATAAGATAACAGGGTAATACACAAAAATAACAATACACAGGCTTAATCAAAAACAAGCATGGACAATAAATTGTAAGGATAAGTACCACAATAGTTTACAGATAGGTAACTGAGCTAACAATAGTAATACAGATAAGGTCAGCAACTGTGAAAAGCTGTGGTGACAAGAGCCATGATGACTCGACTGGGATGGTGAACCACCATGACAGATCAATTGGGCCCTGAAGCACAGGTAGGGAGATGGAATAGGGGCAGAGGAGAAGGGAGGAAATGGAGGGCGAATAGGTCAGAAGCCTATAGAATGGAAATGTGAACCAGGAGTGCAGAAGTAAAGAGAGGAACCTGACAAGGGGAACTGGACGGGAGGGTAGGGTGACGGGAGAGTGGGTCGACTACTAGGAATAGATCAATGGGTAAAAGATGAGGAGAAGAGAAGAAAGGATGAATGGGAAGGGAGAGGGCCGGGCAGAGGTTGGGTTCAGCATCAACAGATCGGGGGTGAAGAGATAGAGAGAAGTGAAGGAAGGAGGGAAAGGAAGGGGAGGGAGGGACAGGGTCATGCAGAAGCTGGGATCAGTATCCAGGAAGAGGTCAAGATGAGAGAGATAAGGGGACACCCTGAGATTTGAAGTCATTTGATCAGGAGTAGCAAGCACAGGCTTCTTTATTGTGCTGAAGATAAAGTGTTCTGAAGGCTGTGGTGCTGACTTTATGTTTTAATTTCAGAGTTTTTTGCAGGTTGTTCCATAGCTGGGGAAGCGCATGACTAATGGAAACCCAGCCAAAGTGGGATCTGGCCTTTGTTACCTTTAAGGTAATATAGGAGGCACTTCTCAAGGCATATCTGCTTAGGGTGCAAATTGGTAAACAGGCAGAGATGTAGTCAGGCAGTTTGTTAATAATAGCTTTGTATGTCCAGATGACATTTGTCGTCTGAGGGTAAGAGAAGACCAACCTACAGCGGAGTACAACAAACAGTGATGGGTGAAGTATGGAAGATCTGTTATAAACCTTAGGACTCTATGATAGAGCTTATCAAGTTTTAAGAGTGCACCGACTGGTCTTTGGCTATAAAGGAAATCAGCATAATCTAGCAGGGGCAGGAAGGTAGTTTGGACTAGTCTCTTCCTCGCATTTGAGGTGAGGAGATTTTTTATCCTAAAAAAAAGGCCAAGCCTTTGACGAAGCTTCTTAGTCAATTCTTTTATATGTACTATGAAAGAGAGTCTGTTGTCAAGCCATACACCCAAGTATTTGAATTGATTTACGTACTCCAACTGTTCACCCAGGGCAGTGGATATCGAAGGGAGAGTCCCAGACGAAGCTGGGTTAAGTAGGTTGGGAAAGAGTGAGAAGAACATAGCTTTTGTTTTCTTAGCGTTCAGAAGCAACTTTTGGTTTAGGAGCTGGTGCTGCATAAAGTTAAAATCATCCTGGAGAGCTGTACATGCCACATCTGGAGAGGGACCACTATCATAAAGCACAGTGTCATCAGCAAGAGATGTATTTGTTATTTCTTGAAGGTGGCGCCTATTCTGTTTATATAGATAGTGAATGGTAGTGGTCCCAGGATGGAACCTTGAATTACACCCCTCAGGAGGGGTTGAAACTTTGCCTTCATCTTCTACCTGCTGATATCAGCCTATGAGATAGCTCTCAAACCAACTATTAAAAAAAATATCTAGTCCAATATGCTGGAGGGCTGAGAGGAGCAGGTCATGCTCAACAGTATCGAAGGCTTTGCTTAGGTCCTAGAACACTGCACAGACAAAGTTCTTGCTGTCTAACTCACACTGCCAGTCATTTGTAACCTTAGCTAGGGCTGAGATTGTACTATGTTGCGCTCTAAAGCCTGATTGTAGTGGATTGAGCAAGTTTTCCGATTCCGGGTAGTTTCTGAGCTGGGTGTTCACGATTTTTTCCAGTAGCTTAGACAGAGTTGGTAGGATGGAGATTGGCCTATAATTGTTCAGGTCACTGGGATCTCCCAATTTAAACAAACGGATAATGTGCTGTTTTCCAAATGGTGGGAAGATCACCCTGTGAGAGGGATAAGTTGAACAAGTGTGTGATAGGCACTGCAAGGACATGGTAGCCTAACCTTAAGAGGTAAGGCTCAATAAATTCTGCTCCGGCACTTTTCCTAACATCCAGTTGGAGCAGAAGGTCCTCAACTTCCTTCAGGGTTGTGGGTTGGAGTGAGAAGGATGCATTTGGGAGGGAGATACCTTGATTATTGACTCCTAGCTGTGAGTGGAGCGAATAGGCTGGGGAAGTGTCAAAGGCGAGCCCTGCAGTGGCAAAGTGATTGCTGAAGGCATCAAGAATTAATGGTTTGTCAGTGAGTATATTGGCACCAGTCAAAATTTTAGACGGCAAGGAGGCACAGGAGGAGTGGCCTTCAATGTCTAACTAATTTCCGGAATTTTGAGGAGCATTTAGTGGATTGATCGAATTGAGTGCAGTAAAACTTAGCCTTTGCTTCTCTAGCCATTGTGGTGCAGAGGTTCCTCGCCTTCCTAAAGAGGTTCCAGTCATTCAATGTTTGGATTTACAAGCTTTTGTCCACAGCATATCTCTGTTGTACATAGCTTCTTTCAGCTCAGTGGTGAACCACCGGCAGGACTTATTCCTAACATGAGTTTTCACAAGGGGCGCGTGCCTGTTAATGGTGCCTAATACTATGCCTTGGAAAATGTCGTAGGCAGTGGACACTGAATTTGCTAAGTAAATGTCAGTCCAATACACGGAATGAGACAACTCTGTGATGTATGCACAGGGATCAAGACACTGGAAGCACCTTTTGAAGGAGAATTTAGATGCACCTGGGGAAATGTGGTTGTACCTCACGCAGGCAATGCAGCAGTGGTCACTAATATCTCAGAAGAAGACACCAGCATGGGTGAATAAGTAAGGTTTGCTAACAAGGATAATATCCAGCAAGGTGCTGTTAGAGGGGTTTGACTTGTTCACGCGTGTGGGTTCACTGATGAGTTGTGTCAGCCCATGCACACTGCACGGCGGTGGTGGCACATGCAACATGGTTGCACAGTGGCATGTGTCTCCCGGTGCAGTGGCATGGCAGCAACTGCACCACGGGGCATGTTACATCTGGCCAGGGGCGACCAACCCTATGTTGCTGTGCCTGGGTGTACAGGGGCAGGCGTGGTGGCCTTGGCAAATGGGTGGTGGCCATGCCAAGGACACATGGCTTCTCACAATGCTGCAACAGGCGGCCACCGGTCTGGAACCCACCGCTAGGGACACCCTGCATGGCTGTCTGGGACACACTGGCAGCCAGGAGTGCCTCATTAGGGCTTAGCTGTTTGGCCATGCTCAGGCCACCCCCTGTCCACCGCAGGGAGGCCTGGATGTTGGCCACCTTCTCCTTGGCCCTCCTGCGACCATTGTTCCAGTGCTTTCAGCACTCTGCAACCGTGCAGTTGTACGGTGCCGTGGTGTTCACCTGCCGGGCCACCTCCTCCCAGTCCACTGCCTGCGCAGTCCAGCTGCCTCCCCTACCGGTGAGGTTGGCCAGGTGTAGGTGGCATGCCTCAATGAGCGCCCTCTTCTCGTCATGCGTGAAGTTTGGTCGCTGCCTTGTGGTGGAGCTCGCATCCTCTGACATTGTGGCTACTGTGGGGGGGGGGAAGCAGCCAGGTGTTGGGCATGCCTGTGGCTCGACATGTTCCTGCCACACCTACCTCTGTCCGCTGACTCCACCTGGACCCCTGCAGCAGGGGGCCTGGGTGGTGGTCTGCATATGGGTGTCCTGGTATGGTGTGCAGCGTCCCACAGTACAGGGACCATTGGGGACAGTGCACCTGCCAAGCATGTCCACTGGTCCACAGCTGGGGTGCCAATGCTGCTGCCCCAGGGGGGCACGTGGTGCTGTCTGCCATGGACATGTCCTGGTGCCTCAGCAGCGTGTGTGTGGCGCAGTGTTACTACACCCGAACAAGGTCCCACCCTTGCTACGCCAGAGGGAGGCACAGACTGGAGGACCACAGCCATGGGGCAGCTGGCTACAGTGTGTGCATGGTGACACTGTCATGTTGCTTGCACAGGCACCGCCATGTGCCTCAGACTGACTGGTAGCACATTGATGCATCCACCGCACATGGCCAGTAACACCCAGTCACATATACCTCTGCACAGTACCACTATACAGGGCTCAGTACCTCCGTGTGGGTTGCAGGACCACCGTGTGCCATGGTGCAAGGCCTTGTCCCACTGCACACCATACCTGTGTACAGCAGTACCCTATCCCATATGCTGCCATGTGCACACCATGGTACTGTGACAGGCGGCCTTGACACGGCATCGACCTGTCTACCAGTGTCCTGTGCATCCTGTGTACTGCACAGGTTCAGTGTTCAACATTGCGGGCATTCATTTCACAATCTGTGCATGTTGGGAGACACTGTTCCCCATGTGGGGGCAGTGTTCGTTCAGAGGCTTGCATGCACCTGTACATTCCCCCAGTGCGTTCTGTAGACCATGTACAGTAAATATAGCTGTGTACTCACCTTCAAGGCTCTGTTTCCTCTCACTCACCTGATCTCAGCCTGCAGCTTTGGGAGCATTTATGGCTCAGGGCATGCAAATGAGGCCTGGGCCTCTGGTAATGAAATGCTAATTGGCTGAGATGCCCATGCATGTGGAATGAGGCGGTTTAGGGCTCATTGACTGTGAATTGCATAATTGAACCCAGCTCATTTCACTTTACAAGGAGCATCTCCGAGATGCACCTATGACGTTATGGCACAACTGCCACGCATGCACGATCACCGTGTGCAACGGCACATCTTCTGATATGTGCCACTATGCTGCTTCCATGATGTGCCACTGCAGGAATGCTGGCCATTGCGCTGTGTCCTGTATCGCACACCGTACTCCCACATGCATGGGACGTGCTGCACTGGGTGGTCGTAGTGGCCATGGATCACGCTTTGTGCACTGTAGGCAGCCATAGCACATGCCATGTACAACATGGCGGCCGCACGTGCATCATGCATGCGCAAGCCGACTGTGACCTTGCCACGCCTTAACGGTTGGCATTGCGCATGTCATGCTTCCTTTCACCTATCGTGCTTCATGCACTGTGCATGTTGTACTGCATGTAGCTCTGTGTTTCACATGGCACATATTGGGTCCTCGATTGCACTTCACCCTGTTGTGATGGCTGACAGTTACTGTCAGTGGGAAAATGCCTAAGGCTGGTAGACAATCCCCTAGGGCCTTGAACTGGTCCCAGATGGAGCTGCTGCATCTGGTGGCACTTGTTATGCCAGTGGAGGGGCAGCTTTTTGGGCAGGAGGACCTCCATGTGCCCAGGGCAGAGGTATGGGCCTCCATTACCAGGAGGCTGGTTCAGCGCACTGGGCTGCCATGCACTGGGGAGCAGTGTAGACATCGTTTTGGTGACCTCCAGAGGCATAACCCTGAGAGACTGGGGCAGCTGCATCACCATGCATGCCAGGGTGTACTGCCACAGCCAGGTAGGTGTCACTCAACTGTCTCCCTTTGTGCTGCATACTGGGTGTGTGTGTTGCTGCCCTCATGGGGCACCCACTTGGGTCACTGTCATCCTGCACACATGGCAGTGGCTGCACCTGCCCAGTGCAGCCCCATCGTGTGTGCCATGAGGGGGGCTATGGGCAGGACTGTGGTTGCGTGCACACTGTTGGGGCTGCACGGCTGGCCACCACTGTATGCTGCATGCACACATGCCTGTGGGGTGGCACTGTGGCAGTTTGTCCCTGCCCCACCTGTGCCTGTTGGTGTTGCTGTGTGTTTCTGGCACTGCAGTACTGTCTCATGGAGCTCTCTGTCTGTTGTGTTTTGCAGGCTTAGAGGCCAGGCGGAGGGCCATGTCCATCACTAAGACATGGAGGAGGAGGATCCTGGGTGCCAGGCCTGGTGCCCTTGCATGGTCAGGTAGGTAGTACATTCTGCTGTTGCTGTGATCTGCTGCTGTGGGTTACTGCTGGGTGGGGGTGTTGTCTACATTCAGGCCCTCAGTGTGTGTTCTCTCTGTCATTGTTGTAAGTCTTCAGGGATGACATGCCATGGCAGGGGGTGGTGCCCAGCCTGATGTGGAGGGCCAGATCCATGTGGCCATCCAGGAGGCCCTGTGGCTTATTGCCAGGATCATTCAGCACTTGTCGGCTGCCCTGCAGTGTTTTTTGGTGATTGCCCTTACGTGGCCATGCACAGGTGTGGCATGGCAGGCCACGGCAGTGCTAGTGTCAGCATGGCACAGTTGGTAGCACATCCGCCTCTGGACCAGAAGGTCGTGGGTTCTCATCCCACACCGGGATTGGACTTACACCTAAAAATTGCTGGCATCCTAGTGCAGTATTGGGGGGTGCTGTACTGCTGGGGTGTGCCGTCCTTCGGATGAGACGTTAAACCGAGGTCCCTTCTGCCCATCCTGGTGTTGTCCTGGTGGGTGTCCAGGTGGAAGTTAAAGAACCCAGGGCACTCTTCGCAAAGAGTAGGAAACATTCCCGGTGTCCTGGCCAACATTCCCCTTCCCATAAACCGGTTCTTGCAATTATCCAGGCTGTGTGTGGGTGATGATGTGCGATATGGCCGCCACCACACATTCAGTCACTTCACTACCAGTCTAGCATTGCTGTAAAGTGCTTTGGATGTATGAAAAGCGTTATATAAATGCTGATTCTTCTTCTTCTTCTTCTAGTGTCCCCCTGCCTCTTCATGAGGCCTTGCTGTGTTTACTGTTTCTGTCTTTGGCCCCCTGGTTCCTTGTTGTTCTGGGGTTTCTGTTGTATAGTTTTTGTTATCTGGTTTTACTGTTTTATAAATATGTTGCTATCAGCACCTGTGTCTGTGGGTTTCATTGTTCCAGCATCATGGCTATTCCCTATTGCCCTGCTGGCTTGTTCCACCTGCTCTGACTTGCTCCCTTGTGTGGCTCAGGGCATCCAGGGTGCCCTCATGCATCTCCTTTTGTGCTGGCGTGTCTCCAGTTGTGCTGTCCTGTGTCTGGGCGATTCACAGAGAGGATGCGCTTAGTGCATCCCATTGCGCATGCCTCTGTAAATCGCTCTGTCTGTGCTCGGTGCGTCTGACTTGAGCCGGTGCATCTGGGTTGTGCTGGGTGCATCTTCTTTGTGAATCCTGCCCACAGTCTCTATTCTGGGCAGTTCTTGGAAGTAATCTGGTGAGAGGGAAATTGCCCCCACAGTACTCACTGACACTGACTCCAGATGATCTCACATAGTTCTGAAGAAATTCCCCCCCCGGGGCCTTGAAAAGAAAGGTCTCCACTACTAACCAGTGCACAGACAGATTGCTGACACTCCTAGGACAAGAAAACAAACAGAGGGATACTCCCCTAGTGTCAGCCTGCTCAAGGCAGGGGACCAGCTTACACACACTCCGAACTCTCCACGCTCCAGCTGATCTCTGACTATGGAGGCAGAACTGCAGTAGGTTCCACAAGCACTGTATGGCCCATGCTGCTATGAGAGTTCTGTTATGCAAATGAGCTCACTCCACACAGCAGCACTAAGCAGAGGGCTTATTTGAAACTCTACAAGGATTCAGACCTTTTTATGCGCTGCCCAGGCCTTCCTACACTATACTGAAGGGGTTCTAGTAACCCCAGGGGAACCCGGGTGTTACATGTGAATAACCCATTAGTAGAGTCTCAGTAATCATTACGTTCTGCTGTCTCTGTCCTGTTGTCACTCAGTTGTTGTCATTGTCAGCTTGCTACAAAACAAAGATAAAAAATAGTATTCTTCCTTTTCTCATCAGACATTGATCAGTCTCCCTTTTTCTTGTAGTCTTTGTCTTCAGTCCAGACAGATTAATCCTCTTTTCTTCATCTTCTCTCTTCTGTGGCTGTGCTGTGCCCCCCCAAGTCCTGTAGTTTAGTAATGTAAACTAGTAACGTTTTATGTATTTATTGCTATTGAGGTGTTGGTGAGTTGAGTCAGAGTGGCTGGCTGCCCGCTGCTTGTCCCGCCACATAATAACCTCTCAGTAATAGTCTGGAACATCCTTCTTTAGAGTGTTACATTTTAAATTACAGTAAATCTATCTTACTATATTATTAAGTAGATTGTTTTGCTTTTGCTTAGATATAGTAGCTCTGGCTAGTGTGTGTGTGCTGTGGTCACTGGGCAGTCATTCTGAGTCTGACAGATTTTTACTGCATTAAGACTGTGCAGAAAAACTTGTGCTTAGAATATACACGGAAGATCAAAAATAATTGCTCAAAACTGTAATATCTGGTGGTTGTGACTGTCAGTAAGAAAACCATGAAGTATACATTCACTGAGGTTGTGTATTTGCCTGCAGCCTCACCATCTGATGCTGAAAAGCTGTCACAAAACTGTCACGGAATGCGGGGGGGGGGGGGCTGAGAAGGTGAGTGGGTCCAGCAGAACTGATGGTGCCGGTTTGACTGCTGATGGTCTTGGCTTACAATCTAGGTAAGATAGTTAAATAGAAACTAATATTAAGACAGTCACAACTGTCTGTAACTGGTACTACGCCTCATGCCATGTCTTTTTCAGGTGGCAGTGGCAACGTGGAAATGTCGGGGAAAATATGTTTCTCATCATTGCTGAGAAATTTGTTGTTGAGAAAAGTAAAAAAAAAAAAAAAACTGCTATTGTGATTCGTACAGGCCATGTCACATTCAGGACTCATACAGTCCTTTTTTTTAATTATATTTTATTGCCTTTATAATAAAAACAATATTTTATAACCCTGTCATACAAGGGATCACGGACAAGTACAGATGATACATTCAATGTAGCAGTATAATAGAGAGTCTTCACAATCTTCTCTAGGATTAGGAGGTATATCATAGTTTAAGTCCAACATTAACGTCCAAAATAAGCTGCACCCTACAGGACTATGGGTCGTCAAGTCCAGTATTAGAAGCAAAACCAAACATATTTTAAATTCAACAGCCTATGTTGATGTGACCCCCTCTAAAACTGCTAAATCCATTACAGACGTAGTGCTGGAATAAATCTCTGCTCATCTCAGGAGGCATGCAAATCCAAACTTTAAACTTCAATTTTTTAAAACAACTATCCTTCTATAAATAATTATATCAATAATCTGGACTCGCAACTGGGCACAGCAAATGTGCACTTATTCGCAGATGATACTGTACTCTATACCACAAATTCATCCTTGGGATCTGGTCCATGAGTACTTACAGAAAGACTCTGTCACCCTCTAATACAACCTTCTCACTCATAAGCTCCTCCTCAGTGCCAAAAAGACTAAAGCAATGATTCTCTCACCAAAGTCTACTTCCGGATGTCCACATATCACACAGATCCGAACACTCTTAGATGAACCCTTTGAAGTAGTTGATACCTTTAAATGCCTAGGGTTCTGGCTGGATAACAAGCTCAACTTTCAAACAACATGGTCTTGCTATATTATAGACATTAGCAGTTTGTTCCAGCTCTAGAACTGCCCCGGAGTGAAATGGTTAAAACCATTCCAAAATAGAATTTTGGCACGAGAGCAGCTCTATCTGTGTCATTTCAAACTTGAACTGTCAGATTCTTTACTCCGCCTCAGTGAACAGTCGCTCCGGAGATTTCTCCTTCTGCTCGGTTCATTTCTCGGTTTAAAAAGTGTTTTCTCGGTTGGATTTAACCGAGAATAGTTTTATTTTAACCGCAAAAACTGTTCGGTTCAAGCTCTATCTGTGGTAACCGTAAGTAAATGAAGGTTTTGTCTGTGTGGAACTTGTAAGTTATCGGTTCTGTTTTGAACCGATCAGTGGGTTTAAAACTCATTTAAAACTAAAAGTTACTATTTTAGAGTGTGGTTCCCGGTTCTTATCGGTTCTAAAAAAAACGGATTTATTACGCTTTTTTCAATACCAGTGACACGGTTAGAACCGATAATAGGGTGTCTTGCCTGGCACTGCCGTTAAAGGGCAAGTTTTGGTTAGGCTGGCATTATGTCTGAGAAACCCAAAAGAAAACCGGGCCCACTGGTTTCAACACTGTGATGTTGGGGAAGTCTTTGCCAAGGCTGACCCACACACCACATGTGTTTATTGTCTGGGGTTTGACCACCTCCAGTCAGACTGCCAGGTATGTAAGAATTTCCATGCAGCCACCCTGGAAAAAAGATTGGGCAGGCTCAGGGAACTAGAGGCCAAAAAGTCCGCTGACCCGGATGGCCAGCCCGGTTCGGTGCCAACCGAACCAGAGGGAGTGCCCTCTGACTAGGGCCAGACTTCCTCGGGCAAAAGAAAAGCTGGTTCTGAGGAACCCATTCCAGTAAAGAAAACAAGAAAATCAGCAGGTCTGGAGTCCAAAATTCCTTCTCCAACTGCTGCAGAGATAGCAAAAGCCATACAAATTGTCCAGTCACTGTCTCAGGGTCCGTCCGAACCACCACTATCTGGTAAAGATCGGTTCGTCCAGTCCCAGTGGTTCAGGATTATGATATTGAGGAATTTTATGAACCAGAGGAGGGAGGAGGATTATGAACAGTATGAATGTGGCTGGGAAGGTCTGGGTGTGCCCATTGAACCGGACATCTCCCAGACAGACCTTTAGAATCTCCCTATGCTGTCTGAGTCCCCATCTCATTTTATGTTTTATAAAAAGTTGCTGAAACCCTCCAGCTTCCTTTAGAAGAGGCTGTGGATGAGCAAGAGGAGCCTGATTTTGTAGAAATGATGGATATTCCAGAGTCTAGGAGATTGTCTATTCCTTCACATAAGTCTTTAGAAACAAACAATTAAAATTTTAAAAGCTCCTAATTCTGTGCCTCCTGTGGATAAAAGATGGACAGAAGGTATACATTGTCAGGCCCTGATACAGAATTCCTTTCTCAGCAATGCAGTCATGTTAGGGTAGTTCAGGCTGCTGCCTATGATAAAGCTAATATTCCTTGGCTTCCATCCTCCTGACAAGGATTCCAGGAAGATTGATGCCATGGCAAAAAAAAACAGTATATGGCAGCCTCTCTGGGACTCAGGCAAGCAAATTATATGGCTTATGTAACTAGGTATCAGAAATCTAGATGGGATACTGTTATGCAATTGGCCAGCAGGCCCATGGCCAGCTGGCTAGTGAACTAGAACAGGTGGCTGCTGATGGCATTGAAGCCTCTAAGGTTCAGTTTCATGCTGCTGTGGATGTTAATGATGTTTCCTCTAGGGTCATGGCCACATCTATAGCTTTTAGTAGGTTGGCCTGGCTCAGGTGTACTAGTTTGTCACAGGATACCCAGACTAAGGCTATGGATTTTCCTTGTGGGAAATTCTCTGTTTGAGCAGACAGAGAATTACATGAAGAAGATGGATGAATATAGGACTACTTACAAGAGTGCCCAGGCTAAGGAGCGGCAAGCCACTCCTCAAAGGCATGCCCCCAGGGGTAGGGGTAGGCCTTTCACAGGCCTTTCTACCAGACTCAGGCCTCCTCTGCCTATGCTCAGAGGGGTTTCGAGGCAGGGCAGACAGGGGTGGGCAGACCTGCTCCCACCCCCAGCCTAAAGCTCCTGTAAACAGGCACCCTGATGGGGTGCCCAGGCCGATTCTCCTGTACCAGTGGGGGCAGGCTGGCTTACTCAGTCAGAATTGAGCTCTTTAACCTCAGACAAGTGGGTTCTGGAAGTAGTAGCCAGGGTCTGGTTCTCAGTTTCAAAATTTCCCAAGTTGAGAAGCAGACTTTTTCTACCTGCAAGTGCTTCAGAGACCCTCGCTCTGGAAACAGAGGTCTCATCCCTGTTAGCTCTCAGAGCAGTAGAAAGGGTTCCTCCCCGCATCAGGGCAGGGTCTGTATTCCAGATACTTCCTTACCCCAAAAAGACAGGAGAATGGCGCCCATTTTAGATCTCAGATATCTGAACAAGCATCTTTTGAAACCAAAGTTCAAAATGGTAACTCTGGCAATGATTTTACCTTCCTAAGGCCAGGGACTGGCTAGCCTCCCTGGACCTCAAGGATGCCTATTTCCATGTCCTAATCAGAAGATCCCATCGAAAGTACCTCAGATTCAAACTGCTCTCAGGTCATTACCAGTTCAGAGCAATGCCCTTCGCCTACCTCTGCTCCAAGGGTATTCACAAGTGTCTAGCAGTGGCAGTGGCCCACTTAAGGAGGCAGAGGATTGCTGTTTTTCCCTATCTAGATGACTGGCTCATTGTAGGACAGTCCCCAGAACAGGTAAAATCTCACCTGCAGGTCACCCAGCAGCTTCTCACCTCCTGGGTTTTCTACAAACCTACTAAAGTCGGTTCTGGAACCAGTCCAGGTACTCACCTTATAGGGGCAGAATTGACAAAGCTAGCCAGAGCCTTTCTTCCCCAGAAAGGGTAAGGAATTTAGTGGCTCTGGCCTCTTCCTTCACTCTGCAGGTCTCTCGACCAGCAAGACACTTTCTGCAGCTCCTGGGGCACATGGCTGCATCCACAGCTGTTGTGCGAGGAGCCAGATTTCAGATGAGAGCGTTCAGTTTCACTTGAGAACCTTTGGTCTCAGAGAAGAGACCCTTTCCAAGTTGGTCCCAGTGACTCGAACCTTGATCCTAGCTCTCCAGTGGTGGCAGGATCAGAGCAATTTAAGAGCGGGGTCCCTTCATTTCCCTCTCACGACTTGACTCTCACTACAGATGCTTCCCTTCTGGGTTGGGAGCTCACATGGCGACCTTTCCACTCAGGGAGTTTGGTCCCCAGGAATCTCTGCTCCACATCAATTTGCTGGAACTCAGAGCTGTCTTTTTAGCTCTTCAAGCTTTTTCTGCATCTGTCCACGACAAGGTGATACAAGTCAGAACAGACAACACCACAACAATGTGGTACATCAACAAACAGGGGGGCACTCGGTCTTCGGCCTTGTGCACCGAGGCAATGAAGTTGTGGTCTCTGGCCTATTCCCTGAACACTTCCCTCATAGCAGTTCATCTTCCAGGAAGGACAATGTCCTAGCGGATGCCCTCAGTAGGATTTCCCAGGGCCATCACGAATGGTCCCTGGATCCTCAAGTGCTGGGGATAGTTTTGCCAGGTGGGGCATCCCTCAGATAGATCTTTTGCAGCCCCAGACAATCACAAACTTCCTCTGTTCTGTTGCAGGCCTCAGTGCTGGGCTCAGTTCCCTGGATGCCCTTCTTCTGGATTGGGAGGGAAGTTCTCTATGCTTCCCTTTCCTCTCCTATTCAAAGTACTAGTCAAAATCAGATCTCAGCCTTGCAGGGTGATTCTGATTGCCCGGATTGGGCCAGGCAGCCCTGGTACCCACCTTCTGTCTCTGACAGTCCATCTTCCCCTGTGCCTCCCCAGGAATCACAATCTGTTGACTTGTGCCCAGGGAAGGGTTTGGTATCCGACCTCAATCCTCAACCTCAAGGCCTGGCTCTTGAGGAGTTAGAGTTTGCTGATTTACACCCTCTCAGGGTGTTCTTGAGATCCAAAGGCTTCCAGAAAGCCTTCCACTAGGGCTACTTATAGTTCTAAATGGAAAAGGTTTCCATTTGGTGTGCTGGGAAAAATATTTCCCAGAATCTGCTGAATTGCCCATTTTGTTAGATTACATGTACATCTTAATTCCTTGGGTCTCAGACCAGCTACCCTGAGAGTTCATTTGGCAGCTGTGTCTGCTTTTGTGTCACAGGAAAGTCATACCCTCTTTCCTCTCATCCTGTGTTTTCCAAGTTTTTAGGGATTACTCCATACTAATCCTCCCTTTTGGGAACCGGCCCCTGCTTGGGACCTTAATGTTTGCATTGCCCAGTTAATGCAACCCCCTTTTGAACCTCTGTCTTCTGCAAAGCTTAAGTACCTAACTTGGAAAACTGTTTTTCTAGTGGCTATCACTTCTGCCAGACGTATAAGTGCATTGCAAGCCTTGGCAGTGGAGACTGACTTTATTTCTTTCCACAGGGATAAGGTAGTCCTTAGGACTAATAGGAAGTTTTTGCCTAAGGTGGTTTCAGATTTCCATCTTAATCAATCTATCTCCCTTCCAGTATTTTTCACTGATCACTCCTCTTCGGGTGAGAGGAGGTTGCACAGCCTGGATGTTAAGAGAGTTCTTAGTTATTATATAGCGCACTAAAGGTCACATGTTCAATCCTCCAACTTTTCCTTACCTATGGTGAAGTTGGGAAAGGCAAACCTGCCACTAAGAGATCAATAGCCAGGTGGATTGTCTCTTGTATCCAATTTTGTTATCAGAAAGTGGGCAGAGCCCCCGTTTGAGGGCTCATTCTACCAGGGTACAGCTGCATCTCTAGCTGCTGCCAGAGATATCCCTTTATTAGAGATTTGCCAGGCTGCTACTTGGAAAACAGTACACACTTTACCAAGCATTACCTCCTGGATGTCCAGGCCAGGAGAGTGCTCGGTTTGGCACAGCTGTTCTTCAGAGCCTATTCCTAAGTAGGTTCTGCCCTCCTCCATGGAGGTACTGCTGTGTATTTCTGTAATGTCTATAATATAGCAAGATTTATGTTGTTTGAAGAAAAATTACTCACCTTAGTAATGTTTCTTCTAATGGAGTCTTGCTATATTATAGACCTCCCCAACCTGCCCTCTCAGAACCTCTACTTGGTGGGGTGCGGGCAACTTAGTGTGGGCACTACTTATGTCCTGTTAACATTTTGTCCCTTTGGGACTTTGGGGTGTATGTGTACGGTGTGTGTGTTTTATTATACTTATGTTCCATTTTCATATTATTAGAATGGTGTTAGTATTTCTGGTCCCCTGACTTGAGTCTTGGGTGTTGGGACCATCAATGGTTGTTATTATTTAGGTAGCCATTTGGCTAGTGTAGGTTACAGCTTCCACACAGACCTTAGTGAGTTTGGCTCGTAAAGATCTGACAGTTCAAGTTTGAAATGACACAGAGCTGATCTCGTGCCAAAATTCTATTTTGGAATGGTTTTAACCATTTCACTCCGGGGCAGTTCTAGAGCTGGAACAAACTGCTAATGTTTATAATATAGCAAGACTCCATTAGAAGAAACAACATTACTAAGGTGAGTAATTTTTTCTTTTGTGCCACTTAAATGAAACCTTGAAGAAACTAAGACTGCGATTAGGTTTATTCTATTGCATTAAACACCTACTCACGTTAGAAGCCAGAATGAGACTAGTACAAACTACATTCCTACCTATACTGGACTACGCTGACTTCCTTTACAGTCACTGCCCATCAACGATGCTAAACAAACTAGACACCCTTTACCACCGGGCTTTAAGATTTATCTTAAATCTACCCCGTAGTACACATCACTGTCATCTATACCAGGTTTCAGGATGGACCTCACTCTCAACTAGAAGAAAAAGGAATGCTCTCCTCTGGTTTTTTAGAGCATTATCTGATAACCTCCCTGCATACATCTCGAACATCTTCAAATGGGCTAAAGGTTCCTATGACCTGAGATGCTTCTCCTTAATCTGCTTCCAGATTCCTAGAGTGAAAACTACCCTTGGCTCAGCAACAATCAACTTCTCACTTCCATCACTTTGGAACACTATGCAAGACTCATTAAAATTATACTCACTTCCAAGCATTTTCACATTCAAAGCTCTATTAATGGATTATCTGAAGGAATCATGCAACTGTTTCAGATGCTGATGACCCCTAAGCCTCGGGTGCCACTCTCAAATCCTACGCCTAAGTATCTCATCCACCCCACATTCCTAACATCAGAAACCTAGGACCTACAAGCCTAGTTCCCTTAATCCAAGATGACCCTGCCTATTCTCTACCTTTTACCTATTCTGGCCTCCCTTTTGACTGCCTACTCTTTCACCCCAATTTCCACCCTATTCCTTAATACCTCCTTATTTTTTATCATTTAGGTATGAGCTGTTACTCAGTGGAGACTATATGGGATTGTTGTCTCTTCTCATTTCAGTAAAGCTTATCATTATGTACCTTTGCATGTTAATTATGTTGACCGGTATGTATAGGCCCATATTGACCGGCACCTTCACAACGTTTTTTTTTTTTTTCACCGTTGTCCATCGTAATTGTAATCTTATGAAGTGTACTGTATTGTATTTATGCCCAGGACCACCTTGAAAATGAGCTTGCTCAATGGTGTTTATGCCTGATTAAATAAAGTGATTGATTGATTGATTGATTGATATCTGGAACAATCATATCTTGCCCCCACTTAGTAAGCCTCAGAAGTGGACTGGCCTAAAGTATATAGGTATAATTTTCATGCAGGCCTTAAATGAATTGCTAAAGTTCCAGGGTCTCAAGGCTGCAAATGATGGTGGTGATGCTGAATCTGATGGTAATGGCCATGGTGAGCCAGCTCATGATGAGGCCGTTAGTGAAAGGGAACCCATTCCTGTTGTTCATCAGAACATAACTGTGGTGGGCCAAAAGGACAAGGATGCTGAAGAGGTACAGCCGACAGAAGAGGATGTTGAGGGACATACATCATCTGACCCAGCTTCTGATGATGAGGGCACTGACAATATACCACTAACTGGGGAAGTTCCTGAAGATGATGAGGCTGATGAAGAAGTGGAGGAGGTACCCCAAGAGAAGCCAACAAAAGCTAATCAGAGGAAGAAAAAAACATCCATATACAGTACGCCCTGGCATCCGGCTTGCCTAGCTTACTGCCCTGTCACACTGCTCTGCCACCTTGAGATCATCAGATATGATCATCCCATGGTCCCTGTCATGCTTGGTAACTGTACTGCCCCCCTCCATTTTATATTCAGCCCCTGGGTTTCCCCTTCCCAAGTGCATGACTTTGCACTCTTTGGAACCGAAACCAAGCTGTCACTCTGTAGACCATTCCTCTAGTTTCCCCAGATCCCTTTGCATTCTCTCCATCCACTCCTGGGTGTCCACCCTGTTGCAGATTTTTGTGTCATCTGCAAAGAGATACACCTTCCTCTACAGTTTCTCAGCAATGCCACTTATGAAGACATTGAAGATGACAAGGCTCAGTAACGATCCCTGTGGTACTCCACTGGTCACTCTCCCATCTTCCTAGTGACTACTATTTACCCCACCCTCTGCCTCCTATTTTTCAACCAGTTGGCTACTCCCCTACCCAAGGCTGCTAAGTTTCATTATCAACCTCCTGTGTGGTATAGAGTTGAAGGCTTCACTGAAGTTCAGATAGGCCACATCCACTGCCCTCTCTGATTCACCTCCCTAGTTACCCAGTCAAAGAAATCTATGAGATTTGTTTGACAAGACCTCCCTTTGTGAAACTGTGCTGCAGCCCATATGTCTCCAGATACTCCATCAGTCTCACCTTCAGCAGGGACTCCGTTAGCTTCCCCACCATTGATGTGAAACTGACTGGTCTAATTGCTGGCCTCCTCCTTACTGCCCCTCTTATGAAGAGGGACCACATCATACCTCCTCCGATCCTCTGGAACATCCCCCATCTGTAATGAGGTGCCAAGTAGTGCTGCCAGAGGGGCAGCAAGCACCACATTCAGTTCCATGAGTACCCTTGGGTGGATCCCACCTGGCTTCAGTGTCTTGCTTTCTTTTAGGGTTTCCAACCCCCACAGACTTTCTCTTCCATAAATGGCCTTGAGCGAAAAGAACTCCCCTCCCTCCCCTGATTTCTGCTTATGCACATTGGCCCATCATCCCTTCCACTGTGAAGACTGAGCAAAAGTAGTCATTTAAAATTTTAGCTTGTTCTTGGCCCTCCTCTAAAGTGTCCCCACATCCTCTTCTCCTCATCTTCACTGTACCACCCCTTGCCTTCCTCTTTTCACTGATATAACTGAAGAAAGTCCTATCTCCTTTCTTGACCTCCTGAGCAATTCTGTCCTCAGTTTTAGCCTTTGCTGATCTTACCCTCCATCCTGCCTCCCTTTGTTTCTCAAGATATACTTCTCAGCCCGCCTACATTTGGGTCTCCTTATACTTCCTGAACACCACTTTTTTCTCCTTACTGCCTTAGCCACCTCCTTTGAGAACTACCATGGCCTCTTTTTCCTCTTTCCCTTGTGTATTATGTTTAAGCAGCTTGTTGTTATCTAGTTATTCCCTCTTTTATTCTATTCCATTGTGCCAACCCCCATGACTATCCCTACCCTCAAGGTATTTCCGGAGGCAGTATCCCATCTCTTTAAAATCTGCTCTTCTGAAGTCCAGGACCCTCATCCTAATGTGGTTTTCTCCTGCCCAATCCAATTGCCAAACCGCACTGTACGATGATCACAAGTTCCCAGGGTGCTACCTACTGTGACGTTTGCAATGCTGTCCCGGTTTGTAAGTACCAGATCTAGTGACTAGTGTTGCCCCATCCCTAGTGGGATTTGTAACCAGCTGCCTGAAAAATGGCCCTTGCAAGGAGCCTAGGATGCTGCTGCTGCTCCTAGCTGTTCCAGTCCACATCCAGCATATTAAAGTCACCTATGATTACTGCTTCCCCTTTTCTTGCCATTCTGTCAGCATGACTGGATTTTTAAGCATGCCTTCAGTTTTAGACCTTTAAAGATCAAATGCAAGTGCATTTCTAGGACCATTCCTCTAGTTTCCCCAGAATGCATTTGATCAAATGCATTTGCTTCACATGCAAGTCTCTGTGTCATTATTAGTGTTTCCTGAAAATATCATGCTGTTTGGTTTTGTGGTTTTCTTTAAATCAGCATTTGTTAAATCTGTTAATGTGCTCTGCAGTAACTGAAAACAGTGAAGATTTTTCTGTCCCTACCAGTGAGCAATGACATCATTCTCATCTAGCCTGCTGCTTCAGCAATGAAGTCCCTGATTGACTGAAGAAGCTGTTGTAGTTCCCAGTCAATGCAGTCTGTACAGTTGATTGTTTCCACTCAAAGTTTGTTACTAACCCATGTTGTTTGTGTTTGACTAGATTAGCTTTAAATCAGTCATTCTGTTCTCATAAATAGTTGATCATTTGAGTTTCAGTGCTGAACTGAAGTGGTATGAATGAATGTCTATGAGAAATTACCTTGTCTGTATCACAGCTGTGAGTTCTTTCTCATCAAAACTCTGCATTGCTTTCTGGCTACATAACACAGGGTTGTTTAATGGATATAAAATAAATCTAAAGTTTAATTCATAGAAGCAGTGCATCTTTGATGTAGCCTTCATAAATAGGTTCATGTGAGAACGATTTTGTTTTTATGTCAGACTGACAAACAGGTGTCTGACACACACTAATATTTCAGAAACATGTACTGTATGAACTCATAAAATTCAGTTATTTGAGGTTTTCTGTATGAAAAGAAATCATGTATGTGTATAACTAGAAATACTATATGGCATCCTGAAGCCCCTGTCTCCTGCCCCTTGGCTGAGGCTGCTGCACCCTGCTTGCCCTCTGTCCCCCACCCCACAGTCAGAGCCAGTGCACCCTGTTGACCCCTGTTCCTATCTCCACAGATAGGGCTGCTGTGCTCTGCTAAGCCCTAGCATCCCAGGGCATCTTTCTCCACAGTTGGGGCTGCTGCATCATGTTGCCCATGGCCACCAAAGGTGGGGCTTTTGCTGCATTTTGCTACCCACTTACACTGCCCCAAATGGGCAGGGCCACTGAACCACATGCACCCCATCTCATAGTCAGGGCTGCTGTACCCTGATGCCCCACTGTGTCCTGCACCACAGACAAGGCTTCTGCACCATACTGCCCTCTGTCCCCTACCATCACTGTGCCCTGCTGCACCACAGAGCCTCTTGCCTCAACAGTTAGGGTTGTTGTACCATTTTGCTCCCTTCCACCAGAGTCAGATCCTTCAGTACACTGCCTAAACTGATCTAAAGAAAAAACCAAAAATACTTTGATCATGTGTTATAGGGTTGGGGACAGAGGGTAGCAGGGTGCAGTAGCCCTGACTTTTTGAGTAGGAGACGGGGAGGCATCAGGGTACAGCAGCTCAAACTGAGGGACAGGGTGCTGCAGATGCACCTACTTGGGACAAGGGACATGAGCAGCAGGGTGCAGCAAAGGATCTGATTCTGGTGGCAGGGGGCAACAGGAAGAAACTGCCCCAACGGTGGTGGCAGGGGACAGGGTGCAGCACATGCCCTGCCTTGTCTTATGGCAAGTGGCAGCATGGAGCAGCAGCCCTAACTGTGGAGGCATGGGGCTCCAGGGCAAAGCAGGCCACAGCAGCCTTGATTGTGTGGTCAGGCACAGAGTGCAGCAGCCTTGGATGTGGTGGTAGAGACAGAGGACATCGTGGCAGATGCCTCTACTATGTGGCAGGACACAAGGGGGCATCAGGGTGTGGCAGTCCTGACTGTGAGACAGGATGCTTATGGTGCAGCAGCCTTGCCCAGTTGGGACAAAATAAGTGGGTAGCAGGTGCAGCAAATACCCCACCTCTGGTGGACCGGGGCAGCATTGTGCAACAGCCCCAACTGTGAAGGCAGGGGACCTGGAACTCTAAGGTTTAGCAGAACACAGCAGTCCTGACTGTGGAGACAGGAACAGGGGGCAACAGGGTGCATTGGTCCTGACTGTGGGGACGGGGGACAGAGGGAAGCAGAGTACAGCAGCCTCAACTGTTTTGCAGGGGGCATCAGGGTGCAGTAGCCCTGACTACTTGGAGAAGACAGTGGGCAGAGGGGTGCAGCAGCCTAAAATGGGGGCAGGAGACAAGGGGCTTGATTACTTGGTTATTTGGTATTAAGGACAAAAGAAGGCTGGAGCCCATCATGATTGTCCCCCACATTGTGGGGCATCATACCCCCTGGTAATTTTGGCTAAAAAGTCAATTGTCCAGTTTTGTCTTAAAAGTAGTCAAATTTGTACAGTCTGCTATTTTTTGAGGCAATTTATTCCACAACTTTGAGGCTCTAATAAAGAAAAATTCAGCCTTTTATTTGTCCTAGCTTTGTAAACATTTAGCTGTTTATTGTGCAATCTTGGCACGATTTTCCTTGTAGCATAAGAAATGCCACATTGATCCATTAGGGTGGGGGATTGGAGGAGTTTAAAAATCTGAAGCAAGTCCCCTCCGATCCTTCTGGTCTCGAGCGAATAAAGGCCTGTTTTTTTAATCTTTCTTCATAGTGGAGATGTGATAATATGGGACAATTTTTGTTGCCCTATGCTGCATCTGCTCAATCCTCTTAATATCTGAAATCAGATAAGGGCTCCAAAAAGGAGACCCATAGTCTGCATATGGTCGAATGTGGGATCTATACAGAGTGATCATGCATTGTAGTTTTGGAGGTAAAGGCATTATTTATTCATCTAAGGAGAGCATTAGATGAATTAGCTACTTTATTGCAGTGATCTGCTGATGACAGTTTGTGGTTGACTATTATTCCTAGATCTTTTTCACTATAGGATGCTTTAATAGTTTTATTATTGAGGATGTATGTTTGTTTAGGGTTAGTTTTGCCTATATGTAAAACTGAGCATTTGGTTACATTGAATAACATTTTATTACTTATTGCCCATTGTTCAATGGTGACTAAATCTAGCTTTAGTTCCCTTTGACTAATTAAGTTGTCTACTCTTCCTCCCAGTTTGGTATCATCGGCAAATTTAGTGATGATGTTAGTCGATTTTATTATCATATCACTGATGAATATGTTGAACAATGTTGGTCCCAGAACGGAACCCTGCAGGACCCCACTAGAAATCCTCCCATCTGACAATACCCCATTTACCCTAACCCTCCAAGTTCTGTTTGTCAACCAGCAATGCACCCATTTAACAACTGCTAGTGAAAAAACAAATGTTATAAGTTTATTTAGTAGTATGACATGAGACACTTTGTCGAACGCTTTGCTATAATCAAACAGAATAACGTCTACAAGAATGTTGGAATCTAAGTTTTTACTAACGTATTCTTAAAAGGTAAGTAAATTGGTGGTAGAGGAATAACCCTGCCTAAACCCGTGTTGTGTTAGATCTGTAATATTTAAGGAATGCATTTCTAATTCTATAATGGATTTAAGTATTTTCTCCACCATCTTACATGGAATTGAAGTAAGACTGATGGTTCTATAATTTTCAGCTTTTGAATGTAAATCTTGTTTGTATATTGGCGTAACAATGGAAGATAGCCAATCAGTTGGCACTTTGGCTTCCTTTAGTGATTTATTAAATATTATGGTTAATGGCAACGTTATGGCATCTACTGTACCTATTAAGAATTTTGAGTTTATATTGTCAGGACCAGAACTGGCAGTTTTATTAAGGGACTCAAGGCCTTGTTTTTGTGTCTAGTAATGAAATTGTGTAATCAGTATGATAAGTATAAGAATTTGGAATTTGTATCTGATATGCGTCTTGAGAAAAAACTGAGCAAAAATAGTTATTGAATACTGTAGCTGTTTCTTTATCAGAGGTAATAGGAGTATCATTGATGACTAATGGGCCTGCGGTTCTGTTATTTCCTTTTTTTTCATTTAGGTATGAATAGAGAAATTTATGTGAGTCTTTTGTATGGGCTATTTTAAAGTCAAGGTTATGTTTAGCGGTGGTTATCAGCATTTTTAGGTTCCTGACTGATTTCCTATGCTTAAAAAGTGATTCCTCTTTAAGATCATTAGTGCAATTTTTTAGGGCTTTGAATAATGTTTGTTTTGAGGGTGATTTGCTTCTTCATGGTATCATTAAACCTAGGGGGGGGGTTTTCCCTTGTTGTTATATTTATTTTTCTCAGGAACATATCATTTTTCAAGTTTGTAAATTTTTAGTTTGAGGTAGGTCCAAGCCTCTTCAGTGTTGAGAGGTAAAAGAATGTGATCCCAGTTGATGCTGTTTAGATGTTCATTAATTTTGTTAAAGTCAGCCTTGTCATATAGTTTTATCTTAAGGTTATTTTGTGGGATGTGTGAGTCATGAAAAATGGAAAACTGTATGGACATGTGGTCGCTATTACCCAAGGGGTCAGAGATGAGGATATTTATTATTTTGTTCTCCATATTTGTAATAAGGAGATCTAAAATGTTTGTTCCTCGAGTAGGTTCCCTGATTAGTTGGACAAGGCCTAGGTCAATAATAGATGACAGAAGGAGCTTATCACGTTATGTAGTGCCAGTTAAAGCCTCCCAATCTATAGTTGGGAGATTACAATCCCCAACAATAAGAACATCACCAGTATTAGCAACTAAGGATATTTCTTTTGTTAAATGGATAGTGTATTCTAGATCAACAGATGGTGGTCGATAACATGTGCCCACCAGAATCTGAGGTAGACCATGAGGGTGAAGAGTAACCCATATACTCTCGGTCTGAATGTTAAAGGAGGATTCAAATGATGGAATGTCGTTCTTTACATATAAACAAACCCCTCCTCCCTTTCTTGTACTGGTTCTGTTTTTTGTAAAAAGTTTGAATCCCGGTATCTCAGCTGTCCATTGGTTATCTAGATTACCCCAAGTCTCAGTTATAGAGATTATACTGAGGTTATAAATTTTAATTTTAAATTCTAATTCTGCTAGTTTGGAAATATTTAATGAGTGGGCATTAAGAGATAGGATATTAAGTGTATTTGAGTTTTGTAGGGGGTTGATAGTAATTAGAGATTTTGGTTTTGACCTAATCTCCCCAATGTTAACGGTTTAAAAGACTTTGGATGAATGTAGAAACTTTTCATCCCAGCATCGTACTTCCTCTTCTGCTGAGATGCAAACCATCCCAGCAAAAGAGGGATGGGTTATTATGAAATTCTTCCCAGTAGATTAGGCAGGAAATGTTCTGCCTATAACACCATTTTTGCAACCATTCATTAAGGACTTTAATCTTATTTGAGATCTGGTGAATAGCCCTGGGGACCAGCAAGATTTCAGAAAAACAAATACTACATCCCTTCTCTTCAAGAATATTGTGGCGGGCAACAAAATCTTTTCTGAGTTGTCCAATTGGTGTTTTATTGATATCATTGGTCCCTAGGTAAATGACCACGAGTGGGTTATCCCCTGCTTGTGATAAGATAGTCTTAACCATTGGTGTTATATCTGAGACCTTGGCCCCTCTATAGCTGGAACATGTTCAGTTGACTTTGTCTGGGTTACAAATAACCCAATCAGTGTATTTTATTATAGAGTCCCCCAGAATGAAAACTTGTTTACTATTCGATACAGGGGCATGACTTTTCTCATGTGATACTGTTAAAATAAAGTGGGTGTTAAGCAAAGGTAACTGGTCAACATATGTAAAAAGTTCTACAGAGGGGAAATTTGTAGCAGAAATTGCAACAGGAGTTTTAATTCTTAAAGTGTCAGGATGAGGACTCTGGTTGTGATAACATTTGATTCATCATCATTTATAAGAGTTAAGGGATCAAAAGAATTATGCAATGGTAGTACAGGGGTGCTATTAGTAATCTGGCCGCCTCTTTTTTTTATCTTGGTTTTCTGAATAATAGCCCAATCCTCTCTTTCTAAAGGGTAAATGTCTGTGGGGTGGAGTTTATGATATTATTTTCCTTGTAGGGAGAAATACATTCCATCCTTTGATCAGTTTCCTGTGTAGTGACTAACTTGTTAGTACAAGTAGTTGATGTGTCAATATCTAAAAGTATTGACATTTGATCGATATAATCCTCCAAAGCTTCAATCTTGGGATTGATTGAAGATTTTGTTGTAAGACATTTGATGTCCTCCTGCAACGTTGTAACTAACTGGCATTTATCACACATGAAGTTTAGTATTTGTTTGCCAACAGCACACATTTTGCAGGAGGAGCAGCAGTTCTTTGCTTGTTTCATTCTGTAGTTTTAATTTATAATCTTCATTGAGATTGTAAACTACTTTATTGTTTAGAAGGAAACTGGTTAGGATGTCTGGCCCTTTATCCCATTGGACACAGTAGACACACGTTATGACACGTGTGTCTCTGCGCGCGTCCCCATGCATAGCCCCCACGCACACGCGCCCCACTCACTAGTGTGGGTGTTATATGCGCTGGAAGACCGGAAGCGCTAGGTAGTGCTAATTCGGGTTTAGCGCTTGAAAATTCTGTTAAAAAATGCCCAGAAAGTCTTTAAAAAGGTTCACCCTAGGTATTTCAAGGGTTATAAAGCTGGGTAAATGCACCCAAGTAGTGCAGAGGTGTAAAGAATTGGCCTTTTGTGGTATCTTTCAGGAGAGTATGCAATGGACCCTCAATATCCCACAATCCTTAGTCCAAAGAACAACAAGCACTGGAATGGGGATGAGACCCTTTCTCCAAACTTGCCCACAACAATAATAGTGTATAACATTTTAAAAATTCAGTACATTAAGTTATATTCACAATATATTCCATATACCTCTCACCAGAGGTGTGCTAGGTTGTTGTACAGAACAACGGGGGGGCAGGGTAAAGGGGGCAGCTGAGTGTTGCTGCCTCAGCTGTTGGGCAGGGGACAGGGGAATCAGGATGCCATATAGTATTTCTAGTTATAAACATACTAACATACTATTTGCCAGCAGATTAGGCCTTACGGTCTATCGAGTCTGCTTGAACCTAGATCGATAATTGGGTGCAGAGATCCTCCCATCCCTTGTTCTCTAGAAACCCCTATCATCCATCCCCACCCCCTCGGGACAGGCCATCATCTGATACATCCACTTTCTGTGTCTGTCCCACCCTCTCTTGAAGCCCTCCACTGTGGATCTCTGAACCAGCTCACCAGGCAGTGCATTCCAAGGTCCACCACCCTCTCGGTGAAAAACCTCCTCCTTTCCCTCACCCTTCCACCTTCCAACTTCAAACCATGCCCTCTGGTGATACCTCCCTGCTTTAGCCTAAAGATCCCTCCATGTTTACCCTATTTATTCCCTTGAGGTACTTGAAGACCTCAATCATGTCCCCCCTGTCTCTCCTCTCCTCCAATGAAAACAGGCAGAGCTCCTCAAGTCTGTCCTCATAAGTCAAATCCCCTAGCCCTCGCATCATCTTTGTTGCCCTCCTCTGTACCCTCTCCAGGAGCTGTATGTCCCTCTTCAAATGTGGTCTCCAGTACTGTACACAGTACTCAAGGTGTGGTCTAACCAGTCCATTGTACAGAGGTAGAATCACTTCCTTGCTCCTAGAGGTGATCCCCCTTACAATGCATCCCAACATCCTGTTTGCCTTGCTAGCTGCTCTCCTGCACTGCTCAGAGTTATTCATACATGTATCCACCATGACCCCTAGGTCTTTTTCCCCTATCGAGGCCTCCAGCCTCCCCCAGGGTGTACCTGTGTTTAGGAGTTTCTCGACCAAGATGCAACACACCTGTACTTGGTGATATTGAAATTTAATTTCCATGTGTGAGCCCAGCTTTCCAGGGTGTCCAGGTCCTTGCAGGGCCACTCCTCCCTCTTCTCCCTCAACTACTGCTCCCATCTTGGAGTCATCCGCTAAGAGACTCATTTCACACCCTATACCCTCCCTGATGTCCGATATGTATGCATTAAAACAGATCGACCCAGGACCGAGCCCTGTGGTACCCCACTACCAACCTCTCTAGGGTTTGAGAGCTCCCCACAGACCACTACTCTCTGAGTGCATCCAGCTAGCCAGTTTTCAATCCATCTGACCATCAAAGGGCCTACTCCTAACCCCATCAGTTTCTCCACCAGACCATTGTGGGGAACAGAGTCAAACGCCTTGCTGAAGTCCAAGAATAATACATCCACAGGCTTACCCCTGTCCAGTTCTGATGTTACCCATTCATAGAACTCCACAAGGTTGGTTTGACATGATCTACCTGGCACAAACCCATGTTGTCGACTATCCAGACCTCCCACCCTCCAAGTACACCCCAATCGCTCCTTTAGTATACTCCATTAATTTTCCCACCACTGAGGTCAAACTGATGATTCTATAGTTACCTGGTACTTCCTTGACCCCTTATGGATTGGTACCATGTGCCTCTCGCCATCACTAGGTACCCTCCCTGTCTCAAGTGACCTGCTGAAAAGCTCCGCCAGGGTGCAGCCAGTATGTCCACCAGTTCCCATAGTACTCTGGGATGAATGCCATCCGCCCTGGAGATTTGTTTTCTTTAGGGCCTTGAGGGCTAACCACACCATTTTGGTGGAGATAGCATCATCGTCCTCCCCTTACTGGTCTTTTGTCCTTATCCAGATGTGACACCCTGGGTACCTTTCCTCCCTCTTGCTCCATTTCTGTTGCTCCCTGGTCCCACCCCTGCCGCTTCTATCCCTTCATGCCTTGCTTTGTAGATATCCCATCCCTCCCTAGCGAACACAGAGGCAAAGTACTGTAAATATCTCTGCCTGGTCCCCCTCTTCACCCACCTCCTTCTGATCTCAATCTGCTGAGATGGCCTTAGTTTTCTCCGCCCCCAATGTACCGAAGAACCCTCTTCCTCCCCTCAGGTCTCCTGTGCCAGCCGCTGCTCTTACTGACCTTGCTCCTCACCATAATGGGTGACTTTTCTAGATGCAAGCTGGTACATTTCCTTTCTATCCCTCTTGTTGTTTTAAATTTTTGTAGGTCGCCTTTATTTTCTATGACTGCTACCTGTACCTCACTGGACCACCAGCATGGTTTACGTGACCTTGCTCCCTTATGTTTCAACTTAGCGCAGATCCTGACTGCCTCATGAAGTCCCCGTCTTATGACCTCCCATCTCCTTTCCACACTTGTCATTGAGGTAATCCCCTTCAAGTGATCCTTGAGAATATTTCCCATGCCCATAAAGTCATACATGTCTTTTCACACAGAAATCCTCAAAGAACTGAATTTTGTGAGTTCATACAATACATGTTCCTGAAATAGCAGAGTGTTGCAGACACCTGTTCGTCAATCTGACATAACAACAAAATTGTTCTCATATGAACCTATTTATGGAGGCTACATCAAAGACACACTGCTTCTATGAATTAACACACTTTAGATTTGTTTTATATCCATTAAACAACTCTATGTTATATAGCCAGAAAACAATGCCGAGTTTTGATGAAAAAGAACTGACAGCTATAATACAGACAAGATCATTTCTCACAGACATTCATTCATACCACTACAGTTCAGCACTGAAGCTCAAATGATCAACATTTTATGAGAACAGAGTGATAGATTTTAAGCTAATCTATCTAAACACAAACCAGATGGGTTAGTAACATACTCTGAGTGAAAACAATTGGCTCTACAGACTGCTTTGACTGGGAACTGCAACAGCTTCTTCAGTCAATCAGGGACTTAAAGGGGAAGCAGTCATTTGCAGGGGCTCCTGCCCCTGCAAACTTTACCCTCCAGTTAAGCTTTTCTGAGAAAAGTGCCTTTTTTCTTGCAGCTCAAAGTAATTTAATTTAATTTCTAAAAGTCCACTACCAGGAAGTATAGCAGATGCTGGAGCGGTTCCATTAAGTGTAAAGGTACGGTGCCGCACCATGCACTTCAATGCATTTATATAGAAGCACATGGTGTGGCGTCTCACCTTTACCCTTAATGGAGCCACCCCAGCATCCATCATACTTCCGGGTAATGGACTTTTCAAAATTAAATTAAATTACTTTGCTCCATAAGAAAAAAGGTGCTTTTCTCAGAAAAGCTTAACCAGAGGGTAAAGTTTACAGGGGGGCAGGAGACCTGCAACTAATTGCTGAAGCAGCAGGCTAAACAAGAATAATGTCATCACTCACTGATAGGGGCAGAACAATCTTCACTGTTTTTAGTTACTGCAGAGCACATTAACAGATTTAACAAATGCTGATTTAAAAAAAAAGCACAAAACCAAACAGCATGATATTTTCATGAAACACTAATCATGACACAGGGACTTGAATTTAAGCTTTTCTTAAATATGTGCATTTGATTTTTAAGCCTGTATATTAAAAAAATGTCCAGGCCTAGAAGGGGAGGACTGCAATAGGGCATAGGGACTACAATACAGTCACTACTGCAGCCTAGTCCCACCCCAATGAAGCAGGATGGTAAGGACTACTAGGAGAATGGGAGGGGAAAAAGGGGAAAGGCAAGGAATAAAGCAGAGGGAGCAAAAGGAAGAAATTGTAGAAGATCAGTGAGACTGCATCTGGAATACTATGTCCAGTCTAGAATCTAGAGACCTCTCTCTTCAGCCCAGAGAGGTGCACGCAGATAGGGCAGGACTTCAGTCTTCAGAAGGTCTCCCTGATGACTGCCATGCCACAGCCACTGCACTACACCATGCACATTTCCATATTTACTCCCTTTCTAATGTTAGATAACATTTATGCCCTTATCCCAGATAGTTTTTTCTTGATTTCCCTTTTTGTTTGGATTACCCCTTGTTACACCTACCCTACATAGGTTATTAATTTGCTTTCTCTTTGAGCTTCCAGGTCAGACTTCTAACCTTTTCAGCCCTAAGTACTCGTACCAAAGACAGGGTGTGTGTTTTTTTAGTTTCCCCTTTTCCTCCCTTAATCATTTTGTTGCTGTTTGCTGCAGAAGCTGAGAGAGAGCAGCTACCTTACAGCAAGGAGGTGATTTACTGAGTACATTGAATTCTTAATTCAGGGGCCTGAAATAGTAAGTAGAAGTCAGTGTTTTGGTTCTCTGTTTTGGGGGCTGTTTTTACTTATTGTGACTTTAATTTACCTAGGAGGTAATCTAGCTGGGAGAATATCTGCAGTCATTTGTGACTAGAGCTGCTACTGAAACTCTGTGAAAGAGGTGTCTGATAAAGGAAGGAGCTGAAGAAGGCTTGAGGAACTATAGATTACAAACAGGGGTTGACTGTGGATTCTGCTGCAGAAGCTGAGAGGGACAGCAGCTACCAGCTACCTTAAACTAGAGCTGGGGTTTTGTCCTGTAATTAACAGAAGAAGGTCTTTTACCCGATTGTTTTTTTGTAGACACTGAGCACCAAAGGAACAACCCCCAACCACCCCGGGTGCTCTCCCTTTTTGCGGAAGGCCAGGCCACACCTACTTAAAGACACAGGAACAGTTAGGCAGCACAGTTACAAGCAATAGCCTAGCTGGTATGTAGGCAGAATTACAAAGGGTGTAGCTAGCAACTAGGTCCATAAGGACACATACAAGAGGAGAAGAGAGAAGCTGTAAGTCACTACGGAAGGAGAGCAAGACAGGGGAGAAGGAGAAGGGAAAAAAGGGCTAGGAGGAGGGGAGGAATATTAGCAAGCACAAGATGACGCAGTGAGTGGTGCAGTGCTCTGGTTATGGTGCAGCAGTCTTCAGAAAAACATTCTGGTTACTGCAGTGCTGCCCCATTTGCTGGCACCTCTCTGGGCTAAGGGCAGAGGTCACCAGTCTCCGGGCTGAGCTGGCAGGAATACTCAATAATTGCCCCCACCCAGAGGCCACCAGGTCCCCAGCCAATGCCACAACAGCCACCCAGGCAGATGGCAGGATGGACTACGGTGAGCTCAGGAAGGTTCAGAGGAGGGGGGAAGACACACATCCCCATCCAGTCCAGCTCATGAACCCCTACACAGTGCTGGAGGAATGGGACAGCCTTGCAAAGGAACCCGAGGCTGAGATCAGGGAGGAGATGAGGGTCCTCCAGCAGGGAGACCTAGTGGCGGGAGGAAGAGAACCCAAAAGGAAGAAGTTGCTCCTGTTGGGGGACTCAACTGTTCGGGGAATGGATTTGAGCACAGATAGTAGAGAGGAAAGGGAGGTAAAGTGCCTTCTAGGAGGCACAGTTCAGAAGGAGGGGGATCGCATCCAGTGGATTGCTGAAGCTGCAGCAAAGAGGGGAGGGCTAGAGGTCATAATCCACTTGGGGACAAATGATCTATCCAAGGATAAAAGCAAGCTTTGAGCAGGTGAAGGAGGACTTTACAGTGTTGGGAGGGTGCCTGGGGAAGCTCTGTGACATTCTCAGAGGTGCTGTCAGTCCATGGTGGGGGGAGAGAGGAATCTCCACATTAGTAACTTCAACACATGGTTGAAAGGCTGGTGCAATGAGAAGTGGTATGGCTTCACTGGGGACTGGGGACCCACCTGGACTGATGCAGCCCTGTACAGTGGGGACAGACTGCATCTGTCCAGCAAAGGGAAGACAGTCCACAATGGATGGTTTACATGCATCGCTGACAAGCATTTAAACTAGCCAAGGGGGAAGGGCAACAGGAGCAGGGATACTCAGGCAGCCCACCCCCACATGGGAGAGAAAGCAGAACAATGGAGCAGGAAGAGGAGTTGATATCAAGGTCATCAGAGTCGGGCAGAAATGGAGTAGGAAAGGAATCGGGAATACAAGAGAAAAATATCAAAAAAGGGGGGGGGGAAGATGCAGATGACCAAAAACTGGAAAAGAGAGAGAGAGAGAGAGGTCAGGCAGTAAAACTTGGAAGGTCATGTTGACAAATGCACGCAGCCTGGGAAATAAAGTCCCAAACATGGAGGCCTTAACAACTGAAGGAGACCTAGACATAGTAGCAATAACTGAAACCTGGTACACAGCTAATCATGAGTGGGAAACAAATGTACCAGGATATGTTCTATTCAGGAGGGATAGGGAGGGCAAAAAGGGAGGGGGAGTAGCCCTGTATGTCAGACAGAGTATAATGGCAACACAGGTACAGGGTAGGCAGGAAGAGGCCGAGGCACTGTGGGTCACCCTTCAACCTGAAAAGAGCACAGCAATACACACACGGGTGATATATAGGCCTCCAGGACAAGGAGAGAAACTGGACAGGGAGCTAGTGGAGGAAATACATGACATGGCAATGAAAGGTGAAATTCTACTGATGAGGGATTTCAATATGCCAGACGTGGATTGGAACACCAGTGTAGCAGCTTCAGCCAGAAGCGGAGACATCCTTGATTCACTCCAGGAGGCTGAACTCAGGCAACTTGTGCTTAATCTCACCAGAGATAAGGCAATTCTAGATCTAGTAATGAGCAACGGGAATTGAATCATAGATGTCCAGGTAGAAGGGTAACTGGGATCCAGCTATCTCAACATTGTGTGGTTCAGCATAGGGACAGAAATTCACTCAAGTCATACTAGGACAAAGGTTTTGGATTTCAAAAATGCTGATTTCACTGAAATTGGGAGGTTTATCAAAAGAGCCCTGGAGAGAACCGGGGCAGGAGGGGGAGTGGAAGAACAGTGGAAGCATCTAAAGGAAGCCTTACTGAAAGTACCAAACCAATGCATCAGATTGGTATCCAAAGGCAAGAAAGGGAGAAAACCACCATGGTTCCTGAGAAAGGTGGCAGTAAAGGTCAGGGCAAAAAGGAAAGTGTTCAGGAAATATAAGGAGAACCAAAGGGAAGAGGACAGGGAGGAGTACCTAGAGTGCCTAAGAGAACCAGAAAAGGCTGTAAGGAGAGCAAAGGCATGGACTGAGGAAGGTTTAGCACAGTCAGTTAAGAAAGGGGACAAGACATTCTTCAGGTACATCAGCAAAAGGAGGAAAAACAAGGGGGACTTACAAGGCTCAAGGAAGAGGGAAGGGAATCCAAGGAGGGTGGCATAGAAAAGGCAGAAAATACTGAATAAATATTTCTGTTTAGTATTCACAGAAGAGGGGGAGGGGGAGGGGCCACAGCAGTACAGCAGTTGCCAAGGGGGTGAAGAGGTGGACAATAGTCCATTCACAGGAAAAAGAGCCCTGCAGGAGCTCACTTAATTGAAGGTGGACAAAGTGATGGGACCAGATGGCATACACCCAAGGATAAAAAGAGAACTGTGAAGGAGGATAGCAGAACCTCTGGCAGCCATGTTCACCGAGTCATTCAACACAGGGGTGGTACCAGAGGATTGGAGGAGGGCACATGTGGTCCCTCTACACAAATCTGGCATCAGGGAGGAGGCAGAGAACTATAGGCCAGTCAACCCCACCTCAGTAGTGGGGAAGATCATGGAGACATTGCTTAAAGAAAGGATAGTGAGGCATCTAGAAACCATCTGAGCCCAGGACCATAAGCAACGTGGATTCACAGCGGGGAGGTCATGTCAGACAAATCTGGTTGATTTCTTCGACTGGGTGACAAAGGAAGTAAATCAGGGTGGGGCAGTGGATGTCGCTTACCTTGATTTCAGCAAAGCCTTTGACACTGTCCCACATAGAAGGCTGATAAACAAGCTGGGTAGGCTGGGCATGAGGGACATGGTGGTAAACTGGGTTAGAAACTGGCTAACAGACAGGAGGCAGAGGGTGGTGGTAAATGGGGGGCAGTCTGGGGAGAGGGGGGTGACCAGTGGGGTGCCTCAGGGATCAGTCCTGGGGCCAGTCCTGTTCAATGTCTTCATTAGCGACATTACAGAAGGGCTGGAGGGAAAGGTCTGCCTGTTTGCAGATGACACCAAGATCTGTAACAGAGTGGATACCCCAGAGGGGGTGGAGAAAATGAGGAAGGACTTGGGGAAGCTTGAAAAATGGTATGAGGACTGGCAACTGAAGTTAAATTCAGAAAAGTGCAAAATTATGCACCTGGGGCACAGAAACCCTGGGGAAAGCTACAGGATGGGGGGGAGTTGCTGATAGTCACAAAGGAGAAAAGGGACCTGGGGGTTATTATTTCAGATGACCTGAAAATATCAAAGCAGAGTGCTAAGGCAGCTGGGAGGGCCAGTGGCATGCTGGGGTGCATAGGCAGGGGTATTACCAACAGAAGGACAAAGGTAGTGATGCCATTATATAAAACCATGGTCAGGCCTTACATGGAGTACTGTGTGCAGTTCTGGAGGCCGCACCTTTGTAAGGATATTAACAGGCTGGCAACAGTCCAGAGAAGGGTGACTAAGATGGTACAGGACTTACGAGGAGAGATTAAGGGACCTCAATATGTACTCGCTAGAACAGAGGAGGGAAAGAGGGGACATGATAGAAACATTCATGGACCTCAAGGGTATAAATAAGGTGCAAGGGAGAGACATGTTCCAATACAGGAGGAGCATAAGAACGAGGGGGCATGACATGAAATTGGAAGGTGGGAGGTTAAGAGGGAATGTGAGGAAGTTCTTCACAGAGGTGGATGAATGGAATGGTCTGCCTCAGGAGGTGGTGGTAGTGAGCACCGTGGATGGATTCAAGCATGCTTGGGACAGGCATAGGGGAACCATATAGGTACAGCAGCAGGTGGGTCGGAAGCAGTAATCCAGTACAAGGACTTATGGGCCGACTAGATGGGCCAGGCGGTCCTTATCTCCTGACAATTTCTATGCTTCTATGTAGGATGTTACATCTACTCCCAGTTATGACCTACCTTTGGACCATCACCTGTCCCTGCAGTGAACGACCGAACAGGAGTAAACAAGTAACTTCACTTAGTCAGCTGGCAGAGTCCCCTTCTTCCTCCTGTGGATGCTTAAGATCTTACACCTATTCCACTCCTCTTTTGTAAACATAGTCTTTATTAATCTTTCATAAGTCATGACACTAATGTTTATCAGCACTATAGGTTATGTTACATTCTGTATAGGGTAACAAGAGTTCATATGCTGTCACAGTCTATCACCTTTATTATATCATGTTTGGCACTTCTTCCCCCAAGGTACAGTAGGGAGGGGAGTGCGCATAAACATTCAGCAGTGGGCATTGGGTGCAGATTGTGTGAGTTCCTCACTACCACTTAACTCTGGTATCTGGTGCATACTCCAAGTGCACAGTTAATGCAAGGGGAAGGGAAGACTCCCCAGCAACACAGAAGGGGCCCAGGAGGGCCAGCCAGCAATTACTCATAGTCCCCTCCATGCATAAGGCAAGTATGTCCCCATGACTCTCATGATCCCCATCAGCAGGAGAACAATACTGCTGCTATTTAGGTGTTCAGGGAACAAATGTGGGGTCCATGCTCATAATGTAAAGCAACCAAGCATTCCAACATGAGTTACAGACTTCAATTTGGTCATTAAGGGAGTGTACAATCCTTTCCACACATATTACCTGATTAATCAGAGACCTCCATATTGTGATGTGTGGGATGGCAGGGATCAACTAGCTCCTTGTTATGGCTTTTTTGGTCACAGTGCACAATATGCCTAGAGAATACTGGGAGTTTGGGTCCCTGAAGCCTCTAGGGAGTTGCAATAAGATGTAAAGGGAGAGTGAGTATTGAGGATTTCCCTTCCACACACCTCCCATAGTTCTACCGCCAGGGCTTGAAAAAAGGGTTGCAGACAGGGGCAGGACCACATCACGTGTGTGCATGGCTCTTATCTCTCCCTATACCCTCTAGCATCCTGAACCTCAGGCTGGTAAAAAATGGGCCATTATTACTGGAGTTATAAAGAATCTAATGATATACTTCTAGGTATATTCCCTTCACTGGTGGGAACTAGTGACTCTAGTTGATTCCTTCTATGACTGGAACCAGGCAGGTCTCAGGTTCTATAGGGAGTCTGAGTTCCTCTGCCCACTTTGTAGCAATATCAAGGGTGTCCATGCTTGAGAGAGATGAGAAATCATGTACAGGTATACTCCTGTTGTAAGAAAGGTAATGCAATAAGTGATAATTGGAAGATATCTCTCTGGTGAGCAGGCTCCAAGGGAAAGGGTTGCGATGTATTGCCACAGCTGTAAGTACCTGTAAAATTCCTGGCCACTCAAGTGATGTTGCTCCTACATTTCTAAAAAGAAGAGTACATCTTAATCCCTAAAAAATAGTAAAGATACTGAAGGGAGTATTGTTCCCAGTTATGGAATCCAGGGTGCAAAGTCTTCTAGCTGAGCTATTGGACAGAGCAATGAAAGAAATGGGGTGAGGTGTAGGGTGTTTCATACAGAAAACCAACTCTTCACTTGGTGTCTTAGCCAAGGAGGAAGGGTGTGCTGCATACCTGGTGGAACCAAACAATAATATGTGCATTGCTCAAATAGTGCATTGGATAATATGCCCCTTTCTATCTCAAGCCACGCAGTGTGGCTATTCCTGCGGTGATGATAGGGAATGAAATGCATGTGTGCAGCCCAGTAGTAACCTCAAAGGTTGGGGAGGGCAAACTGCCTCCTGATTTGGGTGCGAAGAGTGTTGACAATTTTTTTTTTTTTTTTACCTGCCCAAATGAATCTCCAGAGTACTCTGTTCCAATGCTTGTTCCACTCCTGTGCTGTTCCACTCACATGCTGGGACACGAATGTGTGTGGGGCATGCTAGAAGTGGCTGAATTTATACAGAAGACTTGGCTTCCTGGTGAACCCTGAATGGCGCTTCAGATGCCTGTCCTCACCTTCCCTCCCGAAGCACACTCCATTTCCACCCCTCAAATGCTGCTGCAGGAAGTAAGAAAAAGATCAAACAAATGAACTTTATCATTTAAACCCCTTATTTTGTATTATTAATCTCTCCGATTGCCCATTGTGGCTAGTGGGATACTACGGTGCATAGGGAGGGGGCATCGCCAGCAGCAAGAGGAAGGTGGCTTTGCCTCTGTATAGATTGCTGGTAAGACCCCACCTATAATATTGTTTCCGGTTCTGGAAACCACATCTCTGGAAGGACAAAGACAGAGGGGAGGTGGTCAAGAGGAGGGTAGCTAAAATGCTGCAGGATCTACATCAAAATCCCTACAAGGAGAGACTGAAGGACCTCAATATGCACACCCTGGAAGAAAGGAGGGGGAATAGGATAGTGACCTTTAAATACCTCATTGTGGTAAATAAGGTACAAGGCAGAAATATTTTTCAGAAAAAAAGATGCTCAAGAACAAGGGGACATGCTATGAAGCTGGGGGAGGGGTAGATTCAGGAAAGTTGTGAGGAAGTACTTAATCACAGAAAGAGTGATGGATTCCTGGAACAGTCTTCCAGCAGAGGTGGTGGGGATGAAAACAATGGTGGGGTTCAAGAATGCATGGGACAGGCACAAGGCAATCATAGTGGAAAGAAGGAGGGGGGGAGAAAGAGCTGTAGATCAAGTATGATCTATGGTAATAATGTAGGTAGGGAAAAATGAGCAGACTTGGTGAGCCAAGCGGTCCTTGTCTGCTGTCAAATTCTGCTTCTATGCTTATGCAGGTGCTTGGAAAAGCTGAAATGTGCACCAAAACGCTCAGAGTGGTTTCAAACCCCTCCTGGTGAGCCTGATTGGTTCTTAAGATGCCTGTCCCTCCCCTCCCTCCTGAAACAGACTCCATTTCCACCACAGTGCTGCTATAGAAAGTAAGAAAAAACAGGTCAGGCAAGTGAACCTTACAATTTAAAACCCTCCTTTTGTATTAAGCCCTATGATTTTCCCTTGTGCTGGCTATCCACTCATGTTGGTCTGGGCTGTGCTAGGTGCAGTGTTTGTCACCCTGTTTCTTGATACTCACCCCTCCCTTCCCCAGGAATTCAGAGGTCCTTTCTTGTGGCACGTCATCCCCATTTTATCACAAAATCTGAAATGAAAACTGAAAAGATTATCAACTGCTGTAACTTAAAAAAGGAAACAGTGCCACTTTCTGGCAATAACTGATTTAATTAAATAACACTCATTTTTACTGAAATTGTAGGTTTTTATTTTGTAAAGGAATTCCAGACTAAATTAAGTCTCAGAATGGAGAAAGTGCCCCTTTAAATAAACTTAAATGAAAAATACCATTGAAGAACACTAGTAGCATCTTCTCTTACACAGTTCGGAAAGGACATTGATTAGGATGACTGTCCTGCAAATATAGATTATAAAACAAGCGCAGGATACAAAAACCTGTTCATAGCAACACTGCAATTAGGAACACTGTCAGGAAAGTCTACGTTCTGAATCAAGCAAGACTTTTCTGGGTCTTCTGAGGTCACCAATTGACCTTCTCCTGATAAAGCACCTTCCTAGGTATGTCACATAAAAACTGTGCCAGTTTGGGGTAAGACTGTAATAGAGGATCCCAGGTTCTTTCCCTTCCTTCCCAGTAACAAAGTAGGGTGGTTATTACAGACAATTGGACATTGTTAGAACTTTTCACACCTGAGTGAAATTCAGTAACAGGACTAAACACATGCCATATCTGATGGTATTAGTGAACTGCATTGTTGATGCTCAGAGACCCAGCTTATCTCCTGTATGGACAGACAGCTAAACCACCTCAAAACATTTTTTTGATAAATAAAGCTGAGATCATAATCATGACAAAATGTTCATACTGGATATAGCTTCAAAACAGTACCACCGCTCCCAAATTATGCTATCTTTAGAAGAACAAGGGCTGGGGCACATGGAATTTTCAACTCAATATGCATGATGGACTGATGCTGGGACATTAACCACCTAGAATACTTATGGTGCATGTACAACTGCTGGGATAGTAGCCAGATCACAGAGCATCTTTCTACATAAACAATTAAAATGTTTATTATAAAACAGGTAGAAAGCATGCTGCCTCCATACTGGCCAAGAGGTACTTTCAGCTGGGCTATTATCCCAGCACAACAGTCCAGTTGAAAGTAGAGCAACAAAAATATGTTTAAAAAAACTTCCACTTTACTAAAAAGGACCCATTTCATAATTGCAATAAGGCACTCCAGGGGGTGTATTATGGTGGGCTAATGGCACTTCTCGGGGTGGAAGCACTCGGCTTGACCACTTCAACTCACCAAAGGTAGGTTATTATTCCACCATAATGCACCCCTTGTCATACCTTATTGCTTAAATAATATTTTTCTTCTGTGCTGTTTTTTTCCTTAATTCCATTATTGGCCTTTTAAAATAATTCCACAGCAATACATATACTTCTGATTGCTAACTGACCTTACAATTGCAAAGTCTGTGGCATAGGCATTTGTTGTCATGGAAAGCCCATGTCAGGGACAACTGGATTGCACAAGAAACCTGCACCACCATGTGGATTGCATCATCTTTGAGTCGTATTCAACAGCTGTTACCTTTCCCTGCATAGTTGCTAAACTGTGCAGGTGGGGTTGGGGTGGGGGATTCTCAGATCATGGCAGCCCCTGATAAACCCTGTTGCAATTTCCTGAACCTATAAGGGCAGGTGGTAAGGGGGTCACAATGCTTTGACATGAACCAAGATTCAACTGGGGAAGAGGTTTAGGGATCATGAAGTCAGATGGGCTGCAGTGCAGTAGGAATGGGGCCAAGGACAGTGTTCACCATATGCCATGGAATTCTATAATCTCAGGAAGCAGGTGGGACTATTGAAGCAGGAGGATACTGTCCAAGGACATCTGACCCAGAAGAGGGCAACAGAGTAAAAGTGGGGGGCAGGTGGTGGGACACTTCTGGGAGGCACCACACAATTATACCAATTTGTAACATGAAATGGCACAAGATAACTAATGCTACGCCATGCTGAGACTGTATGATGCTATTTGTGTACCAACTACATCTACACTAAAATCTAGTTGCCAGGGGGTCCTAACTATAACAAAGACATTTCTTTGTACATAGTATATGGGTGGTGATGTGACAGGTTGACTGACACCTTTTTTTTTTTTTGCACCACCACCAATTACAACATAGTCCTTGATCTTTAGGGGGCTTAGATCACCTTTGTGTGGGGCCTTATCATAACTTTAAATATTGCTATGCTGGTACTGTTGCTGTTATCACAGTTATGCTTGCTTGTAACTTAGTCATCTCATACTATACTGTTTGAAGCTGTTTTTATTTCCTGTCACCCTCTCCCCTGGGTCACATCTGAAAAACAGCCATGACTCAGTGTGCCTGTCCTAGTCACCAATTTTCAAATAAATAAACAAGGGATCTTTACCTTCTTTTCAATAGAAATGTATCCAAAATACCCACTGCACTGACAGCACAGAATTATTTCCCTATGGATATAACAGTTTGGCTGCATATCATTCTGCACTGTATATTGGTCTTCAATGTAAATGGTCACCTGAACATTACAAAACCAGCTTGATTGGATTTTTAAACATGCCCTCAGTTTTAGACCTTTAAGCCTATATATTAAAAAAATGTCCAGGCCTAGAGGCGGAGGACTGCAATAGTGCACAGGGACTACAACACAATCACTACTGAAGCCTAGTCCCTCCACCAAACAATCAGGATAGTAAGAACTACTAGGAGAATTGGAGGGGAAAAAAGGGGAAAGGCAAAGAATAAAGCAGAGGGAGCAAAAGGAAGAAATCCTAGAAGATCACAGTGAGACTGCATCTGAAATACTGTGTCCAGTTCTCTGGCTCACACCTAAGAAAGGACAAGGACAGTTTAGAGACAGTGCAACAAAGGGCCTTGAAGATGATATATGACCTGCAGGGCAAGATGTATGATAAGAGATTGGAAAGTATCAACATGTATTCACTGGAGGACAGAAGAGAGGGAGGACATGAAACAGATTGTCAAGTTCATGAGGGGGCATGTGCGCAAGCTGGAGGGGTAAGGTTCAAAAAAGGACATTAAGAAGTACTACTTTATAGAAAGGGTGGTAAATAGGCAGAGAAAAAACTACCTGTCACATTGCGGATGGACTCAAGAGGAAGGGGGATGCATATAAAGACGTTAACAGGTGGAAAGATGTTGGGGAAACTGGGAGAAATGACATATACTAAAGTGCCTCTGAGTTGTAAAACTTGTGCAAGACTGAATGGCCTGGTCAGGTCTTTTTCTGTCACTGTTCTGTTTCTATGGTGCAACAGCAGCACAGCAATCATAGATGCAGTATCTGCATGCGGAACCCTGGAATCGCACACTGGCAACCAAGTGTATTACATACTTATGTAGAAGGCATCGGCAGCACTGCCATGGCTTGTGAAGGCTCATTTAGCCAAAGAAATGAAGGACAGTCCTGTCTGGGAAGTGGATACAGAGGAAAATGCATGGGTAGGAGGAACATGGCAAAAAAATAAAAACATTTAAATTGCAAAGATCAATGACATGTACTAGGCTGTGGCCAGATGTGCATTACACAACTGCAGAGCCATTGATTCCTTTGTAACAGTGACTGCTCAGCCCTAACAGTGATCCTTAGCCATTGATAACACCAGCTTTAAGATCTCAGCAAGAATCTGGAAACTGGGGGCCCAATTCAAAGTTGCATTAGACTTCACAAAATCACTGTGGCCACTATATTGTTCCAGATCCTTTCTTGGGACTCCCAAGCTATCCTTGTGGGGGGGGGACACAGTCCTTCTCTTCATGCACAAACTGTGTGGCAACCAACTGGGGAAGGGGGCAGGGCTCACCATGCAAATCATTCACAGGGCCATCCACAAGGCATGACAACCTGTGCAAGTTCAGTTCCATCTTAGTGGTATCTGCTACCTGTAGAACTGTTACAGGTAGGAGGTAGGCATACCACTGAAGCACACCCAGAGCCTTTAATATCAATGGGGGAACAGAGATTTGTGAGGACGCAGACCGACACACTCACATCATGGAGCCACAGGCGAGGTAATATGTTTCCACCGGATGCCACGGACTTGATTTGGAGTAGGGTTAAGTAGGGGGCCAATGGATCACCAGGAATGGGCTACCAAGATATTTAGGACATTGGCCCAGAAATGGGCAACAGTAGAGGGTGGAGGGCCATTGAGGCAATAGCATCTGTGCCATGGGCAACTGTGGATGGCACAGCACCATAACTGGCACTGAGCCAGACGTCTTTCGGTGTTCTTAATCAGAAGATAGGGTATACAAACCCTGTTTACGACCATCAATATCTCTGTTACCTTACTTGCATTCTGAGTAAGTCATACGGGGACGCCTCTCCCAGACAACTAAATCAGGCCTTTGGGAATAACTGTTAGATGCCTGGTTACAACAATGACACCTGCTAGCTCTGTTTTGCTACTTAACATCTGGTGTCTACATTGTGCCCTGAGTCTTTGGTTGCAGTTCAGTCCATAAGCTGTAGGCAAAAACTGAATCTTCAGGTTATGGGAATCTGGTGGAACAAAACAATATGTACAGATCTGTGTGTGCAATAGCAAGCATCCCAAAGAAAGTACACTGTAGATCAGCATGCCCTTTCAGGTTGTGTGCATAAAACAAGCAACAAGCTGGCTCACCTCAAGAAACAAGTATGAAAATCGCTGTTATTTTAAAGGAAAACTTGAGCTAATCAGTAACCCCCAAAGGCTAACCACACAACCATTTTCCATCCTAATCACGACAGCCCTCTGTATTACAACATAATTCAATTACAAAACTTATCAAGGCCCTTTGAATTCTGAACGTCCACAGCTATGGAATTTCCTGCAGAGCTTACATCATGATGCAGAACATATGTAGTGCCAAGAAATTCATTTTTCTTGGTAAGTTTTCATTAAAATATAGTTTTTCCATAGTGCAAAAAACTCTTTCTTCCCATTCATCCTGAAACCCCTCCTCTATGCTCACTATGTGATGATATCACATTATATTTTAGCCAATGGCAGGACCGGCTTCTACCACAAAAATGAATAAGTCATGCTGTAGCAATGAGCTAGTATAACGTTTTCCACAGCAACCTACTTGCTCCCCCCTGTTATTTCCGGATACTAACTGTGTAACTATATGTCCTCCTTCCACCTTGGTCCTTTGGTCTGCACCTGCCATTTTGGATGACAGTGCATGGTTCCTGTGTCCTTAGCAATAAGCAAATGAATGTTGTAGAAGTCTAGGGGCCAGATTTTCAATGGGTGTTGCAGGGCTTATGTCAAGCCCTGTGTCACAAGTCTTAGGTTTTGGTGCTGTGCCAAACCACCCCTTTTTTTTATTTATTTAAATTTTGGAATCACAATCCTTTGAGTCAATGACTCCTTTGCAAAGGCTCCACGTCAGTAGAAACATACATAGCTTAAAGACAAATCATACATTGCTTACTAGGCAAAACATTATATTAAGACAAATTATACATGGTTACTATGTACAGATTAATTTACATGGCTCACATTACATTGCTTGGTTAGGTTCTCTAGGGTTGTTTATGGACCCTGGGTCATTGCAGGGGAGAGGGACTGGTTACCAATTCTGAGGCCATCTCCAATACGGGAGTATGGGTTAATCGGCACAGTTAGTTTTGTTGGCCTTGGTTTGGAGCTCAGGGAAACGCTAGATTTCAGACACCTACTGTGCTAGTGAGGACTGGTTGTTACAGCCACATATCTCTGAGTCAATGAGAAATCTCTTGATACCATTTTTAAATAGGCCAAGGCTAGGGGCCAGGGAGATGGTGGAGGGAGGTTTATTTAGCCAGAGTGGAGCACGATACCAGAAAGACCTTCGCCCTATGGCAGTCCTGCAGTGGGGGACTAGGAGAGGGGTGTTCGCCAGGTGCCTAGGTGTGCTCCTGTGGGGGATAGGTTGGATGAGGGGGTTGAGGCCTTTAGGTGCAAGATTCATTTGGATCTTTTTTGCTAGGAGGCAAGTGTGGTACATTAGTCTGCCTTCAAAGGTCAGCTAGTCTGTTCGCTTATAGAGCTCACATGTACGGGTTAATCTATCGCTGCTTGTGACAAGTCTGCAGGCGTTATTGAGAGCTACTTTGATGCTGTTTAGGGCTGTGTTGTCAGCCGTGCCATAGATAATTATCCCATAATAGACCACAGATAGGACTGAGCTAGTTACTGCCAGCCTTAGTGCCGGGGGGAGACAGTGTTTGTGTCTGCATAATATCTCAAGCTGGATGTTGGCAGAGGTGGAGAGGTGCTTAATATGTATGTGGTATGTAAGGGATGTATCCAGAGTGATGCCCAGGTATTTGAAGTTAGGGACCTGTTCTATGTGGGTGCCCTGAGAATTAGAGATAGATAGCAGGGCATTACTGTTGGGGTTTTGGCAGTGAGCAAAGATCACTGATTTAGTCTTGTTGTAGTTAAGTAGTAATCGATGATTGGAGAACCAGGATTCTAGTTCTCTAAAGCTGCCTTGCAGAAAATTTTGAAGAGAGTTTGGATTGGGGTGTTTCCAGTATACTGTGGCATTGTCTGCATAGAGCAATAGTTTACCACTGCAGGCCAGAGGGAGAGAGTTTAGATATAGAGTGAATAGTAGCGGGCCTAATATTGACCCTTGTGGGAATCCTGCATGAACAGGTTGCATAGCAGAGAGGGTGGTGCTGATTTTGACTTGTTCTGTTTGGTCAGTGAGATAGTTTTTGAACCAGGAGATTGTTTCTTGGGTGAGAGGGAGGGAGGGGAGAGAGTGGATAAGGAGTGAGTGGCTGACGGTATCGAAAGCTTTGGTCAGATCAACAAAGATTGCTCCTGCTAAAGACCCCTGTTCTGATGCTTCATGTATGTAAGAGGTGAATTGGAGAAGGGCAGTGGTAGTGTTGTGACATACTCTGAACCCGTGCTGTTCCTGACACAGCAGGTTGTGTTTGTTCAGGTATTTGGTGAGCTGGTCTGCTACAATTCTTTTGAGTGCTTTAGAGAGGGGGGGAAGGCTTGCTATGGGCCTATAGTTACCAGGGTCAGTTGGATCACCCTTTTTTAGGATAGGTGAGATAATTCCCCTTTTCCAGAGTGATGGAAATTGACCTAAGAGCAAGGAGCAGTTTAGGATTTTGGTAAGGTGAGGCAAGGTCTCGTCAAGAGTTAGTCTGAGAATTTTAAGGTCTAGGCAGTTGCTACTGAACCATGAGTTGCGCAGGGCTTTGGATAGGTAGTGTTTAGCCTCAATACAGGAGATGGTTCTTAGCCAAAAAAAAAAAGGGGGAGAGTACTAGTTGGGGAGGTGACAGGGTGGTCATTTGGGATGGAGTCAAAGAAGTTATGGCATAGGATGTGGCTAAGATCGGAGAAGGAATTGTTCAGGACATTAGCTATGGTGGCTGGGTCCTGGCAGAGGGCTTCTTGGTAAAGAATTTGTGAAGGGGTAGGGGAAATTGTTTTCCTGCAGAGTTCCTTGACATTGCTCCAGAATTTATTCCCTGATCCCCATGAGGAGGTGAGAGCTTGCTTACAGTAGATAGACTTAGCCAGTCGAATAGCCCAGGTGCACTTGTTTCTTGCCTCTCTGTAGAGTTGCCTGTCATGGGGAAGTTGGGAGTTCAGTGCCCTGTGCCAGAGGTTATCTCTGTGGCGCATCTGTGCAAGGAGGGTCTGTGAGATCCACAGACTTTCTCTATTTTTTGAAAGGGGCAAATATGTCACAGGCAGGGTTAAAAAATTTGATAAAGGAGGTGAGGGCAGTGTCAACAGACTTGGCAGTGTGAATATGTGACCAGTCGCAGGAGGAGAGATAGAGTTTGAGGCAAGAGAGGGAACCTTTTTTTGAGGTGCCTCAGGATGGAAATTCTAGGTTGGTTGGTAGTGATTTTATTTGACTAGCAACAGGAGACGGGTGAGTGGTCACTTAGTACGTCAGGGAGCACTTTAACTTTGGAGAGGTGGTTGGGTAGATTTGTGAAGATGAGGTCAATAAGGGTGGAAGTTACTGACCTGGGATCCTGCCTGGCGGGAGACTGGACAACCTGGGCAAGGTCATAGGCCAGAACTGCATCTTTGAACATGGCTGCTGCAGGGGCTAACCAATTCTTATTAAAGTCCCCATTATAATTAGCTTGCTCCTGGGGGGGATGGGTGATGCTGGTCAAGATAGACTCAAAGGCTAGTTTCTGGTTAGGGGGGATATAGACTGCTACTATGTACAGTGGTTTCCCCAGAGTGCCTAGGGTGGCTTTGATTGTAATGGCTTGGGCACCATGAGTTGGCAAGGGCAGGGGGACAGAGAGGTGAAGTGTGGTTTTAGCGTATATGGCACACCCACCTCCTCTCTTACCTGTTCTATCTACCCTGAAGATGGAGTACTCATTGAGGGAGACAGAGGCATCCGGGATTTTGTTGGACAGCCAAGTCTCAGATATGGCCAGGATGTCGGGGGAATGTAGGGTGATCCATCCCTGTAGCTGTGTGAATTTCCTAGGCAGGCTACAGATGTTAAGGTAGGCCAGTAGTAGGCCACTCCATCCGTGCCCCATGGGATCATTAGTCACTGTTGGTCCAGGATTATAGTTTCATAGTTGTTTACAAGTTCAGGAGGCAGAGCCTATTATTGAACTTGCCACCCAAAGGTGGTTTTAGTTATCTATATATTCAAATTTACTTTTACCCATGTGTTCGTCTAATACATTCTTAAAGATATCCATAGTTTTACTCTTGACTATAGAGACAGGTAGTGTGTTCCATAGATTAACTATTCTCTGGGAGACCCATCAAAGTCTTTTCTTTGTTTGGCAGTTTGCTCCTTTTAATTTCATATTATGTGATCTTGTGTGTGATACGCTAACTTTTCTTTCTATACCTAGGGTTTCAATTAATCCTGGTTCTTGAAATGCTTTGAAAATCATACATAGATCACCTCTAAGCTGCCTATAATGGATTGAATACAGGCCAAGTATTTTCAGTCTTTCTCCATAGGTTTTATCAGACATGCCATTACGTTTTTTTTGGTCATTTTCCTTTGAACTCCTTCTAATTGTTTATTTCCGTGCTTTGTGGATGGTGCACAGAACAGGGCACAGTAGTCCAGATGAGATCTTACTAGGCTAGTATATAGTGGCAGAATGACCTGTGGTTGTCTACTTTTAATATTTTTCAATATACTGTACAACCCCTTATACGTTGACATTTTTTTACTTTGAGTGTTGTATTGTTTTCAAAGGTTAGTTTGCTGTCTATGTTTATTCTGAGGTCCTTCTCATTATCTGTTGTTTGCAGTTTTTTGTTATTCAGTATGTACTCTTTTTTTCTGGTTGTTATGACCAAAATGCATTACTTTACACTTCTTCTCATTGAATTGCATTTTGTTATTTTTCGCCCAAGTTTCTAGATCGTCTAGTTTTGTTTGCAGGGTATCTATTGCTTCAGTATTAACAATACTTTCAATTTTACAGTCGTCGGCATATTCAGATAGCCATGTATTATCTGATGACTGTATTGATGGTAATAAGATATTAAAAAGGACAGAGCCCAAAACTGAACCTTGGGGAACTCCGCCGCTTGTGACTTCGAGCCAGGATGATAGGGCTCCCTTAACTGAAGTGCATTGTTTATGATTCGATAACCATGAATCAATCCAGTTAATTAAGATATATGGGAAATTTTGTTTAACCAGATGTTCCAGTAGAATTTTATGCGATACTCTATCAGATGCCTTAGCTAGGTCCAGGAATACAACATCCACCGGAAGTCCCTTATCTAATGCAGCACTCACGTTCTCGAAGTTTATTTGGTTAGTTAAACATGACCTTCCCTTTCTAAAGCCATGCTGTGTTATGTTATGTCATACAAATTGTGGTGATTGATGTGTTCTTCAAGTCTATGTAATATTAATCTTTCAAAGGTTTTCCCTATAACAGATGTCAGACTTATAGGCCGGTAATTAGAGACATCAGATTTATTTCCACTTTTATATATTGGCACAACTATTGCTTCCTTCCAATCTAATACATTTTCTCCTGTCTCAAGTGATAGATTAAATAATTTACATAATGGGCCAGATTGACAAGAGGAGGTCTTTTTTTAGGAAGAATGGATGTATCCCATCAGGTCCAGGTGATGATGAAGCTTTTAATTTTTGTAATTCTTCTATAGTTTCATCTACTGTAATTGGTTCAACTATTGTAGGATTATAATTTGCATTTGGATTATTATAAAAATGTTCTTTGTTTGAGAAGATCTTATGAAAGTACCTGTTGAATTCCTCTGCTATTTGTATTTCATTACTTATTGTCTCTGAGTTTGTAACTAAAGGACCTATTGTTGCTTTGGATCCTCTCAATGAGCCTATGTAGTTATAGAATTTTATAGATTAGGGTGTACGTTGCCTTTGCTGCAACTGCGCCAGATTTTCCAATCCCGGGCGCAGTTGCGGCAGTTTCCATACTTTATGCCAGCTTGCGCCAAATATCTGGCACAAGCTCTGTGACAAAGCCCCCACCCCCCGGAGAGACACAAACAGGACCACAAAAATGTAGTCTAACGTGCGGCATGTGGCGCAAGGGATAGAAACTCCTGACTGCCAGCTGGAGATTGCTGCAAGCCCCATCCGCCATATATTAGGCAGCATTCTTTAGGTTTTTGAAAATTAGGTCCTAGGAGCTCTGCCACAGAAATCGTGACTGAAGTGGGATGTGGAGAACAAAGGGTCCTGCACAGCTAAACTTCAACATCTAAGTTTATAAACAGCAGTTCTCCCTCTTGCAGTACAAAAATAGTGCAGTCCACCAATCACAGACATGGCAGCACATACCTGAATACAGTGAGCGCCAAACTGTACTTTAACATTTTAGATGGCAATGGGGAGGACAAGCTGTATGGGGGTTATGGCGCTGTGAATTACATTGTACTATAGAGCACTGAGATGACCAAAACATTTCTCTAGAATGGGAAACAACTAATTGGATAGTTAAATGACAGTCTTTGGGGGACAGTGTTTACTAATTCGCTGCGATTTTCCTATAACAAAACCTCCCATGTGCTTGGATCAGGACACAGCTCATATAAAAGTTTGCATAAGACTCAAATGCAGCATTCTGTCTGATGACTGTGAACCCAATGCCGTGCCCATGTACACTGCAGAAAGTTTGCTTTTATGGAACAAGTTAGTTACTTGCATATGGTAGCAGAGATAAAATGGCTGGTATCCTAGGGCACCAAGACACCACAGACCCTGACAGATGGCACCATGCACAAACAAAATGGTGTGCTGTTGACCTATCTAGAGCAGCCATGGGAGCCACTAAGCCAGTTCCTCGCAGGATGCTGGCAGAAGAGTCAAGATATTGATCTGCTAGCCCTGAAACTGCTGGCAAGAACTCTGGCACTGCCATTCAGCATGGGCAAAAAGAGAATGGGGCACAAAAAACACTAAACCCTCAGGCCCTTGTGGGCCAGTCAGACCCACAAAAAAACATAAGAGTTGACCTACATGGTGCAGCTGACCACATCTTGTAGAGCAAGAGCCACATCCAAACCTCTATATCAGGAGGAGGGAAGGAACAAAACCCTATGTCAAATGGGGACAGAAAGACTAAAACCCAAGACAGTGATGACTTTATCAATAAGGGCCAAGTGGAAAAAAAATGTATTATATGGCAAGTAAAACCAGTGTTGGACATCATGGTGGGGTTGACAGCTTAGAACAACAGCATTCTACCCTCTCCCTCTAAAAATCTCATTTAAAATAGATTTTTCTTAGAAATTGATCTGTAGACATACAGGAGAATAGGTTCTATGCTAATGGTGAAAATTAGAAAGTAAAGTGTTACTGATTCGCTGATGGACGCTGCTAGATTTTCTAGAACAGCATCAGGGGCCTTTGAGTAGTGCCCTCCCAGCTCACTCCAGGACTCATGACCCCCAGGTTCTTCCGTGCACTTTGAAGACTGAACTAAGAACTATTATATAAGCCCTAGTCGCCTTCCGAGCAGATATGAAAACTTCTGTGATGGACTTCAGGGGGACATTCACATCCTTCACAACTCAAGCATATGGGCTAGACAGCCGATCAGCACTAAGGAGGACCATACTGATAAAATCACGGCTGTGGTGGTGCAACCAGCAGACACACAGAAACACAAATACCGCCAGGAGGATATCGAAAACAGTGAGATGGAAAAATATAGGAATTTATGGTATGCCTGGAAACTCTGAAGGCAATAAACTGGTAGATTTTCTTGATGTATTTTTACATACAGCTTTGAAGTGGAGAAAGAACTTAAACTGAACACTGAAAGAGTACACTGTGTGCCAGTTCCAAAATCACACTCCCCTGAGGCCAGACCATCCTCTGTTATTGTGAAGTTTAACAGCTATGCAGTCAAGGACCATATGTTACAAACTGCATGGTGCTGAAAGATAGTCCACTATGGCACCACCGCATCTACTTTGACAATGACTAATCCTTGGTAGTAATGAAATACCACTGGGAGTAAATCCCAATTTTACAACTGCTTCGAAAACAGCAAATTAAATTCAAAACACTCTACCCTGCAGCCCTGGTGGTGCAGTTCCTTGACGGTCAAAGAACCTACCATTCAGCACATGAGGTCAGAGAAGATATTCAGAAGAGGGGGTAGTTACTTCAGGTGGCCCTATGGAGGCACCCTGAAAAGACCAGGCTCCAAGGTAGCAGAAGGAGGGATGGAAAGACAACTATAAGCAACATGCCATCAAGACTGTTACGGATATTGTTCAGCAGTTTCAAGAGATAAGGAAAGACACCAAAAAGAGCAGTTACATAAGAATCTACCACAACAGTAGATCTTCAAGACAATTTTAGTCATCAGGTCCCACAGATGGAACTGCACCACTGGTGAAACAGGATCCACATGGAAGATTTTCAGCAGTACAACTGAAGCTGCCTGCGCCATCTACCAACTTCACCAACCCTATAAAGGTGTAAGCGGCCCTGTGTGCTCTCAGTTCTTTTCCCGGAGACAAAGGGAGCATAGCTCTAGCCATAGGGGACCGAGGAGAGAGACAGAGAGAGGTACCCAGGCCCATATGAAAGGCTGTATACAGCAGATAGCCAGCTCTAATAAAGAGCCCCCCCAAAAGGGGGATGGTGGGAGGAAAGGCAGACCCGATGACCGAGTTCCCCTAGAAGATCTGCTGTTATGGCAAGTTCTTAAATATGTTCTTACATAACAGTTCTATCTTCTTTGGGGGCATCTCAGTCATCAGGTCCCACAGATGTAATGAGTCCCAAGCAGTTACAGGTGCACAAAAACAATCTGGGAGGAAGGCCATTCCTAAACTTAAGACAGGAGGCATTGCAACACAGTCCTGCCAAAACCTGCATGGGCTCTAGAGGCAATGTCCAGACTGAAGTGCTTGGTGAAGGTATGGACAGTGCTCCAGGTTGCAGCCATACAAATGTCAGCAGCCAAGGCCCCTCGGAAACAAGCCACAGACGTAGGCATTACTCCTGTGGAATGGGTCTTCACCACTCCAGGTAATTGTTTGTCATACCTATTACAGCGGAACACAATGAAATTTGCCAACCAGTTAGACAAACATTGTTGAGAAACCTGAATGCCCTCTCTACCTGGGATGAAAGAAACAAAAAGCTGCTTTGACTTTCTGCACTCCTTAGTCTTCAGCAGATAATACTTCAATGTTCTGCACACATCTAACGTATGGAGCAGTGCTTCCTACGCTGAGGATTGGCACACTCAGGAAAATAAACAGAAAGGTGGATAGATTGGTTCAATGTAAACTCAGACACCACCTTAGGGAGAAGCTTAGGATTTGTGTGCAAAGATGCCCTGTCTTTGTGGAAAATCAAATAAGGCTCCTTGCACCAGAGGGCTTGAAGCTCAGAAATCCTTTGAGCAGAAGTAATAGTAACCAAAAATAATGCTTTCCAAGAAAGGATGTATAGTTCACAGGATGCAGTTGGCTCAGAAGGAGACAGGGTCACTTTCTCCAAAACAAAATTTAAATTCCAAGCCAGGACAAGAAAAAAGACTGAAGGTTTTAGATGCAGGATGCCCCTCAGGAAGGTACAGGAAACATCTAGCTGAGTCATGGTACGGTCACCCATAGGTTCTTTGAAGGCCAAAAGGTGTACCTTAAAGAAAGAGTACTGGGAGACCTGAGTTTGAGAGTGATATCAGGTAGTCCAGAATCTGACTCACTGGACAAATGAAAAGGTCAAGATTATGTTTGGCAGCCCAGATGGCAAACATTTTCCACTTCATGGCATAAATCAAGTGAAGATTCCTGAGCTGCCACCGGGACATCTGCCAACCTATATGGGAATCCCCAAAGTAGGTGATACCCATGTCCTCAGGAGCCAAGCATGCAGATAGAGGGACTTGAGGTGGGGATGTACCAGGGTCCCCTGAGCCTGTGTCAGCAGAATCCTGCAGAGGGGGAGAGAGATCAGAGGTTCTTTCACCAGCAATGGGAACCAAATCTGATGAGGTCAGAATAGAGCCACAAGGATCATGCTGGCTCCCCCTCCATCTGCAGCTTGATTAGCACTCTCTGACTCAGAGGAAATGGAGGGAAGGCATAATAGAACCTCCTGCTCCAGGAGAGGGACAAGGTGTCTCGCCAGAAAATTCCAGGCCCAGGATCGAGGGAGCAAAAACTGGGCAGATCTGTACCGAGTAAACAGTGAGTGTGTGTGTATCCACTCTCCTCCCTGAGCATGAGCAGTGCTACTGACACACACAGCTTCCCCTGCAGCAGGAACAAGCTTCCTTGCCAAGTCGCAGAGTAGCTGTGGTGGCAGAGCACACTGCCAAGTGGCAGCTGTCTCAGCCCTGGACTGCATCCAATGCCACTCCCAGGCTCATTTCAAACCTGGGTCAGCATGGCAGCACAGCTGAGCCATCAAAGCAACCAAGTTCATGATTTCCAGTGGACACTGGACATGATCAAAAGCATTAGGACTCTACCTTAACCATCTAACAGTGACCCTTCCCTTATCCCCCAACCCCACTTCTCAGGATCACTGTAATGTATCTACAAACCTTGATTACATTTTTGAACCCTCCCCCATAGTAAGGAATCCAGAACCACAAAAGCCCTAAAAAATTGGTTGAATCCGACATCTCTGACTGTACTTTGTAGACCACCATTTTTCAGAATAAGAAACTCCCCAGTATCATAATCAAGAGGCTTGCTCTGTCATAATTCTTTGTTCAAGTTGTGAAATACAATGAAATAAGTATGATGTGAATGGAAAATATGATAAAATCTGGAAAAGTATACATTTTACCAAACATGATCTAGAAAGTACAGTTACATAAGAACTTACCGTAACAGTAGATCTTCGAGAACAGCTCTTGCAGCAGGTTACACCATTAAAACTGAAGCCGGCAGGCATCAGGACCCCAAGGAAAAATTCTAGCTAGCTATCTTCAGCGGGGACCACCCTCGATGTCGGTCTCGCCTCCGACATCAGGCGTGGTACAAAAGGGGGTGGTCCTGCCAGATTCCCCAGTTCTCCCGCTGGAGACTCCCGGCCGCAGGCTGACATTGAAATGGGAGACCGAGGATTCACTGTCAGAAGACAGAAAGATAAAAAATCCATGCTCAGAAAGACTGAGCCATGCCTCCTCCAAAGGGGAAGGTGGGCGGGAAGGTACCTGCTGCAAGAGCTGTTCTCGAAGATCTATTGTTACGGTAAGTTCTTACGTAACTGTACTATCTTACTTCGAGACACAGCTCTTGCAGCAGGTTACACCATTAGAACTGATTCCCAAGCAGTAACGCTGCCAGAAATTCTGGGAGGAGGAAAATAGAAAGTACATTCCAGGTCCTGAACCTAGGACAGGAGACCCTATAGCACCGCAAGGCTGAAACCAGCCCTTCGACGAGAGGCGATGTCCAGGCTATAATGCCTGATAAAGGTATGCACAGAGCTCCAAGTGGCTGCAGCACAAATAGCAGAGGTGGAGACGTTTCTTAGTGCTGCAAAGGATGTGGCCACACCCCTAGTAGAATGACCCCGGACAGTAGCCGGGAGGGGCTTTTGTTTGATATCATAACAGTCTGAAATACACTGGACAAGCCAGCGAGACAGAGACTGTTTGGATACTGATTGCCCATCATTCTCTCAGAGAAGGAAACAAAAAGCTGTTCGGAACTACGAGAGGGTTTAGTTCTGTTGAGGTAATACCTCAGGCTGCGGTGAACATCCAGGGTGTGGAGCAAAGCCTCTCCTCTATTTGAATAACCCGGGAAGTAGACCAGAAGGTCAATGTCCTGGTTTAGAGAGTGAAGAGACCACCTTAGGTAAAAACTTAGGATTGTCCTCAGAGATACTCTGTCCGGTGGAAAACTAAATAAGGCTTTTGCACATAAGAGCGTGAAGCTCAGAAATTCTTCTCGCTGAAGTAACAGCAACTAAAAATAACGTTTTCCACGATAGAAACGTAGCTCGCAATCCCGGCAGGTTCAAAAGGAGGGAGCGTGATCTGTTCCAGGACAAAGAGCAGGTCCCATGGGGGCACAGGGTCCCAAATGGGAGGCCTAGGTGTAACACTCCCTAAGAAATTCCAGAGGCGCCCAATTGAGCTACTGTACGGTGACCCACCGGAGGTGATAGGCCGAAATGGCACAGAGGTGCCCCTTAATAGAGGAGTAGGCTAGGCCTGAATGAAAAAGAGAGAGGAGTTAATCCAAAACTACTCCCACAGGACAACCTAAAGGGGAAAGATCACGAGCCCGTGACCATAAACAAAAACGGCGCCATTTCATGGCGTACATCGCATGCATTGCCGGCTTTCTGGCTGCAGAAAGAACCTCTGCAACCTCTTGCGAGACCCCGTGACGCAAGATGGCTATGTCTCTAGGAGCCAAGCATGCAGGTTCAGAGAGCGTAGGTCCGGATGGACTAATGAACCTTTCTCCTGAGACAGGAGGTGGGAGCAGAGCGGCAACAGGAGCGGGGGTTCCCGAGATAGTTGCACCAACAAAGGGAACCAGATCTGTCTGGGCCAGAACGGGGCCACCAGGATCATGAGTGCGTGCTCCCTATGCAGTTTGAGAAGAACTCTCTGGATCAACGGGAAGGGAGGGAAAGCGTAGAGGAATCTGTTTGCCCAGGAGAGGGATAATGCGTCTCGCCAAAAAACACCAGGCCCTGGATCTAGCGAGCAAAAATTGGGCAGTTTTGCGTTGGATGGGGATGCGAACAAGTCTAGTTCTGGAACTCCCCAACGAAGAAACAGATCCTCTGCTACCTCTTGAAGAAGTTCCCACTCGTGGACTCTGGCCTGGGATCGACTCAGGCCGTCTGCAATTGTGTTGTCCACCCCGGGAACATGCACAGTGATCAGATTTGCGCTGTGTCCGATTACCCAATCCCACACCCTCATGGCCTCCCTGCAAAGGGGGTAAGAGTGTGCGCCTCCTTGTTCGTTGAGGTAATACATCACTGCCGTGTTGTCTGTCTGCAGCAGGAGAGTACACGGTGGGATTACTGACTGAAAAGCCTGCAGGGCATAGAGAACCACCCTCATCTCTAGAACATTGATATGGAGATGAGCTTCCAATGGGGTTCACGTACCCTGGGACTTTACCCCATCCAGGTGAGCCCTCCACCCAAGACCTGAGGCGTCCGTTGTGAGGGTCACCTCTGGGGATGGCGCTAAAAACGGGACGCTCTTGGAGAGCGACCCGGGGACTAGCCACCACTGCCAGTCTCAGATGACCGAGTTCGTGATCCTGACCAGATGCTGCAAGTGGTCTTGCCTTTGGTCCCATTGTACCTTGAGCATCCACTGGGTTACCCGCATGTGGAGTCTTGCAAAAGGGACAGTAGGAATGGCCGTAGCCATGTGTCCGAGCAAGCGAAGGAGCGACCTGGCAGGAACGATCTTGTTCGACGACAAATCCCTTATGAGGGATCTGATGCGCTCCGCTCTGTCGTCCGGAAGAAAAGCTCTTCCCTGAACAGTGTCCAGGACTGCGCCTATAAACTGCAGTTTCTGCGACGATACCAGGAGAGACTTCTCGTAATTTATGAGAATGCCCAGAGATTGGAACAAGTCCTGGGTGCTCTGAACCGCGAGTAACAACGCCTCTGAGGGCGGCCATGAGAAGCCAGTCATCGAGGCATGAGAACACATAGTGGCCCTGTCTCCTCAGAGATGCTGCCACGACTGCCATGCACTTGGTAAAGACCCTTGGGCGATGACAGTCCGAACGGAAGAGCTCGAACTGAAAGTGGTGGTTGAGAAACTCGAAGCGCAGGAACCTCTGGTGCGCTTGAGCTATGGGGATATGCAGTTATGCGTCCTGCATGTCTAGAGACGCTAAAAAGGCGCCTTGTTTCAGCATGGGAATAAGTCCCAGAAGAGTCACCATGCGGAATCTTTTGTATGACGACCACATTGAGGTCACTGAGGTCCAGAATCGGACGGAGGTCCCCTGATTTCTTGGGAACCAGGAAGAAGTGGGAATAATATCCTCGTCCTCTCTGGTTCTCCGGGACGTACTCTATTGCTCCTTTTCTTAGGAGTGCGAGCACCTCTTGCCAGATCAAATTTTTGTGCTGACCTGGATACCGGGAGAGCAAAGGAGGCCTCGAGGGTGGCTTTTCTGCGAATTCTACAAAGTGGCCTAGACTGACCAACTGCAGAACCCACCGTCGGTGGTAATGGCCTGCCATCCCGGCAGGAAGTTCGCAATGCTAATTTTCACCATGATTTCCCGCTGATCCTGAGGGGCGGGGTCCGGAAAGGAGTCAGGCTGTGGCGGCAGATGGGCCCGCTGACTGGGTCAGCCTAGGGGAACGCTGACCTCGGCTCGCGGGCTGTTTTCCCTGGGTTCTACGGAAACCGGAGCCCCTCTGATGTGTAGCGGAGCGGGGCTTCTGCCTCTGTGTCCACCCACGAAACGCCTTGGTTCCGCACGAAGGAACCAAGCTTGGTCGGCATACGGCTTGACCCGACTTTACCGCCTTTCCTGGCCTCTTGAAGTTTGGTAATGATCTTCTCGGAAGGATTACCAAATAAAACTTCTCCTCGAGCGAGCGTCCATAATGTTTTCTGGACATCCGGGTAAAGCCGAGACACGTAACCAGGAGTGTCTCCAGAGGCATACACCAGAAGCTGCTGCTCGGGCCAATGAGTCCCGGAGTCGGACGCAGCTTGAAGCACTTGGGTCCCCATGCCTGAACCCATATGGAGGAGCTGGAGCATCTCTCCTCTGCTCACCTCGGCAGCTTTTCAGCCGCCTCCAGACCCTGTTCCACAAAGCATTCTGGAATTGAACCATGGGTCAGGTAGTTCAAGGATCTGACGGCGCAGGTAGAGGAAGGTGACGTGGCGCCTGCCCAGTGCGTCCAACTGTTTGGACTCTGGGTCCGGTGGCAGGGTGCTCAAATGTTGCAGCCTCTGTGACCGGTCATGTGAGGCTATGATGACCAGAGAGTCGGCCTGAGGCTGCTGTGACAGGTACTGGTCGTCCTTAGGAGCCTTGTACAGACGATCAGCTTTCTTCGGCACCGCCGGGAGCGAATGTGGACGCTTCCACACTGCTTTGGTGACGTCCACGAAACTGTCCACCAAGGGTGGTACCACCACAGGCTTGGGGTCCTTTTGCCGAAGATATTTGGCAAGGCGTAACCTTTTGGGGTCTAGTTCTTCTGCATCCCATCCCATGTCCTCCTGGATATGTCGCATAATATCCATGAACGAGGGGTCATCCGGAGGAGATCTCGGTGTCTCACGTGGGTCCGAAGGGATGGAGAGAGGAGATGGGGATCTAGAGGAAGAGTAGACTGATCCCGTGTCCTCCGTCGACAGCCAACGTCGGTGTCTCCTGGATCTCTTGGGGCTGGGTGATCCAGAAGAGGATTTCGATGGAGGTCTCCGTTTTTCTGATCTTCCCCTGGGAGAGGATCCAGGCTCCCGGGGGGGGAGATAAGCGGCCTGCCGACCCCGAAGGTGAAGGGGGGGCCGGTACCGGAGGAGGAGTGGGGAGGAGAAGGAGCGGTGGGGACCATGTCCCTTTTAATGGTGTCCCACCAGTAAGTGAAGAGATCCTTCACTTCCACTATAGAAAGTCCCGACAACGGCCCAGGCGCAAGTGGGCGGTCGTCGGGTCCCGGTGTCAGCTCCACAGGGGCCTCGGGTAAGGGCGAGGGGGCCCTGGGAGTTTCGGCAAGGCCGGGGTCGCCCGTCTGGTCCTCAGGCTGCGTTAAGTCCTCAGTCAGCGTCTCCTGACCGATGTCAGTCGGAGGCGTGGGAGCCCTCTTCTCAGGTGGCACGGACGCCGGTTCCCCAACCGAGTCCGCTGGGATGGTTTGGTCAATGATGGCTGCCCGCCGACGATGACTCTAGAGGAATGATGGCGGCCGACGACGGTCGGGCCGGCGCCGGGTCCACAGGTCTCTTCAACGGAGTGAGCTCCAAAGTTTTGGCGGAGGCACAGAAGACGACCGGACGCCGGGAGCCAAAGGGCGGGAACCCGACTTGGCGATGATGGTGGTGACGCCCGGACTTCGCCAAGGCCTTGGAAGAGGAGGACGACGACGGCCTGGCGGACTTGGCCTGAGAAGAAGAAGGCTTTCTTACTGCAGCTGGGGGAGGCTGAGAGCTGGCCCTGGAAGGGAGCGGTCGGACCGAGAACCGGAGCTGCAGGACTCCGAAGCCCTGGACGGGGACCTGGAAGGGCCCTTCTCCCTTCTTTTCTCCGTGTGCTTGTGGGATTTGGATGAAGATTCCCCCTTGGAGGACATGGTCTTCAGTTTTTCCTCCAACAAAAAAGCCTGGAGGGCCTTCTGACATCGGATCCTTGTTCGGCTGTTAAAGCCCTGGCAAAACGAACAGGCCCGGGTATCGTGGTCTGGGCCCAGGCACCTAACACAGGCCATGTGGGGGTCCTTGAAGGGGATCTGTTTCCCGCAAGCACACTTGGAGGGATGACCGGAGGTCGGAAAGGACATCAGCAACAATCTTGCTTGAAGAAAAAAGAATTTCCTGGAGGAAAGCTCTGAACCATGCGTCGCACGCTAGACTGGAACCAAAGGGTTGAGACATGCAAGTCGATGGCAGGAAAGAACTGGGGAATCTGGCGGGACCTCCCCCTTTTGTACCACGTCTGACGTCGGAGGCGGGACCGACATCGGGGGCGGTCCCCGCTGAAGATAGCTAGCTAGAATTTTTCCGTGGGGTCCTGACACCTGCCGGCTTCAGTTCTAATGGTGTAACCTGCTGCAAGAGCTGTGTCTTGAAGTAAGATCCTTCAGTACTGCCCAGATTGGTCTACAATTTGTACTAGTTATGCACACTGAGACTATTCACCTGAAACAAGTATCATTGTCATCATGTCCTTAAATTATGGACCAGTATATGCAATTATTGTAGGAAAATAATTCCAAAATTGCTGATTTTTCAGCTAAATATTTGAATAAATTTCATGGTATTGCTTCTGACACAGTAATCATTGTATTTATATTACATTATACCATATTTCTATCTTCTACAATGTTTCTGCTTTTATTTAAAAGAAACCCGACTCAAATATCATAATTTATGACTGAGATATTCCATTTTATGTTTCCATACCCCCAAATGGATGTGGTCACCATCCTACCCAGCATTTGCCAGCTTGGGCCATATATGCATTTCTAGTTTGATTTTGGAACAGTTCGAAATACAATATAGGTGTTTTATGATATTAATAATCTGCCTATTTAGGGAATGCTCTTGAAGTAATTAATTTGATGCTTTATGCCAAGTATTTAAAATGCTTATTTTTGTATTTCAGATTTATCAACCATGGAGCCAGCATTCTAAGTTGGCAGTAAAAGGCAGCAACCAAGCACAAATTACTCCCGCTGCCTCATTTGTCAGCAAGATGCAAAACGCGTCTCTTTACAAAGACTGACAGAACTTGGATATTCCGCTTGCTTGTGTATGCAATTCAGAACTGTGATGATGATGTCACTTTCCAACTGGAAAAGGATGTGTTATGTAACGGTGAATTAGTAGCAAAGATCCCAGTAATGCATACAAGTTCTCGCAACGCATACGCCAACAAAAAAAAACAAACTGTTGAACAAAAATGCCACATAGTTTCAGAACAGGACAGTAAGCAACCAGGTCCATCTCACATGGTCACGCGATCTTCAATTAGCAGCCTATTTGATTACAAGAGTAAATGTTTTGTGTATGAAAAGGAGTGGGATGGGGAGCAGGAAACTGTTGGCAATTGCAAGTGTTGATCATCAAAAATCCTTGTGGCAAAAAGCCAAAGAACTCAATGATAGTACCATGTTACATAAGTTGCAAGGACTTGGGAATGAATGCCTCGATCTGACAGCACATGATTTTCGATACCATAGATCATGTCTTAATAACTATATATAGAACAACTATAGAAACATAGACAATGATAGCAGAAAAAGACCAGAGGTCCATCCAATCTGCCAGAGTTCCCTATAATCCCTGGAACCTGTTGTTCCTTCAGGGTACTAACCCTTCCCATCCTCTCTCTCTCTCTCTCTCTCTCTCCTCCTCCTTGGTCCTGTCACACCCAGTGACCCCTATTCCCTTCATTATGTCCCAGCCCTGCTTGAATGACTGTTTCTGCACCCACTTTAACTGACAGACTGTTCCAAGGTTCCACCACTCTTTCTGTAAAGTAGTACTTCCTCATATCTCTCCTGAACCTACCTCCTGTTAATTTCCATTGGTGTTCACGTGGCCACGAATTGGTATTCAAGCTAAATAGTTCCCCACAGTTCATTTTGTGAATTCCTTTAAGGAACTTGAAGGTCTTGATCATATCTCCTCACTCCCTCCTGGTCTCCAGTGAGTACATATTTAGTGCCTTGCAGTGCTCCTCACAAGATTTTCCCTGCTGACCCTGAATAATTTTTGTTACTCTGTGCTACACTGTCTCCAACCTATCCTTATCCTTTCTGAGGTGAGGGCTCCAGAACTGGGCACAGTACTCTAGGTGAGGCCTCACCAGGGATCTGTAATGGGGAAGTATTATCTCCTTTAGTCAGCTGTCAATACCTCTCCCAATACATCCCAGCATACTGTTAGCCATACTATAGGCCTTGTTGGACTGACTCAATTGCTTAAGTGAGTTGCTAATGATAACTCCCAGATCCTGTTCCTCAGCTGTAGTGACAAGTCTCTCTCCTCCCATTCAGTATTTTGCCTTGGAGTTCTTTTTCCCCCCAAGTGCATTACCTTCTAGCACTGAATTTTAACTGCCAGACCTTTGACCACCCATCTAGCTTTTGTAGGACTCTGAAAGGTGGTGATATCTATGACATAGGATTCTGTTGGCTAATTTCTAAAATTGATGGATCAATGTTTGACAATGGAAGTGTCTCCGATATCACTTAACATTGTGACAGATATCACCAGTGGTTAGAAGATCACAGAGTAGATGATGCAGCATCCTACAGGTCAGCAAGTCTGAAAAGACACCTACTGACATACTACACTTATCCCAGTGGCTGTAGGGTAACCATAGTTCCTCAGAAAGGTACATCAAGTCGCTTGTGTTCAGCACAGTTGAATGTTGGACAGTTGCTTTCTAAAGTTGCCAAGTTAAAGCAAAACTAAGGAAGAATCAGAAAATACAGAAGAAAGTGAAAACAAACCCGATAGATAGACTCAAATGGATGCAAATATGTTTAGTTACAATGCAGCAAAATTAATAAGGTCTGAACTGAAAGAGTTTGGCAGAGAAGAATGTCAAAGGATTACATCAGCTAGAGTGCACATTACAAGACCAAGACGCTTGTGAAACAAACTTGGATGTGTCTTATGAAGCAGCTTCAAAACATATGGGTACTACTTTACAATCATGTGGCTTGGATGCTTACTGATGCTGGGGAGGGGGGTGGGCAGAGGGTGACTGTGAAAAGGCAGAGATACTAAACAAATATTTTTGCTCAGTATTTACAAATGAAGTGGGGGAGGGACCTAAAACAAGCAACAGAAACACTCTGGATACAGAAGTTGATACCAGCCCATTTACAGAAGAAAGGGTTCTGAAAGAACTCTTAAAACTGGAAGGTGGACAAAGCAATGGGGCCTGATGGATTCATCCCAGAATTCTAAAAGAACTAAGGTAGAACTAGTGACACCACTGACTACCCTCTTTAACAAACCATGGAGGATGTGGTGGTACCTGAGGACTGGAGGAGGGCCAATGTGATTCCCCTTCACAAAAGTGGGAGCAGGACAGAAGCGGGAAACTACAGACCAGTTAGTTTAACCTCAGTGATAGGGAAAATGATGGAATCACTTCTGAAGGAAAGAACTGTCGAGTACCTAGAGGCCAGAGGGGCACAGGACCCAAGGCAGCATGGATTCACAGCAGGAAGGTCATGCCAGACGAATCTAATGGAGTTCTTTGACTGGGTGACCAAAGTAGTAGATCAGGGAGGGCCTGTGGACATGGCCTATCTAGACTTTAGCAAGGCATTTGACTCAGTCCCACACAAAAGATTAATATACAAGTTAGCCAGCCTGGGAGTGGGTCCCAAGATGATAGCCTGGGTAAAGAATTGGCTGGAGAATAAGACACAGAGGGTAACAGTAAATGAAGTCCACTCTGAAGAAAGGGGGGTTACTAGTGGGGTGCTGCAGGGTTCAGTATTAGACCCGATCCTCTTCAATGTCTTTGTAAGCAACATTGCAGAGGGACTGGAAGGAAAAATATGTCTCTTTGCAGATGACACAAAGATCTGCAACAGAGCTGATGCACAAGGTGGGGTGGAAAGGATAAGAAGGGACTTGGCAAGGTTAGAGGAATGGTCAAATGTATGGCAGCTTAGATTTAATGCTAAGAAGTGCAAGGTAATGCACCTGGGAAACAAAAACCCAGGGGAAGAGTACACAGTGGGGGGTGAGATTCTAACAACAACAAAAATGGAAAGGGACCTGAGGGTAGTCATATCAGATGACTTAAAGCTGGACAAGCAATGTGAGAGGGCAGTAAGGAGGGCTGGGGGGATACTGGGATGCATAGGGAGAGGCATCACCAGTAGAAAACAGGAAGTTGTTATCCCTCTGTACAGACAGCTGGTGAGACCCCATCTGGAGTACTGTGTACAGTTCTGGAGACCCAATCTTTGCAAGGACATAGACAAGATGGAAGCTGTCCAGAGGAGGGCAACTAAAATGGTGCAGGGTCTGCACCAGAAGACATATGAAGAGAGACTAAAGGAGCTTAATATGTATAGCCTCGAGGAAAGGAGGGAGGGGGACATGATAGAAATGTTCAAGTACCTCAAGGAATCAACAAAGTCCAAGAGGGTAACATCTTTCAAAAAAGAGGTGTGTAAGAACAAGGGGCACAATTTGAAGATGGGGAGGCTACTGAGGTAATGTAAGGAAGTATTTTTTCACAGAGAGGGTTGTGGATGCATGGAACGGCCTTTCGGAGGAGGTTGTGGAGTCAAAAACAGTGACTGAATTCAAGCATGCATGGGACAACCATAAGGCAATTCTAGGGGGTTGGGGTAGAAAGAAGTAGGCTGCTGGTTAACTAGGCTCTGCAGCTTATCCATTAGGTAGGGAAATGGGCAGAGACTGGGTGGGCCAAGCGGCCCTTATCTGCCGTCAAATTCTATGTTTCTATATATGGTACTCCAGAAGTATGGGAGAGTTCAGCTAAACCCAAAACAACATGTGGGGTACTGAATCTTGGAGATGAAATAAGGGCAGCCATTGCTGGTGTTCAACACCAAAACATGTTGGTACTACCCTACACATACTAAAGGCCATCTGGAGCAAGGAGACCGTAACCATGCTAAACAGATTTGGAAATAGCATTAGCTACCAAGATGCCCGATGTAATATACTGCTACCATGGCAGCAGTTGCTGATGAGCAGGAAGCTCAAGATGGGGTTTTCATCCCATGAATCTGAAGTTAGGTCAATTCACAGAGTGTGCAACTGACAACCTAGACTTCCATGAGAGTAAAAAGGATGGTAAAACTATGCATGGAACAGTGCATGCAATATATCGGTATGGTGATGAAGGTGAGGATCAACAGTCAATGGCTATTAGGGTGCTCCTAGTTAAAAACACGAGTCTTCTCACACACATATCTTTAACAGTTTTAAGCAGGGAAAAGCAATCTCATCCTCAAAGACCACCAGAAGAGTCGTTCACTTGCTGGCATGGCAATAGCACCACAGCAGACCAGAGAACCACTTCATCCTGTAGACTGGCATTGGCATTTAGTGAATATGGGTCCCACACTTTACTTAGATGTCATAGAACAATCAAATCCTGTTACATGGTCCTCCTTTAATGAATTAGTTACCCAACAGGAAGTACAGGCGATTGTAAATGGGTATGGGCCTTTCTTTCCAGAACCTCCTGTAAATCCTGATGTGGTCGAAGCATCAGTTCAGTATTTTATGAAGGTCACTCAGAAAATTGGGACAGGAATTCTGCATAATTATCTGTAACAAAGTAGTCTATGAGCTTGCTCTTGGCCTTCAGAAAAAGAACCTGGAGAAGTATGGCAAAGTCATTCTTCATATGGGTGGCTTCCACATTGCACCGAATTTCATGGGGGCAATTGGGTATTTAATGAAAGAAAGCGAAATAGAGGATCTCCTTGTTGAAGCCGATGTTTGCTTTAGTGGAACTGCCAACAAAATCATGTCAGGCAAGGACTATTATGCTATGCTGAGAGCCCATGGACTAGTTCATGCTGCCATGTATGGGCTACTCTAGAATGCATTTGAAAGTTGGCGAATATGACAAAGACAGTGAGTGCCTGGCACTGCTCTCAGAAAGTGTTCAAAAAATGAGAAATGCCATGGATGCCAAGGATGCACAAAATGCAAATGATTCATATGTCCAAACAACTAGGCTACTGGAAGAAGCAGACATGTTAATGAATGAATTCCATGAGGCAAAGTGCAAATCTCCAACAAGGCTCTGGCTTATGTACACGGACATGATTCGGATTCTAAATCGCTATATTCATGCTGAGCGAGCTGAACACTAGGAGCAGCAACTGGCTGAAGCTGAGAAAATGCTCCCAGTCCCATATCTTGTGGTTGCTGGTCATCACAAATATGTTTCCTACATTCCCCATTACCTGTCCACTACGAAAGACCTACCAACCACAGCGCAAGACATCATTGAAGCATTCAGATATGGCAAAGTCACAGTGTACTGAACAGCTGGTAAGACTAATGGTGTGTGAACTGATATGGCCCTCAAGCAGATGTATAACAAAGATGCCAAGACCCTGCTTTTCCATGGCATAACTCGGCAGCCTGCCGCTATGGAGAAATACCTGCATTCATTACCAGTACTGACAGGAATCTCTGAACAAAGGGGATGGCTCACCTTAACAGCACTGATGATCACAAACACCATGGAGAGACTGAGTATACAGCACAGAAGGACAGTACAGCAATCAGAACAATGAATGTGGTCATTGGAAGAATGATCAATCCATTCACCTGTGACACCAGTGATCTTCTGAACATTTCTACTGGTCAAAAAGGTCACATCAAATGACTTCATTGAAGCCAAGGAAAAGCGAATTGCAGCCTTAATCACACAACACAACAGAGTGGTAGTGAAAAAGTTAAAATTGCAAAGCTTCAGACATTCGCAAGTAAAGTCAAAACACCCTTACACATTCAGAAAGTGAAAGAGGTCTATGAAGAGGCGTGCAGTGTGGTCAGGAACTTGTACTTTATCTGAGATCTGGATGATGACTAAAAGGTAGAAGCCTTCAGTCATGAATTGCCAAAATATCCCTTGGCTCTTTCTGAGCCATACGCTGACCTTCCCCAAGGCTATGCCATGCGCAAAGCCAACAAAGCCGATTACCGGGCTGCCCTTTAAAAGTTACCATGGTGAACTGTGGCCAGAAGAAGGTAACTTGCCATCATCAGATGAATCTACTGTACTAGTTATTGATGCAACGGCATTTGTTCAACAATACAAAAGCCTTGATAATCGTACATTTGGTGACTTGCAGGAGAAGTGTATAGATACACTACTTTGAATAAAGCCACAGAGCTGCAACTGCATCAGTGTAGGTATGATGTTAGTCTATCAGTAAGCTTGAAAAGTGAAGAGTGAGAAAAATGGGAAAAGCTTCATCACACAAAGAGCAGAGCATATGAACCTCAGGAATCCCTGCCCATCCTCTATTGGAAAGATTTCATTGCCAACTCCCAAAATAAGTCCAGCCTCCTTGATTTCTTGGGAGGTATTTGGGTAAAGCACAATACTCAGCAACTAGAGGGATGTAGATTGATTCTTGGTGGATTGTTCAAGGACCCAAGTCATTGTGTTACTTGGTATTACTCGGGTACAGTTAGGCAGAAGGAGGTACAAGGCCCATTGGGACTGCCTCCCCACACTGTGTGGGAGAATTTAACCATTGTTTCCAAAGAGGTATTTATCAAGTTCAACCTTGAACCTGTTGAAGTCAGTAATATCTACCAAGTTTTGAGGCAATGTCTTCCATAGCTTACAAGCCCCGATTGTAAAGAAATATTTTCTTTTTTTGATAAAAACACAATGAATGTGCAACTGGTTGTTATGGGACCTCAAATATAAGGGTTTATGAGCAGATAGGATATTGCATTCATTTGCCAGTACTGAATCCTTTAGGATGTTAAATAGCATTAGAAGGTCACCTGTCTCTTCAAGTGTGAAGGTCATATAGATTTAATTCCATTAATCGATCAGAGTATGGCCTACCTCTTAACCTAGGCACAAGCTTAGCTACCCTTCTTTTGGATGCTGTCAAGCAATTTTTTCTCTTTTTGTAAATATGGAGCCTAGAATGAGACTGCATAATTAAGATGCAGCTTAATGTATGTCCTATATAAGGGCATAATACAAGCCTCACTATGAGTAACAAAAGTTTCTTGTTGGATAGACGTAATAATTCGGCTTGCCTTAATGGTGGTCTTATGACAATGGTTTCCATGAGAGAGGTAGTTGTTTATAATAATATCCAAGTCAGTTTCGAATGGAACAGATTTGATGGTGTGTCCGTTCAGGACATCATTCCTAAGTAGGTTCCTTTTACCTAGGTGGATAATAGAACATTTATGTACATTAAATTACACTTGAGTTACCCTTTTCCAGGTCTCAACAGTGTGGTGGTCCTGTTGCAGTATATGACTTTTTGCTCACTATCTACCTCTGAGCATAGCTTCGCATCATCTTCAAATTTAAATATATAACTATTAGTGCCATGGTGTAAGTCACTAATGAAGATCCCAAACAATATAGGGCCCACCACTGAACCCTGAGGAACACTTGTAACTGCTGCCACTTCAGACAGAGTATTTGCCACCTGGACCTGTTGTGTCCTTCCCCCTAAGCCATTCTTGTATCCACCTTACAAGAAACAGAATGAAGCCTAAGTTTGACAGTCTATTAATTCAGCATGTGGGATGAGATTGAACGCCTTCCTAAAATCAATGAAGACTACGTCACAGGAATCCCCCTATCCAATTTACTACTTACTCTTTCGTAAAAGGATATCAGATTAGTAGTAGTACATGAGCATCCCACTAAGAATCCATGCTGGGTGTGATCTTTAAGTTCTTTGTTCAATATTTCCCTATCCTGTACATTTTTTAACAATCTCTCCATCAGTTTACAGACCACCGATGTACAGCTGATTGGTCTAAAATTTCCTGTGTTCTGCTACCCTTTTTTTGTGAATAGGGATAATGGTGGTATTTTTCCAGTCATCTGGTATTGTCCCTGATTCAAGAGATTTGTTCAGAATGGTGATGGGGTAATGATATATATTCGGCTGTTTCTTTTAGGAACTTAATTTATTCCCTCTGGACCAGCAGTAGAGTTGTTTTTGAGGGCTCTAATTGTTTGATAGACCTCCTCAGTAGAAAAGTAGTAAGCTGTAGTTGATAAAGAAGGGGTGGTCACACTAGCTTTGACCTTGAGGCTAAATACAGAACAAACTTGTTAAAGATTTCCGCTTTCTGTTCCTCTCTCAAAAGACAGTGTGGTAGTAGTTCCCGAATTGTCATGTACAAAACATGAAGCAGATACAAGAATAATTTCCCATATTGCATATTATGTAAACACACTTGGGTATCATTAGTGGCAGCCACAGACCCGGATGTGATCGTAATGTACATCTACTAAAGCACTCAGATGGCTGGTCTAGAAGAGCTATGAATTCAGAAGATGTGCCATATACCTGCCATGCAATTCAGTTGCAGCTTCTCTTAGCACTATATGCAACAGAGATGCATCACAACTCACATCATTTCTAGTGCTTTCATCTTAAGTGGCTGTGATACCGTCAGTTATCCCTTCAGAAGAGGGAAGAAGCATGCTCTAAAAGGTGCCCTTGAAAATGCGGCCAGCCTTCATGCATTAGCAGATTACGGCAAACCTGGAGTAAGTCTAGATGTCACTGATACTACTATGGTTCATACTATGGAGGATGAGGAGCAAGAAAGCTATAAGCTCATAATCATGCCTATGCTATCACAAAAACTTAATGGTATTTCAAATTTTGTGTCTAAGAACGCATCACGGTGTTTTTTGAATTCCTGTTTGGTTTTACTGATAATTACTTCTATGGAATTTGTTCCATGGTTGTATAACCAATAGAGTAAAGTAGAATTTTCATCAGTGCATGAATTCTTCATGAAATTATATTGCAGAGATGAGTTCAGTGGTGGCCTGAATGCACTCTGAGCTCACTTGTATGGGACAACAAAGGGTGACCTACAGACTCTGCCACCAACAGAGGATGCCTTTAGACTTCACATGCTGCGTGCTCTGCACCAGACAGCAGTCAGTAAAAGGGCTCACAAGTAAATTCAGTGCTTCCCGATCCTACATTGTTTGGGTGAACGCTTCAAGAAGGCAGGATAGTCCTGCAAATAATGACAAAAGAACCAAAGCCAAAAGTGGTTGTGCAAAACAAGTACTGCAAATGCAAAAAGAAACAAATGCCAATTAGGCTGCATTTGAGCTAGGGCAATTGTCAAATGTGTTATTGCATGTATGTGTAATGCTGACCCCATGAAATATAGTAGAGTACAAAGGAATCTGACTTTGGAAGACAGTGACATTAACGATCACATCTGTAGAAGACTCATGAAAGTCATGAACTTGATGATTAGTATAGTGATGATCTCATGTAACTGAATAAGTAGCACTAATAAATGTAATACTAAACAGGAAATTCTACAGCGATAATTGAGTAAGATTTATACATGCAGTTAACTAAATCTTAATCATAATTATTTCCTTAACTCTAAACTATACTCTTTGTATTGAATTTGTAATTTTAACACTACTTAGCAAGATGCACCCTTGTTTTGATTCTTTCCTTACATCAATGAAACAAAATAAAAAGGTTTTTTGTGCATAAATGTTTTTATTTACCCGTATGTCTACAAATTCTGACCGGGTCCATTTGGGGGTATGGGTACACAAAATGGAATATCTCAGTCATAAGTCATGATATTTAGTCAGGTTTCTTTTAAATGAAAGCTGAAACATTGTAGAAGACATAAATATGGTATAATGTAATATAAATGCGATGATTACTTTGTCAGAGGAAATGCCATGAAGTCTACTCAAAAATTTAGCTGAAAGATCAGCAATTTTGGAAATATTTTCCTACAATAATTGCATGCACTGGTCCATACAGTAAAAACACAATGACAATGAGTCTTGTTTTATATGAATAGCCTCAATGTGCATAACTGGTACAAATTTTAGACCGATCTGAGCAATACTGAAGGTTCAAGATCATATTTGGTAACATTTCCACTTTTCCAGATTTTTCTATTTTTTGTTCACGTTGTGCTATTTCAGTGAATTTCACAACTCATACAAGAGTTGTGACAGAACAGGCCTCTTGATTATGGTACTGGGGGGGGGGTCTCTTCTTTCCAAAAATGGTGGCCTGCAAAGTATGGGTAGTACCAACACAATACCTAATACACAAAGGGACATTTTAATAATGGGTGATTCCATATTAAGAGGAACAGATACGATAATTTGTAAAGAAAGAAAAAGCGCCACAGTAAGTGTGTTGCCAGGGGAAAACGATATCAAAAAAACTTCTCGATGGCATAATGGGGTACACCAAAAAAACCCTTACAATTATACATGTAGGGATAAACAACGTAGGAAAAAAGGAAACTTCAAGACATTTACAATGACTATGTAGACATAAAGAGAATTAAACAAAGAAAGGGGGATATTGTGATATTAGGGATATTACCCATTCATGGAAGACAGCAATACATGAAAAGAGAAAATAATATACTAAATAGGTGGCTATGTGATTTGTGTATAAAAGAGTACTATGGCTTTATTGACACAACGACATGTTCAGGGATGAAAGATTATTCAAGATGGATGGAGTACCTCTGAGCAGTGCAGGTACTAGAATTCTTACCAGAAAAATACATTAAACTATACTGGGACATTTAAACAGGATGGCGGGGGTGGGGTACAAAGAATATGTAGAGGAAGCAAACTCAAAAAACAGTGGATGGGACTCCTCATTGATGCCAGAAGCCTTGGGGAAAATACTGATAAAATATACTATGAAAACTCAGGATATAAAACTCTGTACAGCTATGGAAACATGGTGGGATATAAGAAAACATTACTCACCTTAGTAATTATATTTCTTCTAATGGAGTCTTGCTGTATGCTAACAATTGAAGTGACTCCCAACCTTTGAACTGCCCCGGAGAACTAAGGGTTAACTTTCCATGCAGGGCATGGAACGCTGAGCTCGAGCTCGGTTGAAGTCTCTGTCTGGAGTGTTTTGAACTCAAACCATCAGATTGTTATGAGCCCAACTAAACTAAAAATTCTATGTGGAAATTGTAAAAATTCTACTAGCCAACTGGCTGAAAAGTTTTGGATCCCCAAGGAAGACTTCAAGTCAGGAAACCCAAAAACTAAACCCAATGTACTTAAAAAAATAATAATAAAAAAGCACCCAAATGGGAGGAGGGTGCCGGCAAATACACCCCTGGGGTGCAACACTGCACCTGCCCACCCACTTCCCAAAAACAGGTTCTGAGAAGGGAGGCAGGTCAGAATACAGCAAGACTCCATTAGAAGAAGAAATATAATTACTAAGGTGAGTAATTTTAGCTTCAAACATGAAGACTTGCTGTATTCTGACAATTGTAGACAACCAAGTAGTACCTCCAAGGAGGAGGGACAGAACCTACTTTGAGAATAGGCTCTGAAGTACTGCTGTGCCAAACCGAGCATCACTCCTAGACTGGATAGCCAGAGAGTAATGCTTGGTAAAGGTATGGACCTTTTTCCAGGTGGCTGCTGGACAAATTTCTAGGAGAGGAATATCCCTGGCTGCAGCCAGGGAAGCAATTGTACCTCTTGTAGAATGAGCCCTCAGGCCTGAGAGTGGAGTTTTTTCCAGTTTTTCATAGCAGAATTGTATACAAGACACAATCCACCTGGCAACAGATCTTTTGGTGGCAGATTTGCCCTTTCCCACTTCTCCATAAGTGAGGAACAACTGGAGGGAGTTAAACCTGTGACCCTTGGTACACTCTATGTAGTAACTAAGGGCTCTTTTGACATCTAAACTGTGTAGCCTCCTCTCTCCTGAGGAAGAATGCTCAGTGAAGAAAATGGAGAGACACAGACTGGTTTAAATGGAAGTCTGAAACCACTTTGGGCAAGAACCTTCTATTGGTTCTAAGGACCACTTTATCCCTATGAAAGGAGATAAAATCAGGTTCCACTGACAGGGCTTGCAATTCATTGATACGCCTGGCAAAGGTAGGCTACCAAGAACACAGTTTTCCAAGTCAAGTATTTGAGCTCTGCTGAAGACATAGGCTCAAAGGGGGTTGCATAAGCTGAGCAATGCAAACATTCAAATCCCAGGCAGGGGCAGGGTCTCTAAAGGGGGGATTGGTGTGAAACAACCCTTTAAAAAATGTACCGAACACAGGATGGGAAAATAGTGAGGAAGGCTTCCCCACAGACAAAAATGCAGAAACAGCTGACAAGTGTACCTTGAGAGTAGCTGGTCTGAAGCCTAGTCCATTAAGATGGACCATATAATCCAGAACCATAGGCAATTGAGCAGAGTCTGGAGAAATGTTCTTCTTAGAACACTGAATCTTTTCCATTTGGAGTTGTACGTCTTTCTGGTGGAGGGCTTTTGAGAAGCCTTGAGGATGCCCAGAACCCCTTGGGAAAGATGCAGATCTGCAAACTCTAACTCTTCAAGAGCCATGCCTTGAGATTGAGGGACTGAAGATTGGGTTACCAAATCCTCCCCTGAGAGGATGTTAAGTTGTAATTCCTGGGAAGAGACGGGGGAGACAGACTACTAGGGACAGCAACAGGGGGTACCAGGGCTGTATGGCCCAATCTGGAGCAACCAGAATCACCTTGCAAGGTTGAGACCTTATTTTGACTAAAACTTTGAACAGGAGTGGGAAGGGGGAAAGGCATACAGAAACTTCCCTTCCCAATTCAGAATCAGGGCATCCAGGAGGACTGAACCCAAGACTGGAGGTCTGCAACAAAAGAGAGAGAGTTTGGTGATTATCTGGAACTGCAGAGATCTATCTCTGGAGTGTCCCACCTTGAAAAAATCACTTTCAACACCTGAGGGTCCAGGGACCATTCCTGATGGCCCTGAGAAATCCTGCTCAGTGCATCTGCTAGCACATTGTCCTTGCCTGGAAGGTGAACTGCTACAAGAGAGGTTTGCAGGGGAATAAGCCAGGGACCACAACTTCATGGCTTCTGTGCATAAGGCCATGGACCGAGTGCCTCCCTGCTTGTTGATGTACCACATGGTGGTAGTGCTGTCTGTTCTAACTTGAACCACTTTGTTCTGAACTGACTGTGAGAATGCTTTTAGAGCTAGAAAAACTGCCCTGAGCTCTAGAAGACTGATGTGTAGAAGGGATTCTTGGGGGGACCACAGGCCCTGGACAGTGAGGGACCCCAGGTGGGCTCCCCAGCCCAGAAGAGAAGAATCCATGGTAAGGACTACTGAACAAGGCTGAGCAACAAAAGGAACACCTTGCCTTAAACTGTCCTGATCCTGCCACCACTGGAGGGTCTGGATCAAGGTCGGACTCACTGGAATCAGTTTGGTAAGGGAGTCCTTTCTCTGAGACCAGTAAGCTTCTCAGGTGGAACTGAATATCCCTCATCTGGAATCTTGCCCCTTGGACCACTGCTGTTGAAGCTGCCATGTGGCCCAACAGCTAGAAGAAATGCCTTACTGGTCGAGATACTGGAAGGCTGAAGGAAGAAGCTAGTTCCATAAGAGCCCTTGCCCTTTCTAGAGCAAGAAAGGCTCTTGCTCTGAGTGTGTCCAATTCTGCCCCTATAAAGATAAGGAGCTGGACTGGTTCAAGAACTGACTTGGGAAGGTTGAGAAAAAAATCCTAGGGAAGTGAGTACTTGCTGGGTCACTTGCAGGTGAGACTTGACTTGGTCTGGAGACTGATCCTCTAATAGCCAATCATCCAGATAAGGAAATATGGAAATCTTTTGCCTTCTTAGAAAGGCAACTACTACTGCCAGGCACTTTGTGAAAACCCTTGAAGCTGAGGTTAGGCCAAAGGGCATTGCTCTGAACTGATAGTGACCTGAGGGCAACTCGAACCTGAGGTACTTTCTGTGGGAGCACCTGATGGGAATGTGAAAATAGGCATCTTAGAGGTCCAGGGAGGCTAGCCAGTCCCCTGGCCTTAGAGAGGGAAGGATTATTCCCAGAGTTATCATCTTGAACATTGGTTTTAAAAGATGTTTGTTCAGATATCTGAGGTCTAGGATGGGTCACCACTCCCCTGTCTTTTTTGGGGGTCAGGAAGTACCTGGAGTACAGTCCTTTGCCCCAGTGTAGGGTAGGTACTTTCTCTATAGCTCTTAAAGCTAGAAGAGAAGAAACCTCTGCCTCTAGGGCAAGAGTTTCCAAAAGATTTGCAGGTGGAAAAGATCTGGCTCTCATCTTTGGAAATTTTTTGAAGCTGAGAACCAGTCCCTGGCTTACTACTTCCAGGACCCACTTGTTTGATGTAACAGACATCCAGTCCTGGACAAAGTAAGCCAGCCTGCCCCCTACTGGAATAAGAGAGTCGACCCGGGCAGACCCATCAGGGTGTCTGCTTGGCTGGGGCTTTAGGCTGAGAGGTGGATGCAGGCCTGCTCATCCCCCTTCTGCCTCTCCCTCTGAAGAACCCCCTCTGCAAAAAGGAAGAAGAGGCCTGTGCTTGGTAAAAAGGCCTTTGAAAAGGCCTGCCCTGCCCCTAGACTGCTGCCTTTGAGGAGCTGCCTGCCTTTCCTTGGTCTGAGCACTCCTGTAAGTGGTCCTGTACTCTTCCATTTTCTTCATGTAATTCTCTGTCTGCTCCCCAGAGAATTACCCACAAGAAAATCCATAGCCTTAGCCTGGGTGTCCTGCGAGAGGCTAGTACATCTGAGCCAAGCCATCCTCCAAAGAGCCACAGATGTAGCCATGACTCTTGATGAGACATCATTAGAGTCCACAACAGCATGAAATTACCCTTTAGATGCCTCAATCACATCTGCAGCCACTGCCTCCAGCTCCTTGGCTAGCTGGGGGAGGCCTGTTTAGCCAGAGCCAGTACAGTGTCCCACCTGGATTTCTGGTACCTGGCTGTATAGGCCATGTAATTCGCCTGTCAGGTCCGAAGATGACATGTACTGCTTCTTTGCCATGGCATCAATTTTCCTGGAGTCCTTGTCGGGGGTGTGAAGCCAAGGGAATATTTGCCTTGTCACAGGCAGCAGCCTGCACTACCCCAACATGGCTGCATTGCTGATATAAGAACTCCATGTCTGAGCCTGAGAGTGTATACCTCTTGTCCATTCTTTTATCCACAGGATGTATAGTGTAAGGAGACATAAGATTTTTTGTGTCTGTTTTCCAAAAGATTTATGGAGGGGAATAGAGAGTCTCCTGGACTCTGGGATATCCATCATCTCTACATAATCAGGGTCTTCTTGATTTTCCACAGCCTCCTCCATAGGAAGCTGGAGGGTTTCAGCCACTTTCCTGTAAAACATAAAATGGGAAGGGGACTCAGAAAGCCTAGGAGGGGAAACACCTGATGGTCTGTCTGGGGAGATGTCCGGTTCCACAGGCACATCCAGACCTTCACTTACATCATAATCCTCAAATTCCCCTTCCTCTTCAAACTCTGGTTCATAAAATTCTTCAAGGGTATACTCTTGAACCAGGGGAACCAACCGAACCGAACCCCTGCCAGAAGGAGCTGGATCGGTCGGAACCGGACGGAGCGATTCCACAATTTGAATCGCCCTGGCTATCTCTTTGGTGGTCAGAACATGAACCTCTGGATCCGAACCGGTCGATTTATCTTTGCACTTTCTTTTTGTCAGAACAGAACCCTCAGAATAGGCTCTCCTTTTGCCCGAAGAAGTATCACCCTGGTCAGAGGGCACTCCTTCTGGTTCGGTCGAAACCAAACCGGGCTAACCATCCGGGTCAGCTGACTTCTTGGCCTCCCTTTCCCTCAGTCTACCTAATCTCTTCTCTTCTTGAGGGTAGATTTGGGAAAATGTTTACATATTTGGCAGTCTGAATCGAGGTGGTCAAACCCCAGACAATAAACACAGGTGGTGTGGGGATCGGCCTTAGCAAGGACCTCCCCACACTCACTGCAATGTTGAAACCCAGTGGGCCCGTTTTTTTTCTTGGGTTTCTCAGACATGGCCAACCTAACCAAACTTACCCTTTTTTCGGCAACCGCCAGGCAAGACTCCCTTATCGGTTCCTAACCATGTCACGGGTGTTGGAAAAAAACGGTTAAAACACTTTTTTTTTTTTAAGAACCTATAAGAACCAGTAACCACACACTAAATATAGCAAAATTCACAATCAAATGGTCGGTTCAGCCGAACCGATTGCACTTTTACAAGTTCCACACAGAAAATATTGAACAATTCCTATCTAGTACTCACGGCACCACAGACAGAGACTGAACAGGCTATGCAGATTTTTTTTTCATTTTAAACCGACAAAAAACTGAAAACTTTAACCGACTTTGAACCAAGCTGAAGGAGAAATGTCCGGAGCGACCGTTCAGTGAGGCGGAGTAAAGAATATGATGGTCTGAGTTTAAAACACTCCAGACAGAGACTTCAACCGAGCTTGAGCTCAGTGTTCCATGCCCTGCATGGAAAGTCAACCCTTAGTTCTCCAGGGCAGTTCAAAGGTTGGGAATCACTGCAATTGTCAGAATACAGCAAGACTTTACGTTGTTTGAAATGACTGGGATCAGAATAATGAAGGATACACTCTTTACCACAAGTTAAGACAGTACAGGAAGGGGGGGAGTGGTGTATGTGGCTGAAGACATACAGTCCGTGGAAATTTAGCTTGGGTACATCTGACCTAGAACAGATTTGGGTCAAACTTATCCCCCATAAGATCCCTAAAATTACCCCTGGAGTAATATATAGACCCCCGGCCATAAACCAGCAAGATGACAAGGCTCAGCAAAATATCCTCTTGAACCTCAATCCTTCTGATAGATTAATCATGGGAGACTTCAACCTTCCTGGCATAGACTGGAAAATATTGCAGGGAACAAATAAAGTAGAAAATTAGTACATAGTGTCATTTGATCAATTAGGCCTAGGCCAACTAGTACAGGAAACAACCAGTGGGACAAACTCACTAGATTTAGTTTTAACTAGTATGGGGGACACAGCTACAAATTGTCAGATGTCAGCCCCATTAGGGGCAGTGATCATGCCACAGTAATATCTGAAATAAATGAGCAATATACACCACAAAATGAGACCACAGTGTTACAATTCAGAAAAGCAAATTTTGGAGAGATGAGACGCAACTTGTCCAAATGGAACTGGAAACACGAGTTTGAGAATAGATCCCTACAAGAAAAATGGGAACTATTTGCTAGTAAATTAAAAAAATAAATAAGTAAAACATCCCCCAGAGGACAAAACATAGAAGAAACGGGAGATCACCATGTTGGTTGACTCCAAACCTAAAGAGACTGATAAAAAAACAAGGCATATAAAAATACTAGACATAAAAATAATATAAAAGGCTGGAATAATTACAAAAAACTGGCTATGAACATCAAGAAAAAAATCAAGAGAGCAAAATCAGGATACGAGCTTAAATTAGTAACAAAAGCCATGGATAATTATAAATCTTTCCATTCGTATATTAATAACAAAAAAACAGACTCAGATCAAAATTGGACCACTAACAAATAGAGAGGGAAAACTAGAACACGATTTGAAGGAAATGGCAAATATTCAAAATACATACTTCGTATTAGTCTTCAATGAAAAACAAAATATAACATTGCTAAATGAATATGGGGGACAAACTAACAGGCAAATTAGAATCAATCAAGATGAAGTAAAAACTAGGCTGAAGAAAATAAACCCAAATAAATCCCCAGGACCAGATGGACTCCATCCTAGAGTAATTTTGGAGGTAGCAGAAGAAACTGATCCCCCCAACCTACATTTTCCAGTCATCTACAGATAACGGTGAAATAGTGGATATATGGAGGGATGCAATGGTGATTTCACTACACAAAAAAGGCCCCAAATCAGACCTGGCTAACTATCAATTTCAATTCAATTCAATTCATGTTTATTTTTAAAGCGCCTTTCAAAATCAAGGCGCTGTACAGATTAAATAAAACAGGAAAATCCAACATTAAACAATCACAACTATAAAGGAAAAGCCAAAGTAAAGAGATATGTTTTTAAAGCAATTTTAAAACTGTCAACGGTCGGGCATTCTCTTAACCAATGAGGTAGAGAATTCCACAGGGTAGGAGCTGAAAAGGCAGAAGCACGAGATCCTGACAACTTCAAACGAACCCTGGGAATCTCTAGCAATCCCTCATTGGCGGAGCGGAGGGGGCAATAGGGAACCAGAAGATCTTTCAGGTAACCAGGTCCCTGATCGTGTAGGGCTTTAAAGGTTAGTAAACCAACCTTAAAGGTGATCTGCCACCGAACAGGCAGTCAGTGCAGTTCGCGAAACACAGGCGTAATATGACTGGTTCTAAGAGTCCCAGTCAAAAACCTGGCTGCAGCGTTCTGCACCAGCTGAAGGCGGCGGATGTCAACCCCTGGTAGCCCTAGGTAGAGGGAATTACAGTAGTCCAGACGGGTGGTAACAAAGGCGTGGACCAAAGTCGAAAGGTCCTCCTGGGGAATCAGATGTTTCACCGGGCGATATTCCTCAGATGGTAAAAGGGATTTGACAACAGCTGACACTGTGATTTCAGGGTCAGACCATCATCAAAAATAACGCCTAGATTTCCTGCACCTGTCGAGAGCTAGAGAGCGTACACCACCAAGTAATAACCCGATGGCTGTCCAACACCCAAACCCCTCCCAGGATGACCTGGATCCACAACCAATATCTCAGTCTTATCCAGATTAAGTTTTAACCAGCTCGAACTCATCCAAATTCTGATCTCATCCAGGCAGTTAAGTACGGAGAGTGCATCACTCTGATCGAGGAGAAAGGATAGGTACAGCTGAGTATCATCTGCATAGCAGTGAAAACTCAAGCTGTATCTCCTGATGATTTCTCCCAATGGCAGCATATACACTGCAAACAACATGGGAGCTAAAATGGAGCCCTGTGGTACCCCACATGGTAGGGAGAAGGCGTCAGAGGAATAAATTCCGGTGACAACTCTCTGAGACCTACCGGTGAGGTAAGAACGAAATCATTCGTGGACTGTACCAGACAGCCCACAAAACCCAGAGCGCCTCCAGTAGCACCCCATGGTCTACAGTGTCAAATGCAGCAGAAAGATCAAGAAGGACCAGAATGGTACAAGCCTTTCGATCTCTGGCCATTAGGAGGTCGCTCAATACCCGAACAAGGGCAGTCTCAGTACTATGCCTTTTCCTGAAGCCAGATTGGAGAGTATCATAGACATTATGGGAGGTAAGATGATCATCCAATTCCAATTCCAATCAACCTGTCAGTCTGACATCAATACTATGCAAAATACTAGCAGGCATCTTAAAAGATTACATTCTTAGCCATATAGAAAAGGAGAACATGGGGAGCCAAATAGAGCATGGATTCACTAAGGGAAGATCTTGCCAGACCAACATGCTTGGTCTTTATGAGAGAACAAGCAGGGCACTGGATGGGGGAAGGGTCAGTGGATGTGGTGTTCTTAGATTTTTCTAAAGTATTTGATAAACTTCCACATTTACAATTGATAGAAGTCCTCACAAAGATGGGATTAGAAAAAAATGTAGTGAACTGGATAAATTCATGGCTGTCCAACAGGAAACAGAGGGTATGCGCAAAGGGGTGCATTCAGACTGGGTAGATTTGACGAGTGGGGTCCCTCAGGGGTCAGTTTTGGGGCCTTGCCTAGTTAACATATATGGTACATCTATAGAATACATACATAAAAACATTTGGCTCACCAAATTTGCGGATGATTGCAGGTTAGGAGCTAAAATAAGAGATATCAAGGATGTGCAGCAGCTTCAAACCGCCTTCGACTATGTACAGAACTGGACAGCTATGAATAAATTATATCTTAAAGACAAATGTACCATGATGCATATGAAGAGAAACAACCCAAAACACAGCTTTTATCTCAACAACACTACCCTAAAAGTAGTAACAGAGGAAAGAGATTTGAGAATTACAATTACACAAGATTTACAGTTTAAAACACATTGTACCAACATAGTAAAGGAAGCAAATGGAGTGCTAAAAAATATTGACACATATCGAGCAGAGAAAGTCAAGTGCTATTGCCACTGTATAGTGCCCTAGTGAGGCCAAACTTGGAGTATTGTGCCCAGGTATGGTCTCCTTATAAGAAGGAAGAAATAAATAGAACAGAGAGAGTTCAGAGGAGAGCTACCAAATCAGAGGGCTCGAAGATAACGATTATGGGAGAGCTACCAAATCAGAGGGCTCGAAGATAAAGATTATGACACTATAATGGAGGAACCAAATTTATTTTCACTGGAGTACAGAAAGACTTGGGGGGGTCTGTGTTTGCTATTTAGAGCTCTCACAGATAGTGAATTGTGGGAAAATCTGGGCCTAATGCTAAGAGAACAGAATTAAAATACCAGGGCACATACTCTCCAGTTAAAAGCAAGCAGCTGCAACTTAATCAGGAGACAAAATTGGTACAAAGAGTGGTAATAATTTGGAATGGACTTCCTCTGGAGGTGGTGGGGAGTCCATCGGTGAAAGTGTTTAAGACCAACTTGGACAAATACTTTAAGGGGAGTTAAACATTTGTAATTTGAGCAAGCAATATAGACACAAGTCTCATGGCTATGTAACTACCTATGATACTTATTGCAAGAGGTGGCAGGTCCAACCCCATTCAGGAACCCTGGATCCCTGACTACCAGGATCACTGCAGTTGTGTGCCTGATAATCTGGAAGTGTGCTGGGGTGATCCCATGCTACAGATGATGCAAGAGCTTTGCTTCAAGTCAACTCAACAGACCGTAATGGCCTTCTTCTGCTAGCAATTTCCTATGTTCATTTGTACAGAAGTGCAAAAGTTTGTATACATGTGGATCTGGAAAAGAGTGCACCCCTGAACCCTCAGAGCATAAACCAGCAATTCAACAGTGGAGTACCCCCCCCAATACACTGCAGGTTATTACAGTTGTGGAACTATACAGGAGGCTTTCAGAAGGCAGCAAGCAGCAGCACAAAAACAGGATGTCATTTAGCATTGGGGCAGCTAATGGCTACAAAGGCAGTGTAGCCTAATGGTCAGAGCATAGGTCTTTGAATATGGAGACTTAAGTTTGTGTCCCACCTTTACCACCTACTCACTGTGTGACCTTCAACAAGCTCCCTTGAGCTTGCAACTGTTCATAGCTTGTATACAGAGTGCATGAAAGCTATGTAGAAAATGAATCTCCTTTCTTCACGTTTAGAGCAGTGAAATATCTTGTAGCTACAGTATGCCCTTTAGAAAATCATGGTTAACTGCATGTAGCTGCACAGTGTTCTTTATAATGTGGACCCTGGAAGGGGACTTTGTGGAGTAGCACATGGTGTTCAAAACAGACCACCCAGCCCCCATTTTTCCTTTTTAACCAATCTTTTTTTGTTTTGTTCTCACATTGCCCCATTCCCTTATTATAGTGGCTAAATTGTGGCACCTAATTCTTATTCACTAAGGGGGCAATCAAGCACTCTACACAGATTTCAATACCACTAGTCTCCAACACTACCATCAAACCAGCTCAATCTTTAGTAAACATTCTCTTATAGCAGTATCTCTCAGCTACTTCCACAGTAATCAGCAACAAGTGTCTCTAATAGCTGGAATTCCTGCACAAGTCCATCTTTATATAAATCCAGTTGCACTCAGAATGGCACCGAAGCCCCAAGGACTGTCTACCTTGACTGCTGTAGATCATGAAGTATGAACAGTCGTCTCGGTTGAGGTAGAGTTACCCAGGAAATAGCAGGCCTAGCCTTTTCAGTTTCCAGTAAAACAGTTCAGATACTGCTGGCCTAGTGGCGTGGAGGGCTCCTGCCATGCCAGCCACCTAGGTTCAGAAACAAACTCAGATCGCTGTGGGTTGGCAGGAGTAGGAGAAGATGGAGCATCTGAAGGGGTGATCTTCTATCCCAGGGAGGGCTGTTGGCCTGCCCTTAGAATGGCACCAACTGAATGCCTAGTGGTAGTGTAGCATCAGGCAGCATGAAGGGAAGGACTGCAGGTGTGTTATACGTACCTCCACATACATGCACTGAGGGGACTTCGTGATGTCCTGCCCCACCCATCCCTGACTCTTCGCTGTCACCTGGTCCACTCTGGATGCTTACACTGGGGAGGGGTAGTTAGGACGGCCCACCTCTGTCCCCACAATGTGGGGATCTGTGGAGGAACCCCAGTACCAGGTAAGTCCTGAGGGAGGCAGCTGCTGGCTGGCAGGGGGAAGGGGACAGAGCTGATGAGCCACCCTGCGATGAGGAGGATAAAATACTGACAGAAAAAAAAACATTTCAGATGTATTTTTGCATTTACATGAATGCTTCCTCAGTTCTACCAGCATATGAGGATTTTTATAAATAGCATTTTGTCTCAAAAGTGAAAAACAGAACTAGCTGACTGACTTTGGCCCAAGTTCCCTCTGGCTGTGACATCCCTTTACATCAGTGTTTCTCAAAAGTGGCAATCAGCACCATTATGGCCACAGAGATCTCTGGAGCATAAACATGAAAATGGTCTGACTAGGTGTTCCCTAATCAAATCCTGGGAGAGGAATGCTGAAGGAGCAGAAAGCAAATGCTGCATTTATAAGGAACTTATGATATCCAGGCAGTCCTGTGTTATCCCCGACTGGCTTAGAAATATAAGGAAAGGCCTCGTAGTGGTGGTGCAGGAATGAGAAATAAGAAAACTAAGAGCTACATGCATGAGGTATTGGTAACACATTTTCTAGGCATCGTATGTTAATGATTTCAAACTCATTTCAGCTGTTACCATCATTTGAAACCACTGCATTCCTGCTTTAACACTGCCAGTCTGTACTACAGTAGAGATCAGGTTTTCAAAATGGTGGTGCTTCCAACTGCAGGATGGATCCTGATGTAGCAGCACACATAGGGAAGGGCAGAGAAGGAACTGGAGCAGAAGCATGGTGCTCTTTAGTGCTTCTCTTCCAGTGGTAATACTATACAAAATCGTGGTTTTGCAGCTTCCATACAAAGGTAAGGAACACGAGCCCATAGATTTCTACCAGCAGGCTTCAACAGCAGGTGGGACCTTCCTTTCTCTGGAGGCATACCTCTTGACCATGTCTCCCCATTGTGTGACACTGTCTCTCAAAATGTGTGACACAGACTATGTGACAACAAATCATGGAAATAAAGTTTTGAAAACTGGAAAACAGTGCTTTGGCAGTAATGACACTATTAATGGCAGATCAATTCCTTAATATGAATTTCTAAATTTGTCATAGTTTGATGACCTTGTCTCTATGTGGAACATACACACATTAGCTTTGTGTGACAGCCAAGAGGTATGCTTGGGGAAATCAATTACAAAACTACATTCAACAAGGCACCATTATGCCAGTAAAAGCCAATCTGGAGGTACCCTGATTAATTCTCTCTAATGGGACCCTGTCCACCTGAGAGTGAGTTTGGGTGCCCCTCGCTCTCCCCACTGAAGCAGACTGAGCACGAGGATGATGCATTTGGAATACTGTCATCTCCACTTTAAGGGGAGGGGAAGTACTGCAGTATTTCCATCTCATATCTGCTTACCCCTTCTCGTTCTGTATAGGTCTTTGTGTCTGCTGTCACCCTAGTCTTTACAGCTAACTCTGAATGTAGCCCCCCGTTTTGCACTACTCAACCATCAGCTGCAATACAAGCCCACTATCAATCTTAATGGAGAAAACAGAACTGCTTTTACAAAATAATCAGAAGATGAAATAAATCATGAAATGGCTCCCAGCTGGGGCTGGATTTTCAGAAATGTCAAAGGTCTACAAGTTGTAATTTTTATCGTAGTTTGTAGTTTACTGCCGTGGATCATTTTCATTCATATTTGCAGCTTGTGGACCATGCTGTGGCCAACTGGTGCTCTTAAAATCATCCATTTGCTAGATGTGATTTACCCATAACTAAAACTGCAATCTTTAACTAAACAAAATATTTTAAGTATAACCCACCCCCATACATAAGTCAAAGCAGAAGTCATTTTCCAACTTTTTTAGTTAGAAACTTTAGTATTAGTAAGAGAAGAACATTTTCCTCCATCTTGGCAGTTCCCTCACATGATCTGGGAAACATCATTGACACACATCTCTTTTAAATCAGCAGTACTAATCACCTGGCAAAAAGCAAACAAAAAAAACTCTCCCTTCTTTAAGCAGCACTACATTCCCAACATTCTCAGCCTATGTTTATTTTTCTGTAAGCATCTGTAGATATTTTTATTTGTTTTATAATTAGTGTGGCTCTATATAAAGATGGCAGCCCTCCGTAGTTTTAGTTCTCTCACCTCGGCTCACTCTTTAGCTGTGCACAGTGCAATTGTATGTCATTTTGTTGTTAGTCGGTTTTGGATGACCAACAACACACCACTATCCTTACCTAGTTACAGCCATGATGGTGGGCCTGGCAAGTTAGTAGAAGTCGTCTTACCTCAGGGAGTAAAATTAAACAAAAATGGGTAAGTTGATTTTTTTGTTTGTTTCAACTGCTAATAAAATTATTCAAAAATGTTTTAAATTATTTTCATAGCAGCAGATATTTTCCTCTGTAAATAAAGGAAGCTTTGTCAACTGTAGAATCAAGCTTAAATCTGTGGGCCCGCATCCTAAAAAAAAAATCAGACTTTTAGAAATACAGCCCATTGTGTCAGCCCTGCCAGTCAGGGGGGCAAAAGACACACAAGAGTTGACAATGCGCCTGTAAAGGCCAACAGTGAGCTAGGTCAAGCATGATTAAGTTGCTAGTATGAAGAGATGAAGGGCAGACAAGGGGTCATTATAAAGTTGGGCATAACCTGTGTATTCCTCTGAAGCAGGAAATGGCAACTGATGGTTAGCTGTACATTTGCACAACACAAAGACAATTACAGAAGAACTGGTTAAAATAAAGCGTTGCAGTATCCCTTTTTAAAGATATCCATCACATTAGTTTGGTAAAAGCAAAACTCACAGTTTAGAAACAAAATAAAATGAAGAAATAAACCGCATCCCAGAGCTGAACTGCGCTAGCTTTCCCCATCCACTGCAGTCAGGTTTATACAAAAATTGTGACAAAAAAGTTGCATTATACTACCAAATTATACAAAGCTACACTAGCATTTCAATATCTGTGTAAACAGCAAGAAGTGCATATTTTAAGAGTCTTCAGGCCCTGCTCAGTTAGTGTCTGTATGTTTTCCTTGCCAGAAAATGGCTTGCTCCTCATTACAACCACATGCATTTCACATGGTTTTCACTACAACCCCCCCCCCCAAAAAAGATGTTTTGAAGCCCAGTTCCCCCAAATGTCACTTTGTACAGTGTCCTCCTTGCTCCTTTATGTCAGATAAGATTTCTTGCCTGGTTTGATAGGTAATGTATTACAGAGAACAGCAGTCACTACTAACCAACCTGCTGTTTGAAAACAAGCATTTGTCACTGCTGAGTGTTTGCATGCAGTGTAACAGAGCTTTACAGAGTCCCTGATGTTGTTGGGAAAACTCAGAGAAATACAATATTTAAACATAATTGAGCCCTTATTTCTCCATTACTAAGGACACTTGCATGGAAACAGTCTCTTGGCCCGATTAGCTCTGTCTGCTTGTTTACTTCTGAGATAATTATGATGTCATAAATGGGACATTATGTCATGTGTAGATAAGCAGCCAAAGCAAACAGAAGTCCAAGGGACAATAATCTTGTTTTTATGTTACTCCCCTTGGTAATAAAGAAAAAGGAGAAAGAACTGCAAAAATATAGTTCTGTCTGAACGGTACAGAGAGTAAGAGCACAGAACTGTAAAACAATGGGCTGCAGGTTCAGTCTCTCTTAGGGAACAACTGTCTGAGGAAATCTGAGCTACAGCAAACTTGACACTAGATCAGTGGCTTGGAGGCCTCAGGTGATGGACGCCTTACCTCCTGCCACACCCTCAACCTGTGTTCAGGGAATGGACCCGGGCTGCTCGAGGGACTAGGAGGGGGAAGGAGGACTGAGTGTCCGTTAACGGTGCTTCTCCTTTGGGGTGGAGGGACAGCATGTACTACAGCTTGGCTGCCATGTAGCGGACACTAGGTGGCCCAGCAGCGGTAACCAGAATTGAAAGCCACAGGCAGGCGTTGAAAGCGCATACCATCTTCATGGTTTAAATGCACACCACTGCATACTGCCAGCTCTGACTCAAGGTGAGTAGTGGGCAGAAAAGACCCCCTACTGGCAGGATGATGCTGTGACCCTGCAGGCACTGCATCACCACCATCCATGGTAGCCACTCACACACTGAGATAAGAAGTAGATTGGGTAAGTCCTGGAGGTGGGGTGATGGGGTTGGGGGTTGACAGCAGAAGGGGGCCACCGGGAAGGGGCAGGAGGATAAACTCCATTTTAAAGAAAAATTAGCAAAAATATGTGAACTATAAACTGAAATGTGTCTATCACATTTTTCAAAGTCATCCAACTGGTATCAGGCTTCATGTTTATTTTCAAAGCCTGATAATGTCTGTCAGCTGGCTAATGAGCAGAAAACCAAAGTGATTGGTGGGGCTGCATTCTTTGAACAGCACAAAGTTTACACCCATCAGCCAGCTGAACACTGTCATCATCATCAGCCTTCTCAGCACTGACTGAAGTAGCCAGCCTCCAGCATTTCCACAGCCACTGACTTATACAGTACCCGCCTCCACAGCCCCCTACACTCCCCAACTACCACCAATGTTTGGTTTGCTACTGTGCTCAAGCAAACATAAAAATGAACAAGCTCATTAAAGAGGAACAGTCAGCCTTATATCCAAGTGTGAGTCTGGTCCCAATTTGCATTTTGTGTGGAAAAACTTTTTTTTTACTTATTGTTTACTGCAATATAGAAGATTGGTATCATGCTTATTTTGCTGACCTCTAAGCTGATATCTTCTGTAACTGCAAATCCCATTCAGTAGCCTGAAGTGCACTGTAGAGATTCAATTTTTTTTACTTCTATTTGTGTGCCCTCCCGGACGGCTGCCATCTAACTGACCCCTCCAGCCCCATCACCTGGAATTACCACGGCTTACCTTATACCCAGTCTGGACATGGTGCCTGGGGGAGGGAGTTGGTTGTCATCCTGCCGCCGGTATTTTCTCCACCATTTTTCTCCCGAGAGCCCCAGGAGGATGCATGCGTGTGGAGGTGCGCATGCACCTTACAGCCCCGGTACTGACCCCCTTCCATCCACCCCATTGGTCTAGTGCTGGGCACCCTGCCTGCGCTGTCTCCTGGCCTCCACCAGGGGGCAGCCATTGGGCAAGGGGTGTCACTCCACCACCCCTGGTGAGGAGAGTTGCCTGATGGCAGCTCCATCCAGCTCCGCCCCCCATGCTGACCTCTGGTAACGCAGGCTCGCTCCCAAACCAGGGTGGCCAGCGTGCCGCGAATAGATGCGTCCAGTGCCTCAGTCCTCTGTGCCACTGAGCCAGCTCGCACTGTAGAGATTTTATAAGCTCAGCAAAGTCTGATGGTCCCTTTGTTCTCCCAGGGCTATGAGGAAGCCTCTGTAAAGTACGGTTACGTAAGAACTTAACGTAACAGTAGATCTTCAAGAGAGGTTCCTGCAGTAAATCATAATTTATAGGACTACACCCCCAGCATCCGGATCACTCAGAAAACTCTAGCTAGCAATGTCTGGCATGGGACCGCCCACCCGGCGTCATGTGACAACGTCAGCGTGAGTCCATATAGTGGACTGTCCCTATGCCCACCCTCCAGGTCTCCCACTGGAGACCAAGAGCCAGGTATAACAGGAGAAAATGAGTTAGCTCCTGGAGCCCCAAAGGCAAGGCTCAAGAAAAGTAGTTGCAGAAGCTGAGGGAAGGTGGGAGGGAAAAAAGGTGACCTACTGCAGGAACCTCTCTCGAATATCTACTGTTATGGTAAGTTCTTACTTAACTGTACTTTCTTACTTCGAGAGGGTTCCTGCAGTAGGTCATAACTTATAGGACTGAGTCCCAAGCAGTTAGAAATTATTCAAGGGCTGAAGCCCAGGAGGCAGGGAAAGCTCCAGAGATAAGTAGGCCTCCAGATCAAAACTATCCCTGTGCCCAAAAGCAATGACTATGCCACAAAGCTCAGTGAAGCAGAGACAGACCTGTAAATGACCGTCTCACAAAACCCAGCAACTTGTAGGTATAGTACAAGTAGTGGGAGAAAATACCCTTGTCTCTCTAGGAGAATACCTTAAACTTCCCCTTGGAAATGCTTACTGAATGTCTGTTAAAGTCACAGACATGCCCAACAATAGTGCCTAAAAACAAAACAAAACAGCAAAATTCTGCTGGAAAGTGAATAAGCAGCAGAAAAAGACTGCCCCTGATAACAAGCTCAGGAAGGGTTGGCATTTGAGTGGTCTGTCAAACCTGAAAACTCAAGCCAAACAAAATATGTATTGGTCTCTTGCAAACCATGGAGGTGACTCATGGGCTGTGCTAAATCCTACCCTCCTAAAAGGAGGAAGGATACAAACTCCTTCCCCCACTGGCTCTACCTGGGGATCAGGCAGTGGTAGGGAGGTCCCTCACTAGCCAAGAAGCCAAGGGATGGGAGGACACCGCTCCCCCTGAAGGGTCATGACAGTCAATTGGGGGGTGGAGCCCTCTGACGCCAGAGTCCATCATTTGGTCTGACATCTGGCTGAAGCCTGCGTCGTCTGATAGGTCTGCTGATGACAAGAAGGATGCTTGAAGCGCGAGCCCACATGATACCTGGGGCGGACCGAGTGCAAGGCCATTCCTCTGTTCTATAGCCCCATAAGGATGTCCATGAAGTCTCTGCCAAACAATATCAATCCCCTGAAAGGAGAGTCTAGTACTGCAGCCTGGACGCTCTGTGCCAACCCAGGAGTCTGGAGCCATGAATGCCTGCGAAGACAGACAGCAGTGACTGTAGATCGAACTACTAAGTCTACAGAGTCACAGGTGGCCCTGAGGGCTTGAGGACAGGACAGCTGAACCGAACTCATAGCCCTATCTCAGATTTAAGCCCAGAATCCTGGATGGCCTCAAGCCTGGATTCTAATAGGCCCATAGTGGCGTTCTGGAAGAAGACCATATGCACCACATAATTAAGGGATCTAAGGGTGCAAGTGGATGAAGAATAAATCTTGTGCCCAAAGAGATTCAACTGACAAGATTCTTTATCTTGAAGTGAGAAGAGATCTTTAGGACATGTCTCGGTCCTGATCATCCGCCAAGACAAAAACATCTGCTCCTGGATGAGAAGCCAAATAAGGGGCCCCTTCTGGGGAGCAGTACACCCTATCAGCCTTTGTGGGGACATAAAAAGGGTGCCTCCAAATGGAGGATGCAAGGTCCTCATGAGGAGCCGTCCAGGGCAGGATAGGCGTGGTGAAGATTCTGCCATACCTAGATGCTCCACCAGCCTTTTTCTCTTACGGTCCTGTTCCTCAGAAGCTCACCCATGACCCACCTGGATCATTCTGAGGAACTCCAAAAAGGAGGGGTCCTCAGGAGGAGATCTAGGGGGTCTCCTTCCGTTGTGGCTAATCCCAGGGGGTATGAGAACCAGAGCTAGCAGACGATGGAGAATCAGACTCCGTGTCGACGAAAGAGCTTTTTCTGGCAACTGAGCCCTAGGCAGGGGGATGTCCCGGATGTTGTCCCTCACAAGGATGTAGACAGTGGAAGAATGGTGAGACTAACCTACCAGGGAAGGCTAGGGATCAATAGGGGACCTGCGCTGAGGAGACGGCCGAGATAAGGACTGTGCTGAGGCCGCCCCTTGCAGCCAATTTTCCAGATCAGAGGCCAGTTGAGCTTTAGCTTCTTGCCACCAGGACTGGAAAACCACTTGTAAATCAGCTTGAGAGTGAGATGAAGGCTAAGAAAGCGGTAAGGGCTGACAAGGCTGAAATCTGAGTGTCTGACAATGATGCATCAGATATCCTGGCACCTGGAAGGGGAAGGGGTACCCGGAAGCTGGGTAACCCGAGAAAAGATGCCCCGATGTCAGGTGGCCAGGTAAGTGGGACAATGCCGGGCACTCTGATGCCAAACATCCCTGTGTCGGGCAAGCCAGGTAACCCCCAATGAGAACAGCTGGAGACAGACCTGATGGAGGGGCTGAGGGGGCCGGTGGGGGGTCCCAAGGGAGGTACCGAATGCCCTAATGTGGGACCTGCCGGGTCAGCTGAAAAAAGGTCTGGCACCAGGCTTAGGTCCAGGTGTCGGATCCCCAGGCGTCTGCAGAAAAAGAGAACCAGATGGGGGATTAGCTGACACCTGGAGACCTGCCAGTCCTGACAGAGGCATCTCAAACATCTGGGGATTAAAAGGTCCAGACAGAGGAATCCGAAAATCTGTGGTATGCCGAGGATTCTGTAACTCTGATGGAAGACCCCTACAAGGGAGTTCAGAAAGTCCAGCAGTTGGCATACCAGGCTCTGGCGTGGCAACAGTAACTACCACGTCCAGAGACCTAGCTTCCTCTGCTGGTCCCGGAGAGACATGGGGAAGTGGGGAAACCACTTCAAGAGGTGGGAAGGAAGATCCCAAGAGGGAGAACCTTCAGGGGATCACTGCCGCAGGCACTTCTCAACGTCGGGAGATACGGTGACCTCCAATGGGAGCGCCACGGCTAGGTGGTTGTCAGAAGAGCGACCTACCAGCTGGGGAAAAGGAAAGAGCCCCATCCGTGCAGACGCCAGGGAAGCTGACGTCTGACTTATCAGCTGTAGCTGTGCAGACGCCGGCAAAGCTAACATCTGGCTTACCAGCAGGAACAGGGCGGGCATCGGTAGAGCCGACATCCGATTTACTGGCAGCAACTGGGCGGCAGGGCCGACATCCAATTTATTGGTGATAACTAGGCAGGAGTCAACAGAGCTGACGTCCAACTTACTGGCAGGAACTGGATGGGCACCAGTGAAACCGATGTCCAACTTACCGGTAATAGCCATGCGGACACTGGTAGGACTGATGTCTGACTTCTCATCCATAGCCAGGTGGGCAAAGACAGGACCGACACCTGACTTATCAGCAGTAGCCATGCGGGTGCCGGCAGAGCTGACGTTCAACTTACTGGTGGTGACTGGCTGAAGCCCAGCGGAGCTGGAGTCCGATTTACTAGTTGGGGCCGTGCACTCGCCAGCAGAGCAGAGGAGCGACTTAGCAACCTTGCTGCTTTGCTTAGACCCTGTTGTCTGAAGAGACCTATGGGCAGCCAGCGCTCTGACGCTGCCGGGTGGGGGGACCTGATCTTCCCGCAGCTGGAAGAGGCTGGTCTGGAAGGGTGCTTCCAGATCCAATAGAAGACCCCTCACCATCCATGGTCCCCGAAGGTGGCTGTGGGTGGGAAGGGGACCGATCCCAGTGCTTCTCCTTATCTTTTTTCTTCTTTTTGTGCTCCGCACTGAGAGAGGAAGAGGAACCCCACAGCCTCTGCAACTCTTTCTCCATGTTTGCCATCTTGATCTTCAACAGATGGGCATTCAGGTCCTGCTGCCAACATTTCTGCGTGGCCAGGTTAAAATCCTTGCAGGCTGCACAGCTCTCGGTGTTATGGTCAGGGCCTAGGCAGAGCAAGCAAAGAGTATGACCGTCCTTGTGCAGGATTTGCACACTTCTTCTGCGGAGCAGACGTCAGAGAAGACATAAAGAAGAAAAAACAAACTTTCCAAAAAAAAAAATGCCATTCGACAGTAGCCAGGGTTCACTGTGAGGTACAATGTGCACTGGTCGATAGGGAGAAAGAACTGGAGGGCGGACGTGGGGACTGCCCACTATATAGGTTCACGCTGATGTCATCACATGATTTCAGGTGGGCAGTTCCATGCCAGACATTGCTAGCTACAGTTTTCCGTGTGGTCCTGATACCGGGGGCGCAGTCCTACAAGTTATGACCTACTGCAGGAACCCTCTTGAAATAAGATCTATACTTATCCCAGGAGGACAGCGGGACCAGTACAAAAACAGACCAGAACTAATAAACTCTAACTTGCACTACAGGCTATTGAATCTCCCACTGCTGCAGCCCTCCCCTGATGTCTGCTGCAGGGGATTCTAGGATTTGTAGTTACAGAAACTGGCAGCTTAGAAGTCAACAAAATAAGCTGATACAAGCTACTATATTGCAATAAAGAGTAAGTAAAAAATGTTTTCTGCACACAAAGTGCAAATTGACACCAGCCCCATACTTGGGTGTGGGGATCTTAGTCCTGACCATTCCCTTTTAAACAATTTCTGAACAGGATCTGAGAGTCAGAACAGATAAATAAATCGGTGTGCTTGAAAGCTGGTAATCTATAAAACGTGAGAGCAAATATTTTTCTTCCACTTAATAAAAAATAAAAACAAGCTGGGCTGAACTGAGTGCAGCTTCACCTAATGTTTCATACCACAGGTTCATAAACCATGCACACTGAACCTCTGCCAGCAGCCAAAGAAGGTACTGAGAAAACTAGGTGTTGACTATTGGCACACGTTACATAGCAAACAGCTGCTGACATTTTAAAGTGTTTCAAGCTAGCATAAAGTGTTCTCAATTTTATAAAAATAGTGTTTGTTAAAATCTTAAAAAAAAAAATCAAACCCAGAAACTTATTAGTGTTGATTAGTCCACAACTGGTTGTTCTGCAGATGTCTGGTACTGTTCACGGCAACATCTTGTGAAACAGAAGTTGTTGATGTCTTTAGACTATTCAGGTACAGCAGAATGAGGAGGTCCCACGATTAAGGACACAGTACAGCAGAATGAGGAGGTCCCACGGTTAAGGACACAGAGTTTAACACTGGGCACCCTTCTGTGCAAGGGCCAGGAACAGGGCTCCATGTGGTAAGTCTGACAGACACAGGACACTACATGTAGAGGACTTTACATGTGCTATCTTCAACCCAAATGTTCTGCCAAGCAGCCTTCAAAAGCCAGGAGCAGCTAACTGGACATCCACCATCATAACCTGGCGCTCGCTGACAATAGTGCTTTATGTTTTGGTTACACAATTTCAGTACTACTGTTCTCAAGCAGATTACTGGAAATGGGCAAGGACCAGGGGCCACATTTTCAAAAGGATTTCTCCCATTCTAGCATGCGGCAAAATCTTCTGAAACCAGGGCCCTAGGGGAGGGGGTAGGTAGTGGATGGGACTGTGATGGGATGATATAATAAGGGAGGTAAATACACAGCTACAGTATTTAAGAGTAGTCAATAGGTTGTGGCAGTGGTGGAATCATCACACACAGGAACCAAACTAAACTTATGATTATCCTTTGGTATGGTGGGGAGGTGATGCATTCTGAAAGAGAAAACAGAAAGTGCACTGTGGTTCACAGGACGGAGCTGCAAAGGTTTCTTTTACACAGAGGTTATGTACAGTACATGAAACAATTCTGGGGACCTGCAACCCTGCCAGAAATGTATGTCTTTGGGAATGTAGATGTTTTGATAGGTTCTAAAGATACATTTTTCAAGTTGAAGGGGGTTACCCTTGATCAGTATTGGGGTACTGGAACCCTTTCTCCCCCTCCCCCAACACACACACAATCCTCTATCTTTTCCATAGTGTGCAAACTGTTTTTTCAGCAATTACAGGTTCTGAGTTCCATTTCCAACAGTGCTTACTGAGCACCTGTCAGTCAGCTAGTACCGTCCAACCTTGGCATCACCAATCGCACCCCAAACATCAAAGACAAACTCATCAGGGAAAGCAAAGTCACCCAACGACTCATCTAATGCCTGTGCAAATTCGTCAGGATTCTTTTTGTCTTTTCCAAGCTCCACCATGGTCTCAGCTGCAAGAAAGCGATAAGGACAAAGTCAATTAGCAAGTCAGAGGAGAAGAGACTGTTATAACGGCTTTGTGATTAGTGACCTGGCCTTTCACTGCTGGAGACAATGATTCAACTCAACGCTGTCTCAAGTGAAATGAGATTGGTTGGTCTCAGCTCAGTTCCTGGTGGGAAGAGTTCAACATAACATAACCTTTACAGATCTGGCAATCTGCTGACAAGTGAACTCCTAACAGAATGCAAATGGAGACCAAAACACCCCTTTCACCAGCTATGTCAGGACAACTGCATCTGTCTTTAAACAAAGGTCTACCATTTCCAGAGTCAGTTGCTTCTTTTTTTGTTGTTGTTATACAGCCTTAACTGTCTGCTCCCTCTGCTGTCACACAGGGATATACCCTGTACTCAGGGATCAATCCAGTTCAGGCATTTCAGATGGCAGAGAGGTATTTACTTCACAGTTTCTTCCCTCGGCCCTCCCTCCTCCCCATGGCATGGACAGTGCTTCCATCAGCCACACACACACACACACACGCACATCCCGTTCCTACATCACGAGCAAGCTCCCTGGTCCAGCGGCAGGGGTTGTTGTAGAGCTGGAACCCGCCAGTAATCCTCCCTGATTGATGTGCAGCAGCTTTCTCAGCCTGGCCTGCCTCTCAACACGCCAGCTTGAGACAGCTCCTGAACTCGGGCTGCCTACATGGTGATGTACCGTCACTGGGCCAACAAGGGAGTCAAGAGTCAATACCCGCTTGACTTCTGCCAGCATTAAATTCATCGCCCATTAATAAACAGCCAGAAAGAATAAATCTCTTTCACCTTACCCAATGGGGCAGCAATCCTACTGTTTTTCATTGGAATTGTAATTGCAGAGGATTTTCTAGAAAAAATACTTTATTTTACACTGCTGCTTTTTCCAGTCTTGTTACTGTGTAAAAATAATTGGATTTTTACAGTGAGATGACTGGGAGGCAGGGCCCCTTTGCAGTGCCACTGACGTGCTCAGTGTCCCTATTAGACCTCCCAGTGATGCTATAGCAGCCTACATTTCAACAATTCACAAGTTTAAAGTGCAATTAAACAACCTTTTTTCTTGACATAGGCCATTCCAAAATCTGGCTTCACAGAGAGGTAAAGGAAAGGCTGCTGTTTACATTGATGCAAAAACTGCATTTATAAATGTAAGATGAATACAGTTTCATAGCATTTAAAAAACATGTAAACAACAGCCTTATCGTTTAAAAAAAACACTGTGTCAGCTCTACAAAGTGGTTGGCAGATGTCAGATGTAATGACAGCATAGCAGTGAGTAGCCCAGAGCTACACATCACTCTACAGTGCTAACTTCTTCCCAGCATTTGCAGTTTGTACACTTCTTTCACTATAATTATCCAAATCATGACATAGAGAATAATAGATAGGCAGGTGTGTGTAATGGATTTTTTTTTTTTTTTTTTACACACCGAGGTGTGATGACCCATAAACCTCGAGAGCGAAGCGCGAGAGGTTTATGAGGTTGTCACACACTGAGAATGTGTAAAAAAATATCCACACACACACACTTGCCTAGCCTTTATTTCTTATAATTACTGGTGCAGGCAGTGACTGCCAACATTAGGTAAAACACATACACTACACACACACACACACACACACACACCCTGTCCAGTAAATACAGGTTACTCACCTGTAACAGGAGTTCTAGGAATGGTATATGTTGTTCATCCACACTGTCTGGCAGGTTCCTTGCCACTTTAAATCTTGCCGGAAGGTCTTCAAGCTGGCTCCTCCCACCCACCCATGTGGTAAAACTCTCGGCTCCGCCTCATGATGCCAGATCTAGCCCGCTGGTAGCCAGGTTGTGTGTCGAAGCTGGGGAGGTCATGTGGATGAACAACCTATACCATTCCTAGAACTCCTGTTACAGGTGAGTAACCTGTATTTCTAGGAACATGGATATGTTGTTCATCCACACTGTCTGGCAGACTCCTAGCAGTTCTCCGGGAGGAGGGAGGCAAGGCGCACACCCCCTACTTAGGGAATAGAGACTGGAGAACCAAGGCCCCAAAACCAGCATCCCGGCGTGACTCAAGGTCGATGTGGTAGTGGGTGATGAAGGTATGTGCTGACTTCCAGGTAGCAGCCCTGCAGATTTCCTGGATAGGGATGTCCCTGGAAGCAGCTACCGATGCAGTGGTATGGCAGGTAGAATGAGCTCTTATCCCTCTGGGAGGCTCCATGCCCACCAACCTATAGCAGAGATCTATGCAGGAGGTGACCCACCTGCCTATCGTCCGCTTGGCTGCAGGTCTGCCAGGTGCGGCTTCAGCGTAGGTGACAAACAGCTGGCGAACCTCTCCCCGAACTTCAGCCGTCCGCTCCTTGTAATAAGTGAGCGCTCTCCTAGGGTCCAAAGTATGGAGCCTATATTCGGCCTCTGAGGTGTGATTGGGGTAGAACACCAGCAGAGTCAACACCTGGTTAAGGTGAAACTCCGACACCACCTTCGGAAGGAATTTCGGGTGAGGGCGCAGGACAACCTTGTCCCTGTGGAAGACCAGATGAGGAGACTCTATGGAAAGCGCCTGGAGCTCTCCCATCCTTCTGGCTGACGTTATAGCCACCAAGAAGGCGGTCTTCCAAGACAGGTGGGAGATATCGCACCTGTGCACTGGTTCGAATGGCTTGCCCATGAGCTTGGCCAATACCAGCAGTAGATACCATGGAGGTGGAGGTTCTCGCACCGGAGGGAATATGTGATCAAGACCTTTGAAAAAGTGCCAGACCACCTTCTCCTGTGCCACGGACTGCTTCCCGTCCTGTGCCCGGTAAGCAGAGATGGCTGCCAGGTGCACCTTAAGGGTCGTCGACCTAAGCCCTAGCTGAGACAGGGACCACAGGTAGTCCAGAATGCTTGCCAAGGAACAGAAGGAAGGGTCCAGGCCCTTTCCCTGACACCAAATGGAGAATCTCTTCCATTTGAAGGCATAGCATTTTCTGGTCGACTCCTTACGAAAAGCCTCAACAACGTTGAGGACCTCATCGGAAAGACCCAAGGCCTGGAACTCTAGCCGCTCAGAAACCAGGCCATCAGGTGCAGGGATTGAAGGTCCGCATGGAATACCTTCCCCTGACTGACAGAGATCAGGTCTGGGTGGGCTGGAAGCCGCCTCGGGAGCCTGGAGCTGAGACTGAGGAGATCTGGATACCAGAACTGACGGGGCCAGTCTGGGGCTACCAGAATCACCTGTGCCTTGTCCCTCCTCACCTTGAGAAGCACCTTGTGGATCAAGAGAAATGGGGGAAAGGCGTAAAAGAGGCCCGGGGTCCACGGCCTCGAGAAGGCATCCCCCTGCAGCGAGCCCTGCTGAGGGGGGCCGGCATGGAACAGTCTCAGCTTCGCATTCTCCCTTGAGGCAAACAGGTCCACCTGAGGTGTGCCCCAGTGGTAGAAGAGATCTTGTACTACCTCCGGCAGGAGAGACCACTCATGAGACACAGCCCCTATCTGGCTTAGGGCATCGGCCAGGGTGTTGGAGGCTCCTGCCATGTGAATGGCTAGGAGATCCGCCTCCAGGCTGCGCACGAGAGACCATATGCGGAGAGCTTCCTTGCATAAAGGCATGGAGCACGTCCCGCCCTGACAGTTTAGGTAGTACATGGTCGTGGTATTGTCCGTTTCGACCTGAACCACTTGACCCCGTAGAAACGGAGCGAAGGCGGTGAGGGCTAGACAAACCGCTCGGAGCTCCAGCAGGTTGATGTGGTATCGGGACTCCCGAGGGGACCAGAGGCCGTGCGCTCTGTGCTCCCCTAGATGGGCACCCCAACCCATCAGAGAGGCATCGGTTGATAAGGAGACCGTCGGCTCGGGGCGGACGAACGGGATGCCCTCCTGCAAATGTGCCAGAATGGTCCACCACTGGAAAGCGTTCCACATCTCCTGGGTCACTGTCACCAGCTGATCCAACGGATCGCAGCGTTGAGACCACTGGCTGGCCAGTCCACATTGAAAGGGCGCATGAACCAGCGTGCCCAATGGACCATGCTGGTGCAGGCCGCCATGAGGCCCAGGAGGCACAGGAAGTCCCGGGCAGGGCACAATTGCCCAACCAGAAATGATTGGGCAAAGGAGGAAAGTACCTCGGCCCTGTCGAGCTCTGCCCCAATGAAGTGAATCACCTGCTTTGGCACAAGTTCTGACTTGGCCTCATTGATGAGGAGGCCAATCTGAGAGCAAACCTGGAGGGCCAGATCTCTGGACAGCTCCATCTTCTCTCTGGAGGGGGCTGCAATCAGTCAGTCGTCCAGGTAGGGGTACACCCGGACCCTTCGGCGCCGCAGGAGTGCTGTCACCACTGCCATGCATTTTGTGAAGACCCTGGGAGCTAGAGAGAGAGGCCGAAGGGCATGGCCCGGCACTCGTAAAGGGATCCCTCCGCTCTGAAGCGGAGGAATCTCTGATGAGACGGACAGATCAGGACGTGAAAGAACGCGTCCTGGAGGTCCAGGGAACAGAACCACATGCCTCATTCCAAGGATGGTATTATGTGAGCCAAAGTGACCATCCTGAAGGTCCGAGACCTTAGGAACCTGTTCAGGTCGTGCAGGTCGAGAATGGGGCGCCAGCCTCCCATTCGTTTTGGGACCAGGAAATACCTGGACACAAACCCCGGGTCTGGAGGAGGATCCGCCACCTTCCTGATCACCTCTTTTTCGAGGAGCAGGGCAATATCGGCTCAGCGGGCCGACAGCAAGGCTGCAGACCCTGTGGCCCCCCAGGGGGCGACGGCTCGAAAGGGTGGGCTCTGCTCAAACTCCAGAGGCAGGCCCTTTCCTACCACCTCCAACACCCAGCAGTCCGTGGTGATAGCGGACCAGGCAGAAAGGAAGTGGCGGAGCCGTCCGCAGGGAGCAGTGACGAGGCTGGGGGTGACACCCCTCAGCCCATCACTGGGCAGGCTTGGAGGAGGGACCGGCCGAGGGACCTCCTGGGCCTTTACCTCCCTGCTTCCTGTTCAAGGAAGCCGCAGACTTGGGTTTGGGATGCCAAGCGCGAGCCTGCTGGCCCTGGTGCTGGTGTTGCTGGGCCGGACGTGCCGCAGGCGCAGAAGGACGAAAGGACTTGTGCTGCTGACGGCAGCCTTTGTCCTTCTGGGCGGAGGTTACTGAGTCCAGAGTGGCATTGGACTTTTCGATCCACTGGAGGTGTCCCTCTACTCCAGGGCCGAAGAGGTCAGTCCCCAGGAAAGGGACGTCCGCCAATTTGTGCTGGGTATCTGCCGTGAAGGTGGATATCCTCAGCCATGCCCTGCGGCGCATGGCCACCGTGGCCGCAACCGATCTGGCACAGGAGTCACCTATGTCCAGGGCAGTCTGAAGCTGCTGCTTCACCACTGCCCTGGTCCCGCACCTGCCAGACTGTGGTCTGCAGATCGGCCGGGAGATGAGGGATCACCTCATCCAGGGAGCCCATAAGGGTGTGGGAGAAGTGTGCCATCAGTACGGCTGAGCTGGCCTGGCGGAGGCCGAGGGAGGACGCGGCGTGGACCTTGCGCCCGGCATAGTCCAGCTTTTTGGACTCCTTGTCGGAGGGCCTGTCCACATCCCTAGCATTCCCGGACCTCCAGAAAACGCTGTCGGTGACTAACCCCTCGGCAGAGGGGTGCTCCGAGAAACCGGGCAAAGAGACGGTAGGGACCGCATACTTCTTGGCCATCCTGGCCAAGGGCGCAGGACAGGAAGCAGGCCACTGCCAAAGCTCCAAGGCTGGGCCGACAATGGCCTCAGCCACAGGGAAGGCCTCCGTGGCAGAATCCCCTCGGTCCAGTATCTCTGTCAGGGGATACTTGGCCTGTTTGGAGACGGGCTCGAGCTGCATCCCGGTGGACTCCGAGATGAGCTGAAGCAGACCCATAAAGGATGATGGGCTTTCGTCCAGAGACTGGCCCCCGGAGGATGCCAGGTTGACCTGCCTGGAGAACAGGAAGGAGTCGTCGTCAGACTCTGAGGAGTCCGCAAAGAGCTGCCTAGGGCCTGAGCCACCCTCCACCTGCCGAGGACGGTCGGGTGTGAGAGTGACTGACAACCTGTGGGGCAGGCTGTGACCCGACCAAGAATCTTTGGTCGGTGCCCCGGACTTCGGTTGTGGAGGCAGAGGTTCCACCACAATCGGTGGGGCAGCAAGTTTCGGCCAAACAACCGGCCCAGATATGGGCATCTCGACAGCGAGAGGTTGCTTCGGCCGTTCAGGTGACAGCCACTTGATGGCCGGGGGATGCGTCGGCGTCGACTTACTCCTGGACAACAGTAACTGCTGCTACATCAGCTCCTCGTAGCGCCAACACAATTTGTGCCGAAGCCTCTCCTCTTCCGAGGAGGAAGACGAGGAGGAGCGGCGTTGCCGCTTCCTTTGGTGCCGAGACCGCCTGTGTTGGCGGGATCGACTTGACCGAGATGAGGTCCAAGACAGAGACCCTTGGTGCAACCGAGAGCGGGCCTGGGAAGGGGCGGGGGACACCCGCTCCTCCCTCGGCTCGGACACTTTAACTGGGGACTGCCGCCCCGAGGGTGCAGGCAAATCCCGGCTTCCACCGGGGAGACCGGCAAAGAAGGGTTGTCGGCTTCACCAGTCGACAACCCGTCCGATGGGTCAAGAAATATCTCGACTGCGTTGACGGGTGTCTTGGCAGACTCGCCTGACGGGGACGTCGTGAAGCCAGTGGCCTTAGCCGCAACCTCGACTGAAGTCGACTGTCCGGGGAAGGAGACCTCTCCCGCTCCCACGAACGCCGACGGTGGGACTTACCCTTCGAATACCTCTTCTTGGACCGAGAGGAATGTCCCAATGGCCCCTCTCTCTCTTTGTGGAAAGGGACTGTCAAAACTCCTTGAACGAAGCAGAATAAGAGGCACCCAAAGAGAGCGGGATAAATGCCGCGACTGAGAAGGAGGAGGATGTGGCCTGGGCCGCCTCCTCCTCCTCAAGGGCGATCATCTGCTCAAGCTGCTCAGCTGAGCCAGCCACCGCGGACACCGCCCAACGGGCCTCTTTTGATTTCACCGGCGGGTAACGCTTCTCCGGGCGCCCAAGCTTCAATCGGGCAGCGCGATCCTCCAGGACGTTGGCCGAAAAGGAGCGGCACAATGCGGGTCGTGGTCTAGGCCAAGACAGTAGACGCACGTGGAGTGCAGATCTGTCCTGGACATCTTCTGCCCGCAAGGGCACTGCCAAAAGCTGGGAATCGATTTGTCCATCGCAGCTGCGAGGGATAAGGAAGACCGAAGTCTAAAAAACTTTAAAACGAGTTTCGGACAAACCGAAGAGTTAGGAGCCAGTCTAAAACGCAGAGCGCTAAGGAGGGAACCTGAGCTTCCAAGCGGTAAGGAAGATCTGGCATCATGGGGCGCAGCCGAGAATTTTACCACCCGGGTGGGTGGGAGGAGCCAGCTTGAAGACCTTCCGGCAAGATTTAAAGCGGCAAGGAACCTGCCAGACAGTGTGGATGAACATATCCACATCCCTAGAAGGACATTTTTATTTTTCTTACAAAAATTCTACTATTGACCGGGAAGGAGAATCACACTGGGGATCGCGCTGGGTTGGATGAAGTGCAACTACAGCAGGATCAACCAGATAAATAAAAATATGACTTACATCTGAGGATGGTGACAGGAAAATGATTAGGCTGGGCGGGCGATTACTGCGGTTCCTCAGAAACGGAGCTGCCATGCTTTTTTGAAATGTACAGACCACTCACACGCACACTAGGAGCCGATCAGCTGTGGCACTAGGAATGACTGTCACCAATGGTGAAAGAAAGTTTTTCGGAACACCATAATAACTCATTTTTGGGTTGTTATGGCATTTGACAGTACTTGTAATCAGGTTGATAAAGTTGATAAACCAGTAATTACTGTATATGTATATTACTAACAGAAATACACATGGAGGGCCACGATTTTAACCGTTTTTAATTAATGGGCCAAAATACTGTAATCGAACTGCACAACCATATTAGCAAATACCTGGTGGTCTAGTGGTTAAGTCCTTCTGCAGTGTAGACCCTGCCTAGTCCATATTCAGGCATATTCTTGTAACTCTCAAGTTTTTTAAGCTGTTAGGTACCAATGGCAAAGGCCCCCTCATGTCCAATGACCCCCCAAACCAGCCAGCCTGATGTAGCACACTCTGCATACTTCCAGTCCTGAATATAAAACTAGTGACAGTACCCAGTCCTGGTCCCGGTCCCAAGGCGATGCATGCCTGCTTGCTGCTAATGCTGTACTAGTTGTGATGCTTCTAAGTACACGCCTACTGAACTGCATTATTCCTTCCCGGCTGACACTAGTAAATGATGCCATTCACTAGTGCCAGCCAGGAAGGAGGGAATAACATGATTTGGTAGGTGTGCACTCAAGAGTTACAAGTAGTACAGTATTAGAAGCAAGCAGGTGCACAGCATCATGGTGCCAAGGACCAGGGACCAACATCAGTTATATGTATGCTGAGTGTACTACAGTGAGCTGGCTGTTGGGGGGTGCCATTGTTACCGAACGGTTTAAAAAAAGTTGGATTTACAAAAATATGCATGAATTTGGACTAGACTGGAGCTACACTGTAGGAGGACCTAACCACTAGACCACTAGATATTTGCTAATATTGTTGTGCTGTTTGATTACCAAATTCCAGCAAGTTATCTAAAAAATTTACAAAAAATAAGGCCCCGCATGTGAATTGCTCAAAATAATACACATGTTAAGTCATTATTCTGATAATTTTAGTGAAAGAAGTGTACGAACTATACAGGTTAGCACCACAGAATGCTACACAGCTCCAGGCTACTACGTCTGCCAGCCATTTTGTAGAGCCGACAGAGCTGGTATAGTGTGTTTTTTAAATGATAAGGCGTACTTTTAAATGCTATGACACTACATTTATCTTAAATTTATAAATGCAGTTTCAGCATCAGTGTAAACAGCAGCCTTTACCTCTCTATGAAGCCTTTGTTTTAACTGTCAGTGGCACAAAAAAATTGTTTACTTGTCCTTTAATACTTTATTGTCAGATTTACGGCTGTTAGCCTTTCCCCCACTCCTTACCAAGTTTTCTGGTTCCTGTAGCCCAGACCCAGGTTCCACTGTCAAAGCCTCCAATCCTATCCAATGCCTACTGAGGAAACCAACACTTTCCAGGGGCCTACTGTAACGTCTACTGCTGCTCCCAGCCCCCAAAATAATTATACTTTCTATTGAGGTCAGGCCAGGGATTGGCAGGACAAGTTAACCTATGCCAGCATACCCACCAAGGGACTTACTCCCTCTCCAACACTAGACTGGGCAAGCGCCTCCCTCGACAGGCTCTGTTCCAACAGGGCAAGCTCTTTGGGGCAGGGACAGAGGTCAAAGTGTCCTTGTATGATACTGTGGCAGGTGATTCTTGTCACTCTGCTGGGCCTACCTACTGTTTTCCACCTGGACCCCTTCCAGGTCCTCCCCGCCCTCCCAAAGACAAGGACAGGGCTTAAAACATCCCCTGAATCTGGGACCAGGACCTGATGATTTTTGTCCTGGACCACTAAAAATTAATTCTTACTAGTCCTGTGGAGCAGTGGAAACAGAGGTAATCAACAGGAAGGGAATTTGATAAAAAAAAATTAAAGTCAATATATCAATATTATTACAGCTTTTTGAATTAACTGGGTGCACTAGAGAATGTATTTCCAGGGCCAGTAAATCATTCCAGGGACTGCTACTAAACCAGTTATCAGTACAAAAAATGACCCTGTGGAGTCACAAATAAGTGCCCTTACCATTTCCCCACAAGGCTTTACAAGGATCAATGACAGTCAGACTCTGCATTATAGACTGTCGTAAGTGCTGCCCAAGCAGCACACAAACATTAGGTTGCTGTCTGTGTAGGACGCACAGCAGCACAATTAGAAGAATTAGGAAGAAGACACAGCTTAGTACCGTGCCACCCCAGTACTGGACTGGGGGATTTAAAAAGCAGGTCTGACTGAGGCTATTAAGGATTTATGGTGGACAGTCCAGCTGGGTGAGGTGGGAGTGGGGATCATTGTGGAAATGTTGCCAGATACTGTATATCTTTTATTTAGGGAATACTGACTGGCAGAAAGGCAAGAGGGGAGCTGCCGAGCCATGGCTGGGCCAGAGAGTGGTACTCAACTATCCATGTCCCAGTGGTGGCCAGTTAAGGAATTTAAAGCACCACCCCACCCCAATCCACCTGGAGGGAAGGCGTAAATACACAAAGAGGCACAGTTCAGGGGCATACTGAAATATTCCTTTTTATCCGAACGGAGTGGACAATACACATTATTCATGGATAGCAGGGTGGATAGTCAGATTATCCAGCGGAGCAGATAATGGACTATCTGATCAAGCCTAATCATTAGCATAAGAAAGGCATTATCTGACTCCACATAACCAATTAAAACTGCAGCCCATGAGCTGTGCATCTGGCATGCTTTTGGCTTCACCCTGCAGTGCTAAATGCCATACTGGAGAACAGTATGGGACAGAAAGCACTGGGCACTCAATTATATATTTTATTTAAGCAGGAGTATGTCTTGGATTCCAGCATGAATCAACACAGGTCAGATGTACGGCAAGCAATTGTGACAGACAAAATAACCAACAAAGCTAATTTTCGCCAGTGCCCTGCGATACTAAACTAATACATTTTAGTCTATTACAGTAATAACATGTTAAAAGAAACAACAGAACAAAAGGAACAATTAATTGTTCCAAGCATATATTTATAATATTTGCTAATCAGACCTCAATTCGCTGTTATGTGTTTTCTAAAATCAATAATCAGTAAGTATATTTAAAAAAGGCAAGAACATTTTTTCCTACTGCGCCCTATCCTGAAGGCTCAAGGTACCTCATAAGCAAACTAAACAAATGCACTGTAAAAATTAAAAGTAGCAAGTAACATTGGAAATTAGTAAATACAGCAAGTGTTTATAGAAAAGTACTGTAGGACTGCTCATACATAGTAAGTAGAGGTCACCCACCTGTAATCATAGTTATGTTACTAATATCCAGTTCACATCTACACTTTGGCAAGCTTCCACCAAGTATGCTCAGCCCCACAGTCTCTTCAGTCTGGATTCCAGCTCCTCCAGCTTCACCACCTCTGCATTATCTGCAGGCTAGAACAGAAATCTGAAAAAAACCTTGCCACAGGGTTGTGTATATGTGAACTGACTACTAGTAGCAGAAGAACAAATTTACTTACTATAGTAATCTTGTTTGTTCCAGGGTATCCCTCAGTATGCTTAAACTAATGCAGTCAGCCTCCTGTGTTGAACTGCCCCGTTGAGAATTGAATGTATGTAAATGATGGAACTCTCACTGGCTCGTGCCAATTTCAAACTGCTGCCCCTAGTAAATGCTGCGTTCTGATAACACTCATAATGACCCTCTAAACTAGCTATACTATTTAATATTAATCCCACCTTAAAAAAAATCTCCCAAACCATTGTCCTTGTAAGAAAGGACAAGACTGCACCAACTGGTTTAAAAACTCAATAATTAACTCAGAACAAATATCAATATATAGTGAACAGCAGGGATGCATAATACAAGAACACTTTGTCCTGGTTCTGGAAGGGGAGGCAGGGTGGGAGCTTGCTTTAAGCATACTGAGGGATCCCCTGGAAGAAACAAGATTACTATGGTAAGAAAGTTTTTCTTCAAACCCCACGAATCCCTCAGTATGCTTAAGCTAATGCAGACTACCAAGCAGTACTTTTAGAGGTTGGGTACAGAACCCATTTTGGGAAAAAGTTCTGCAGAACTTCTGTGCCAAATCTGGCATCACTTCTGGACTGTATATCCAAGCAGTAATACTTGGTGAAAGTGTGAACAGTTTTCCATGTAGCTGCTTTGCAAATTTCCAGTTAAGTGATATCCCTTGCTGCAGTTACTGTTGCAGATGTACACCTGGTGGAATGTGCCCTAAGGCCCGGAAGGGGGGGGGCACTGCTTACCAATGCTACTGTAACAGAACTGTATACAGGCCACTATCCAGCATGCAGTGGTTCTCCTGGAAGCTAGTTTCCCGTTATCCACTTCCCCATAAGTGAGGAACAACTAGTTATACTTTGACCGGGAGAATTTGGTCCTGTCAAGGTAGTGGCTGAGTGACATAGAAACATAGAAGCTGATGGCAAATAAGAACCGCAAGGCCCAGCCAGTCTGCCAATTTCTTTTTCTACCTTATGACTGTGCCATCGGCCTTTGCTCTGTCAATGGCCTATCTATTAAGACTCATCTGTTTTGCTCCCTTATGCCTATCCCATGCCTGTTTGAAGCCCTGCACTGTATTCATATCCACCACTTCCTGAGGTAGGTCGTTCCATGCATTCACCACCCTTTTTGTGAAAAAGAACTTCCTCACATTACCCCTTAATCGGCCTCCCTCTAATCTCATGCTGTGTCCTCTTGCTCTATTTTTCTTATACTGAAATATGTTAGACTCTTTCACCTTGCCCTTAAGGTGTCTGAATGTTTCATTCATATCACCTCTCTCTCTCTCCCTCCTTTGCTCTAGGGTATACATATTGAGCTCCGTTAATCTGTTCTCATGTTTTCTGATGCAGTCCCTGCATCATTTTGGTTGCCCTTCTCTGGACTGCCTCAATTTGGTTTTGTCCTTGTGAAGGTGTAGCCTTCAATACTGTACACAGTACTCCAGATGGGGCCTAACCAGTGTCTTATAAAGAGGGATTATTACCTCCCTCTTCCGACTTGTGATACCCCTACTAATACACCCCAACATTCCCCTAGCCTTACCTACTGCTTTAGTGGTCTGTTTGGATGATTTCAGGTCATCGGTTATGATGATGCCCAAGTCTCTTTCTTCCCTTGTGACTGCAAGCAACTCTCCTCCCAGCCTATAGGTGGCTTCAGGGTTTCTCTTCCCTATGTGCATGATCTTGCACTTCTTTGCGTTAAACCACAGTTGCCCCTCTTACGACCATTTTGCTAGTTTATCCAGATCTCTTCTCATTCTGCCCACCCCATCTGGATCATCTACAAACAGACAAACCTTACCCTCCAGTCCATCTGCAATGTCACTGATGAAGATACTGAAGAGGACTGGCCCTAGGACTGAACCCTGAGGTGCCACACTAGTGACTTGCATCTCTTCGGATTGTATACCATTTACCACCTCTCTGTTTTCTGCCGTCAACCAGTTTGCCACCCAGCTGACCAACTTCTGACCCACCCCGAGCCTATCCAGCTTATTAATCAATCTTTTATGTGGAACAGTTTCAAAAGCTTCGCTGAAGTCAAGGTAGGTGACATCAACTGTTCCCCCTTGGTCCACCACTCTGGTTACCCAGTCAAAGTGCCTCCATAATCTTGCCCACTACTGAGGTAAGACTGACTGGTCTGTAGTTCTCTGTGGAGCGGGATCACATGAGGCTTTCTCCAGTCTTCCAGGACCTCTCCTGTGCTCAGAGACTCACTAAACAATTCTGATAATGGCTCTGCTAGTTCCACCCTTAGCTCCTTTAGTACCCTGGGATGTATGCCATCAGGTCTCATTGCCTTGTCCACCCTGAGCTTATCGAGCACTTGTAGGACCCTTTCTTTTGTGAAGGGACTAGTGCACACCTCCCTCCGTGTCCATGGTGCTGAGCTGTGGGCCCTGCCCTACCTTCTCTTCAGTAAATAATGAGCAGAAGTATCTATTTAGGACAGATGCTTTTACATGGTCCTCCTCCTCACATGCACCCTTATCCCCTTTGATCTTAGCAATACCTCCTCTGGACTTTCTCCTTTCACTAATGTATCTATAGAAAGTCTTGTCACCTTCTTTTACTGTTTGTGCTAGTGTTTCCTCAGTTTGGGCCTTTGCCTGCCTTACTGCCTTCCCCTGCTTCTCTTAGGGAAATTTGGTATGCCTCCTTATCTTCATCCTGCTGCGTTCCCTTATATTTCCTGATGGCCAGCCTTTTGGCTCTGACCTTTTCTGCTACTGTTTTTAAAAATCAAAGTGGTTTCCTTCTTCTTTTGCACTTCCTTTTCTCTCTAACACAATGGGATGTTGCTTCAAGTATTGCAGCCTTAATGCTTGCCCACTTTGCCTGGACCACCTCACCTGTATTTCTTTTTGCCAGGGCTAGCTTAACTCTATTGGCCATCTTATCAAAGTCAGCTCCTCTGAAGTCCCATATTTTTTGCCTTGGAATGAAATTATTTAGTTCTAGTGGCCAAACTGAATCATACTATGTGATGGTCACTGGCCCTCAGGTGACCTTCTACCTGGAAATCTGAGATCCTTTCCCTGTTAGTCAGTACTAAATCTAGGATAGCCCTGTCTCTTGTGGGTTGTTGTACCAGTTGTTTGAGGCCCTCCCCCTGCAGAGAATCCACCACGTGTCTAGTTCTGGCAGATGTTCCTGCTGGTACTGACCAATCTGTATCTGGCATGTTGAAGTCTCCCATTATCAGAACCTCCCCTTTAGCTGTCATGTTTTGTATATCGTCTAACAGTAATGTGTCTATGTCCTCCCCCTGGTTTGGAGGCCTGTAAACAACCCCAGTTCGAATTGCTGTCCCATTTCCTGTTTCCAGGGTGACCCACAGTTCTTCTGGCTCCTTATGTGTATTCTGAATTTCTGTAGCTTTGATATTTTCATTGACATAAAGGGCCACTCCACCACCCCCCCTTTGCACCTCAGTCTCTTCTGAACAGTACATAGCCAGGTACTGAAGTCTCCCAAGTGTGATTACTGGTAAACCATGCCTCGCTAATGGCTACTATGTCCAGTTTAGCCTCTGTCAATAATGCCTGCAGGTCTGGGATCTTGTTTCCCAGACCGCAAGCATTCGTGTACAAGATTTTCCATTGGACAGATTCTGGTGTGTTAGTTGTTGGGTGAGATCTGGCGTTTTCCCTGTGCATCGTATGGGGAGCTGGACCTTTTTCCTTACCTGGTGATGCAAATGGACTACAAACATGCTGAACTCCTGTCTGATCACTAGCTGAGGGGGGAAGGGTGTTCTTCCCATTCGACATATGGAGTGCTGCACCCCTCTCCCCATATGCTAGTTTAAATATTCTGCAAAGATGTCAAACTTCTGCACCAATGTACTGATTCCCTCCTTAGTCAAATGCAGTCCATCACATTTAAATAACTTTTGCTCCCAAAACTGTTGTCAGTTCCCTACAAATGTGTGTCATTTTTCCTGGCATCAGCCCTTGAGCCACATGTTTAGCTCCCATATCTCCCCTTCTCTGACATTCCGTCCATCTGCCCCCCTCTCCCAGACTGGCAGGATCTCAGAGAAGGAGATGCCAGATGAAATGGATGATAGTTTGTCACCCAGCCTGGTCAGGTGTTCCTTGGTCTCCACAACTGACTGGCTGACGAGATCGTTAGTGCCCTTTTGACATTCAGGTTATGCAATTTCCGCTCACTTGAGCTGGAGTTGGCAGTGAAAAATCAATCAATCTTTATTTTACCAGGCGAAATACTGTTGAGTAAAACTCATTTACAAGATGGACCTGGGTAATGTCACAGTGATTAAGAAAAGATTCATAGAACTAAAAGGTCACAATGATTAACAAAAAATTAACAGGAATGCATAAGGTAGTACACAAGGTATGCTAGAGACACAAAAATGTAGCAAGGTAGGACATAATATGTACAGCATACACTATACAAGGCACAGTATGCAAACTATATACAACATATACTTAATATATATACATAATGGTACAGGATAACACAATGCTAAGAGGAGAGATGAGGCAGTAAAGACATTTCTGTGAAAGGAAGAGAGGGAGTCAGGAACTAGTAGGTAGGACTATAGGTCATCGCTGAAAACAACTGCAGGACTCAATGAGGGAATGAACCAGCAGAGTTTTCAAGGTGGCCAGTTTGACAGGGATTGCTTTTGTAACTCACCACTGGCCACTTATTTAACTAGTAGGCACACCTCCCATACTTCTTCTGTCTAGGGGAAAAGAGAGGGGTGGGGGTACAAACAACTGCACAGAGAAACACAAAGTATGTACAAGACACAAACAGACTTTTACCAAAACCCAGGTCCTGAGGAGAGAACTTCTGCTGAGGGCTATGCTAGGTTTGCACTTCTGAAAGGGGTACCCAGTACATCCACACAGAAAGCAGTAACTAGATTGTCCATGCCAGGTTGGGATTCTAGAGTGTGGCTTTATTCCAAAACAGTTGGTACACAAAGCAAAGATGGACCCCCAAGGGTTTACACTTCGTGGGAACAAGGCAATGCAGAACACATCTGCAGAAAACAGAAACTCGAACTTCCCATATAGCACAGGATTAGACATCTGGAAATGTGGTACTAGCCATGACGAAAACACATAAAATTCTCCTGGAAGTGTCATAAGGCCATGACTTAGAACAGTTCCCATATGGCATAGGATTTACAGAAGGAAATGTGGCACACTGGCTACGATGGAACACACTAGGGCTCAAGACTAGCAAAACCCACATACAAAGGTAAACTTTACTCTTCGGGCATTGGCCATATGCACTGAAAGAACAAACGCCCTTACAGAACCCGAAGTGCTGAACTGGTCACTCCAGATGGGGGGTTGCCCACCTTTTGCTTCATCTATACCCAGCCATCCTTTAAGAGTTACACCTCAACAGATAATGAAGAGCAAAAATTATGCTTTTTTCAAATGTTTAGCACATTTTAGCATCAGACATACAAGGGAGTGTAACATTTAAGTTCTGGACAAAGTGCCTAGTCACACTTGGGACATTCACTGTTGTCAGCAAACTTTAAACAAACTTCTTGAGAAAAGTCTCACAGAAATGGGTGAATCGGTCCCTATATCAGAGTGTCACCCCACAGAAAATAAGGCAGGAGTTTATCCTGGGTAACTCTCAGAATCTACTCACAGTCTGTACACCAAAAGCAGCCTCAAAATGTTCTAGGTTGGATCAGGGGATCACCCCTCAAATCCTTCACAAGTCAGGCAAAAGATGTCCTCAAACTAGGGTGAGAAAAACTGGCTCTCCTCACTGCTCACTCTCTGAGCTCTGGCACTGAACTCCTCTCAGAATTCTTAACTCCCCACACTCACAGACAGCTGCGTGGTTTATGTTGCTGTAAGAGTTCTAAATGACATCACCGCTCTGCTCTCAGCTGAGACCAAGTAAACAGAGAGGGAGCAAGTGAAAATCCATTTAACTAGATATTCACCAGCTGCCTTTGCTACCTAACACTGACACTAATGGGATTCTAGTAACCCCAGGGAACTGGGGGGGTTACACTCAGCCTGAGCCAGGCGCAGTCAGTTCTCTACCTGGCACTAGGCCATCCTACCCTCTGTGTTACCCACAGGGAGGTAGCGCTACTTCTTCCCTACCATGTGCCAGGCACAGGCAGGCAACACTAAAGGCACAGAGGCCGGCTAATAAAACTTCAGCCCCTATTCTACGATCTGTCTATAGAAAATCAGTGGCTCCAAGAAAACTGCCTGAAGCATGCCCTAACAGACCAGAACTGAGGCCCCTACTGCAGGTCAGGACCACAGCCTTCTATCCCCTTAGCCCTCTAGGGAAACTCTATCTGACCAAGCTGCCCACTGGGGAACCTCCCCCCAAACCCAGGGTACCTGCAAACCAAAACAAGGAAACAATACATTACTATGCATTCCATTTCCCACAAACATTCCCCACACTCACACCTGTGAAGGAAAACAACATGTTAACACTCTGTTAACCACAAACAATCCTAAATTGCTAGGAAAAAAGATGAACTTGGCTGAGCTCTCATGTCCTCTTATTTTCTTTGTCAGGAACACCTGCAAGAGAAGAAAAACAAAACACCACATCCTGCATACCACACAGTGCCTAAACCTCAACTTGAACACTAGAGAATCCCAAAAATATTTTTTCTAGAAAAGTACAAAAGCAGAAAAATGGAAAAACAGACATTTATACAACACATTTTGGGGGACGGAATGCCCTAAATGTCCCATACTAGTGACCGAATGTTGCTGACTGAGGGCAAGGTCTATAAAAGAGTCTCTCCTGGGCCGGAGCCCACTGAAGAACAGTCTTGAAACAGCACAGGGCCTGAAAGGCACTGCAATCCATGGGGAGAGTCTTTGAGCACAGTTCAAACAGTTTATGGTATTTTGCCAGATGTAGGATGTGTTGTGCAAAGTCAGTTAGAACATAGAAAAATGGGTCTTCCAGTTTCTTGAAGCCTGAAACAACGATCGCCTTACTTCTCCAAGTTGAAGATTCACACCCACCAGGTGGCATCTTTGGAAACAGCTGGATTGATGTCATCTGGAGGGCCAGGCGATGAAAAATGGGAAAACACTGTTGGGCTGACAAATCTGGATGCACCTGAAGGATCCTGGAACACCAGTAGAGATGCATCTTCCTCCTTGGATACTGCTGCTTGATGGCAGATACTGCACTACCACTGCTTTGCTCCCCTCTGGGCATATTCACAGGGAGTGGCACCATTAAGGGTAATACCACGAGGGGTGAGGTGCAAGAACTATGACACCATCTAGGCGTTCAAAGTTGATGTTGTGGAATGTCTCATTCCCTGCCTTGTCCACAATTTGCACAGTGTCCATAAACAAAGTTCTGCCCAATTTCCAGAATTTCAGTCTATCACTTATGACCCTGACACATGCTGCTGCACCAAGACACAAATTCTTGCTCACCTCTTCCAATAACCAGGACTGCCTGTTCAATTTCCTCACAGACTCTACGAGGAAAGGTAGGAAAGGACCTCCCATATATGGCGTCGGCCCTCCTATTTACCAGTTGCTCCTCCTTACTATTCTTCACAAATGTGTGGCCCATGGCTTGGCTTGGGGGTGACCAGTCCTAGTTAAGCCAGTGCCACATACTTAACAAAATAAAGAACTTGTCTCCGACCACCTCTGTAGGCAGGGTACTGGAGCCTTCTTCTTCTCTCTCTCTGGCTCCACTGAGGCAAGAGCTTGAGGTGACTCACAAGGACCCTCAACACGAAGATACATATCTTCATCCTCTTCTTCCTCACGCAGGATTTGAGCCCAGGAGTGAGCAAATGTCCTCACTCCCGAGAAAGTTCACTCCTCACTGGGCGTGGAGGTAGACACCTCCCAGTTCAGTGTCTCTTGCAGTTCGTCCTCCCCTACTAGGCTAGGACTTGGACCCTCCTTCCATGGGTCCACAGGCGTGGAAACATCTCTAGGTGTCTGCCCTTGCAGTACATCCATACTCTCTCCTCCCGGGCCACACTCTACTGGGCCTCCCCCAACAGGTTCAACCTGGTGCTGCATGCTGCTACTTTCAGGGTTTCTTACTTTGGCTCAAGTGGGAGCCAAATGATTTGTGATGCCCTCTCAGGTTCTGCACCCCTGCTCATACCATACTTCAATGGGCAATCCGAACAGTGGGGTATCAAAAACATAACCCTTCCAGCCCTGGGGCACATAATACATAGTCTCACTGGATAGCTAGGGATTGCTACATCTGGAGGCAACCCTTCACCATAGAAAGTTCTCTCTCTATTTCTCTTAGTGTGGCCACCTCCTCTGCGATCATAGCTTGGGCATGATCCGGGTGGCGGGAAGTTCCCCAAGCCATATCTGCAATTAAAACACATAAAAGTTTGTTGTTACTTTTTTGTTTACTAGTCTCCGCACAGTCTTACAAAATGGCTCCCTGCTGCTGTGTTTACATTGCTAACCCCACCCTGTAATGGCAGCGGTAACTCTCCTCATGCATCAAATCTGTTTCTGACTCAAAACTGCATTTCTTACCTCTTCTTGCTACTGATTTTGCTCAAAACTGTAATCGATTGCGCTGCTTGTATCTCTCTCAACACATTCATATGATTTTATATGACTTTGCGATTAGCACACCAATCAAAACATGCTTAAAGTCACTTGCAAGCCACAGTATTTCCATCATACAGGATTGCCTGTTTGTTGCAGCCTAATATACAACTCACAGTCTCTCACTTGCTTAGAACATTTTATTGTTGCTGAACCCATCAAAAATGCTCACAGACTACGCTCAGAATTTTTGTTTGTTGTGTCGCTACTTCCAACTCACAGCCCTTCCTTGCAAAACAATCTCACTACTTGCACACAGATTCAGCTGGCTTGAAAATCACAACACAGTTTGATGCTCAGAAGTTTAGGTTTTACTTACTGAAATCAGTAGCTGGCTTTCTCTGGTGGACATTTTCGGCCTGGTGTCGATCCTGGAAGGCCTCTGGGGTGAAATGGGTTGACGGTCCTGCCGATCATAGTCACGAATGCCATGCTCACTTTCTAGTCAGATAATGGGTTGAGCTCAAATTTGCAAAGCAAAAGTCTGTTTTTTAAGGATTGAAATGTTCACAAGCCCCTCGATGGTTGATCCTGGTCTAACCAGTTCGCACGTCACTCTCACTCTCCTCCTTGAACACTCGGCTGCACACTGAAGCCGGCTAGGGGGCGGGACTGATTGCAGTCGCACCAATTCAGGGTTTTAAATAATTGATTAGCAGTTTTTTTCTTGGGACAATGCTAACTGTACAGGAAGTATTTATATAGGTTTTCTAGAAGTGTTAAGTTTCTTAAACACAGTGAGGTAAGTGCTATGCATTTTCACAACGTTTTAGCACTTTTATGAGCAAAATGCTAATCAATTTTTGGAGTTAAATAAAACCCTGTAATCACTCAACGCCATGCAAATAAGCCCCTCTCTCTCCTCCTCCTCCTCGCTCTTCCTTTACGTCGATCACTGAGCAGAGCAAATTTAAATGGCAAACTTTTTTTCTGAGCTGCAATTTTAGTGGAAGGAGCACCGTTTGACCAATTTCTCCACAGAATTTGGCAATTTCTGTAGCGACTCCCCCAATTTACACACAAAGCACATGAAAAATCGAGGGCACATTTCTCTCCTGGTTTCCTAAAGTCCACACTACTTTGGGCAATTAAAACTTGAGATTTAAAAGTTCTGTAAAACGTTCTGGATGTAGGGACAAGAACATACACTTTCTGGCTTTACAGTCCATTGTAAGTTGGCGCACACACACACACACAGCAGCACTGTACTAGTAGACACACAGTGACACATACGGATGGAACTCTCCTGGGCAAAATCCTTTTGTGCTAAGCTTCCTTTTCCAGTTTCGGGCTACCAAACTACCAGACAGACAAAACGCTAGCCATACTGTCAGCAAACATCTCTTGTTCTCTCCTCAAATTCAAACAATATCCTTGGATGATCCCCCATTTTTGTAACACCCCCACTGACCACTTGTTTAACTAGTAGGCACACCTCCCATACTTTTTCTGTCTAGGGGAAAAAGAGAGGGGTGGGGGTACAAAGCAATTGCACAGAGAAACACAAAGTGTGTACAAGACACAAACAGACCTTTATCAAAACCCAGGTCCTGAGGAGAGAACTTCTGCTGAACTTCTGTTGTGGATCAAGCCACCACTGGATGGCATCCCACATCAGTGGGGTCACCACATTCGACTGGTCCAAGTGACTTAGGCGCTGGGTACACCAACTGCCCAGCTCCCACTGAGGTAATGTATCACACTGGTGGAGGATGTTATGTACCAAAGCAGCTGTAGGAAGTCCCAGGCAGGGTGCAAGAGCCCAATCTGAAATGACTGGGTAAAGGAGGCAAGATCCAGAGTCCAGTCCATAGTGAGGTGGGCCTTGGCCCACAAGGAATCATCCAGTTCTGCCCTGATGAATGTTATCACTTGTGAGGAGACCAGTTCGGACTTGCCTGGACTGACTTAAAGGCCTAAATTCTAAAAGGTCTAGAGCGCTAGATCTCTAGACCTCTCTACAGCGTCCTTGGACATCCTGGCTATAAGCCAGCTGTCCATGTAGGGAAGCAACCTGATGCCCTTGGACCACAGGAAGGCCGCCACCACTGCCATACACTTGGTGAAGACCGTGGGCGTAGACAAGAGGCCAAAGGAAATGACCTGGAACTGGTAAGGTATCCCCTCTGAATGTAACCGAAGGTACCGGCAATGGGATGGACTGGGATGTGAAAGAAAGCGTCCTGGAGGTCCAGGGAGCAGAACCACATGCCCTGATCCAGAAATGATATGATCTGGCTCAGAATGACCGTCGGGAACTTGCACTGCTGCATGAACTGGCTCAGATCATGCAGATCCAGTATGGGTTGCTAGCCCCCCCCAGTCCGTTTCAGGACCAGGAAGTACCTGGACACATATTCTTGATTAACCGCAGGGTCTGGGATACAGGCCATCACCCCTCTCTCTAGAAGCTGAGCAATGTCTGCCCTTAGGGCCAACAATGAGTCCTACAAAACCCCACACTCCTGAGAAGCGTGGAGTTGGTACAGCAGGGGAGCCTCTAAATCCAGAGGCAACCCTCTGCCCACCACATCCAGTACCCACTTGCCCAAGATAACAGCAGATCACTGTGACAAAAAGTGGTGCAACCAACACCCGACTGCGAGCTGGGACAGTGACTGGATGAGCAGCAGGGGGTGAAACCCCACAGCCCATTACTGTGCAGTCCTGGAAGGGGCTCTGGCTGCAGGGGCCACTGGAGCACCACCACCTCTGCCCCCTTTTGGCCCCTGGCTGCCAAATTTTGGTTTTAGACAGTAGTGCTGATACTGCCCCTGCTGTGGCTGCTGCCAAGGCTGCTGTGGCTGAAAGGACCAATACTGAAAGGCCTTCTTTTTAGGTTTTTGGACCTTCTGGGACAAAGCCACAGAATCAAAGGTTGCATTTGTCAATTTGTGTGGGCTGTCCCTCCAACTGAGGGCCGAATTGGTCGGTGCCCAAGAAGAGAACGCTGGACAACTTGTGCTGGGTATTTGCATGGCACATGATGACAGCCATTGCCATGGCATGGGCACAAGCACTGTCCAAGTCTAAAGCTGTCTGGAGCTTGTATTTAACCAATGATTGACCCTGGTCTTGAACTAACTTCATCAGCAGCTGCTTGTCAGAAGAAAGGTGGGGAAATGAGGTCATCCAGCATCCCCAGCAAGGAGTGAAGTTAGCCACCATAACTGCACAGCTGGGTTGATAGAGTCCCAGCAGTGCAGCAGTATAGACCTTCTTTTGCTGCATGGTAATCATTTTGGCCTTTTCGTCCAGTAGTTTATCCATGTCTCCTTAGCCACTCAATTTATGGAGTCCAAAATCAAGTTCTTAGCAGAAGGATGGCTGAAGAACCCTAAAAGGGAGCCTGTACTGACAGCGTACTAGCAGAACATGCAAGTGGAGGGTGCCAGGCAGGATGCTGGATGATGCCAAAGCTCCAGGGCTGGTTCGAAGATAGCCTCAGCTGCAGGAAAGGCAACCCTCGGGGAATCACTCCTGTCCAGAACATCAGTAAAGGGTTATTTAGCCCACTTCTGAACTGGTTCCAAGGACACAGTGATGGACTTCGACATCAATCAGAGCAAAGTCCCAAAGGACACTGGCCCACAAATGATAGTCAGCTTTTAGATGGAATCTTGGTTGAAGGTGCAAGTCTGGGTTGAAGTCACGGACAACTCACTTAAGGACTCACCAGAGAATTCTTCAACAACAGCCCTTGACTGTTTGCCACCATGGACCACCCTAGTGTCCTCAAACTGGGTGAATTCCACCAAAAGTTGGCCTGGCAAGCTGGCAGCACCCACCATGGGACTCCTTGTTTGGAGTGCCAGACTGGGGCTGTGGTGGAGAAGCAGACACAAGGGACATCTGTGTTGTGTGTACCAGTGTGGGAACCACTGGTGAATGCCATGGGACCAAAGGTCCAGGGCGCAGAGCCCTACCACTCCCAGTAATAGTCCACTGTTGTCAGAAGAGCTCTCTATAATGCTGACACATTTTGTATCTATGCCCATCCTCACCCGAGGAGGTTGAGGAGTGTTGACAGCGGCATCTCCAGGTCGAGCAAGACTGAGAGTGTGGGCAGTGCACCGACCTTGACCGTCGACCCTAGGATCGATGTCAACTGGCTTTCTCCAGTAGGCCATGGCAAACGACATGCCATGCCATATTATGCCTGAGAAGCTTCGTAGGCATGACCACAGGTGGAGACCCTTCCTGCGGCGACCCAGCTAGGAACACCGACTGGGCCAGGTCCTTCGGACCAGGAGCACTGGGGTCTGCGAGATTGACTTTTCATCGATCTCCTCCAACAAATCAGTCAACAGGCTTGTATTAGCTATTTATTGGTAAACTGAGTGCAATCCATCTGCATTCAAGCAGCTATTGGGTCAGACACCCAGGATCTGCACCCTCCCTACACCTTAATCGCAGCTAGTCTCTTTGTTCTAACAGAGAAATATCTCGATGACCTGCTCAACTGGAATTGAGTTTGACAAGTCTGAATGGGGTACTGTGAAGCTCTTGACTTGCCCTTGACCAAGGCTGAACAGTCAGGGTAGCAAAGAGAGCTGGAAAAGCTGGATCTTTCCTGGTCCCACGACTGATGGCGGTGGTGCTTTTTCTTCTGCTGGGTGAGAGGCACTCTCCCCGATAGTCTGGAGGGCCAGATACATTTCCCTGAAATCATCAGAGAATGACCCTTCGACACTGGCCCCAGCAAGGAACAGCGCTTAGATCAACAAGGAACTCACTGCAGCCATCACCTCCTCCTCCATGGCTGCCAACCTGGCAGCAGCCACAGCCTTCTTGAGGTCTTTCAGTCGATCATGAGAGAGTCTCGAGCCTTCTGGTCCTCGATGGATGAGGCAGCATGGTCCAGCACAAGGTGCATCCTGCGATGCTCTGCTTCTCACCGAGGCAGTAAAGACATGTGTCGTGTGGATCTATGGATGACATTTTCTGCCTCTACCCGGTGCAGAACTTAAACCTGTGTTTCTTGCTCTCCATTATCAATCACAAAGTGAAGCTGGAAGATGCACAGAACTTAGTACCTCGAAAAAATGACTTAAAAAGTCAAAAAATTCGCTAAAAAGCACCATGAGAAAAGTCATTCAATGCCCCAGAGCTGTAAGGAGAAGACCTGTCCCTTCCAGTAGACAGAAAGATCTGATTTCACAGGGAAGAGCTGGAGGATATACCGCCCTGGTGGTGGACAGAGCTTAGCTTGATGGATTGTCTGTCTCAAGTAAACTACCAGAGTGTCGATGGTGAACTGCATCCATGCCCTTAGAACCTCTATTTCTAACTAAATTTAGTTTACTATCTACACTTAGCCAGACTCCTAGCAGTCCTGTGGAGGATGAGACAAGGCGTACATCCCTACTTAAGTAAAAATAGGTTAGAGGACTGAGGACTCAAATGCAGCACCATGACAAATGAGCATGCCAATGCTGTGTTGGGATATGAACATATGCCCAGGGACTAGGTAGCAGCCTAGCAGATCTCCCTCAATGGGGATTTACCGGCAGCCACACTGTTTCTCTGCTGGTCTGCTCGGATGGCTTCAGCGTATGACAAACACCAGTCACAGTAACACTTAAGAATTTAGAGCAATTTTTGGTGTGTTTACAGTATAGAACTTTTAAGTTATTTTAATACAAAGTATTTAAGAGAGTTTAAAGTATGAAGCTGGTGCTCCAAAATTTTTATATTCGCACCTTCTTCTATTGTCTGATCCCTGTGATGCCGCTGCTTCAATAAACTGGTCCCATTTCATGAGTTGTCTCTCCTGCGACTCCATTCTGCTGAATATTCCATTGTGTAGCCACATAGTAAAAGAACCACCTTAACCACAAACCACTTGCCAACATGGTTTAACATACTAACCACTGCCACACTTCACCCGTCACGGATGAAGGCCAGTTCGGTGGCTGCACACTTCACCAGCACCAGCACCACCAGCCTTTGTGCTGATCTTGCTTACTGTCCTTGCTGGAGCACTTGGCTAGGTGGTATTGCTGGAACTGCTGCCTCTGTTGCTGCTGAAGTTGCAGTTGCTGGTGTCCAGGCCCTGAAAGGAATCCTGAAATGAACTCGGTTGCTTGAGCTTGAACAGCTGCTTAAACTGCATGACCAAGTCTTGAGTCTAGGATTACATTCTTGGACTTCAATACAAGTAAGATGGTCCCCAACCTCTAGTCCGAAAAGGTCAATACCAGAAAGGACAGATCATCACCTTGTGCTGGATCTCAGGGGTTAAGGACGAGACCCGCTATCAGACTTACAAATCAATCACATTTTATTTTATATAGCGCAATTCTCATTGTGATCCAATGCACTTTACATACAGTTTATAAAACGCTTTAAAATGGTACCAAACAATACAATAAATACAAACAAATAAATCACCCATCGTTTAATTAAAACAATCAATTTTAAATTATCAATAAAAACATGCCTAGTTCTGAGGCAAGGCCTGCATGAATAAAAAGTTTTTGGCTCCGCTTAAATATCTCAAGTGTTGAGGAATCTTGGATATAATGAGGAGAGCATTCTACAGAGTTGGGGCCGCAGGAGGAGGACCATGTAAAGCATCTATCCTAATAGACACGTCTGCTCAGTATTTACTGAACAGAAGGTATGGCAGAGCCCACAGCTCAGCACCATGGACATAGGGGGAGGAAGGTGTGCACTAGTCCCTTCACAAAAGAAAGGGTCCTACAAGAGCTCGATAAGCTCAGGGTGGACAAGTCAATGGGACCTGATGGCATACATCCCAGGGTACTAAAGGAGCGAAGGGTGGAACTAGCAGATCCATTATCAGAATTGTTTAGTGAGTCTCTGAGCACAAGAGAGGTCCCAGAAGACTGGAGAAGAGCTCATGTGATCCCGCTCCACAAGAGTGGTAGCAGGGAGGAGGCAGGGAACTACAGACCAGTCAGTCTTACCTCAGTAGTGGGCAAGATTATGGAGGCACTCCTTCAGGAAAGGATAGTACAACACCTGGAATCCATAGGAGCACAAGATCCAAGACAGCATGGGTTTACAAAAGGAAGGTCCTGTCAAACTAATCTCAGATTTCTTTGACTGGGTAACCAGAGTGGTGGACCAAGGGGGAGCAGTTTATGTCGCCTACCATGACTTCAGCAAAGCTTTCGATACTGTTCCACACAGAAGACCGATTAATAAGCTGGGTAGGCTCAGGGTGGGTCAGAAGTTGGTCAACTGGGTGGCAAACTGGTTGAGGGGCAGAAAACAGAGAGTGGGGGTAGACGTTATACAGTCAGAAGAGATGCAAATCACAAATGGGGTACCTCAGGGATCATCAGTCCTGGGGCCAGTCCTCTTAAATATCTTCATCAGTGACATTTTAGACGGACTGGAGGTTAGGTTTGTCTGTTTGCAGATGACACCAAGATCTGCAACAGAGTAGATGATCCAGATAGGGTTGGTAGAACGAGAAGAGATCTGGATAAACTAGCAAAATGGTTGGAAGAGTGGCAACTGGAGTTTAATGCAAAGAAGTGCAAGATCATGCACACAGGGAAGAGAAACCCTGAAGTCACCTATAGGCTGGGAGGAGTTGCTGGCAGTCACAAGGAAGAAAGAACTTGCGCTCATCATCACTGATGACCTGAAATCATCCAAGCAGACCACTAAAGCAGTAGGTAAGGCTAGATGAATGCTGGGGTGTATTAGTAGGGGTATCACAAGTCGGAAGAGGGAGGTAATAATCCCTCTTTACAAGACACTGGTTAGGCTCCATTTGGAGTACTGTGTACAGTACTGGAGGCCACACCTTCACAACAACATTAACCAAATTGAGGCAGTTCAGAGAAGGGCAACTAAAATGGTGCAGGGACTGCATCAGAAAACATATGAGGACAGATTAACGGAGTTCAATATCTATACCCTAGAGCAAAGGAAGGAGAGGGGTGATATGATCAAAACATTCAAACACCTTAAGGGCATTAACAAGGTGAAAGAGTCTAACATGTTTCAATATAAGAAAAATAGCAGGGCAAGAGGACACAGCATGAGATTAGAGGGACGCTGATTAAGGGGTAATGTGAGGAAGTTCTTTTCACAGAAAGAGTGGTGGATGCATAGAACGGCCTACCTCAGGAAGTGGTGGATATGAATACAGTGCAGGCTTCAACAGGGATGAGATAGGCATAAGGGAGCAATTCAGATGAGTATGAATAGATAGGCAATTGACAGAGCAAAGGTCGATGGCACATTCATAAGGCAGAAAAATAAATGGACAGACTGGATGGGCCTTGCGGTCCTTATCCGCCGTCAACTTCTATGTTTCTAAAGAAGAAAGCATGGGCCCTGAATGTTTTCAAACAAACCCATGGAATCTCTAATAATCCCTCGTCTGCTGAGTGGAGCAGGCGGGAGGGGCGGTAGGGACACAGCAGGTCTTGCAGGTAGCCAGGCCCCTGACCATGCAGGGCCTTATAGGTCAGCAAATCAACCATGAAGGAGATCCACCACTCTAACGCAGCCAGTGCAGAGAGCGCAGCACAGGCATAATGTGACACAATCTAGGTAGACCAGTCAACAGCCTAGCTGCAGACAGCTACCCCCGACAGGCCTAGGTACAGGGCATTGCAGTAATCAAGATGAGAGGTCACGAAAGCGGGCACTAGTGCTGGCAGATCACCAGGTGTTTGATTCTGGCAATGTTCCTCAGATGGTAGAATGAGGACTGGACCACAGCAGACACCTGTGATTTAAGTGTCAGGCCGCAGTCCAGAACAATGCCAAGATTCTTTACCAGGTCTGAGGTAAGCAACTGGGAGTCCCCAAGCCTCAGCCCTGAGACTCAACCAGATCGCACCTCACCCCTTTGACCAGATTCCAGCACCAGTACTTTTAGTCTTGTCTGGATTTAACATCAACCAGTTGGCTCTCATCCAGTCTTGGATCTCAGCAAGGCAGCTATCTAGCACTGAGACCGTCGCCTGTTACTCGGATGCAAAAACATGTATAGCTGAGTATCATCTGCATAACAGTGAAAACAGCCCTCATCATCTTATAATGTCCCCTAGCGGTAACATATACACCGTGAACAACATGGGGGATCGCACCCTCACCCCGTTGACCAGATTCCAGCACCAGTACTTTAGTCTTGTCTGGATTTAACATCAACCAGTTGGCTCTCATCCAGTCTTGGATCTCAGCAAGGCAGCTATCTAGCACTGAGACCATTGCCTGTTGCTTGGATGCAAAACCATGTATAGCGGAGTATCATCTGCATAACAGTGAAAACTCAGCCCTCAGCATCTTATAATGTCTAAGCGTTAGCATATACACCGTGAACAACATGGGGACAAAACGGACTCCTGTGGGACCCCACATGAGAGAAGCAAGGGTGCCAAGGAAAAATCCCAGACATCACTCGCTGCATCCTGCCAGTGAGGAAAGATTTAAACCAGTTAAGGACTGTACCCACGAGTCCACGACACACCCGCAGGTGCTCCATCAGCACCCTATCATCCATGGTGTCAAACGCTGCTGAGAGATCGAGGAGAACCAGGATGGAACGTCTTCCCTGATCCCTCGCCGCCAGATCATTTAACACCCAGACCAGGGCAGTATTGGTACTAAGCCTTTTTCTGAAACCCGACTAGAGAGGGTCGTAGACATCATGGGTTGTTAAATAGATCTCCAGTTCAACAGCCACCACCTTCTCAATAGTCTTCCTCACAAAGGGAAGGTTAGAGACTGGTCTGTAGCTCACCAGGCAGTCTGGGTTCAGTGTAGGTTTTTTCAGGAGTGGTCTAACAACCACCTCCTTCAGGGGCTCAGGAAAAAACCTTGACACTAGGGAACTCTGGACTATGCTAGGACCAGGCCGATGACATCAACATACCCCACAAGGAGGCATGTTGGTCCTGGGTTCAAACTATGGAAGACTGGTTGTAACTCCCGGATGATCCTCGCCACATCCACGGCACTGACTGGTCAAGGCAGACCAGACCAACTGAATGCCTGTGACCTCAGGCTCAATACCACAAACCCTATTAGAGGGTGCCAACTGAATTTCCAATCTGACTGAGGCAATCTTATCAGCAAAAAAACAGAGCAAACTCATTACACAACTTGGGGAAAAAGCTCCCTCGGACTGAAGACAGGCTGAGCAGGTCTGTTGATTGCTGCAGCAATCTCCTTGGACAGGATAACTCGACCTTCTTACAGGAGATTGCTGAATGATAGTCCCTATAATGGGCCATCAATATAAGCTTGTCCCCCTCCAAACCAGTCCTCCACCAGCGCCGCTCCAACCTTCGACCTCTCATCCTCATCTCCCTGAGGGTCCCATCAAATCATGGGGATCTCTGGTGTGAGGCTAGGGTCGAATATGAATAGGTGCGATGGAGTTGAGGGTCTCAGGAATAACTCCTATTATAGGTCACCACCAGTTCCCCTAGCCCTCGTGACGCACTCATCAAACCTGATAGGTCCAGTCCTGCCATCAGACCCTGTGGGGTCAGACCCTTAACGGCAGTACTAGACCATCTCCATAGGGGTAGGTCTATTGGGAGGCCTTGAGCGAGAACTCACAGTATGGTGGTCAGACCATGCAACCAGCTCTACCATAAGGTCAGAGACCACTATTCCCAACAGGAAGACCAGTGAGTGGCTGTGATATGGGTTGCAGAGGTAACCTGTGTTAGGCCAAACAAACACATCCATTGGAGGAAGTCTTGACCAAACTGCAAGACTTCATCGTTGATCCAGGCACTGAAGTCACCCAGAATAAGCCATCTGGGCAACTCCAACACTAGACCAAAGACGAAGTATGCGACTTCCTGCGGGAATTTCTTCTCATCCCCCGGTGGATGGTAGATGAAGAGGATCCTGCAACCTACACAAGCAAGCTCTTGAACGGCCACACATTCAAAAGACCTTGTTGTTCCTACTGGGAAGTCCGTGAGGTTTAAGTCTGTCTTAAAACAGATTGCCGCCCCACCCCCACCCCATACGATCCTCTCTCGGGTGGTGTATCACCAAGTACCTGGCCAGAACAGCAGATTCCAAAACAGGTCTGGCATTTCTGTCCAGCCAGGTCAGGTGTAAGGACCCTGCAGCAGCTACTGCATCAGCCTACAAGTCTAAAAGAGCCCAGTGCCACGTGCAAATGGTGCTTGGCTAAAAACAGTACCAGATTCACAGAGGCACTACTCCATAGAGCAAACCATCCATAGGAAGTAGATCGATGAAAGTTGTAGAACCTCTCAAAGAGCTCATGGCCAAACCTGGCCATCAAAGTCACATAGATGGCCTGGCAGATATCCACAGAAGCAGTTGTGTAGACCTAGCAGGAAAGGAAGTTTTGCTTCTTGGACTACTTGTCTGCTGGCTTGTCCAACATGCCCTGTACCTTAGCTTTGTGGAAGACCATGTCTGACACAAGCCCCTCCAGTGACAAATGTTCAGAAACCAGAAGAAACCTCCCACAGTGCCCCCTTACATGTGACCCAGATGGCATAGAGGAGGCTGGCATAAAGCTGAGTGCAGCAAGACACAAAGTGCTTAGCCCGGCATGATATGGGCAATCAGGAGCACTACACTTGGCAAGGAGTCCTGATCAAGGATGTTCCTGAGAGACTAGGTCTCCCATTTCTAGACCTCCTCCACTGATATGACCACAGTCCTGGACACATGGTACAGTAAGGCCAGGAAGGTGGTCAGATCCCTGGGGCAGAATAGCTGGTTGGGGAACTGACCTCCTGTTGACAGGGGTTTGACACAACAGATGACTCCAAATATGGAGAGAGGAGTGTCAGCAGTGAGACAGTGAGTATGGATGACCCTCTCCAATAAGGTGATGGCCAGTGACATGAGGTGGTGAAGTCCAAACTTTGGTCTCCAGTCATTCAACAAAGCACCTTTGTGGGGCTATGGTGGAGGCAGCTCCATGTGAATCTTTTGCAGCAGTGCTACAAGCAGAACTGGAAGAAAGCCACAGGACATCACACCAAGGCTGGTGTTGAGAGGGTGCCCATGGTCTGAATGGGTTGGTCGGCAATGATCGACTCACCCTGGGCAGAAGCTTCTGAGGTCCAATGCTGCAAAGCTGCCTTCACGACTTGAGACATGCCTGACATCAATACAGGCCAAGTAGCAAGGACAAATTCATCGACTGTTAATGGCAACATCAAGATCAAGAGGTGAGGGATCGTGATCTCAAACTAGGTGTTGACACATGCTTGGTACTGATCGAGCCGGAGGCTATGCTGGAGTTGTGACAACCTCTCTGGCTGCACTGGAGAGGGCAAGACTGGGGGGCACTGTCAAACCCAACCCATCCTTAAGCAGAACCTCGGGCAGCATTGGCATCAGAGTAAGAGATAAATTCTCATTCTTACACAACTCATGACTTATGGGATGGACAAGCTCCTTTTCTGGCTCACTGACTTCAAACAGCCTCACTGGCAACTCTTGTGGAACCTCCGCTAACTTGCTGGTGGGCTCCTTGGCTGGATACAACCTCCAGTGGATGCGATTAGTTCCAGTAGCATCTCGATGTGAACGGCAGGAACACTCCTCAACTGATTATACTCCCATGATCGACAGTGGTTTTTTACTTATGCTTCCGGTGATAAGGGGGACTCTTGTTGTTGAAAGAATAAAGAGAAAGTAAAAATCCCCAACTTTTAGTGTCCTGAGGAGTTATCAAGTCTAGTTTAGTTCTTAGCCAACAGAAGTTTGAGTACTGGTCATCCCGCAGCTGCCATCTCCTCCACCAAGGGATGCAGCTGTGCAGTGACCCTGCAGCTGTTGAGGGACTACATATCTTGTGCCCTACCTCGAAGGAGCTGCACCTGCACTGTGCAGTGATGAAGTGCATTGGCTTGCACCATGTGCAACACCCACATCATGGTTCGAGCCTAGACAGTACATACAGTTGCGCGCCACTAATGTGACCCGTTAATTCGGACCGTTAATTCACCGAAATTAATTTGCCAAATGCCTTTTCCTATTGACTGCAAGTTAAACTGCTTCGTTAACCTGCATTTCTTTGGCTACCTGCCTATACCGCCCATTTTAGTCTCCTTCCAACACCATCTGGCTCCACTTAACAAGGTGTGAAATGATGCAATTAGCGAACATAAAAGCTAGCACTATCATTAGCTTCCTCATTGTGCAGGTATCCCGAGTTGCTACGCTTGGTGCTCAATTATGGCCAGAATTAAACAAGCGGATGACTCTTGGCGAAAATTCAAACTTAGAAAATCGATGCTTCCTAAGCTCAGCCTCAGGGATTTATCAATTCACTTTGGAATTGCAAAATAGACTCTGAGCGATCTTATCAAAGCAAAAGGGCGTCTCATGGCTGACTGGCACTCGAATCAAAATCCTGAGCGCAAGAGAAAACGGGATGGTAAAGACGTTGATGAGGAGGAAGCTCTCCTCCGTTGGTTTTTGAATGCCCGCAGTCGTGAAGCTCTGATCAGCGGACCTTTGCTCCTACAGAAGGCTCAGCAGCTGGCTGTCTCAATGGTAAGCTAGATGTCAAAGCTACCAATGGCTGGCTTACCCATTGGAAGCATCGGCACAACTTCTGCTTTAAAAATACATGGTGAGAAGCAGAATGCCGATGCCGACAGCTTCTGGTTGGATTAGGGATGTTTTGCCTGGTCTCCTCCGTGGCTTTTCTCCCAGTGATATTTTCAACACTGACGAGACAGGCTTATTTTCAGGTGTGTAGGGATATGGCACCCTCTCATTTGAGGCTGAGACGCCTATGAGTCTAAAAAAAGCAAAGGAGAGGTGTCTGTCCTACTCATTTGCAACATGACAGGGTCTGAAAGTGTGAGCTGCTTGCCATTGGGAAGTCTGTGCAGCCCAGATGCTTCAGAGGGGTGTCCCACCTTCCTGTCATCTACAGGGCAAACAGAACAGCCTGGATGACAGGAGATATTTTCTCTGAATGGCTACATGCATGGGATAGGCGGCTGATGAGACGTAAAATTGCACTCTGCCTAGATAACTGTAGTGGACACCCTGAAGCCCCTGGGCTGTGCAACATTAAATTAATGTTCCTGCCCCCAAACACCACCAGCATTGTGCAGCCCTTGGACCAGGGCATCATTTACAGTTTTAAGCGCCACTATATGCGGAACATGAGGTTAGAATGCTCAGTCTACTTGATGTCTCACATGATCTAACTGCAGCAGAGTGTGTGAAGAAAATAAACTTACTGGATGCAGTCAGACTGATGTCTGAGTCTTGGCATTCTGTCTCCATTGAGACCATTCCAATTGCTTCCATGAGGAGGTTTTAAACCAGTCGAGGAGTGTAACCCACAAGTTGACACACAAACTAACACCACGGAAGAAACCGCACCACCACCTGGTTTGACCCCGGAGGAATTCGATCAAATCTGCCGTATGGGTGAAGACGACCTGCAACCACAAGAGGATGACATCGATGACGCCTTGCGTGGACTTGTAGCTAAGGAGGCAACCATGAACGAGGAGGATGACTTCCCAGGAGAGCCCAAGGTTACGGTGACCGTGTCAGATGTAGAAAATGTTCTGCTCATGCTTAGACGCGCAATGAAGCAGCGGGAGGATCTGTTGCCAGACTGGGAGATCATGGCGTGGACAAACAAGCACTGGAGAAAATATGCCAAAAAGAAGATGCACCAAATGAAAATCTCACAGTTCTTCGGATAACACGAGTCTGAGAAAGAGGATTGATACAGCACTAAGTCAAACCGTAGCACACTCTTTTAAGTTATTTAATAACAGTTATGTTTTTACTTCAGGGGCCCTGCATAGCAATCTAAACATAGTCAAAAAGAGCTCTATTCACTAATCACTGTGCAATGCAATGCAAAGTTATGTTTTACTTCAGGGTTGCCTGCACAGTAATCTAAACAGTCAAAAGAGCTGTATTCACTAATCACTGTGCAATGCAATGCAATTTCTTTTTTTTTTCCTTTGTTCACTTTGCGATTATACGGACAGTGTTTATAGCGACTGAAATGCCTTTGGTCATTTGAGTCCATTATAAGCAGCATGTACTGTACATGCATCATGTGCATCGGCAGTGGACATCTTCTATCTGCACTAGATACATCTCTTACACCTTGACTTCTGGTCCATGGCAACAGTGATGACAGAGCAGGAGTCAAAGGAGCAGAAGAGATGAATCAGTCAAAATTTGAAAATTTTTATAGTGAAAAGAAATGTGAAACTTGCTGGACAACTAGCAGACTTTTGTATCACTAGCAGAATCTGTGAGGGAGGAGATGAACAGGTTATTCACCTGTAACAGTGGTTCTAGGAGTGGTATATGTTGTTCATCCACACTGTTTGGCATGTCCTTTCCCTTTAAGAATCTTGCTGTAAGGTCTAAAAACTGGATCTTCCCACTCGTCCGGGTGGTATATCCCTCGGCTCTGCCCTTGATACCAGACATTGCCCGCTGGAAGCAGAGGGTTGTGCGTTGAAGCCAGGGAGGTCGGGTGGGTTCGTGTGGATGAATAACATATACCACTCCTAGAACTATTGTTACAGGTGAGTAATCTGTTCTTCTAGGATCGTAGATATGTTGCTCTATCCACGCTGTTTGGCAGACTCCCAGCAGTTCTCTGGGAGGAGGGAGGGAAGGTGCACATCCCCTACTTAGGGAACAGAGATTAGGGAACCAGGGCCCCCAAACCAGCATACAGATGTGACTCTAGGTCGATGTGGTAGTGAGAAATTAAGGTGTTTGCTGACTTCCAGGTAGCAGCCCTGCAGATATCCTGGATAGGGACGTCCCTAGAAGCAACCACTGATGCAGCAGGATGACAGATGGAATGAGCTCTTATCCCTACGGGAGGCTCCTTGCCCATCAACCGGTAGCAGAGATCAATGCAGGATGTTATCCATCTGCCAACTGTCCGCTTTGCTGCAAGTCTGCCAGATGCGGCCTCAGCGTAGGTGACAAACAGCTGGTGAACCTCTCCCCAAATTCCAGTCGTGCACTCTTTGTAATAAGAGACCGCTCGTCTCAGGTCCAAGGTATGGAACTGTATTCGGCCTCTGAGGTGTAATTGAGGTAGTACACCGGCAGAGTCAACACTTGGCTGATGTGAAACTCTGACACCACCTTTGGAAGGAATTTTGGGTGGGGTGCAGGACAACCTTGTCTCTGTGGAACACCAGGTAGGAAGACTTGACAGAGAGCACCTGTAGCTACCAATCCTTCTGGCTGATGTCAGAGCCACCAAGGAGGCAGTCTTCATGATAGATGTGACATCTCACACCTGTGCAACAGTTCGAATGGCTTGCCCATGAGCTTTGCCAGTACCAGCAGTAGATCCCACGGGTGGTGGTGGTATCTACACGCACCAGAGGAATGTGGTCAAGGCCTTTAAAGAACGCCAGGCCACCTTCTCCTGAGTCACTATATGCTGACCGCCCATGCCGATAAGCAGAGATGGCTGTCAGGTACATTTGCGGTCGAGATCGAACGCCTCTGGAAAAAGACCAAAGGTAGTCGAGGATGCTAGCCGCCAGATAGGACGAAGGGTCCAAGCCATTGCCCTGACACCAAATGGAGAATCTTCCATGCGAAGGCATAGCACCTCCTGGTTGACTCCTTCCTAAATGCCTCAACTACAGTGTGTACATCTTCGGAGAGACTCAAAGCCTGGAACTCTACTGCTCAGGAACCAGGCTGTCAGGTGCAGGGATTGAAGGCCCAGATGGAACATCTTCCCCTGATTGATCGAGAACAGGTCTGGGCATGCTGGAAGATGCCTCCGTGGCCTGGTGCTGAGGCTGAGGAGATCTGGATACCAAAACGGTGAGGTCAGTCTAGGGCTACAAGGATCACCGGCACCTTGTCCCTCCTGACCTTTAGGAGCACCTTGGGATGTGGAGTGAAGGCAAAGAAGAGGACTAGGGTCCACGGCCTCAAGAAGGCATCCCCCTGCAGCGAGCCCTGCTGAGGAGGGCGGGCATAAAACAACCTCAGCTGTCCATTCTCCCTGGAAGCTAACAGGTCCACCTGAGGGATGCCTCGCTCACATGGCTGAGGGCATCTGCCAGTTGATTCGAGGCTCCTGCCACATGGATGGCCAGGAGCTATGCCTCCAGATGGCTTATGAGGGTCCAGACATGGAGCACTTCCTTGCACAGAGCCGGGAATGCGTGCTGCCCTGCTTGTTGAGATAGTTCATGGTTGTGGTATTGTCCATCTGGACCTGCACCACTTGACCCAGAAGGAACGGAGCGATTGCAGTCAGTGCCAGCCAAACTACTTGGAGCTCCAGCAGGTTGATATGACATCAGGATTCCTCAGTGGTCCAGAGCCCATGGACTCTGTGATTCCCCATGTAGGCACTCAAGGCCGAGAGGGAAAGCGGCATCGATCGTCAGAACGACTATCGGCTCGGGGTGGACAAACGGGATCCCTTCCTGCAGGTGTTCTAGGATGGTCCACCACTGGAGAGCATCCCACATCTTCTGGGTCACAGTGACCAGTTGGTCGAAATGACCCCGTCGCTGAGTCCACTGGCTGGCCAGCTCCCATTGGAGGGGACGCATATGCCACCGGGCCCATTGGACCATGGCAGTGCAGGCCACCATGTACCCCAGAAGGCACAGGAAGTCCCAGGCAGGGCGCAAGTGCCCAACCAGAAATGATCGGGCAAAGGAGGAGAGAACCGCCGCCCTGTCCGCCGGGAGACTGGCTCTGGCTCAGCAGAAGTCGAACTCTGCCCCGATGAAGCAGATCACCTGTGAAGGTACGAGTTCCGACTTGGTCTCGTTGACAAGGAGACCAAGTTTGATCCAGGTCTGGAGAGCCAGATCCCTGTATTTCTCCACCTCCTGTATGGACAGCCCCACTATGAGCCAGTCGTCGAGACAGGGGTACATTCTGACTCCCCTGACGCTGAAGGTGGACTGCCACCACTGCAATGCATTTGGTGAAGACCCAGAGGGCTGATGACAGGCCAAACGGCATGGCTTGGAACTTGAAGAGGGCACCCTCTGCTTGGAAGTGGAGGAAACTTTGGTAAGACGGATGGATCAAGATGCGAAAGAATGCGTCCTGGAGATCCAGTGAGCAGAACCACATGTTCTGCTCAAGAGAGAGTATGATCTGAGACAGAGTTACCCTCCTGAAATGTGTGAGAGCTGAGAAATTGGTTCAGGTCATGCAGATCTAGAATGGGGCACCAGACCCCATCCGTTTTGGGACCAGAAAGTACCTGGAAATGAACCTGGGTTGACAGGGGATCTGCGACTCTGGCCACTACCTCCTTGCAGAGGAGCTGGGTGATATTGTCTCAGAGAGCCGACTGAACGTGCACAGACACCATCTCCTACCGTGGGGGTGGGCTCGGCTTGGTGGGTACTGCTCAAATTCCAGAGGCAGCCACTGGCTGACCACTTCAAAACCCACCTGTCCATTGTGACAACGGACCACTCAGAAAGGAAGTAGTGGGCCGGAAACCCCATCCCATCACTGTGTAGGCTTGGAGGAGGAGGATCCGGTTTGGGGACCACCGAGACCCATTCCTCCGGGCTTACGGCCACCGGGGCCCTGACTTGGGCCGAGGGAGCCAAGGCTGAGCTTGCTGCTGTTGCTGCTGCCCCAATTGAAGATGGGGCTGTTTGGCCGCAGGGGCCGAAGGACGAAAAGGCTTTCTTTTCTGATTTTTGGAATCCTGAAATTCCTTCTGAGCAGAAGTCACAGAGTCCAAGGTGGCACTGGACTTCTCTATGTGCTGGAGGTGATCCATCTACTCCTGGGCTGAAAAGATCGGTATTCAGGAAAGGGACATCCGTCAATTTGTGCTGTGTCTCCTCTGTGAAGGTGGAAACCCTCGCCAGGCCCTGCAGCGCATGGCAACCGTGGCTACCACCGAGCAGGCACAAGATTCCCTGATGTCCAGTGCCATCTGGAGTTGCTGCTTCACAACTGCCTGGCCCTGGTTGCAGACTTGCTTGACTGTGGTCTGGAGGTCTGCAGGGAGATGAAGAAGGACCTCATCCAGAGAGCCCAAGAGGACATGAGAAAAATGTGCCATGATGATGGCCGAGCTTGCCTGATGAAGGTGAAGTGAAGAGGCACAGACTTTCTGGGCGAATGGTCTAGTCTCCTGGACTCTTTGTCCGGGGTCTATCGAAGGCTCTCCCAAATCTCCCAAGTGCCTAAACACAGATTCAGTCACCAATCCCTCAGCCGAGGGTGCTCTATGAACCGAGAGGGAGCCAATAGGGACTGTGTATTTGTGGGCCATCCGGGCTGAATGCAGAGGGCAGGAGGCAGAGTGCTGCCACAGCTCAAGGCCAGGCCAACAATGGCCTTGGCCACTGGGAAGGCCTCTGTCGGAGAATCTCCTCATTTGAGGATATCAGTGAGAGGGTATTCGCCCATTTCTGGATGGGCTCCAAGGGCATCCCCATGGATTTGGAGATGAGACGGAGGATACCTTGAAGAAGTGGGACCCTCCTCCATCGAGACTTTATGATCTGGCTTTCGCCCAAAGGACAGGAATGCAAGTCAGAGTCCTCATATCTCGGATAGATCGGCCGACCACCTGAGTCACCTTCCACCCGCCTAGGATGGTCAGGATTGAGGGTGACAGACAGCCTATGCAGAAGGCCCATGGCGGGCCGAGACTTTTGCAGGAGTCCTGGAGATATGCTGTTTAGGTGGCAGTTCACACAAATTGGTGGAGAGGCTGGTTTGGGCCGAGCTGGGAGAGTCTTGACCAACTCTGCAGGCGGAAGGATGGTATGGACAGGTTCCTGGGGAGTCAGCATCGGCCTGGAGGCGACAGCCAAGTGATGGCCAGAATGGAAGCCGGAGTCTACTTCATACCGGGTCATAACTGCCGCAGCTCCCCTCCAAGGGTGGTAGAGAGGGTCCAGGCTGAAGTGCCCTCCCGAGCTTACTGCCAGCTGCAGGTGAAGTCCTCCCTCGGCCGACAACAGACTTAAGGAGGTTCCCCCTCCGAGGGTGGTCGACAGGGTCCAGGCTGAAGTGCTCTCCCCAGAGCTTACTGCCAGCTGGGGGTGAAGTCCGTCCCCCCTGGCCGACAAGAGATCTGAGGAGGCTCCCCCTCCGAGGGTGGTCGAGAGGGTCCAGGATGAAGTGCCCTCCCCAGAGCTTACCCCCAGCTGCGGGTAAAGTCCCCTCCCCCAGCTGACAACAGATTCGGGTGTAACCCCCCTGCAAATGGGGGTTCCCAAAAGACTTCCAGGAGCTTGCTTGAATGCTCCAAGCCTGAATGGTGTTTGGCGTTTAAGCCATTTATCAGTGAGTGTTTTTAGAGCCTCTGGTACTGTCTCTTTAAGAGCTGTCTGCTTGCAGACATAATTAGTTTGTATGGGGGGACTGTGTGCTTCTCTGTTTGAGTACCACTGAGCTGCTGCCAATTCACTCCATTTTTGCAGTCACTAGGAGTGCAAAGGGAACCTATCTGAAAGATGTAACTGTTTGCCAGAAATCATTTACAGTAATAATGAAATTACAGTTTGTCTAACCTGCTTTCTTTGCAGTCAGAACTGTGTCTGCCTAGTTCCCCATTCTGGTTTTGAACTGCTGAACTGGACCAATCAGTGTGGGGTAAGCTAGCTTTAAAATGGTGCCTTGGACGAATCAGAACTTGGACTCATAATCTGAGCCAGCCACAAGAGGATTGTATGGGCAGTGACTCTGGGAGATGTAGTTTAGACTTCGGGGCCTTTTTGGACCAACAGCAGCAGTCTATTGTGAGTGACAGCCAATCCAGTCAAGAACTGGGAGGAACTCAAAGGAAGTGCCCGTTTTGTCTGTTGGAGTTTCAGTTTAGCTCTGGAGTGAAGGGGAAAGAAACCCTGTGCTCCTTCAGTGCACAGTTTCAGTCAAAAAACGTGTGTAAGGCCCAGAGTTCCGGTCTGCAGCTTGTGTAACTGCTTGTTAGGACTGAATCCGTCCTGTGAAAAGAATCAAAGTATCTCTGAAGAGTAGAAACCAGGCTCACCCTGTAGAAGACTGGAGAAATTGTTGAATTGCACTCGGTCTGTCAGGAACTGAATCTGCTGTGTGTTCTCCCAGGTATTGTGCAGTAATTGCGATCGGGATAGAGAAGCAGCCTGCCTGGTATAGTACTTTCTTTTTACCATATAAATGTGAAGAGTCCGTGGAGCTCAAGAGTAGCCCTGCTGATGTTGAAGGACCCTATCTTGTTTGGAGGTCGTGAGTACTAATTCAGGTCGCTCCTGTTGAATTGCCACATTAAATCCAAATGGAATCACTGTACTGCTGACTGTTTAAACTAATTTTCTTTTCACTGTGAAAAGGGCCCTACCAGCTGCCACGGTTTGGACTAGCCACTAGGGCTTGGGTACCCAGGGACAGTAACTGGTAGGGATAGGCCTATGCACAGAGCCATAGGTAGATAGTAAAGTGATAAGCTAATTAACCTGATTTCCCCTGTCCTTGTTATATCCCCAAATAAATCAGAGCTGCTTGTTTCAGCAAAGTTATACTGCCTGAGGTATTTGTCTATGTTAAAGTACTGTACTGTGATTGTTGCACTGTATCTTATTTCACAGGAGGTCCCAGTGCCGGAACTAGTCCTGGGGGTAAGTGTATACTGTGAAGGTAATTCTGATATATTGTGTGGGCCACTAGTGGGAAGAAAGGGGGGTTGCAGTGTCCCAGAGGGCTGTGACCAAGTAAGTTTAACTATTGCAAACCCTGACCTCTGGGTGGAGGCACCCGCCATTGGATCCAGGCCCCTCAACCTGTTAGTGGCAAATCAGGCAGGGGTAGTAGCCCCTGGGATAACGCCATCTAGGGGTTACACAAGGAGGCTCCCCCTCCAAGGGTGGCTGAGAGGGTCCAGGCTGAAGTGCCCTCCTCAAAGCTTACCGCCAGTTGCGGGTGAAGTCCCCCCCCCAGCTGACGACAGGTACGAAAACCGGATGCTGAAAAAGGCGCGAGGGTCTGTACAGTGGACAAAGAGAGGACTTTTTATTGGCGCCATTTTTCAAATTCAGTTTGCTGCACCATCAAACAACCAGCATTTCATGGACTAGATATCCCCTGCATTAGAATCACAGAAGCTCAGTCTCTTAAGTTTAACAGTGTGCTCAGAATGCTTGCTTTTGGATGATATATATTTATTTTGTTCTTTTTTTTCCCTCTCTCTCCTCTTTATTCATTTTTTTTTCCTAGCAGGAACCCTCAAACTTAGTCTCAAAAACAAATGCAGTACTGTTTTGCTTTAAGCAAGGCAGCTCAGCTTGTACATTACCTAAGTTACAATTTTAGACTCTAATTCAGGACTAGTGTACAGAAAGTGAACTCTGCTTTTTCTTAAGTTCTAGACTGCCTTCCTGCTATTTAACAGCAGTACTGCAGTAAGGGAGCTCTGCATCTAAATTACAGCCTAGACTTAATCTCAGGACTTGCCCACAGCAAGGAAGCTCAGCATTTAACTTAATTCATTTCAAGCTTCATAACTGCATTGTCTGAATGTTAGCCCCATCTTACTGTCATAGCAGCTGCTAAAGAGTGTAATGCAAACACAGTTTAGCAAATTCCTGACTGCTTTCCCTGCTAAAGTAACAGCAAAGTAAAATAAAGTGACATAATTACAAAGTGTGTGGGGATTACTACAGCCCCTCCCCACCTTGCCACCCCTCCCCTCCGTACCTGCATTAAATCGATGTCCTCTGCTTTACTTCACAGATTCGAGCAGGCTCCCCCTCAGAGGGTGGTCGAGAGGGTCCAGGCTGAAGTGCCCTCCCCAGAGCTTACCGCCAGCTGCGGATGATGTCTCCCCCCCACCAGCCAACAACAGGTACGAAGTCGGGACGCTGAAAAGGCGACGGTCTGTACAGTTGTCCCCGCCCGCAGCAAACACTGCTGTTTATAGCAGAAACCACGTGGTGGAAAAAAAACTATCAGGCTGTTTTTCCATTAGTAGCTTATCAGCTACAGCCACCAGAGGTCACTACAGTCGATAAAACTGAATATCAACTCACAAACCCTGCTTGGCAGTTTAAGTTTCATTATGTGCCTGCACGCATTACAGAACACTGGCACTACCCGACTAATATTTGGGCTAGGCTGCCTGGGCATGAGCCCTGACTGCCAGAACAGAAAACAAATTTCTAAACCCACAAAAGCAAACCAAAGAGGGGACAAAATAAATTTAAAAGCAACCCTCTGGAAATGAGTAGATCTTGTTAACTGTACATTAAACACAGTGCTGATCCATCTTATTCAACAGCTCTGTGGCCCTCACTTGTCTCACCTGTGGCACTGTTTATTGCTGAATGAAGATGTTTCAGCCTAATAAGGGTATGCACCCTGATGTTTTACCCGGCAGGGGCCCTGCCCTGGTTGTCATATACATCTGCGCTATTATCTGGGTTGACACGATAATGGGTGCATGCTGCTCCCCTAACCCGCTCTGGGGTATGCAGGATTGCCTGCTCCCACACCTCACAGATTGCCCTGTAGTGTCATCTCTAGACACACTGCTAATGATGCATGGCTAACCCTCAAGGGGGCTTGCCACCACTTGATCGCCAGCATTAGAGGCAAATAGGAGAATCGTGCTCACTGCCCTGGACTGAGAGCTCTCAGCTGCCTCGTCAAAATGCTGCTGCTCCGCTCTGGGGATACTGAACAAAATCCTGGGCCACCAATTAATTACTGCACTATAGGGACACCCCTTGACCCAAGCTGGAGCAACACCAAGGGTCTGACATCGCCCATATGAATGCCTGTAGCCTGCGACCCAAATGCATGAGGTCCAATCTTGGGTTGCCCTGTTTGGCCATCTCTGAAACCTGGCTCAAGCCACATATCCAGGCCCAGGAGGTGGAACTAGCTGGCTACGATACCTTTAGAAAGGACCGAGAGGGGAAAAAAAGCTGGAGGGGCCCTCATCTATGTGAGAACATCACTGGAGGCCTCACTAGCCCCTCACCCCCAACTGCACTCCCCACTTTGCGAATCAATATACATTAGGATAATCCTAGGCCATGCAGAGCACCCAACTACAGGATGCATATATAATCCTCCAAAACTTGCCCACTTGCTTTGGAGGACCTAACAAAAACACTGGCGGGCACTGTTCTTCCGGAGTTGCTGCTCCTGGGGACTACAACTTAAACTGGGATACTAGCACAGAGCAAGCTCTCAGAGCCTGGCTCCTTGAAGCTAAACTGTCACAGGTCTTCACTGAAATCACCAGACATAATCCAAGAACAGGGAACCAATCCTGCAAACATCAAAATGACTGGCGAATGTCAGATGCCTTGAGTGACCACTCACCAACTTTCTGCATTTGGAAGAATAAGCCCACTGAGGTCCCCCCAGACTCATTTCAGCCAGAGATTTCTCAAAATTCTCAAATGAGGCCTTCCAGAACTACCTGAGCGGAGATGACTGGACTCCAATTGAGTTCCTCCCCAGCGGGAAGGAAGCTGCAGCATTCTTCCAACTCACATTCTCATCTGCAGCAAACCTTCATGCCCATCTAAGAAGAATTTGCGCCAAGGGTCGCTGCGCAGGTGGATCATGAGAGATCTAAAATCCTTAATGATTAGCAGAGAAAAGGCCTGGAAGGAGTACAAATGCTTGGCACTCTGAGGTGACCTAGTCGTCTATAGGTCACTGAGGAATCAATGTAAAAAAGCCACCAAGACTGCAAAGAGGGAATACCTTAAAAATCTACAGCGGACAAATCTGTTTGACCCAAGGTCCTTTTGGTCCTGCATAAATGACCTAATAAAAGGTAATAAACCCCCCCTCCGCCCCAAGGCCACATAATCAGCAGTGGACAAACGCTAACCAAAGGAAGTGATGTAGCGGCCACCTTCAACAGATTCTTCACAGACTTAGGAACATACCAAACAAGCTTACCCCCCCTGAAAGGAGGATCCAGTAACAACTGAAGTACTGAATCCTATACTACCAAACTTCCACCTAAGGACAGTATGCACCAAGGAAGTACTCCCCCTCCTACTGTCCATAAAGTCCAATGGAACAGCTGGACCAGATGGTCTGGACCCCAGGCTGCTCAAGGCTACAGCACCAGTCACTGCCCTTCCTATTACCTGGCTCTTAAATCGGTCCTTGCTGGCTGGAGTAGTACCCAAAATATGGAAGCAGGTGAATGTGGTGCCAATCCATAAGGGAGGCTCCAGGGAGCCAATAGAAAACTATAGGCCTATCTCCCTGCTCTGCACCCTGGCAAAAATCCAAGAAAGGCTCGTCTATTGCCAACTTGAGACTACCTAGAAGCAAACCAGCTGTTGGTACCCACCCAGCATGGCTTCTGACAAAGGCATGGGACTGACTTGGCACTTATCAAACTCACCACTGATATTCTCTCGCCCTGGACAAAAGCCTCCCAACAGGGGCTGTCTTCATAGACCTGACCAAGGCCTTTGATCTGGTGGACCACCCTACTGATGGCAAAACTAAGTAAACTGGGACTAGATCATCACTCACTGAATTGGTTCAGCAACTACCTGTCTGACCGCTCTCAGCAGGTCAAGTGGAGGGGAGCTGCCTCTAGGTTTCTCCCAGTAATTGAGGGGGTACCACAAGGCTCAATTTTAGGCCCCCTCTTATTCTCGTTGTTTGTCAATGACCTCAGCAACCACTGCGGGACCAGCTCCATAGTCCAGTATGCTGATGATGCAGTCCTGTACAGATCTATTAAAGCAGATGATCTTGGAACATAACTCCAGTCAGACTTTGCCTTGATTGAATCCTGGCTACTAGAGAATCGCCTAGTCCTAAATTCCAATAAAACAAAGGCTGTCTTGTTCAGACCACAATCCCTAGGCCCTGATCGAAGCCTCATACTCCCAATCAGCACTGCAGCAGGCTCCACTATAGAGGTGGTGCAAACTTTCAAATATCTCGGCCTTGTGCTGGACCATGAACTCACCCTAAAACCCCATGTGGATTCTGTAACCAAAAATATCTATCAAAAGCTAGGCCAGTTCCACCGCCTTAGCAGCCAAATGATACCAGAGACCTGGCTGGCAATAGCCAAGAGTATCCTACTCCCTACCTTAACATACGCTGCTCCAATTCTGCATGGACTGGCAAAGCAGAGCTTCAACTGCTTACAAACCCTATATCACAAAATTGCGCACTTTGGGGAGTCACGTGATGCAGAGCACCAGCTAGCTGTGTTCTCCGAGAGCTCTGACCACCCTTCCTCCTAAACACTCCAAAACTTCAACTTCAGCTCTAACTTTAATAGAATTGTGCTTTCTACTTACTCGGAAGATTGTACGGATTCTGTAGAAACCCCAATGGAAGAAGAAATGCGTAAAGCTTTGCCAAAATACACTCCGCCGGCAACTCCGGAGAAGGCCTTGAAAAATCTAAGGCCTCAACTGTACAGCATCCCCAAACATCCTCGACTGGGACCATGGCGGAGGAACCTCTAACACTAACCAGATTTTTAGAAGAATTTTGTCCTTTTAAAGCGAAATGAAAGAATTAGCGGGTGAGATTAAAAGCATTACCTGCTCTTTAGAAGATTTGTCGCAGAGAACCTCAGACAACGAGGTGCGTATACGCTCACTAGAATTTCGAAACGAAAAAATGGAACCTGTGTTGGGACAGTTCAAACAACGTATAGCCAAACTAGAGTTAAAAGTGGAGGACCTCGAGGGCAGAAGCCGCCGCAACAATGTTGTAATTATCGGTCTACCCAAGAAGGAGGAGGGTCCTGACCCGATCAGATTTGTTCAGAGGTTCGTGGAGAAACTAGCGGGTCCTTCTCCGTTTGGACCCTGTTACACCATAGAAAGAGCACATCATGCCCTACGCCCCGTACCAGCTCACGGAGCACCCCCGCGTACCCTCATCTTCAGGTTTCTTAATTTTCAAGAGAGGCAGCTTTTCTTAACAAAAGCTAAAGAAACAAAAGAGCTGCAGTGGGAAGGTTCAAAAATCAGAGTAGCGCAAGACCTACCCTTAACTGTCCGCCAAAAAAGAGCATCTTTTCACCTGCTTGTTAAAAAGTTAATTGCTGCGGGAATTAAATTCAAAATGAGTTATCCCGCTAAGTTTCAAGTCCTGTTGGCTGATGTTTGGAAATCCTATGACAACATGGAAGTCGCCACCACACGCTCCAAGTAGCCCTTCCGATCTCTTTAAGCCCTCCTGAGGGCATCTAAAGGGCATTTCTAGTTCGTGTACTGAACATCTGCTAGGGGTTCTGAACTCCTCGTTTAGTTGGCGCTCCTGGTGGGGGCATGTGAACTGCCCCGCATGGCTCTTACTTTCCCATTTGATCTCCGGTTGGAATAAAATCTGAGTTTGTTGAAGCGCTGAAGGGGATTCTCTGGCTCCCTCTCCTTGTTTTCAGCTTCCATTATTTTCATCATTTGCCTTGCCCTCCGATGGCATGTTTGCCCAGATCAAGGGGGACCAGTTGTTCCGACTCGTTGCTGCGGTGGTGGCATGGTGACCCAAAGCAGTTTTCGGCTTGTTTTTTTTTTTCTGCCTTTCTTGCAGAGGGGAAAGTTTACTTCAGTCAAGACTTGAATTAAAGCAGTTCTGAGTATCAATAATGGCAATCTGCCACTAGATGGAGCTAGAGGCCGTCCTGTGGTTCAGATATGTTACAGCAGAAGTAGTAATACATGCAAGGACGCCACATTATTAATAAGTCTTTTTTTTTTCTTATCTTTTCTCTGCTTTGACTTTAATGTGTCGGATATATTGGCATAATAATCTGTGGCTGAGAATTCACTTCAAGTTTCGAGTACAAGAAAAGCGCCTGATATATAAATACGTGAAGGAATTACTGGGGCATAGCCCATTATTGTTTATGTTTGTTTTAAACAAGCTGGTCAACACAATTGTTTCACACTGTATTCTTTTCGATGGCCTGGGGTTTTATTTATAAAATATGCAATCAATGTTATAGAGTTGGGGCATGATAGTTATGTATGGGAACACCATAGTTATTTCCTGGTTTCCTCACTCTGTACTATGAATCAGTTTAAAATAACTAGTTCTTTCTTTGGTTTACATAGGATTGGAGTGTTGCGAGGCTATGGTTAGTTTATACTGTGTGTGCTTAATCGTTTGTTACGTGGAGTTGTGACTGGGGGGGGGTGGGGGCTGTAGCGGACTGGCTGTGTGATCTGTTGTCATGGGCCATGATAAATGCGGGTTGGGATGGGGGGAGGGGTTCGGGATTGTTGTGTACATATTGTTGGGAGGAGTGTTAGAGGGTATCTAAACCTGGGATGGGGAGGGAGGGTGGGGAGCATTTACAAAGAAGAGAGAAAAGGAAGAACGGACTTACTGCACGGATAGATAACCACAACCTCAAGTAATAAGATGTCATTGTCCAGGACAATTAGACTTATCAGTTGGAATATAAAAGAGGCCCGTCAGAAAACCAAACGGTATAAAATTCTGAAAGACTTAAATCTTTTGAAAGCCGATATAATGTTTATACAGGAAACCCATCTACTTAACAGTGAAGCTAATTATATGAGGTGCTTACAGACAGGACAGGTCTTTGCTTCCGAAGGTAACACCCAAAGTAGGGGAGTGATGGTGATGATTCATAGATCTGTGCCCTTTAAATCTCTTCAAGTAATCAAAGACATTGCAGGAAGATTTATTTTGGTAAGAGGAAACCTACACACTCTGGAGATTTTACTTGGATCTGTTTATGGTCCAAATACAGATACTCCAGCCTTTTTTGTACAGTTAATGGAAGCATTAACGCCATTCCTAGATATCCCTATAATAATAGGTGGGGATTTAAATTTGGTATTGGATCCGTCACTAGATAGATCCAGGCCCTCCTGTAAGGGTCTTTCCCCGGCTCAAAGAGCAGTTAGAGAACTCCTGGACCAGACAGGTCTTTCTGACGTGTGGAGAATCCTCCACCCAAAAGCTCGGGAATTCACTTTTGTTTCTCAGGTTCATGGCATGGCATCCCGAATTGATTATATTCTCGTCTCGCGTAATCTTCTGTCTGGTGTAGTGGACTCGGGTATTGTCACCGGCCCACCCTCAGACCACTCAGTAGTTTCCTGTATAATCTCCTTCTCACACCTCCCCAAAAAGGGTAACAGATGGAAACTTAACAATCAGTTACTAAGGGATTCTAAAATAGTAAACTACATTTCTTCCCAAATATCTGAGTTCATTTCAAATAATCTCAACTCTATCAAGTAGCCGGATATGGAGTGGGGAGCACTCAAAGCATTCTTGAGAGGCATTTTAATAGGTTTGGCATCCAGGAGGAAAAGGAGAGGAACAGCGTATGTCTGAACTTTTAGTCCGGATAGGATAAGGAGGCTAAGCTTTCTCCTCATTCTTCCGAGGATGATAGACAGGGTTACTTAAATTTCGTGACTCATATCTAAACTTACTGGGTGAGCAAGCGAGCTAGCAATTATCAAAATGAATGCCAGTTATACAGATCAAGGGAGAAAGCCGACCGTATGCTGGTGAGGTATTAAACAATTAGAATCCACCAAATTAATAGCTGCTGTCCAATCTATTGAAAATGGGGTAATCAGAACTTCCCTAAAGAAATTGCTGATGAGTTCAGGAACTATCTTGAACTTCTCTATGGTGCAATGAAAAACCCCCTTCAGAGGAGAAATTGCATTCCTATTTAGAAGACTTGCACTTGCCCTCTCTCTCGAGCTTCAACAAGCTTCAACTTATTGCCCCTATTACCCAGGGTGAAATAGAACAAATTATTAAAGGCCTTCCCTCCGACAAAACACCAGGCCAAGACGGATTTTCCTCTAATTTTATAAAGCTTTTTCTAAAGAATTATCTCCCTTACTTGTTACATTATTCCAATATATGCTCAATGGTCAGGCAACTGACTGTTCGCTGTTTGAGGCACTTATTGTTTTATTACCTAAACAGGATAAACCTCCTGATTTGGTTTCAAGTTACAGACCCATTTCACTTTTTAATTATGATATTAAAATCCTCGCAAAGCTATTGGCTGACCATATAAGCAAAGTCCTACCTGACTTAATTGGTGAAGCACAGGTTGGCTTCATGAGAGGGAGATCATCAGGTGACCATTTAAGGACACTTGCACACGTCCTCTCTGTGTCCAGGGAATCAGACCAACCTATGGTGCTGGTCTCCCCGGACGCAGAGAAGGCATTCGACAGGGTTTATTGGAACTATCTTCTAGCCACAATGAAAACATTTGGCTTCCCCGTTGTATTCCGGAATTGGATTGGCTCTTTGTACAAGGTACCCTCTGCTAGAATCTCTTGCAATGGGGTTAGTTCTCATCCCTTCAGGCTATATGTGGGCACCAGACAAGGCTGCCCGCTTTCCCTTCTCCTTTTCAATCTCTATCTGGAACCCCTCATTAGGCGAATTTTGCATAGTCAGGAAGTGCAGGGTATTCAAGTGCACGGCCATATCATTAAAATAACTGCATATGCAGATGATCTTCTGCTACACATATCGCATCCAGCTGGGTCTATACCTGCACTACTGAAATTATACAGAAATTTAGTGAAGTTGCTAATTACAAACTTAATGTGGAAAAGCGGTGGTATTTCCCTCAATAATAGAACTTTTAAGCATGAAATCACTGCACTGGGGCTAACCTGGAATACCAATTCTATAAAATATTTAGGACTCACCTAACAAGGAATCCAGCTCGTATTCAACAGTTAAATTTGGACTACTAGTACATACAATCGAATTAGACCTTAAAAGATGGGCATTGCTTTCACTATCCTTATGGGAAGAATTAATTTAATCAAAATGAATGTTTTTCCCCGGCTGTTTTATACTTTAAACATGTTAAATATTTGGCTCCCACTGTCATGGTTTAAGAAAATTCATGGTATAATTACCAATTTTATTTGGGATTACAAGAAATCCAGAATGGCCCATTACAAATTAGCTGCTCCTAAATTAACTGGAGGGCTGAGACCCCTCACTTTGGATTATATTACTGGGCCAGCCACGCAAATAAATATCTCAGATGGTTACAAGTAATAGATTCACCGGACCAAAGTGTCTACATACCTTTCTGGTTAAAGCTGGAATTAACCTGTATTAAGAATCAAGGCCTCTCACCGAAAGCCATGTTGCACACCAACTCAAATTCTCTACCTATAATGCTCCGAAATTCTCCCATAGGTATATCTGTTAAAATCCATTCGCAACTATGTGCATTCCTAAAATACAATCATACCAGGGACCTATCTCAGCCTATAAGAGGTAACCTCCGCTTTTTAATTGGAGGCAAGCCTATTAATACCTCTTGGCTTCCTCAACTCGGAGAGTGCCAATTAACTGATTTAGTCACGGTGGATGGGCAATTGCTCACTGCAGCTGAAATTTTGAATAAATTTCATCTTCCACATACGGATATATTTAAAGTGTTTCAACTCTGACACCTTCTGTTAAAAGTGTTGGGTTCACTCTCGATAACTTTGGCAAAAGTGCATTTCCAAATAAATTAGGCCCCTTAGCAGGTTTAGCACATGCTGTTTCCAAATTATATTACATTTTATTCAATTGGGCCTACCCCAAAATTTACTTTCGACCTCCTTCTGGTCTTCGTTATTTCCGACAGTTGATTAATTGGTCTTCACTATGGCACAGTTGCTACAAATACATTTTGCAGGATCGGCTCAGACTGATGCAATTTAAACTGTTACATAACATTTACTATTCTCCCCAGAAATTAGCAAAGTTAGGTACTGTATCCTCCTCTATATGTATTAGATGTCACCAAGGTGAGGGATCCCTCCACATTTTCTGGAACTCTCCCAAGGTAGTTTCACTTTGGTCCACAATAAAATGTGGGTGGATCCTTACTAAGTTTGAATGACCTCTTTACACTGGAGATATGTTTGCTAGGGGATGTTGCAAACATCCGGTCACGAGAACAGAAAATATCATATGGCCCTAATCTCGGCATCTGTCAAAAAGTGGTCCTCAAACATTGGAAAGACACCGTAGAAATTTCTTATATAGAGTGGTTACAAGAACTACTTGCCAATCTAAAACGGAGAGAACCATAGCTAGCCTCCAGAATAAAGTACCAAAGTTTAACACAATTTGGGGTCCCCTATACACATATATTCCTTACAATCGTAAGGGCAGTTCTTCCTTTGGTTAATTATATTAGAGGTGGGAACTACCCACTGTGCTGGGTTGGTGGGTGGGGGGGTTTTAGGGGTAGGGGGGAATAGGTGTAGGTTGGGTAGAGAATAGATCCTGGCGTCATGTGATATATGTATGTATATCAAACAGTCTATGTTCCTTTTACTTGGATGTATTCTCTGCACTGTAAATTTCAATAAAATTTGAATGAAAAAAAAAAATTGCGCACTTTGCTATGAATGCTGAACCAAGGACCCATCACTGCAATGTACTTGCCTCGCTCTGCTGGCCCTCCTTTGGCCATAGACTTCAGTACCCCCTATTATGTAACACTTATAAGCTCATCAACGACCACCCCCCAGCTACTCTAGCTGGACTACTACCCCCAAAATGCTCCAGCAGGCCACGCCGTACCACTGGACTAAGGCTCCTCGAAGAACCCAGGATCAAAACCACAATTGGCAGCAAATACTTTGCCTGCACTGTCCCTAGGCTTTGGAATAAACTCCATGGACACCTTCAGCTAGCTACTTCCATAGGAAATTTCAGGAAGGGTCTAGGCAAGCTTTCACTGACCATAGTCACTGCTCCTGTCGCGAACAACCTTGATTCTCAGAACAGTTCCTTTCTTCCTCGACACCTCTCCTGTTCATCTTGTACCCTTGACTCACCCAAGCATTTATGTGACACTAGCCAATCAAACCCTGTCTTATAGTATTGCAATTACTACAATTTCTGTTAGTTAGTTAAATACCCTGCTGTATGTAATACTGCCTGGCATGGAACACTTTATCTCTGACCTTGTATTGTCTGTTCAGAAATGTACTGTACTGTATAAATGCCTCACTCTATGTAACTAAGTCCATGTTGCCCCTGAAAAAGGGACCTTGAGGCCCAGAGGCCCTACCAGTTAACAAATGTAATAAATAAATCCTCGTAGCATTGACGCTGCCTGCATTAAAGCCTCTCCTCTTCCGAGGAGGACCAGGAAGAATGGTGGTGGCGCCACTGCTTGGAGCACTTATGCGCTTTCTTCAGCCTATCAGTCGAAGGGATCTGATACTGGACTTAGACCACTGGGAAGACTGATGGGGTCACTCAGAAGGAGCCAGGGAAAACCGCGGCTCTTCCAGGTCAGGGACTGGGACCGTGAAGAGGTTCCCAGTGAGCTGAGTCTCCTCCTCAGCAGGTCCAGGCAGGACCGGAATCCTGAATAAGGAGATGTTGGCCTCATCTAGCGATGACAGGTTGACGGGGTCGATCATAATCTTGACCAGGTCGTCGTCCCACGTCTTGGCCGACTGACCTGACGGAGGTACCATGAAGCCAGTGGCCGAGGTCGCAACCTCGACCGAAGTCAAGACAGCAGATTCCTGGGATCGAGGTCTCTCACGATTTCAAGAACGTCGTCGGCAAGATTAACCTTCTTTATCCTCCTTGTTCTTTTTACGGGAGCGGGAGATGTGCACCCCTAAAAGACCCTCTCCTTTGGTGGAGAGAGAGACTGGCACATCTCCTTAAAGAAGCCTGAGAAGGTGGAGTCCAGACAGAGCGGGATGAAGGCCAATGAGGAAGAGGACGATCAGCGGACCATGCCGCCTCCTCTTGAAGACCTTCAGCTGCTCAGCAGACCGGCGCAGCTATGGAACCGTAGCGAGACCTCTTTTGATTTGACCTGCGGGTTCCGTTTTTCGGTCTGCCCAACTGAAGTCATGCGAGACGATCGTCCAAGACATTGGGTTGGAACGTGTGACAAATTTCGCTCACCTGGGTATCGTGATCATGACCCAGGCAACAGATACATGAGGCATGCGGATCGGCCTGAGATATCTTTTGCCCATAGGGTCAGTGTCGGAAACTGGGTGAGAACTTGTCCTCCATCATGGTCATAATCGCAAAGCGATTTGGGAAAACCCAAATGAGTTTAAGCTTTGGTAAAACCGGAGATTTGTTCGCCAGGGCCTATTGTAACATGTGAGCGATAAGGGGGGGGGAACCTGAATCTTCCAGTGGAAAGGAAGATCTGGCACCAAGGGGCGGAGCCGAAGGATATACCAACCAGGGGTGGGTGGGAGTAGCCAGCTTTTAGACCTTCCGGCAAGATTCTTAATGGGAAAGGACATGCCAAACAGTGTGGCTAGAGCAACACATCCATGATCCTACAACTGTTCCTTCAGCGGAACAAAAGATCCAAGTGTAGAGGGAAGAATCGGAAGACCATCAGCTAGATGGAAGAGTCAAGCTTGCAGACTGTTCTGGAGACTGAGCATGCTCAGTGAAAGGCTGCCCAAATGTAGATCGTAAACTGATAGGTCTGAATAGTTAGTCAGAAATCAAAGCACTTTTTCTTTTATTTTAGGTGCACTGAACAAAAAAAGAGGAATCCCCTTACCTCCATGGGAGTTCCTCTGTGGATGTTTTAAATTTTTTAATCTGATTCCCAAAGAAGGGAAGGGATCGTAATTTGCCCCAGAGGAGCTAGCTGTGTGAACTCTTCCACTTCCTTATCTCCAACTCGGCCCCCTCGCTCAGACACTTTGTGATGTCCATACAGGGAGAGCAGAGAGGGTGAGATCCATTCACCTCTATGGAGGTGTTTTTAAATGCTTTTTTCTGGAATTTAAACAGCTCCTAACACCTCATGGAAAAATCTGAAAAATAAAATACTTAGTCACAATTCAGCTTGTATTTCATGTATCTTCTATATACAACAGTGCCAGTCAGGATGCAACACAGTAATGCTGTAGTATATCACAAAATGCTGCAGTATGCTGCAGGGAACAGTATAATTTAATGGCAATTAAGCCCTTTGTTACTGCAATGTTTTGTAACAAGTCATTTACTGCAAGTTACTGCGTTGTATCCTGGCTGGCTCCCCTGTATTTCTCCTTCCCTTTATTTATATCTGATGAAATGTATATGACTTCATTTTCATAATGCCTTAGAGTTCATCTGCCGCTATAGCCAGGTCTCCACTTGAAGTCATATTCCTCTACATTTGACATCACAATCTGTTGCTATTGGAGTAATTGTGATGTCACAGGCAAATATTATGATGTCAGGTAGGAATAGGCAACGTGAATGGATAAACTATTTTGGAGTAAAGATTCTGTTTTCATGCAAATGGCCTCACCACTATAATTTGAGGATGAGAAACACAGAGCTGAGGTGAAATAAAAGCTGAACTAAGTCTAAATATTATGTTTGTTAAAGTTCACCAGAAAGTGTTAGCTACCCTTTAAAGCAGCAGGCTGGATAACCAGGAAGTGGTTATGGAAATTCCACTTTTTGTCTTGTCTGGTTCATCAAAAATTCAGATTCACGAATCTGTATTTTTTTTGGTCCCAGCATTTCTCTATTTTGAATTATAAATTAAAGTTCACTTTTGTTGTAGTGCTACAGGAAATATGGCAGCTGCCGTATTTGGCTTTATCTTCTGTACAGTATGTCCGCTTGGACGTGCAGTGTTCAACTAACAAGAGCCTTGTTACAAAATTTCAAAATAGCCACTGAAAAACTCCCATGGAGGTAAGGAAGTTTCTAATTTCTTGTTTGGAGTACATAGAAAAGTGATCTTTAAATGCTGGATCAACAAATGCGTTTCCCTGATTTTAATCTTTCCCCAGTCCTACTTAGAAACATAGAGAATGACAGCAGAAAAAGATGGATGGTCCCTTCAATCTGCCTATGGTTCCCTATCTAACCCCAGGACCTATTCCATACAGGGTTCCAACCCTCCCTATCCAATTTCCTATTCCTGTAACCACTATACCCTTACCCTTTACACTGCCCCAACCATGTCTGAAACCATTAACGGTTCTGGCTCCCACCACCTCCGCTGGTAGACTGTTTCACAGTTTCACCCCTCTTTTTGTAAAATAATACATTTTCATATCCCTCTTGAACCTCCATCCTATCAGTTTCCACTTGTGCCCTCGTGATCTTGAAGGGTTACTCATGCCAATTAATTTCCCGCAGTTCACCTTGCTTATTCCTTTCAGGAACTCAAAGGTCTCTATTACGTTCCCTTTCCCATCTGGTCTCCAGCAAGAACACATTCAGTGCCTTGAGGCGATCCTCATAAGACCTGCCCTGTTGGCCCTGACTCATCTTTGTCACCCTTCGCTGAACCGCCTCTAGTCTGTTCTTATCTTTCCTGAGGTGAAGACTCCAGAACTGGGCACAGTACTCCAGGTGTGGCCTCACCAAAGATCTATACAGAGGTAATATTACCTCCTTTTTTCTGATGTCAATACCCCTCCCGATACATCCCAGCATCCTATTTGCCTCACTATAGGCCCTGTTGCACTGGCTTGATTGTTTGAGAGAGTCACTAATGATAACTCCTAGGTCCCATTCCTCAGTCCTAGTGCTAAGTCTTACCCCACCCATCCAGTACTCTGCCTGTGGTTCTTTTTCCCTAGGTGCATCACCTTGCACTTTTTGGCACTGAATTTCAACTGCCAAACCTTAGGCCACTTCTTTAATCTTTTCAGGTCATTCTGCACTTCCCTGATTCCACTGTCGCTATCCACCATCCCACAGAGGTTGGTGTGACCTGTGAAGAGACATAGCCTGTCCCGGATTTCTTTGCCAATGTTGCCAATGAACATATTAAAGAGGACTGGGCCCAGGACAGATCCCTGTGGTACCCCATTCATGACCTCACCCTTTTCTGATTTGATCCCATTAACCACAACCCTCTACTGCCTCCCTTTAGCCAGTCATCTATCCATCTTCCTATGTCCTAGACACCCAGGTTCTCCATCTTCTTCAGCAATCATCTGTGAGGCATCAAATTGAAGCCTTTGCTGAAGTTTATGTACAGTAAATCCATGGGGTGGCACCATCTAATGCTGTCATCACCTACTCAGACCCCCAAGACCTCCCTGCCGCAAACCTATGCTGTTTACTATCCTGGAGACCACCACTCTCCAGTTAGCTCACAAAGGCCTCTTTGACCAGTCACTCCATCAGCTTCCCTACTACAGATGCAAGACTGTCAGATATACAGTTCCCTGCTTGTTCCCTGTCTCACCCCCCCTCCATGGAGTGGAACTACGTCTGCCACCCCCCAGTTCTCTGGAACTACCCAAGTCTGTAATGAGCTACTGAACAGTCCTACCAGGGGTTCAGCCAATTCCTCTGCCAGTTTCCTGAGCAACCTCAGATGCATCCCATCTTGTCTTGGGGACTTGCAGTATATATCTTTAGGACTGCTAGCCCTTTCGAGACACTACTTCTCTCTACTTTATTATCTTCCAACCCACAGATGCCCACAGCATCTCCAATGATGGGGAAAGGATCACCACTCTGGTTCCCTAATTGGAGTCCAGTCTTTATTGGACAGGCATGCATGCTTGCTGAACAATGTCAGGCTGCTCTTTTATATATATATATATATATATATATATATATATATATATATATATATATATATTTCTATTTATGTCCTTGTCTCTCTATGCCAAACTCCTTCCGGAGTTGCCATGGCACCCACTGACTGCCATCCCTCCTCACCTGTGGATGGTGCTTGGGACCATCCCCATGGAGCCATGGCTGTACCCCAACCCAGGTAAAGATGAGGTGGAGGGCTTACCCTCAAAGTCTTGCATTTAGGTCCAGAGGCTGGGCGGCAGGACTGACCGGAAGGATCGGGATCAGTGCTAGGCGCTCCTTCAACCTTGGGCATAGGGGTAATTTTTCCTGGTTTTCTCCCGAGGATGTCGGCATGCAGAGGAGATCCAAGGAGTGTGTACATGCAAAGGCATGTCACTGCTCCTGGATCCTGGATGACATCTGTGCCTCCCTGGTGCTCCCGACTGCACTTCCACCTGTGGTCACCCAGGTGGCAGTACTGCAACAAGGATGGCAACCTCTCTTCAGGGAGGAGGAAAGCGTCCTGTGGGATGCTCAATCCTCCCCAACCAGCCCCAATGACTCTGAGCTTGCTCCTGAACATAGGTCACTGGCGCCCGAGCAGTAGCGGTAGCACTACCGATGCACTGACGGGCTGGCCTATCACGCTGCTTTTAATTATGTTTCACCAGGAAGGCATACTGAGGAAAATAGCTCATTTCCAGAGGCATCCTGGGGAGAAGGGAAAAGGAGGAGTACAAGTCATATGAAGTACAAAGTCTCAAGAATACATTTGAGAATAAATGATAGGACGAGGTACACATCAGACAATTACATACCATCAAATGTACATGCAATTTGCAAAAATATTTGCATCACAGAATACACTGGTAGAAACTAAACAAGGCAGCAAGCGCACAAACATCAGGGTAGGCAGTCAAGTAGAGTAAACTTTGGACAGTAGTAGAAAATTGGGCTGGAAAGGAGTGGCCAAGTTAATGTCCAAGACCAGGGGATATCAGATGGTTGGTAAAATGTAATGCTGCCACCCAGCCAGAGGCATATCGAAACAGAGGCCATATCCTGGGACTAAGGGTCAGGAGTGGAGAAGGGGGGGGGACTGTGAGGAGAGAGGATGGTGGGTTTTGACAGGAGCAGATAGGGGTTGTGTATTCTCATAGGAGAATGGAGAGATTTGTGAGGTGACACTGCAGATAGGAGCGGGAGCACGTTCCACAGTTTAGGATAGTGGAAAGAGAATGCTAATTGACCAGTGGTGGTGGTAGAGCTGTGGGGGGATTGAGAAGGATTTTTGATCAAAGTTGCAGAGCGACTCGAACCACGCTGGCGACCCGTGTTCAGGAAAGAGCACGGATCGCTGGGGGTTGGCCAGGGGAAGAGAGGGATGGAGCACCTGATGGCTGCTCTCTTTCTCCGGGGGGGGGCCATCTGCAAGCTTCCACTGTGATACTGCCACCTGGGGGTGCTCGGGTGGTAAGTGCGGTATGGGGTGATAGCAGTAGAAGGGGATGGGCAGGCGTCGGCAGAGGGGTGGAGCAGGAGGCACGTCTCAGCGTGTCTCCTTGCTCCTGAGCCCTCACTACTGCCTTGAAGTCTGGGGCTGAACAAAACAACCCCTGTCACTCCTGGGTGACCCTCGCTACACTCGCAATTCATTAGGGCAGACTTCTTTGTGTAGGGTACACTGCAGAGCAGTTGTTGGGGAGGTTTAAGGGATAATTCCTCCTCACCCCACTGGGGGGGTTAACTGAGCATCAAGGGTCAAGGGCAGTGTGACCAGGAACTCTAGGGGCAGACTCCGACGACGAGATGTGTGTACATGGGAAGTCTGAAAGAGTGGAGGGAAGGAGTAGTAAGGTGTAGAAATACAAAAATAAAAATTGCGGAGGGAATAAGTGCATTGGGAAGAAGCACAAATGGAGGAAGAAAGATAGGAGGGAGGTTACCAGTCCAGAATTTGGCCATGAAAGAGGCAGTGGGACAGACATCTGGACTCCAGGGATGGGACTGATAGGGCTTTATAAACATGAGTTTGAGGTGGGCAGGATAGGACAAAGCAACAAAAAGAGCTGAAAAGGGTGTCCAGTTTAGTCAGGGTGGTTTTAGAGCTGCACTGTAGACTACATTAGCACAGTCAAAGGAGGGGAGGATCATTTTTTGTACAATTGCATGGTGTGCAGCTTGAGGAATACAATCCTTGTTCATGTAGAAGGGACCAAGCTTGGAGTGAAGGTTCTTTTAAACAGCAGACGTGTGCTGAAAAGTCCAGACAGTGGTCTAGCCAGACCCCAAAGGTATCTATATGCAGTGACATTTTCAATGGGTGTGCCATCCAGGGTGTGAAAAGATGGTGGTGGGGGAGAGGCTGGAGTTTAACTAGCTATTGTCTAGTGCCTAAGGACATGAAGACTGACTTTTGGTATTCAGGAACAGCTGATTAGACTGGAGCCATAGCTGAACCTTGTTGAAATCAAGTTGCAGTCTAGCCTCGCATCAGCATGAAGTATTAGACATGCATGAGGCGGTGTCATCATACATGTGGATTTGACGAGGAGCAGGCTGAAGAGATCATTAAGAAAAATTTAAAATAGAGGACAGAGTACTGAGCCCTGCGGGACTCCAGTGTTGATAAGGAGTGAGGTGAGTAGGAGAAGGCAATCTTAACCGATTAAGATCTGCCTGATAGGTAGGAATGGAACCAAGTTGTGGCCGAGGAAGTTAGCCCAGCAGCCATGAGTTTTTGGAGGAGAAGGGAATGGGCTACTGTCGAAGACTTTAGCCAGAGTTGACAAATATGGTGGAGGTAACATGACCCTGGTCCGTATATTGGTGAATACGGAGTCAGTGAGATGTATGAGGGAGGTGGTGGTGATGGAGTGTGACTTGCGGAAACCAGACTGGAAATAAGTGAAAAATGAAGTAGAGTCCAGGTAAAAGGTGAGCTGAGCAAGGACAAAACGTTCTTGGAGCTTAGCTAGAATAGGAAGTAAGGAGATAGGTCGATAGTTCCTTGGAGCTGTGGGATCACTGCCTTTGGGGAGAGGAATAACTGTAGAGTGTTTCCAAGTAGTGGCAATAAGAGAAAGAGAAAAAGGTTGAGTAATGTGTCAATGGGGGAAGCTATAGCAGAAGTGGAGACACAGAGCAGTTTGGGGTCCAAGTCATTAGAGCTCTTTCCCTTGCTAGGGTTCAAGACAAGGAGGGCCTTAAGAGCCTCATTAGGTGATATGCGTGAGAACGAGAAGGATGGAGTGGTAGAATGGTTTGGTGTGGAAAGGGGGTTTAGGGAGGCACTAGATGTGCAAGGGGGGGGATGGTAGTTAGGAGTGATGAAGCACAGGATGTGAAGAAAGTGTTGAAAGTAGATGCAACAGATGGGGGTCAGGAGTGAGTAGCAGTTTCATATGAGGATTGGGACAGGGAGCTGGGAGGGAGAACAGAAGAGGGATTTGACGACTTTTCAGAACTTGGAAGAATGGCTTAAATTGGAGTTGAAAGAGGTGGAGAAACATTCAGATTTAGCATATCTGGTGACCTCAGTGCAAGCATTCCTAAGATAACGATAATGGAGAAGTGAGTGGGAACTGGAAGTCTTACAAGCCTTCCAGGCTTGGTCCCTGGCACACATGCAGGCCAGTAGTTTGATGTTAATCCATGGGAGATGTGATCCTTTAACTCTAGTTAATTTAGGGGGAGCGTGCAGGTCACAGATTTCCAGGAATTTTGACTGGAAGTAGCAGAGGGCAGAATCAATAGAGGATTCTGTTGTGACAGGTGACCAGTCAGTGGGGTGTAAATCTGTTTATAGGGGTACAAGGTTCTGTGACCTAAAGGAGCATAGAGGAATCAGTTTGGGGGGAGCTTTAATCTGATGGACTTTGCGGATGCAGTAAATCATATGGTGGTCACTAAGGGAATCTGGCTGGACACGGAGTCAATTATGCGATGCAGATGGAAGTAAGGTCCCAGTCTAGCAGGGTGTGCTTGAGCGATTTGTGGTTTAGCCAAAGGGACAAGGCTTGGTTATACTTTAAATCCAACCCCAACCCTCAGAGAAGGCAAGCTTTTAACACCCTCCGTAATGCTTGCACCAAGACCATAAGAAAAGCAAAGGCAGACTACTTTAGGTTGCAGCTCTCGCATGCTAAACCCCCTCAGTTCTGGAAAGTTGTGCACACACTCCTTGACACACCAGCCCGGTCCTGTACTCCCACCTTCAAACTTCATGGCCAACCAGTCACTGGCCCGACCCGTGCCTCTGAAATCCTCAACCAGTTTTTCACTTCCTGTGCCATACCACATGGCTTCCACCTCCTTCCCCAGTCCCACCACCACCTCCCCTTAGCAATGACTTCAAGTTCACCCCCCCCCTTACTGAACATAATGTTTGCAAAGCCCTACATTCACTTAACCCTGCCAAGACCAGCCCAGATGGGATTCACCCCAAGCTCCTACAGATCTCGGCTCCTGCAATTGCCAAGCCCCTTACACATCTCCTTAACCTCTCATTTTCCACAGAACAGTCCCACTAATTTATAAATTAGCCTGCATAATTCCCCTTCACAAAGGCAGTGACCCCTCCTTGCCAGGCAATTATAGGCCAATCTCACTTCTTCCAGCCCTAGCCAAACTACAAGAATCCTTGGCGCACACCCGGCTAGCTGACTACCTTGCAACAAACAACATCCTCTCACCCCATCAGCCTGGCTTCAGGAAACACCATTCCACAATTTACTCCTTCCTGCACATCACCAACCATATCCAAACTGCCTCTGACCAAGGCTTCCTTACAGCAGCAGTATTTGTCGATTTAGCTAAGGCATTTGACTCTGTATCCCACCCTCTTCGCCTACAGAAGCTTGAGGCAACTGGACTTGCCCCCGTCACTGTAAGGTGATTTCAATCTTATCAATCCACCAGATTTGAATCTGTTAGAATTCCTGATACCACATGTCCACCTACCTATCCTGGCAGGTGTCCCTCAAGGCTCTGTTCTCGGTCCCATCCTCTTCTCCCTCTTCGTTAACAACCTTCCCTCCTCCTGCACCAGTTCATCAATACACATACATGCAGATGTCACCATCCTCTTTACCTCCGGTCCCAACCTGCTTGAAGTCCAAGCTACCCTACAAAGCAATTTCGACAACATTCAGCACTGGTTCAGCCAAAGCCAACTGAAACTAAACACCACCAAAACTGTTTCCATGGTTTTTGGCTCTGCCCAGAAACTTAGCCGCACTACCCCCCCCCCACACACACACCTCTCTCAACGGCTCCCCACTTGACCAAGTCACCAGATACAAGTACCTGGGCATTTGGCTGGACCCCATCTGTCTTTTCAGCTCACATTGAATTTATCACCTCCAAGCTGTGCCCAAAACTTGGCATGCCATAGCGGAACAGGGACTCTCTCCCGCTACCTGCCAGATGTGAATTTGTCTCTAAAATGATCCTCCCCATACTAGATTATGTGGATATGATTCACAGCTCTGCCCCTATAACCTCTCTTGCCAGGCTGGATACCCTTCTAAACTCATTTTGCTGCTTCCCTACAAACTCCCCCTTAGGCACCCACCACTGTGATCTTTACTCCCTCCTTGGACTAAGCCCCTTATGTCACAGGCACTATATACATGCCCTCAACCTTATCTCTAAGTACTGGTTTAACTTGCTCCCCTCCTATCTTGAGGACTGTTTATTCTCAAACTCCCTATGCCCCTATGAACTCAGGCACAGAAATGAAAGATCTTTCACCTTGCCCTTACCCACTTCTGCAGCGGGCAAAGCTGCTTTCTTCTACCGGCTTCCTTACTTGTGGATCAAACTTAACCCTACTATCAGAAACTCACCTTCTCACTGCAGCTGCAAGAAACAACTACATCTCCTTCCTCCACCCTTATGCTGCTGCCACAACTGAGCTAAACCAACTACCTCTACTGACTTTACCTTCCTACAACCCTCCCTAGTCCTTGTTAAAGATTCATTATGTAGAGCACTTACTAGTGTACTGTTCACCTCTAGATATATTCATCATATATCACGTTGTTTTGCTCTTACTGCTGTATTATATTGATTGTAATTAGCTGCTATTGTTCTGTTAACTAATTCTCTGCATTTATTGTTTGTATTTTCACTGCCCCCAAGAGTTGCACCTGGAATTGAGCCTCGGCTCAGCGTGCCTTTCCGGTTACCAAATGTTTAAATAAATAAAAGTTGGAGAGGTCATTAATTGTGTTAGGTTTAGGAGTTTACACTGGTGCAAATATTATTGTTTGCTGGCGAGAGCCAAGCCACATTAATGTCATCTAACAAGTAAAGCTCACCAGAAGTGGTATGTTAAGTAACAGTGGTGATAAGCTCAGCAATGGTAAATGTAGGGAGACCTGGATGGCAGTAAGAGCCCGCTATAAATATAGGTAAGGAAAAGGGGAAGGAGAGTTTGACGAGGAGGAGTTCGTATTGGGATGGGGAACAGAGAGACAGAACAGGAGAATATTGGAGGTTGGAGGATAAATACATAGCGACACCACCTCCCTTGCTGGGTCTGTCTTGCCTGATGAGAGAGTAGCCAGAAATAATGAGATTACTATCTGGAATCTTGTGGGATAGCCTGGTTTCAGAAAGAACCAAAACATCTGGGTGCAGATCCAATATGATAGGTTGGAGCAGGGTTAGTTTGGGGAATAGGCTCCATATGCTGAGGTGCACAATATTTAAGCCCTTAGGAAAATGTGTGGAGAGAGAGGAGGTGGTGGGGACAGAGTTGGATTCAATGTCACCTGCTGTGATGAGCAGGAGGGTGATTAGCAATTTAGCTAGTGAATTTAACCATTTTGTATCTTTAGGATGAATAGGGTGAGAGGGCAGTGAAAAGGGTTGGGATGGGAGAGGGAGGAGTTTTGATAAAGGCAGATAAGCTAAAAGGGGTGCAGAGTGAAGTATGACGGGATAGGGATGCCAGGGGTAGCTGGTTGGATTTGGGTTATGGGCGAGTGAAGAGTGTGTTGGGGTAAAGGATGGGAGACATAGGGAAGAGCAGGGCAGGAGAGAGAGAGAGAGTAGATTGAAAGGGGGTTGAGTGACTAGAGAAGGAAGAAGAGCGAGGCAAATAAAAAAGGAGATAAATATGTGCATTGTAGGAAAGTGAAAGAGGGTGATGAGTTATTAATAGTTAGAGTGAAGGGAGCTGGGTGCTGTAGTATGGCAGGACTGGATGGTTGCAGTGAAGCATAATACAACATGAGGTCACTGGGCATGCAGGAAAACAAAGATAGTGGAATGGGTGCATGGTAGCAGGCTGAACTGCCTAGTGGTTAGGATGGTAGACTAAGGCAGATCCTGTTGCCAAGGCTCACAGTTCAAAACCGTCTCAGGGAATGAAGATAGTCTAAAAGAATGTACCTGAAGGGCAGGGAGTTAAAAGGTGGGAGGAAGAATTTAATGCTGGTGAAGTTGTATAAGGTGTTGGAGGAAGAATAAAAATGTTGCAATAGGTATTGTATTGTATATACATTTTGACTGTAACATAGATTATAGTCCCGGGTCGCATTTGAACAAGGGCCGTGGCTCATATTGTCCACCCAGTAAACAAAAGTTTAAATAAAAAAATAAATAAATAAAAAGGTGAATAGTGACTCCTAGTGGCCAAGCTGTATAACCAGCTAATGGGGTGTTAAGGAGATAGTGTCGTGTGACCAGGTCACGTCATGTGGGCCACTTATATAGGAAATACTCATCCGGTGGGGGGCAGTGGCAGTGGGACAAGCACAGCCCCTTGAGTTTAGGAGCCCGAGTCATATCTGCTAGTCTGCTGCAGGTAGGGCCTCTGGATAAGCTGCTCGCTGCGCAGTGGGGAGAGATGCTTTCTGGCATACAACCTGAAGAGGGGAGACAAACAAAGTTTGTGAGGTAGAGGCAGGAAACGCGCCCTGAAATACAGAATGAATCAAAGTGTGGAGGAGGGGGGGCCTAGGACAGACACAAGAAAAACAGCAGCAACAGGTAAGGCAGAGAGTTAAGACAGCAGCACACAACTGTAAACGAAGCTACAACACAATTAAAGTGCCCCACACTCCCATTGCTGCCACCACAGACTCAGTAAGGTATCTTAAGGCACCACGAAAAAACACACACACTCCCAGTAGACCGTAACACATCACCCATGAAGAATCAAGTCAGTCATGGCCCTCTGATACTTTTCACAGCACGGACCCTCCAGTTTAGGAGCCTGAGTCATACCTGCTAGTCTGCTGCAGGCAGGGCCTCTGGGGTAATCTTCTTGCTGGGGTGGGAGATTCTTTCTGGCATACAGCCTGCTAGTCTGCTGCAGGCAGGGCCTCTGGGATAAGCTGCTTGCTGTGAGGTGGTAAGAGATGCTTTCTGGCATACAGGTTGTGGAGGTGAGACAAACAAACTGTGAGTTGTTGTTGTCCTTAAGATTTCTAGGTTTTGCTACAGTATTTGTGTGCTTATCTGGTTTCCTTTCAAAGTATATATCATTTTCCTTCAGATTATGTACCCATTGTTGATAATGTTTCATTTTAGAATCTTATGTCATTATCTGTACTATGTTACTATGTATGGAAGTTCTTGGTTTACAAGGTTCCTGACTGTAAGAACTCATTCAGTAATATGCAAGCAGGGTAGCTTTGGGTCATATGGTGGTATCATGCAGTATGGCTGTTTCCTTATGTAGTTGTCAAAAAGAAATATGGGAGAGGCTTTTGTGACAACTTCAGATGTTCATGTGGACAGAGAAAACTATTGTACAAACAGCTCCCTAATTTCTGTTCTTTATTTTCCTGTTTCTTCCTCTTTTCCCTAACAATTAAAACACCGACTTACTATTTAGGAAAAACTAAGCACGTTATTGACCTATATTTCTGTTTGAATCTCATGGAACCACTAACAATTTATTTGTATTTGAATCTATTTAAAATGTTAGTCACAAGACAAGAAGTAATTATTTGTACTTAATATGTAAGTATGTCAAATAGGCTTACAATCTAATCTCATGAAATGTTACAGGCTTGACTCTTAAGCTTAAAAAGTATACCGTACCAAGGCATCTTAAGAACTTTAACTCTTTCATAATGTTCTTGCAAGAAACCCACTTCAACACATAGACAGCCAAATTGATGCAAAGGAACTGAGTAGGGCAAGTATTCAATTGTACCAGGTCATAATAGTGCAGCAAGAAGAGCGTGGAAAGACATGTGCTGTGTAAATCATGAGAAGGTCTAGAGAGACAGGGAATAGAATAGCGTAGGAATTACCACTAACCCTTTGCTCTGCACACACTGTCTGGAGGATTCAAGTTGCTTTGTGCTGGTTGAGCCACTCCCATGGTGGAGTGGCTAGGGTACTAGCACGCAGTAGATCTGGGACCACGGTTCGGTTCCCGCCAGGTCTGCTCCTGCTACAACTTTTTATATTGATTTTCCAAAAGTAATTTCCCCGCTTCCAATTTTCTCCCCATCCCTGAAGTCCACAACCATCCCCCGAGTTGGTTATTTTAAGTCCAGGGGTGTGAGAGGCAAAGCCCACCGCATAAAACAAAAACTCCCATTGTATTTAGTGGGGTTCACTGTTGTAGTTGGATCACTGTTGTTCTGACCTTTTTTGTGTGTGCCACTGTTTTGCTTGTGGCATATATTGCCGTGTGGTCATTGCCTGTAGTGAGATGACCCTGTGCCATATTTAGTGCTGTTCAGTGTTCCAAAAAGCAGGAGTGCTGATCTTAATTAGAAGGGGTTTGCACTTCCAGGTCTGCTGTACAATTTGTGATGACTCCGGCCATTATATTATTATAAATGGCAAACTGGATGATGAATACATCACTCTAGCTAATGTTTATGGTCCGATGAACTCCTTGCATAATATTTTCTTGGAGTCATTTAATAAAATTAATGCTTCCCTCGATAATACAATTATACTGTTGGAGACACTAACAGCACTTTGGATCCACACTTAGACAGCTCTAACCATATTTTCTTGAAAATGTTTTTTGCAGAAGTGTAACTGTGACTTTTTACAATGATGCAGACCCATATTAAGCTAGTATCATTAAATATCAATGGCCTGAATTCACCTATTAAAAGAGCAAGAATTTTAGCATACTGTAATAAACTGAAGGCCCAGATAGTAGCACTACAAGAAACCCATTTGAATGAAAAAGAGTCTAAAAACCTCACAAGGAACTGGATAGCATACTCCTCCTCATACGGAGACAAAAAAGTAAGAGGGGTATCCATTTTGGTGTGAAAAAACCTTTCATTTAAGCTCAAACAACAATGGAGAGATGAGGAGGGCAGGATCATTCTTATTCAAGGGGAAACTTCCAATCACATGGACATCACTATTGGTTCTGTATATAAGCCCTTCACAGACTATGATAAATTCTTAGCCAATATAACTGCACAGTTAATAGAATTACAGGCTAATAACTTAATAATAATGGGTGACTTTAATGCATTGTTAAACCCAGGGGAGGATAAAAAATCAAATATCGCTAAATTTAATATTCAAATTTCATAAAAATGTAGAACATTTTTAGAAGAGCATAATTTACTGGACCCCTGGAAACTTTTTAATCCCAAAATAAAAGAATATACATGCATAGACCATAAAAATCATAACTTTTAAGAATTGATTACATTTCTGTCTCTAATGTTATGGTCTCATTAGTTTATACCATGACTATAAGGTCTAGTATACATTCAGACTATGCTTGTGGAACTAAACCTAAAAATATGAGATGGCCCTTCAATAGTGAACTATTCAAATTACTACAGTTTCAAAAAGATTAAGGAGACCATACAAGAATTTTGGAAAAATAATTATGCAGGTCAACAGGCAAACCAAGTTATGGGATGCTTTTAAAAGTATAATAAGAGGTAAAAATTATATTGTTCCAGAGTTGGCACAATAAACAAAAAAAAGTCAACAAGAACAGCTAAAAAGAAGCATGAAAGAGTTAGATAAGCTATTAACTCAAAACTATCCTGGAAGTGCAATGGGGCCTGATGGGATTCATCCCAGAATTCTAAAAGAACTAAGGATAGAACTAGTGACACCACTGACTACCCTCTTTAACAAATCATGGGAGGATGGGGTGGTACCCGAGGACTGGAGGAGGGCAGATGTGATTCCCCTTCACAAAAGTGGGAGCAAGGCAGAAGCAGGAAACTACAGACCTGTTAGTTTAACCTCAGTGATAGGGAAAATGATGGAATCACTTCTGAAGGAAAGAATTGTCCAGTATCTAGAGGCCAGAGGGGCACAGGACCCAAGGCAGCATGGATTCACAGCAGGAAGGTCATGCCAGATGAATCTGATAGATTTCTTTGACTGGGTGACCAAAGTAGTAGATCAGGGAGGGGCTGTGGACATGGCCTACCTTGACTTTTAGCAAGGCATTTGACACAGTCCCACACAAAAGATTAATATACAAGTTAGCCAGCCTGGGAGTGGGTCCCAAGATGACAGCCTGGGTAAAGAATTGGCTGGAGAATAGGACACAGAGTAATAGTAAATGGAGTCCACTCTGAAGAAAGGGGGATTACTAGTAGGGTACCACAGGGTTCAGTATTAGGACCGGTCCTCTTCAATGTCTTTATAAGTGACATTGCAGAGGGACTGGAAGGAAAAGTATGTCTCTTTGCAGATGACACAAAGATCTGCAACAGAGTTGATACACCAGGGGGGTGGAAAGGATGAGAAGGGACTTGGCAAGGTTAGAGGAATGGTCAAATGTATGGCAGCTTAGATTCAATGCTAAGAAGTGCAAGGTAATGCACCTGGGAAACAAAAACCCAGGGGAAGAGTACACAATGGGGGGTGAGATACTAACAACAACAAAAATGGAAAGGGACCTGGGGGTAGTCATATCAGATGACCTAAAGGTGGGCAAGCAATGTGAGAAGGCAGCAAAGAGGGCTGGGGGGATACTGGGATGCATAGGGAGAGGCATCACCAGTAGAAAACAGGAAGTTATTATCCCTCTGTACAGACAGTTGGGGAGACCCCATCTGGAGTACTGTGTGCAGTTCTGGAGACCCAATCTCCGCAAAGACATAGACAGGATGGAAGCTGTCCAGAGGAGGGCAACTAAAATGGTGCAGGGTCTGCACCGGAAGACATCGAAGAGAGACTTAAGGAGCTTAATATGTATAGCCTCGAGGAAAGGAGGAGGGGACATGATAGAAACTTTCAGGTACCTCAAGGAATCAACAAAGTCCAAAGGGTAGCATCTTTCAAAAAAGAGGTGTGCAAGAACAAGTGCACAATTTGAAGATAGAGGGGGCGCTCCAGAGGTAATTTAAGGAAGTATTTTTCACACAGAGGGTTATGGATGCATGGAGCGCCTTCTGGAGGAGGTTGTCGAGTCAAAACAGTGGTAGAATTCAAGCATGCATGGAACAGCCATAAGGCAATTCTAGGGGGTGGGGGTAGGAAGAAGTAGGCTACTGGTTAACTAGGATCTGCAGCTTATCCATTAGGTAGGGAAATGGGCAGACTGGGTGGGCCAAGCGGTCCTTATCTGCCATCAAATTATATGTTTCTACGTTTCTATCAAAAATATATACAGGAATGGTATGATTGTAAACTACAGTTACGATACCACTTAATAAAGGAAACAATCACTACCGTAAAAACATTAAAAGACTCAGGTAACTTCAGGGAGATAAGGCTGGCAAACTACTGGCCAATCTTCTGAAAGCAGGAAAACAGAATAATGCTATAACTTTACTATCTAGTGTGGACAGTGCATGCGTAGGGGGCATGGGTGAAGCAGTCACTGCCTATAATAAGGCAATGTCTGGGGCACTCAACTCCCTTGCACAGGTCCAGGTATGACCCAGATCTTCTTACTTGAGGTCCCCTTTGTTTGATGGGGACCTCAAGGTGATGAAGATCAAGGGTCGGAGGTTATAGCACTGCTGGCAGAGGACAGGGCTGAAGGCAGACAGACTGGCCCTGCATGCACACTGTGTTGTAAGAAGGTAGCGTTCCTGTCCCAGGAGGTTGCCTCCAGGAATAACTGATCAGCTATGCTTTTTCGGACTGTGGACAGCTATTACATCCAGCTTGTCTACAGCCGAAAAATGCATTTTCAGATGCTTTATGCAAGGAGTTCACTTGGTTCCTCTCGGATAGAGTGTCTGCTATCAGGCAGGGAATTCCACCAGTGAACCACAGTGTGGCCAGCAGTGGTCAGCTTGATTGTCTGAGGCACACTCCGCCTGGTTGGGGAGAGTTTAAACCAGTGGAGGTGGCTGAGGTCATTGAGGTTGTCTCGAGGCTGAAGCACACATATTGCGAACTGGACCCAGTGCCAACTCATTTCTTAATGGGATGTGTTGACTCTGTTGGCCTGGTGTTTGCCTTGATTGTCCGGTGCTTTTTGTCAGAGGGTCTTCCCAGATGCCTTGAAGGAGGCACTGGTGAGGCCCTTCTAAAAACCATCTTTAGACCCAGATGTCAAAGTGAATTACTATCCTGTCTCCAACCTTCCATTTTTGGGAAAGGTTGTAGAGAAGATTGTAGCACTGCAGCTTGGGAACACCTCATGACCTTTGATATCTACAAGCCACTCCAGTCTGGATTTCATGCTGGGCACTATATGGAAACTGCATTGGTTTGCATGCATAATTATCTCCTCAGGGTGAGAGATCAAGAGAGGGGACAATTTTTGTTCTTCTTGATATCTCCTCAGCTTTTGACAAGGTGGACCATTGTGTGTTGCCTCGATCGCCTGAGGAAATTTTGTGGACTCCCGGCACTGTCATCTGCTGGTTTAAGTCCTATCTCATAAACAGGAGGCAAAGAGTTGTGATGGGGCATTTCTCCTTCTCCTCCCCTAGCCTTCTGTCTTGTGGAGTACCTCAGGGTTCAGTCTTGTCACCAGTGTTGTTTGCCATGTATATGCTGCCCCTGGGTGAGATCATTAGGAAGTACTGTCTGAATTTTCATTGCTATGCTGATGATACTCGGTTGTATCTATCCTTTGCCCCGGGACATCCAGTGCAGTGGATGTACTGAATGACTGCCTGGCCAAGATTAATGACTGGAGGGCCTCTAGCTGGTTGCGACTGAACCCCGATAAGACAGAGGTACTGGTGGTGGAGTCGAACAGGAGACATGATAGGCTGGCCTCTGGCACAGAGACTGGACTGTTTCTGGGGTCTGTGCTATTGAAGGCCTTCTGTAGGGTGTGCAGTCTTGGCATTATCCTCGACAGCAGACTGACACTTGAATCTCAGGTGCCATCCATTGTTGGGACCAGCTTTTATCATCTGAAGAATATCGCTAGGATCAAACACCTAGTTCCACCCATGGACCTCCCCACCTTGGTATATGCATTTGTGGCATCAAGGCTTTACTACTGTAATGTGTTCTACCTCGGGGTCTCTGGAGGCACCCTCTGCTGACTGCAGCTAGTGCAGAATGCAGCTGCCAGGATGTTGACAGGAGAGCCAAAAATACTGTCACATCACCCCGGTGGTGCGTGAACTGCACTGGCTGCCAGTTCAGTGGAGGGTTCTCTTTAAGGTGGGCTTGCTCACCTTTAAGGCCTACATGGACTGGGCTCTGGCTACCTGTTGAACCTTCTAACACCTGCTGCCTTGGTCCACTCCCTCCGGTCCTTCTCTAGGGTCTCCTTGCAATTCCAGGATGAGATTAAAAACTGCTGGCGACAGAGATTTTGATATACTTGACCCCATCCTGTGAATTCCTCTCTCCATCAGTAAGGGAGGCCCCTTCAGTTAAAGCTTTTAAAGCCCACCTCAAGACTTTTCTATTCAGCCAGGCATTCCCAGACACTATCTTTTAGATAGTGCTCCTGAGACATTCTGAAAGAATGGCCCCTTCAGGAATCTGCTGCTAGGTCAGGCCTCCCATTTTGGGCAGTCAGCTTTTAAGTATTCTTAATTGATATGTTTTGTATTTTAATTATTGTGTTTTAACTGCTTTTGATGTTTTTTGATTGTATGGCACCCAGAGCGACTGGGATTGAGCACCTGAAAAATAAAATGTGCCTTGCCTTGCCTAAAAGATCAGCAGGGACAACAAATAACAGATAATAAAGGTATTGAAGAAATAGTGTTACAATATTTTCAAACTATATATCAACAACAAAAAAACATTGACACAAGACAGATTCAAATATTTACTCAGCACACTCAAATCCCACAACTGCAAGTTAATAATAGTCCAATTACATTGTCAGAAATATCTAATATCATCAAATTATTACCTAAAAACAAAAGAGCTGGAAAGGATGGACTGACAAATGAGTTTTATCAGGGATTTGCTGAAGACCTAATACCATGATTACACAAAATTATTCAGGAGGTGATGAATAGGGTGGGGGCCTCAGCAATAATGATGGACACATTAGTTTATTTTTTATTTTACTCTTTGTTGACTGGGTAAGGGCCAATAGACACAAGTACCTGTTTTCAGGAGTGACCTGGGAGCACTGGGAGGTTAAGTAAATTGTTCAGAGTCACATAGTATGCAAGTGGAGGTTGTGGGAATCAAACCCAGGTCTGTCTGCTGGATGTACCAAGCTCATTACTCTAACCTCTAGGCTATATAGGCTATACTGTACTTATCCAAAAGAATGTAAAGAAAAGGATCAATTACCAATTATAGACCAATAGCACTGTTAAACTCTGATAATAAAATAATCACTAAAATCATTGCAGCGAGACTTCTGGGGAGGTGGCTCCACTCCGCCATCCATCAAGAGCAAGCAGAGTTTGTCCCTGGTGTACTACCACGATGCCCATTAGAAAAGTATGTGCTGACCTGGTGGCACTGAGGGTAGAGGCGCTGGATGTCACACCTCATGCCATGCCAGCAACCTGGGTTCAGGAATCAGCCTGGATCATCAGGGGTTGGTGGGGGGGAGGAGGCCAAGAGGTGAATTAAGTGGCCATAGAGCAGCTCTCCTCTCCCAGGTAGGAACTCAAGTCATGCCGGTGCAGCGCTGCCCCCGGTGGAGACCTGAGAGTAAGCGCAGATGGGAGTGACTAGACTAGAGGCGGTGCTGGGGATTGCTGCTTGCACATACCTACACATGCACCTGAGCAACCGTGGCAAGGGGGGGAACTGGGAAATGGAGCTGACAGGCTCCATGATGGCCCCCCAAGGCCCGCACCAGCCCCCCCGAAGATCTGGATGTTGGTCTCTGGGGGAAGGGGAAAGTCGATGCCCTTTGCCCTTGGCCCTGTCATGGGGGGTAACCCCTGAGGGATTTATCAGGAAGGCTCAGGTGCAGGAGAGTTGGGGACCGGAGGATGAGGTGCCTGCCAGCTCCACTGGGGTGGAGCAAAAATGTATATTTAAAAAAAAAGAAAAGTACAGTTACTCATACAATATGTGCAGAAATTTTCAGAAAACTATTATGCTTTGGACGCTTCTAAAGTGTTTGATCTCATCCAAAGACAATTCATGTTTGAAATTCTTAAAGAATGGCAGATCCCAGAAAAACGTTTAAAAATCATAAAATTATTATATTACAAATCCAAGCTAGCATTTATAATAAATGGTTCAATAACAAGACATTGAAATGCACAATGGAGTACAGCAAGGGTGCCCAATGTCACCAATTATATTTATCTTGGCATTAGAACCCTTATTAATGGAAATGAGAGGAAATGGTGACATCCATGGAATTAAGGTACAAGGGAAAGAGTACAAATTCAGTGCTTTCGCTGATGATGTATTACAGTGAATTCCACATAAGTGCACATCGGATAAGTGCACATTCCTGATAAGTGCACACTTTTCCTGTTTCCCAGTTTTTTTACTATTCACATAGTACAAAACAAATCTGTTAAGTGCACACTGGATAAGTGCACATTTTGGCTAAATGCACAGTTTCACAGTTCACCAACACATCTCTCCCTACAAGTTAGCACCTCTTAAGCACAGGTGATTTTAAGCAGTTGAAGTAACATTTAACACCCTATATCACTCAGCTGGTATTGAAAAGTTGCAAACAGACTAAGGTAATTTCCTTTTTTGGGTCCACAAGCAATACAGATAATGCAGACAGATGATTGGCTGTGATATTTTTTATAGCTTTGTACTTCATTAAGTTATTTGTCAATGCTGCACAGTAGCACATTTTAATATTTTTAAAATGTTTTAGTATATTGCTATGGTAAATAAATGTGGGATGCCATTGCATTATCAGGTCTCAGTTATTGTCTTTATGTTGCATTGTAAACATAGGAGTTCGGATAAATGCACATTCCGCCTAAATGCACATTTTCATGCTGCAAAACAGGTGTGCATTTAAGCAGATTCCACTGTTATTCTTATTAATAAACCCAATAAATCAATTACAGCACTTTTGGAAAATAAACAACAATTTTCTGAAATATCAGGATATCAACTGAATCAAAAGAAATCTATGATTATGGCAATAACTAAAATGCCAACAATAATAATCACGTCAATCCATATATTTTATGCTAGTTAACTAGTTTTAATACCAAGGGTCCAATTAACTAAGCAATTGGACAAAACAATCAATTAAACTATAATATAGCTAAACAGAAGATACAAGACAAACTGAACCTGTGGCAAAACCTCTTAGTTTTATTATAGGGATGTGTGCAAATTATTAAAATTATGGTGCTATCCCATTATATTTACATCTTACAAGTGTTATATAGAACACCTGACAACAAATGGTTTCAAGAAATGAACCATATATTTAACAACATTTTGTGGAGGAGGACAAACCCTGTATTGCATGAAGCACAATAATCAGGCCAGTAGCAGAGGCGTGGGCAGAGAGCAGGGTGTTGAGGGGGTGATTTGGAGAGAGAGAAAGCAATGGGTGGAGGAGAAGGGTCTACCAGGGCCTGACCCCTCCAGAGTGCTGGGGACCCTGCCTGCACTGGGAAGAGGTCAAGCATGAACAGGAGGGAAGCAGATTGTAGGCAGTGGAAGTTTAAGCACATCAGGAAGTGGAAGGAAGGAAGGAAGGAAGGAAGGAAGGAAGGAAGGAAGGAGGGTATGCTGGGGCCTGGCCCTTTTAGTATGCTGTGGACCCTACCTGCACAGGGCAGAGGTAGAGCATGACAGGAGGGAAGTAGGCAGCAATGGGAGTAGGCTTCAGGAGGACTAAAGAGAGGGAGGTGGGAGAGAAGAGGGGCCGAGACCCAGCCCTTTCAGAAAAGAATGGGGTGGGAGTAGGAGGTGAGGAATGTGTTTGCCTAGGTTCTGGAACCTCCAGGATGCAGAGAACCCTTCCAGGGGCCTAGGCCAAGCAATGGTGAGTGGGTAGTGAGGGTAACCTGGTGTACAGAGCAGGGAATGGGGGTTGGGAGTAATGTGGAAAGAAAGGGGTGCTGGAGGGAGGATGTAGGGGGAGGGTATTGCAGGAAAGAGGTGGGTGTGAAGCTGAAGCAGGCTCATAGGGGAACAAGTTAAGACAAGTTAAAGAGGATTGTAGCAGTAGCTAAATTCAAAACTTTAACCTAAATACTTCAATATGCTAAAGAGGCAAAGGAAAAAATTGGACAAAGGAACACTCCCAGGCTTAATGTACTAATACTATGTGACAAAACAACCAATAGTAAAGACAATAAGAACTGGCAATACCTCAACATAAATAAAATTACAAACTGGGCGCATTTATTGGTGGATAACAAAATTCCTCAATACACACAATATAAGGATAATTTCAAGTTCAGAAAGACTCAAAACTTTATCACATATCAAAATATTTACACATCTTTGAAGGAATAGTGCAAATTATATGATATAAGAGGCCCAAATTACTCAGCACAAATCAATAAAGAAAACAAAGTGATTAACCTCTATTAAAGAAAAAAGGTTTATCTAAATTTATTAAGTTAGTATTTACCGTATGAGAATGATTAAAACTAAAAAAACTTGGGACAAGAGATCAGATATGAAATTAATGTTGATCAATGGAAAAAAAAATATAGTCGATACAAATAAAAATATTATATCAGCCAAGAATAAAACAATACAATATAAGATGATTAACAGAGCTTACTTGATGCCAGCCCTAATTATTAAAATGAATCAAGCATATAAGAACTGTTGACATTGGTGTGGACATAGGGGGACTCTCATACATTGTTTTTGGGAATGCCCACAAATTAAAGAATGGTGGGAACAAATAGCTAATATTATAAAAGAAAATATAGGAACTTATATCTCTTGTACTATATAAGTTTTAATATTTAATGATTTGGCCAAGCTGGACATATCAGACCAGCAAAAAAAAAAAAATAGTATACTTGGCAGCTATTGCCTTAAAAGAATTATACTAGGGTTATGGAACAGCCGAGACCTCCCAGGGGTGATAGAATATGAATAGGGCTACATTTATAAGGAAAATGTTAATATATGAAGAGATTGCTTATGTTACAGAGGAAAACAATTATGATAATAATATTCAGTGGCGTGAACTTATGGACATATTCCCACCTTTGCTTCACTTACAAAATTTACAAGAATTGTGGAAAAAGTATATCTATATTTACAATATTGTATTAACCCAATGAAGTATAAATGTACCACGTGATACTTATATCAATAATGAATAAGTGGTTTAAAAATGTATCTCTAACCCCAGCTATAGTAGATCTAAATCTGATGAAGACTTGTTATATTTGGGTGAGTAACCCAGACTTGGTGGACATTTGGAGAGTTTTAAACCCCAATGTTTAGGAATTCACTTACTGGGCACTCTATCATAAATATGACTCGACTACACTAAATATATATCCCTAAAGTTATGATAAAAGAGTGCTGTTTGCAACAATTAAGGAAACAGTAATTTTGGGCGTTCTCCAGTCATGCTCTCATTTACAGAAAGTAGTGGACTGGATAGGACTCTGAAGAAGAAATTAAATAATTACTTACTAGAAGAAGATGAAATAGTAGGTAAGCTCAAACAAAAAAATAAAAGATTTTTAGTTTTGAAATAACCTGCTGGATACCCTCGTGATAATGGTCATGGTCTACTAATTGGGATGGTTTAAAAATGTTGTTTGGGACTTTCATATCAGAACAGCATTTGTGGTTAAAAAGGCCAAGATAGCTAAAGCAGAAAATATATTAAAAAGAGAATAATGTACATGTACCAAGTATCGAGAGGTTCTGGACACGTAGGCACCTCGAGAGCGAAGCTCGAGAGGTTCTCGTGTCCAGAACCTCGAGATGTTATCACTGGTAATACACTGGTACATGTATATTATTTTTTAATATATGGATCAGGTGTGAGATATTTGTCGCTGTATGACAGCAGTTTAAAGTTAACAGCACTGACCGTGATGTAGGTGAAGCGGTTTCAGCTCGGGGTGCTAGGCGGTGAGTCGGGAGAAGGCAGTTGCAGCACGATGCTCCAGATAGTGATGTCGGTGATCAAAATCAGTGAAATGTGGGTCGCCAAGATGTCCATGGTCGAAAACGGGACTACAGTATGGAGTGCAGAGGAAAAAAAATGCTGCGACAAGGTCAGAGAATTTCTCTCGCTAAGCGAGCGAGATAGCCGCCATGTTTTCTGGATTGTTGTGCCCACCCACACACGAAATGGGGCCAATTGGAGGGCATGCTTTAGAGATGTTGGAAGGGAAACTAGCACTTGCACTGTTCTGTTTTGCTGGTAATACTATCGTTCAGGTCCCGAATGATAGTATTAATAGACCTGAACGATAGTATTATCACTCCTGAAGTGTACTATTGTCACTCTAGGAGTGATAGTATTATCAGTATTTTTTTGTATGCTTTAGTAGCGTATTAAATCACAAATCCATATATTAAATACAATTAAGGAGGTACAGAGCAGACTCTTAATAGACTCTTCTCAAAATATTTGGGCTGAATGGTCAAAACTAAAGACAGAATACTATGAATCAATTAAAAGTGATGCAGAATTTGCAATAAGGAAGTCAAAGTTGTATTACATTGATTTGGGCTCAAAGGAGTCTAAAATCCTGGCTATAAGAGTAAAACAAAACAGTAATGCAAGAGAAATCTGTAATGTCAGGGACTTGCACAGCAATCAGCTGGTTACTAGGCATAAAAGATTAATGAGATAGTCTACAAATTCTATAAAGAATTGTACAATGTATCATTATACACATCTAATAAAAGCTTTAATGATTTCTGTCAAGAATATTGATCTTCCTCCTACAGTTGCTATGGATTCAGAATACAATTAGAAAAATATACAGGAACTGACGAAATTCTGCCTGCGATACAGAAGCTTAAAATAAGCAAAGTGCCAGGCCCTGATGGGTATCCAGACAACTTTTACGATAAACTAAAGGAAGAAGTCTTTCTTATATTAGCTAATGTCTACAATGAAGCTTTAACTAAGGGGCTTTATCAGGAAATATGATGCAGGGCCTAGTTCTTTATTCATAACAAGCATTTGTCAATGCGCAGCTAGCTTGCAGGTATTTGCAGTGGTGTTTGGTATGTATGGTGTTTTGACCCTAATGCCCTGTGCGATTGCTGGTATTTGCACAATAAATTGTCAGCATGACCTTTTGTTACCCCCATTGTGCGCTACATAGCGGAAACATTTTGGGCAGAATGTGAAAAATGACAGCTGTACTGCTCATAAGGAGGTGTGGTAAAATGGCAGCGTTGAAAATCTGGAGTGAAAATATTGGAAATTCGCCAAACTTATGGCGTGCATGGAACTGCACAACCTACGCTCGTAAAACAGTTATTTGTAGGAATTTTGCCAAATTTTCCAACATATTGTTAAGATCTCTGCTCATGAACAGTGACACTGTGATTTTCTTAATGTGTCCCATACACTGAGTTCGCTACACCGACTGTGCCATTATGCGCTACATGGGCGGAAACACGTTTAGGCAAGATGTGAAAATGACAGCTGCACTGCTCATAAGGAGGTGTGGTAAAATGGAAATGTTGAAAATCTGGAGTGCAAATATTGAAAAATTAAGAACGCACGAGCGTGCGTAGGAACTGCGCAATGCACGCTCGTAAAACAGTCATTTTTAGGAATTTTTTCACCAAATTTTCAACATAGCCATTTTTAGACCTATGCTCATGAACAGTGTCACTGTGATTTTCTTAATGTGTTCCATGCATTGATTTCGCACACCAACTGTGCCATTGTGCGCTACATGGGCGGAAACACGTTTTGGGTGAGATGTGAAAAATGACAGCTGTACAACTCATAAGAAGGTGTGATAAAATGGCAATGTTGAAAATCTGGAGTGAAAATATTGAAAATTCGCGAACTTACGAGCCTGCGTAGGAACTCGCCATAGCAGCAACAAAAACAGTCATTTTTGGAATGTTTGCACAAACTTTCAACATGGGGTTTTGGGACCCCTTCTCATGAATGATGTCACTGTAGTGGCGTTATTCAAGGCCAAGGGTGATTTCATGCGAGTGATTGTACTGCCTGCGAGTACCGCGGACGAATCGCGCCATGACATGTTTATCATCATGAGAAGGGTCCAAAACCATGTTGAATGATGCAAAATTCAAAAATGACTGAATGATCTAATAAAGTTGAAATCCCCTATCTAGCTTATTATACCAGCTTACGGCATTTCCTCAGTTCGGGCGGCTTTGAAGAGTGCAGATGTGTTCCAGGTCCACGGAAGATCGTCGCGCGAGTCGGAGGTAAGTATGGGGTGAGGGGGTGTGGGGAGGCTGGGTCGCGCAGTGGGTGGTGCGGATTGTGGGAGGGGCTGGGAGACTCGCCATGGGACCGTTTTATTTACAGGTTTAAAAAAAAAAGCGACATGGGGCGTTTGCCACGCTGGGGTGGGCTCCCAGCATGGCAGAATATGTGGGGGCGAGGCTGGCGGGATTGGGCACCCCTGTCGGCAATACAAGCGTTTGCCACGCTGGGGTGGGCTCCAGCGTGGCAGCAGGCATGGCATGGGGCCGTGGAACCCGGCGGGGATTGGGCACCCCGTCGGCAAACAACATTTGCCACGCTGGGTGGGCTCCCAGCATGGCATGAAAGCTTAGGGGCGGCGGTGACACGTGCGGGGGGAGCGTGTGACGCAAGGGGCGGCGGCGCTCAGTATGGCAGCGGTGCTTTCCTTTGAAGCAGAGAAACACCGCTGTCATACTGAGCTCCTGCACCCATTGGTGCAGGACCACCACGCCTGCTCAAGGGAGCAGTGCATTGGATGGGAGAGGCACACCTCCAAGTGTGCCACTCTCCCAAAACGTTCCTTGCGCATGCGCGAAAGCGAACGTAAAAATGATAAAGGCCTCTATGAATGTAAGAATTACAGGCCGATTTCCCTGATGAACACTGATGTGAAGATTCTTGTGAAAATCCTAGCTGATAGGTTAGAAAACATTATTCCTCATTTAATAGACAATACACAAATAGGCATTATTTGGCATATGTCAATGGAGTATAATACTAGGAAAATATTCCATTTGATGGAGGCTACAAGTAAATTTCAATCAGCTTGGGTCTCTGTATTAGATGGTAGAAGGCCTTTGATCAGATTTTATGGCCATACCCTTTAAGGCTCTAGAAGGTCATGATTTTCTTGTTAATTTTGTTAAATGAATTAAACTATTATACACTAATCCAATGATCGCAGTTATCCCAAATGGAGTAATTTAGCAGTTTCCCATTAAAGAGAGGCACCAGAAGAGGAATGTCACATTCTCTATTATTATTTATTTATATTTTATCTTTTATTTTAAATATTGCAAGCAAAACTTTGCAAAATTCCTCAAGAGGATATAAGAATGAATTACATGCCAGATCTTCCCTTGCCAAGGCACTTAACAGACTCCTCTCCAACTGTTACAACAAGAGTGGAATTACAACATTGTCATTTAATCTGGCAAGACATTCCATGCTTATACCACAGCACAGAGCTTAATAGAGTTACAGAATTAACTAAGTATATAAGACGATGCCTAATTATCCATCCCCCCCAGGGCATCAGGTAACCCACATGTAGGTGTCAGACTAGACTCTACAAGAACTATGTTTCCCTGAGAAAGAGCTAGTATATAACTGTCACAAACCCACTCAGCAGGTCAGTCCTCTACTCCCAAAGTGCCAACCTCAGAGTGCAGTCTTGTGAACAGTTAACAGGACAAGGTAACCCTCTTGTCTGTTTCTGTGGGTTCAAATCAAACTTTGGTCTCAAGTTCTGGAGGGATTCAAACTGTGAACCTCTTGTTATCATACCCAATGTACAGGCTTAGATAATTTTGTCTTTGCGGGACCAGATATCTTTGTCTACAGGCACCTAACCAGGTGTACAGCAATGAACCCTTAAATTGTAATAAAAGACCTCCGATTTAAAACGTTTACCTTTTTCCAGTTTGGTATCACCAATCAAGCTTATGTATGGTGTCTGCTTTAACCATATATACTCTACTTGTAACGGAAAGAAATCAAAGACAGACCTAGTAAGCTCTAAAAATAGTTTTACTAAAATAGATAAAAATATGTAACATATGAAATACAGAACTATTATATCACAAAGCATACAAATCACTTAAACAAAACAGGCTTTAACAGTACAATTCCTACTACAATACTTAGATTTTGTCTCTCTCTTTAAATACCTGCTTAAAGTGCTCACAGATGTTTCTTTGTCAGAGTCTAGATAGAAGAGTCTCTGAAGGAAAACAGAATAATGTTTAAAAGCTGGTTTTCACCACCTATTTGCATGAGGTCACCTAGCTCCTCCGTGTCAGAATATATATAAAAAATATATCTACATAAAAACAGGATGTCTTTTCCAAGTATTAAATTCTGCAACCTCAGCATAACTCATATTCTTCAAATGACTCTCTTTGATCTATGATAAGCTTCATCTCTCACACAGATACCAAAGCATTTATGATTTCACACCAGTGTACTAAACCTGGTTTCCCCCTCGAAACGTCATAAAAGGGATACTGATTTCCCTCTTAACAACTAAAGCTATAATTAACTTAGAAAAGTCTGTAATTAGCGTCTGGCCTTCCAGCTAACACCTTATATCTAAAACCTGTGTGTGTGTGTGTGTGTGTGTGTGTGATCTCACTTTCTGTTTCAGCATTTCTCATGGCAGACAGTCCATCACACATTTTTATATTACAAAAAAAATGATACAGAGATCAGAACCAGCTGTCCAAGTGTCACATATAACTATCAAAAAAGCAAAATTAAGATACTGATACAGGTATAGCAATTCATACAATAGAGCAAGTATGAGAGCAACAGTCACTATGGATAACTGATCTGTGAGCACGTGACAGGAAAGTAAATCCTCCCCTCCACACACATATCAGAAACAAGCTGGTTTGAACTTTCCTCAAGCAATCGCGAACTATCATATTGAGTATACATTGTTCCTCTAGTGCTCTTAGTATATATAGATGAGAGTTCTGGGCTGCATATCAGTCTGGTAACCAGTGAAATAAAAAGAATAAACTCCCTCTTACCATATCATTCTAACACCATCAATGTGGGCAAACTAAAACTGCGTCGCCATAGTGGACACACCCTGACTCCACCACAAGGACATAACACTGAGGCATCAATCTTAACTGTCAACTGCTAAGTTATCGTTAAGAAGGCATTTATAATAGTAACAAGGCCCCCCCATTGTGGTCCCATAAACTAATGTAAACAAATTATAGAAACATGCAATTTTGTATCTGAAGTCCAAGCTCTCCCAGAAACATTTCATAAGTGCAGCAACCCTGGATTCAGGGCAGGAAAGATTTCTGTCCATTCAGAGGTACCAGCTCATGTTCCAACAAAGCATTAATAGAGCTTCAACCATTACAACTGTTAATCCTGAACTGGGGATGTGAGCCAGGCTAATTCAATAACCCCAAAACAGTGTTCACAGTCCTAAGATAGTAAACAGCACATTAGATCCAGTTACTTGGCTGTTGCATCTATGTCCGAGTCAGCATCTTCAGCACTTGTCATTTCCCATTCGATATGCTTAGCCAGTTTTTCCACCTCCCAGGGTTCATTAAATAAATAAGGCTGTCCGTTTCAAATAACTTTGAGTTTGGTAGGGATCAACAATTGGTATTGCAGCTTTAATGACTGTAGTGTGCCCCTGACCTGATCAAACACTTTTCTCCTCTGCCTAGTAGAATTAGAGAGATCAGGAAACAAAGGTAAGGAGGCATTCCCATATTATAAATCCCTCTTCCATTTGGCTAGACAGAGAATTCTGTCCTGGACCCCTACCCCATTGCAGACTACTGTATATGGAGGGTCTGCTGTCCAACTCCAGTTGCCACAGTCCTCTGGGGTGTAATATGACAGACCTTTTCAAATAACAGGGCAGGGTCATTTTCAGAAAGTCAGAGCATTGCACGTAACAAGGCTGTGATGAAATCCTGGAATGCTTCACCCTCCATACATTCAAGTAAGCCTGTCAGTTGGAGATTCCTCTCTCTGGTCTGATTTTCAACCATTTCCAGTCTTTGATATAAAAGTGTATTTTCTTTTATAAGCATAGTGGTGGCACCAATGGCTTTCAATACTGTGCTTTCCATCCATTGAACAGCCTGTTCCACAATGTCCATCCTCGTCTCAAGTGTGGAAACCTGAGGTGTGAGGGCATCCAACTTTTTTTTCATATCCTGGATTGTTTTGACTAACTGAACTAGAGTCAAGTTGATCGTGCAGAAAGACACTGTCTTGACTCCATTTCCACTGCTGCCCACTGCTCCATCCAGTAGCGGGGCCCAGCACCCACGGTTTTCCTGCTTTTGGCTGAAAAAATCTGCTGCTGTGTTCTTAGATTTTTCCATTCTAAAGGTGCAGGGGTTACCCTATATATATATGGCAAAGTTTGAGATCAAACCTTCCTATAAAAGTTGCGTTTTATTCACTTAAAGGCTTTTTCCTCTGGGAGCTCTAGTAAGAAACATCTGTTCCAGTCTGCTGGTAAACCATGCCCCCTGTGTAATTATTTTTTTTCTTATTTCTTTATTCTCCCCATACCAATTGGTCCTTATCCACCAGTCCCCCCTAGCCCCATCAACCCGGCATTTGCTGGGGCTTACATCATGCAGCTTAAGAGGTGTCCTGCTGACCAGGTGCAGAGCCTGCAGTGGACTGGTATCACCCTACCGGTTGGCTGTTTTTCCTCCATTTTTCTCTCCCCCCCCAACTGTGGCAACAAGAGCATACAGTGATGCCAGTGGCCGAGCTGTTCACGCTTCCATATACAGCCCATCAGGCATCTACTCCCTCTGCCCCATAAGTTTCAGGACTCAGTGTGCCAGCCCCTGCCACTGTTAGGGGCCAGGCAAGTGCCGGTCACCAATCCCACCTCCCCATGGGAGGAGAGCTGTCCTCCAGATGCTCAATGCCTCCTTCCTAGCTGACCTCGACAACCAGTTCACACTGGAACATGGGTCACCAGCATGGCAAGAGGTAAGGCATGATGCCTCAGCCTCCATGCCACAGGACCGCCCTCTGTTATTATTTAATCTACCATTAGACCTTCTGGTATGTAGGTTATCTGCAGAAAAATAAATTAAGGATGTTAAACTAAAGGGCAAAGAATACCTTTTGTTTCTTTTATGCTGATGACATCCTGATTTCTTTAACTAAGCCCAAAAATCTATTACTAATACACTGGAGGTAATCAATGATTTCAGTTCAATCCCAGGGTAAATGCTAAATAATGAAAAATTATTTTTCTTGCCTTTCAGTCATTATTGTATCAGATCAGACAAAACAGACGTGGGTATTACCTAGTAGAGGGACTCAACAGATTACCTAGGGATCAAAATATTCAAATGTGTTACTAGAACAATTAATAAAAACTTAGTTTATTGAAGTCTAGTATACATGATAACCTTGTTAGATGGAATAATTTACACCTAGGTCTTTGGAGAAGAAATTGAACCTATTTAAATGAATATACTCCAAAATATCTGTATATACATAGATACACAGACAGTGTCGGCAGATAAGGGCCTGTGGCCCACCCCGTCTGCCCATTTGAGCTTCTAATGTTATTGCTGTTTAAAATACCTAAAAATGGTTTATGTGTGTCCAAGGGTTAATTTCTTAATTTATTTGGGATCATAAGAGATGCAGAATGTCATTTATTAAGTTATCCAGAACAAAGAGCGCTGGTAGACCTAACACCCAGACCTATATTACCACCATTTGGCAGGTAGAATTCTTAGATTTCCAAATGGATAGAGCCTAAACAAAGAACCTCAAACAATTCAGCCTGGCTAGAGCTAGAGACTGACTGGGCCAATTCTTATAATCTAAATATATCGGTTTATTTTTGCTAAACTGCTAAAGCCTCTCAAGAACAAAAATAATGACAGATAGTGTCTTTATCATTATAAGATGGGCTAAATTACCTAACTTAAATCCAGATAAATCAAGAGCACAAACCCTTTTGGCAACCCAAATATCACTTTGAAAGACCAGATGCTTAAAGATCAATGGCAAACATCGTGTGGGTTTCATTTTTCAGAGGTGTTTCTGATGGCAGAGCAATAAATTACTGTAGGTGTGCTGACACCAAATAGTATGATTCCTGTTGTTTTTTTTTTCTGTGTTGATTGTTCTAACCTCTGTAAGCTGCCCATACTCTGACTGTCTGCTGTGAGATTTTTTTGTGAGCTGCTGCAGCTGGAATCAGTTTTTGACATCACTGCAGGAGTAATGTTCAACAGCCGAGTGCATGGAAAGGCTACTGAGTGTGTGTATGCCAGCAAACTCACTCCCCCACAGCACCAGTTATTTTTCTGTTGCTGTCCTACATTTGAGTCCACACAAGTTTATTTTTTATTAACTTTAACTTCTTAGTATTAAATGGCTGCTGCTATCATTGTATAGCTTACGTTTAACTGGGACAGTGTCATCTGATCATCTGCCGACTGTGAACATTTTTTTTTTTTATTAAGTATTTTCTGCGTAAGTATAAACTCTACCTGTCATGTCACTTAATTATACTGGCACAAATGTATACTTTTTTTTGGCATCACTGCTGCAGTAAATCATATCCCCATGCACCCACTTATCATTCAACAAGGAAAAAAAAGACAGAAGACATTTGTTCTTCTTCTTTTGTTCCCATAGAAAACATAATTGTGTATAGCCCAGTTTTGTTTTCCCATTAGTATTAGGGCTGGACCTTCAGAGATTGTTAGATCTGAGGCAGTTGTATTTGAATAATTTTTTTTGTTAAAATCGGGATGCCAGCTCCTAAGCTATGGTGGAGAGTGAGCCAAAAAGCATTTGTGGTCAGCAACTTTGTAAACCTTCATATTCGGGCTGCTACTGTAACTTCACTGTGTACCCCTATCTAATTATGAAAATAAAGAAGGTAATGTCTACATGGAATTTTGAGTGGTCTGTGTAGATTGCTTTTGATTTGGAACCCCCCCCAACCTACCCATACTCACACAGACATTGAACGCACACTCTCATCATGTTCGTATGTGTCAATACAGAGAATTTCACTCACGATCCTGTCCTCAGGTGTGTTTGAATTAAAAGACAACTCTCCATCTCCAACCCTTTAATTCAGTTTCTTCCCCATAGCCCATTATGCTGTGTCTGTTTTCAGCTCCTGTACAGCGTTACCTAATTTTGCTATGATTCCACATAACACCCTATTGTCAGCATCGAATATCGATTAACTGGTAATGTGCCACAGACATATATTTCAGTCCAGCAGTACAATACATTCTTATCACTGTATGTTAACAGTCCAATTTGTTAAAGGTTATAGTACTGTCTGGCTGTTCCAGCTGTGACCATGGTGCTACAGAAAAGGAAAAGTGACAAGGCGGAATTGTTTAAATAGGAGATATGCACTAAGCCGCAACTCTCTTTAGGTTCAAACTGATAGTACAAGGAAGTTATGTGACTTGTTCTGTTACTCTCAACATGTTAGAGGCAGTGGTTGGTTTTGAACCTATGTATTCATATTTGTGGTTCTGATGTCTAGCAAGTGCATTTTTCAGCCTAATTGTTATTGTCACAACCCCTCTCCCACCCACTCCCTTCACCTAACTGTAGCTTGTTAATATAACCCTCTATCTATACATTGTTAGTTATTTAGCATTCCTAAAAATGATTGTTTTTTGGGGTGTTGTGGGATTGTGGGTGGCACATATTGAGACCCATGAAGTCAAGAAATTGGTGTTACATGTAGTGAGCACCTATACTTGTGGTGTTTGAGGTTTGTTTCTTATACGATCATACAATTGTACCTCAACCCAATCACACCCCTTACCCCCATATAGTCTATTTACCAATTCTCCTCATCACAAATAACTATCCCATGTTGTGATTCACTCACTGTTAATCTGCACGTGGTAATTTAGGATGTTTTTCTTGCATAACTCCACCCCCAAGTACCCCTCAAATATTACAGTGTCTGTGACTAGCTCAGATTTATTACCCATGGTGTGCCTCAGAATGGACTTGTTACACAATCCTGTATCAGGAACCACTTCTCGTGAATAAATGTTTGCTCTTGAGACTGTAATAGTGGTATCACCCAACACCAACACCCATCCCACATTTGTTTTGGTCACAAGATCTAGGACATAATTCAACAGAGAGAGACATTCAGTGCATATGCATTGTGGCACAATTTACAATCCATACTGCCCATCATAGTCAGCCCCTCAGATACCATCATACAGTATATGATCAGAGAGTAAAGGACCATCATGTCATGTTGGTGTTGCCCCTAGTAGTACTTCTACATCACAGGTGTTTTCCCATACAAGGTGCAATGACAGTTGTTGTCTGAGTCTATATATTAGGCTGCTTATACCAGGGTCAATTTGTCTTTCAGCATTCCGATCTTATACCTTTGACATTTGTAACTTTATCCTCACACATACGCACTGTTTGTTAACCTGAAATCCCTGTGGTTGGTTGATGGGAGATTTGGATATATGCAATACAGATATTCATATTCTTCACAACTGTATGCTAGTGGTGTCAGAGTCTGTAATCGATATAAATACTAACAACTTTAATTTAAAACAAGCATTTGTCAATGCCAAGCGTTCGCTTGCAGGTATTTTCAGTGGTGTTTGGCATGTATGGTGCTTTACCCTAATGCCCTGTACGATTGCTGGTATTTGCACAATAAATTGTCAGCATGACCTTTTTGTTACCCCCATTGTGCGCTACATAGGCGGAAACACGTTTTGGGCAGAATGTGAAAAATGACAGCTGTACTGCTCATGAGTAGGTGTGGCAAAATGCCAATGTTGAAAATCTGGAGTGGAAATATTGAAAATTCCCACCTATGAGCGTGCATGGGAACTGTGCAATGCACGCTATAAAACTCTGCTAATGAACAGTGTCACTGTGATTTTCTTACTGTGTCCCATACATTGATTTTGCACACCGACTGCGCCATTGTGACTACATGGGGAAAAGGCGTTTTGGGCAGGATGTGAAAAATGACGACTGTCTGCTCATAAGGAGGTGTGGTAAAATGGCAATGTTGAAAATCTGGAGTGAAAATATTGAAATTCGCAAACTTTCTGAGTCGCGTAAGAACTGCTGGCACGGCTTGTAAAACAGTTATTTTTAGGAATTTTTTCACCAAATTTTCAGCACAGCCATTTTAAGACCTCTGCTCATGATCAGTGTCACTGTGATTTTCTTAATGTGTCCCATACATTGAGTTTGCACACCGACTCAGCCATTGTGCGCTACATGGGCAGAAACACATTTTGGGCAGGATGTGAAAAATGACAGCTGTACTGCTCATGAGGAGGTGTGGTAAAATAGCAATGTTGAAAATCTGGAGTGCAAATATTGAAAATTCACAAACGTACGAGCATGCGTAGGAACTGCGCAACGCATGCTCGTAAAACAGTCATTACACAGGAATTTTTCACCAAATTTTCAACATAGCCATTTTAAGACCTCTGCTCATGAACAGTGTCACTGTGATTTTCTTAATGTGTTCCATACATTGATTTCATGCACCGACTGCGCCATTATGCGCTACCTGTGAAATGAGCTGCTTTTGGGTGAGATGTGAAAAATGACAGCTGCACAACTCATAAGAAGGTGTGATAAAATGGCAATGTCGAAATCTGGGTGAAAATATTGAGAATTCGCGAACTTATGACCTGCGTAGGAACTAGCATAGCGCTCATAAAACAGTCATTTTTGAATTTTGCACCATATTTTCAACATGGGGTTTTAGGACCCTTCTCATGAATGATGTCACTGTCATGGTGTTATTCAAGGCCAAAGGGTGATTTTGCACAGTGACTGTGCAGTGCCTGTGAAATCACCCTTCAGGCCGAATAACGCCATGACAGTGACATCATTCATGAGAAGGGGTCCCAAAAACCCCATGTTGAAAATTTGGTGCAAAAATTCCAAAAAATGACTGAGATATGCAATAAAGTTGAACCCCCATGTAGCCCATTATACAGCTTACCGGCATTTCCTCAGTTCGCGGTTGGCTTTGAAGAAGTGCAGACATGTTTCTGGTCCACGAGATCGTCGGCGCGGTAGAGTATGGGGTGGGGGTGTGTGAGGAAGGCTGGGTGCGGAGTTGTGGGAGGGGTTGGGAGGCAGCGCAGCAGGATACGTTTTGTTTTACAGGGGAAGAAAAAGGCGACATGGGACATTTGCCACGCTGGGGTGGGCTCCCAGCGTGGCAGAAAATGTGGGGGGCCGGGGAGGCGGGGATTGGGCACCCCGTCGACAAAACAAATGAGCGGTTTGCCACGCTGGGGTGGGCTCCCAGCGTGGCAGCAGGATAGCATGGGCGTGGAGCCGACGGGGATTGGGGACCCCGTCGGCAAAACAAACAACGTTTGCCATGCTGGGGTGGGCTCCCAGCATGGCAGGAAAGCTTTGGGGCGGCGACGCTGGGGAGCATGTGGGACGGAGGGGACGGCGGCAGCGCCAGAATGGCAGAGGTGCTTTCATTTGAAGCAGAAGAACACCCAGCTCCCATTGCATCTTTCCTGGACTTCAGAATACTCAATACAGTCTAGCCACTCATGATGCAGTTGGATGAGAGAAGACTATTGCATTTTGAGTGGCTGCACTATTTTGGGGAGTCCCTAATGTTCAGGAAGCATGCAATTAGAGTACAACAAGGCTTTGAAGCAAAACAAGGTTGGATATAACTACACCATTAGCATGCATTTCAGTTCTACTAAGAAATAAAAACATGAAAGAGCCAGCAACGTCAATGCAATTTAGAGAAGGTAAGCAATCATAAAATGTGGGGTTTCAACTAGAAATAATATGATGCAAAATGGGTTGACAGTGTCCCTTTAAAAAACAAGCATTTGTCAATGCCGAATGTCTGCTTGCTGGTACTAGCATTGGAAATGCAGGAGTTAGACAGATGCAGAGTAGGAATGGCAGTGAAGTATTGAACTTCACACCAACCCCACCTCCACCCTGCAGAGTCGGACAGGCATTGGGGTATGGGTTTGGGTTGTCGCCAATAATATGATGCAAAATGGGGCGATGCATGCCATTTACCTCACCCTATCCTGCAAACACTGACAAGTGTTGAGGTGCACTCTAAGGGTGTTCGACTTTAGTCACCCCACTCCATAAGGACATATGCTGAAATGGGTGCAATATGGAGAATGGGGTGAACTCTGGGGCCGAAGAGTCCAAGGCACACCTCAATGCCTGTGACTGGCTGCAGGGTGGGGGGTGTGAGTGGAATGGCATGAGCATTACAGTCGGCAATCCAAAGGCACACCCCTGATGCCTGTCAGTCTGTATAGGGTGGGACGTTATGGTTAGAAACGCTAACACCCCGGGCATTTGCTGGTATTTGCACCACAAATTTTCAGCATGGCCTTTTTGTGACCCCCACCTCATGAAAGCATTTGGGACCTCTTCTCATGAACAGTGGCACTGTGATTGTGCCAATGTGTCCTAAACTTTGAGTTTCCACAGCGACTGTGTCATTGTGTGCCAGATGTATGAAAACACAGATTGGGCAGGATGTGAAGAATGACAGCTGTACCATTCATAGGGAGGTGTGAAGAGATGGCAATGTTGAAAATCTGTAGTGAAAATTTTAAAAATGCTCAAACTTCCAAGCGTGCATGGAAACTGTGCAACGCATGCATGTAACACAATCATTTAGTGGAATTATTTCACCAGATTTTCAATGTATGCATTTTGTGACCTCTGCTCATGAATGCTGTCACTATGATTTTCTTAATCTGTCCTGAACATTGATTGCCCACAGCAACTGCGCTATTCTGCGCCAGATGAGTAAATGCATATTTCGGCCAGGATGTGAAAAATGACAGCTGTACTGTTCATAAGGAGGTTTGAAAAAATGCCAGTGTTGAAAATCTGTAGTCAAAATACTACAAATTTGTGAAGTTATGAGGGTGCGTGGAAACTGCACAATGCATGCTTGTAACACAGTCATTTTATAGACATTTGTCACCAAATTTTCAACATAGGCATTTTAGGACCTCTGCTCATGAAGAGAGCATTGTGATTTTACATACAAACATGCATACGAACATATGAATATACGAATCTGCCAGCAGAACACACCAATCAGTCTATCTAAGTCTGCCCGAGTGTGCAGCTAGCACCCTTGACTGCAGCTGCCCCAGCCTCCTCCCCCTCAGTTCCTCCTCCACTTGTCCCAGCCCCTGCCCCCGACTCTTCCTCTTGCTTTATCCAACTCCTCCTTAAAGCTATTGACTGTTCTACATGTTACCACCCTCTGGTAGCACATTCCAACTAGACACCACCCTCTCAGTGAAGTAGTGCCTCCTCATTTCCTCTTGAAATGTAGCCCTTCCAACCTTAGTCCGTGCCCCTCGCCTCTCTATTCCACTCCTCAATTTAAACACCCTCAGTGCTATGTTTATTTACCCCCCAGGCATTTAAATGCTTCAATCATATCCACCCTGTACCTCCTTTCCTCCAGCATGTACATGTTCAGCTCCTTCAGCCTAACTTCATATTCCTTTCCTTCCGTCCCCTTAACAGTTTTGTTACCCTCCTTTGCACCCCTCCAGTAACTTTATATCTCTGCTCAGGTATAGCCTCCAGTACTGCACACAATACTCTAGGTGCGGTCTGATCAATGATCTGTAGAGAGGTAGGATCACACCCCTGTGTCTGGATGAGAAGCCCCTTGCAATGCACCCCAGCATCCTGTTTGCCTTCGCTGCTGCTCTCCTGCACTGGGCCGAGTTGTTCATGCTCCCAGTTACCAACACCCCTAGGTCCTTCTCCTCTTTGATCCCAAACCAATAGTCCCTCTTCTGGTTCTTAGCCCTGAAGTGCATCACCTTACACTTCTTTGCATTGAATCCTAGCTGCCACTCCATCGATCATGTCTCTAGTTTGGTTAGGTCCCCCTGCAGTTTTTCCCATCCATCCTCCTCGTCCACCACCACTCCCAAGTTGGTATAATTTGCGAGAAGGCTAACACTGCTCCCCACTCCGTGTGCTATATCGAAGATAGAGCCCAAATAGTACCGGGCCCAGCACTGACCCCTGTGGCACCCCGCTTGTCACTGCTCTGGGTGCCGAGAGCTCCCCCACCACCACCACCCTCTGCACCCTCCCCTGTAACTAGTTCTCTATCCATTTAGTCAGCTTTTTTCCCACCCCCACTGCCGTCAGCTTCCCCCCAGTCTCCCATAAGGGCAGTGTATCAAGGGCCTTACTGAAGGCCAAGTACAGGACATGTACTGCATGGCCCCTGTCCAACTCCCTTGTCACCCAGTCATAATCAGGGCCCCTACTTTTCTGCGGCACAGTGGGACCAAGTTCTGCGGCAAGACTACCATTTGCCACAGAACTTCTGCGGAGGTGGTTTGTAATTTCTGCGGAAGTTCTGCGGCACTAACAAACTACCACATCACAGTGTCAGCTTGTCATCCTGACTTCACTTTCATGGCAGGTTATAGCAATCAGGATGGGGGAAAGCACAGTAACACTAGTTCAAAAAATAACAGACTTATAAAAATAATTTTATGCCTAAAAAAGCAAAACAAATGTCTCTCTCTTAAGGTCCTAGCCTGTTGCATAAATGACATATGTAGAGGGGATCTTATGTGATAAATAAGGTATTTCTTTATGCTTGCTATCTATCCCACTAATGAGGTTTCCACTGTCTATCACTTATATATTTGTATGTGCTTTCTACACCACTCATGAGGTTCCCACTATGTATCACTTACTGTATATATTTATATGCAATCTGTAACATACGTACGAATATACATATGTGTGTGTGTGGTGAGAGAGACAGAGACACTGTATATGTGTGTGTGTGTATATATATATATATATATATGCTTTTTTTTTTATTTCCATGAACTTGCATCCTCGTTCATACAGGTCCCATTGGAAATGGAATAGATGAGTTATTGCAAAACTCATTTTTCATGTCAACCTGCTTTCCCTGACACACTGCGTAACACCATCAGGCCATGACATGCATGTGAACCGATTGTGAGATAGAGCTCTCCAGCCCATCACAATGTGTCCACCATTTGACAGAACATTGCACCATACCTTCCCAGGCTCCAAGCAGTGATGTGTTCCACAATCCTTGTGCTGCCCAGCCAGCTCCCAGAGCCAATCTCTGAACCTGAGTTACCAGCACAGAACACAGCATGCTACCCTCTGGCCCAACAGCTGTCCCTGCACAACATTTCTCCATAACTTTTAGGTGATTCTATCAACCAATGACAATATGTAATCAATAACCCTGGCAAAAATGCATACAGGGCAATTATTTATTTAACAGGTCTATTCTTTCAACAGGTCTACATTATTATATTCCACTTTTGGGGCATAATTACTTTATTTTTCTTAAAATGACAGTTAAATTCATTTTACCAGTTATTCATTTCAGATGGCATCTCTATACCTTAAAGGCACAAATAGGTTTGTACAAAGTGAGGTATGGACTTAACAGGTCTGTGCTATTGACAAGGTTTTGTTTAAGTTGTCCCTAGTGCAATAATTTAAGACTGAAAATTGTATTAGGCTGTAGTGCAGGTTGAGCAAATATCAACATGCATGATGTGCTGTGCCACCATCTCTGGCAGTGGAGGCGGTGGTAGATAAGTGACTGTTCATTTCTGTTGCAGAATGCAGTCATTTCATTAGCTAATGTATGATGTTATAGCAATGATAACATCACATTCTGAGCATATAAGGGGTTTTGAATATAAAAGGGGATGGGAACCAGATTCTATGGATAAACAGAAATATTAATAAAAAAATCACCAAGAAGAGTGAATTTTGTGGCACCGCAGAAGTTCTGCGGTAGATTGCAAGTTCTGCGCAAAATTCTGCGGCCGTAGAAGTCTAGGGGCCTAGGTCATAATACTCTATTAGGTTGGTTTGACAAGACCTCCCTGAGCCAAACCCATGTTGCCACCCATCTTGGAGGCCATTACTGTCTAGGAATGCTACCAGTTTTTCCTTCAGTATCGCTTCCATAAGCTTACCCACTATGGACGTGAGACTTACTGGACGATAATTTCCTGGCTCCTTCCTAGGCCCACTCTTGTGTATGGGCACCACATGGACCACCCTCCAGTTCTGGGGCACACACCCCATTTCCAGGGAGGTGTTGAACAGATCTGCCAGTGGCTCAGCCAACAGCTCTGCCATCTCCCTCAGCACCCTGGGGTGGATGCCATCGAGACTTGGTGCCTTGTCTATCCTTACTGCCCTCAGCCCCTCTAGCACCCTACTTCCTGCGATCACTTTGTCCATCACCTCCTCCTTGGTAGTGGACCATCCCTCTCCTTAGTGAAAATGGAGCAGAAGTACTCATTTAGAATTTCCATTTGCTCCTCCCCCTTTTCCACCCAATCCCCTCCCTTTATCCTCACAATATGTTCCTTGCTCTTCCTCTTTTCCCTGACATACCTAAAAAGTCCTTTCCCTCCCTTTATGCCCTTGCGGACCTTAATTCCCTGGAGACCTTAGCTTTTTTTCGCCCTCCTGGCCACCTCCCTTGACCAACTCCCGAAAGCCTCCTTATCCTCTCCCTTCCCTATTCTCCTGTACTTCCGGTATGCAGCCCTCTTTGCCCTCACCCCTTGCAGCAGTTCCTTGTTCAGCCAGCATGGTTTCTTGGTTCTGCTCTTCTTACTCCTGGCCCTGGTGCAGGCTACTGTGGCCTCTGTTAGCCCAGTCTTTGTGACTCCTCACTTTTGTTCTGCATCCATCCCCGGTCTTATATCTTGGAGTCTCCCTTGCAGTATTGCTCCCATCCCCCAAAGTCCACCACCTTGGTGCCCATGTCTCCCTTTCTCCCCTGCCCAGTGTGAGAGCAGGCCACTGTTTGGTGGTCGCTTCACCTGTTAGTGGGTCCTCCACCCTTACCTCCCTCACCGCCTCCCCATTTGCCAGTGCTAGGTCCAGAGTGCTACCAAGCCTTGTAGGCCCACTACCAACTAAGGCCAGAAGGCCATCCTGAAATGCATCAAGGAGCACCTGATCCTGGTACTGCTAGTGGCCGGGTGCTCCAGTCAACCCATGGTAGGTTAAAATCCCCACTATCACCACACTCCCCTTCTACACACCCTCCTTATCTGCTCTGCCAACTCCCCATCCAGTTCCTGGATTAGGCTGGTGGACTGCACACCACCTCAGCCTCAGCTGCCTTGGAGTCCAGGAGCTGCACCCAAAGTGCCTCTGTCCTCTCCCCTTCTCCCTCATCCCTTATGCATTTAATCCCTTCCCTCACAGAGTACAACCCCACCTCCCCTTCCAAGCCCCCGGTCCCTCCTGTATATCCTGTATCCCAGGATTGCTAAGTCCCAATCATGGTACTTTGTGGCTAAAGTCTCTATCACTGCAGCAATGTCCACCTTTCCCTCTGAAAAGAGCACCTGAAGCTCTGCAATTTTATTCCCTAGTCTTCTTGCGTTGAGAGAGACCATCTTCCAACCGTAGCCCTCCTTCTCCTCACTCTTCTCCTCCTCCTTGGCCTGTGTCCCTCCTCCCGGTAGTCCACACACTTTCTCCTCCTTATTCTTACTGGGTGGCGGTGCCTTCTGTATTACACTCAGACCACTCTGCCCGCCCCCTCCCAAGGTTAGTACACCTCCGCCTTTACCTATATCTAGGGGGGGGTGGGCTCATTAGGCTTCCCTGTCTGGACCTTTCTACCAACCTCAGTCTTTTGGCCACCCCCCAACTAGTTTAAATCCACCTTAGTAGAGATATACCCCTCTAATCCTGCCTTTAACACTCCCCTTCCTTTCCTGCTTAAGTGTAGCCTGTCCCCCATGACAAGTCACTATTCCCCAGACCTTACCCCAGTGAGTCACTAACCCAGTAACTATTGGTGTGGCACCAATCTTTCAGCCAATTGCTGAACTTCTCAATCCTACCCTTCCTCCCATGATTGCACATGGTACCGAGTACCTCTGAGAATGCCTACATCCTCACCCCCTCACACTGCCTGCCAACTACTCAAACCTCCCCTCACTACTTCCACAGTCTCACCCACCAAGTCGTTTGCACCCACATGCAACACTAAATGAGGTTTCTTCCTCCCCTCAGTGCACACTTGATTAGTGCCTGTCCTGTCCCATATACAATCAACCTGGGGATAGCTTCAACCCAAATCGGCTGTGCCTTCTCCCCTTCTGCCCATCTCACCTTTCAGTATAGAATCCCCAGGATGCGACCTCATCCCTTACCCCTCTTTCCCTTCTAATGCCCCTTCCACCACCCCAGTATTCGCTTCTTTCTGCCCCTTACCCCTGTCAGCTGCACCTCTGTGACTTCTGTATCTGTACCCCTACTTCTGCCTCTCCCCTTTTCTCTGCCTTATTTCTCCCATCCCCCTTGAACCTCTTCCCAGCCTGATTACTTTCTACTGGGTTTCCCATGTCAACCTCCCCTCCTCCCCTGCTGATTTCCAACCCCTCTCCTATCTCTGTTGTTGTCGACTTAGAACCTCCATTCCCTTCTACCTCAGTAGTGATGCCCCTCTCATCCTTCCCCCTTCCCATAGCCTTCTCTCCTCCAGTCACCACCCCTCCTTCCTTACTAACCCCCTTCTACCCTTTCGTCCTCGCTATCTCTTCCCCTACCTGTTGCCATCCCTCTCATGCCCCGCTTGTCCTACGAACATACGAAATTTGCCAGCAGATAAAGGCCTAGAGGTCTATCAAGTCTGCTCGAATGTGCAGCTAGCACCCCTTAGTCTGCAACTGCCCCTCCCTTCCACCCTTCCCCTTCATTAACCCTTCCCCTGTCCTGTCCTATCCTCGCTTGAAGCAGTCCACTGTTCTACTGCACACCACTTCAGGAGGTATCGCATTCCACCCAGCCACCACCCTCTCTGTAAAAGTGTCTCCTCATCTCCCTTCTGAGCTTTCCTCGCTCCAGTCTCATATCATGGCCCTGGTGGCCCTCCCTCCCTACTTTGAACAGCCCCTCTACCCGTCTTGTTTATTCCTTTCATGTATTTAAAGGTTTCAATCCATGTCACCCTGTCTCTCCTCTCCTCCAGTGAGTACATGTTCAACTCCTTCAACCTCCTCTCATATGATAAGTCCCCAGCCCCTTGATCATCTTTGTCGCCGCATGCACCCCTCCAGTAACTTAATGTCCCTCTTCAGACACGGACACCAGTACTGCACGCACGCACTCCAGGTGGAGTCTAACTAATGACCTATACAGTGGCAGAATCACCTCCTCCTCCCCGAGGATATACCCTTGCAATACAACCCAGCATTTTGTTGGCCCTTGCAGCTGCCTTCCTACATTGTGCCGAGTTGTTCATTGACCCTGTAATGAGCACACCCAGATCCTTCTCCTCCTCTGTCTGGGCTAGCTGCACTCCCCTAGCTGGTAACTCCTCCTTGGTTCTTCATCCCAAAATGCAGCACCTTGCACTTTTTGGCATTAAAGCCCAGTTGCCAGGTGTCTGACCAGGTTTCAAGCTTTGCCAGATCGTCCTGCAACCCCTGCCATCCCCCTAGGTCATCCACCACCACGCCTACCTTGGTATCATCAGCAAACAGACTGATCTTGCTCTTGATGTCCCATGATATGTCTGCAATGAATATCCCAAACAACACTGGTCCCAACACTGAGCCCTGTGGAACACACTCGTCACTGCCCTTGGGTGTGAGAGCTCCCACCCACCACCATCCTCTGTTGCCTTCCCTGCAGCCAGTTTCCACCCATCTCACCAGCTTTGCACCTGCCCCTGTGCCTACTAACTTCCTTCCCAGCCTTCCATGTGCACTAGTCGAATGCCTACTGAAGTCCAGATACAGGACATCCACTGCATGGCCCCTGTCCAGTTGCCTAGTTACCCAGTCATAGAACTCAACCAGGTTGGTTTGGCAGGATCTGCCATGTATGAAGCCATGCTGTCTGCTGTCCTGTAGTCCTTTGGCCTCTAGGAGGGCCACCAGCCTCTCCTTCAGGATAGTCTCCATCCTCCCCCTCTTCAGTATGTCCCTGCTCCCCCTCTCTCTCCCATAGCAGAGGTTTGAATCTATTCCTAGTCGATACCCCTCCTACATCTCTTCCCCCTATCAGTTCCCCCCTCCTACTTGTTCCCCTCCATGCCACCCCTGGTCCCACCCCTGGTCCGTTCCTACCCACAGGCATCTGCTCTCTCCCTGGTATTCCTTGTGGCCTCTTCCTTCCCCATCAGGAGGCCCCCCCCACCTCAGACACCCTCTCTTCTCCTCTCTTTTCTGTCAGTGCCTCTGATACTGGGGTGCTTTCAGTCCCTAGTTGTTCTTCCTCTGTCCCCCCTTGCCATGATGCTTACCATACTTGCCCTGCCACTAGAATCCTCCCACAGTTCCTCCTCAAACTAGCCAGTTGTCTACAGACCATACACCCTCCCAATCCTCCAAGCCCAGTCCAGGATCATGGCAGACCCACACCCTGACACCCCACACACTCCAAAGATGCCCACCCTATTGACATGTGGTACCCACTCCCCATTTTGGCCACCATCTTATGTTACAGGCTCTACTCCTGGTTTCTGTACCCTACTACAACTGTTAGGCCCCTATTTACTTAAGTTCCTGTTCTCCCCACACTGGTCCCCTACCTTGCTGACCAGGTTAATTTCAGTCTCAAATTTCATCCGTTAGATACTGTATTACTGTAGCAATCCTAAGGCCTTCTTCCGTTTTTCACCCCTCAGCTACCATACTTTTTATTCTCAGCTCTCATATAGTTTCACTTAGCCCAGTTAGAAATCCTATCGCACTCCAAGTATTACTCAGCTCAGTTAGAGAAACAAACAGAACAAATATGTATTATTACAGCAATCCTAATGGTATAGCTCAGTACTTAGCTCAGTTAGAGAAATAAACAGAACAACTAAGTCTGTATTATTACAGCTAATACAGCAATCCTAAAAGTTCCAATCATTGCTTTGTCTCCACCCCAGAGACCCTGCTGCAATATAGAACCACAGAGGACCTTGGGCGGGAGGAAGGGCAACTCTAAAGTCCCGGCAGAGCTCCGTTGAGCTCGCTCACTCACCCTCTCTCACTCGCTCATTCTGTTTCTCCTGGTGCTGCAAGCTGCCTTTTTGTATTGGAACCCTGCCTTTGTTGGCACCTTTTTGCCCACAAAGAAATCCACAGCAGTCCCGACAGAGCTCCATTGCGCCTCTCACTCCCCTCTCTCACTCGCTTGTTCTGTTTCTCCTGGCGCTGCAGGCTGCCCTTTGTACTGGCCCTGTCTGCATTGGTGCCTTTTTCTGCCCACAAATAAATCCACAGCAGTCCTAAGACAGCTCTGTTGAGCTCGCTCACTCCCCCCTCTCACTCGCTTGATCTTAATCTGTCTCAAACACTGATTTCCCACAGTGACCGCTCTATTCTGCGCCGGAAGTGTGAAAATACATTTTGTCCTGGATGTGAAAAATGACAGCTATACTGCTCATAAGGAGGTATGAAAAAATGCCAGTGTTGAAAATCTGGTGTGAAAATATTACAAATTTGCGAAGTTACAAGGGTGCATGGAAACTGCACAATGTACACTTATAACACAGTCATTTTATGGACTTTTGTCACCAAATTTTCAACATAGGCATTTCAACACCTCTGCTCATGAGCAGTGTCACTGTAGATTTTCTTAATATGTCCAAACTAATTTCCCATAGCGACCGTGCTATTCTGCGCTGGAAGTTCGAAAACTCATTTTGACCAGGATGTGTAAAATGACAGCTGTACTGTTTATAAGGAGGTGTGGAAAAATGCCAATGTTGAAAATCTGGGTGAAAATATTGCAGATTCAGCAGTTACAAGCATGCATGGCAACTCGCGCAATGCACACTTGTAAACAGTCATTTTTTGATTTTTTCACCAAATTTGCAATATAGGCTTTTGAGAGCCCACCTCATGAACAGTGGCACTGTTATTTCATTACTCAGTCCGAAATGTGATTCCTGCAGTGACCGCGAAAATCAGCTTTCAGGACCGGACACACCATGACAGTGACTGAATTCATGAGGAGGGTCCAATAACCTCATGTTGAAAATCTGGTGCCAAAATTCCAAACATGCCCGAGATATACACCAAAGTTGAAAAACCCTATTTATGCCATCATACAGCTTACCAGCATTTCTTCAGTTCGCAGTCAGCTTTGAAGGTGGAGGCGTGTTCCGGTCCACCAAAATCGGCAGCGCCAGGCTCCGGAGGTAAGTATGGGGTGAGGGTGGGAGGTAGAGTATGCAGAGGGTGGGCGTGGTTGGGGAGGTACGAGACTTTGAGTGACCGCTTTCTTGTTTTACAGGTAAAAAAGAAAACAGACAACACAGGTCGGGTTTCTTTTACAGGTGTGTTTGGTACACTGGGGTGGCTCCCAGTGTGCCACCAGCATTTGTGGGGAAGGGGACTGCAGCAACGGGGATTGGGCCCCTGTCGGTACAGAAACTGATGGGGGCACATGATGCCGAGGGGGATTAGGCACCCCCTCAGCACAGGCAAAACACAACTGTGGGGCCATTATGCTGATGAGGATTGGGCTCCCCTATCAGCAAATTAAACTGGGAAGGGGGGGACTGAAGCCGACGGGGATTGGGCCTCCCTGTTGGCAAAGAAAGACTGTTTTGGGGGGGCACATGTTGCTGAGCGGGATTGGGCACCCCCTTGGCACACAACAAATGGGGGGGCATTATGCCAACAGGGAATGGGCTCAACTGTCAGCAAATGAACTGGATCGGGGCATGCTGATAGGGGATTGGCCACCCCGGTCCGGTTTATGGGTTTGAGGTCGGGCAAGCGCCACCATGTTTACATAAAATGTTACACTAGGTATAGACTGCCCTGCAATGATGGGTTGCTCCTCATTGCAGTGGAATGAGTTGATGCTGCAATGACGTGGTAGCACATCATTGCAGCGGTGAAATTGTTTCAACTTGGTGGCACTTTTGAAACCAATGTCATCAGCACAGTGTGCCTGCATTGATCCACCAGTGCCAAGCTCCCAAATGCAGTGCTGCCATTGGCTGCCACAGGGCCGCACCTCCATAACCCGCTTCTCTCCTAAGCTGCCGCACAATGTTTCTTGCACATTCAAGCAAGCAAACATAAAAAGGACTAGTTGTGTTAATGTTTTCTCTATATTGATCATTCCTGAAGAAGGGGTAATGGTCAAAAAGTCGATCCTGTCACTAGCTTTAGTTTTTGCATTTTCTGGCTGCACTTAATTTCACCTTATTTATTTATTTATTAATGCACCTGCTTGAGTAGCTATAGGTAGCACACCTGCTCTGGCTCTAATAAAGTATCACTTCGATCATTCATTTATTCATTCATTCATTCTTGAAAAAATTGCAAATATAGTCAGAAACATGATATACAGACAGGTTGGTCCTGTAGCCAGATCACAGGCTTCAGAGTCAGAAGTCAGAGGAAACCCAGGTTCAGATCCCACCAGAGCCGTGTACTCACTGTGCAATCCTGAGAATAAGTCACTTACAGGAAAACTATACCCTCATATCTTGTCAATTTTATTTGTTTCCATACCAACAGACAACTCTTTTTCTGTAGTGGTTAGGGATATATGTGATTACGTTCATTTATTTTAGCTGTTCCCTACTAGTGACTGTAACTATCCTGGGGTCTCCATTTGCTGGTTGTTAAAATCTCATCTTCCTAGAGCTGCATTAGCATATGAGAACATGATGAGTCAGCACCCTTTAGACATCACAGTATACCTGTCTGCTTAATTTGATTTCAACAAAACCAGTTGCAGCAAGGTGTGAAATACCACATTTATCTTCAGCAAGCTGTACAAACTGTCAGAATTGTTATACAAGGGATTTCCCTTTAAACTGCTCTCAATTTGTGTGTTTCCAGAGGTTTTTTTTAGGATATGTGTACTTTCAGCATAGAGATGCATTGTATAAATGGGTGATGTGAGTTTACATTCTCATATTCTAATGCAGCTCTCAGGGACAATGAGATTTTAACATCCATAAAGTGGAGGCCCCCCCCCCCCAGGATAGTTACAGGGACTAGCATAAACAGTGAAAACAAACTAAAGCAAGCACTTATATCCCCAACAGCTGCAGGAAGAGTTGTCTGTTGACAAGGAAACACATACAATTTAAAAGATATGAGGGCAAAGTGTTCTTTAAGATCTCAGTGCTTCAGTCCTCTCAACTGTAACAAGTTGGCAAAGCAGGACCACACTGAAAATGAGATACTTTATTTCCTCTGCTATACTATTATTGGTAAATGCTGTATATACAGTATTTGCTTTTTGGTTCTAAAAACAGGCACCCACAAAGGGGGTCTTGTATGGCAGATTGACCTATTTGAGGGGTTTAAAGGTTAACCATTTTTGTAAGTGCATAACCTGATTTTGTGCCAAGTTCTAGCAAGAAAATCACATTCTGTGCCTCATGCCAGTCAGAAAAACAGATTTTGCATTCAGTCAGGCTGTAGAACTATATTTATAATTCTGCAAAAACTGACAAGATCAAGACTTATAGGTGAGTATGTATGGTAAACTGTAAAGAAATATCCATTCTTAAAACAATAATCTGATATTGAACTTTGCCACTGCAAGTAAACTAATCTTCTTTTCTTTTTTTTTCATTTTTTTTTTACAAAAATACAGATGGCTAAGCCACTGCAATCCAGTCTTTATGCTAGCTGATTTACTTAAAGTGACTGGCAGGTCAAAAGAATGTATGGGTGTAATCTAATGTTCTAAAACTCTCCTCTCCATGCCAAAACAGACAGTTAATGTGAATCAAGTACTGGGATCTGTACAGTGATATTTTTAGACTGCAGTTGAGACACTGCCATTCTATTTTCATGTTTTTCTTACTCACATGTGGTAAAATATTTTCTGCCACAGCTGATCAAAAATATGACATTGAAGAGCTGGTGGAAAGGAGTGTACTACCTGTGGGCAAACATAAAGTATCAAGCTGTTCATCATTGGGGTCAGTGCAGGTCACATGTAACATTCCATGATTACAATGGCATCAGGTTTTCAGTCCCTACTAGACTGTATTTTGGGAGGTCACTGGGGGCTAACTATAATTTGAAAGGTATCACCACAGTTTAGTTGGCATGGCCCTAGAATTCTGGGCCAGAAGCCTGGGTGTGGTTTTATGTCCCACACCAGAAACAAGAAGAAGAAGAATCAGCATTTATATAGCAATTGTCATACACAGTGTATCCCAAAGCACTTTACAAGCAATGCTAGACTGGTAGTGAAGAAACTGAATGTGTAGTGGCAGCCATATTGCACATCAATACCCACACACAGCCTAAACAATTGCTGAGCCAGTTTTATGGGAAGGGCAATATTGGCCAGGACACCTAGGAAAGTCTCCTACTCTTTTTGCAAAGAATGCCTTGGGTTCCTTTACTTCCACCTGGACACCCACCACGATAGTACCAGGATGGTTAGAAGGGACCTCAGTTTAATGTCTCATCCAAAGGACAGCACACCAACGGTACAGCACCCCAATACTGCACTCAGGGCCAGTATTTAAGTACAAGTCCAATCCGTGTGGGATTAGAACCCATGACCTTCTGGGCCCAGAGGCAGATGTGCTACCAACTGAGCTATGCTGATGTTTTCAGTGTTGCCCAGCAAAGGGAATGATGTCCTCTTGAAGGTGCTGTCCTTCTGAGATGCTAAAGCTGCTGTTTTTAAGGTGATATATAAAACTGTGGTCCCCTCTTGTTCAGGTTTTTAAAGAGCCCCTAACACCATTGGGAGAACTTTGAAAAAAAAAATAATATTCAGACAAAATTCAGCTTATATTTCATATTTTTATATAGTTATCACACATTTCTTTATTGCAGAGGACATCTGCCAAAAAAAAAAAAAACAGGCTTCTGCCCTGTCTGTCTTAGCTGCATGTCTACATCTCACTTCACATTTCTGTTTATGATATCATAATCAGTTGCTATGAAGGTAATTATGATGTCATAAACCATTGATTGTGATATCTGGTGTAGACAGGCAGCCAAAGCAGATACAATCTAGAGGACAGTAGCCTTGTGTTCATGTGACTGACTTCAGTAATAAAGAATCAAAGTACCACTGATACTAAAGGTGCCAAATAAAGTCTGTAGAGTGTTAATTAAATTATGTATTGAAGTACAATATACTGTGTGCTTACCTGGATTAAAACCATTAATTACTATGTGCTTACCTGGATTAAAACCATTAATCCTTTTGCCTGCTTATCAAACACACATTCAGTGTACCACTGGGCTTTGATATGGGAATTGCAGTTCCTGTGGAGTAGATGTTAAATTGCTAACTGGAAAACAGGTGACTGGAGATCTAATCAGAGCAGGCAATTTACCTTCCCAAACTGTTGTTCTTGGCTACATTTATTTCTCATATAATTTACTATTCCAATTCCACCACCATGAATTGTCACTAAAGAGAGTTTCCATCTTACAAATTTTGAAAAAAAAGTGTTTAAGTCCCTGACAGGATTTGAACTGCTGATTCTTTGCTTACTAAGCAAACATACATTCAGTGTGCCACTTGAGCTACAGGTGAATGAGTTGCATTTCCTGTGGTGTAGGGCATCTCACAACCTGCAAAGCAGATAACTCAGGATCTAATCAGCAGGAGATATACCTTCACAAATTGTGGTTCTTAGCTAAATGTACTTTATATAATTTTATTATTCCAGCTCCCTACCATGATGAATCACCACTCAAGTGAGTTTCCATCTCATAAAAAATGGAAACAAGTGTTTAAGTCCTGTGTGGATTTGAACACTGATCTTTGCCTGCTAAGTAAACACACATGCAGTGTTCCACTGAGCTGCTGCTAAGTGAGATTCAGTTCCTATAGTGTAGTGGTTATGTCACAACCTGCAAAACAGGCAACTAGGAATCTAGTCTCAGCAGACCATTTAGCTTCACAAATGTACTAGTCCAACTCCACACCACCATGAATTCCCACTCAAGTAAGTTTCCATCTTAAAAAAAATGTTTTTATGTCCTTGCCAGGATTTGGACTGCTGATCCTTTGCATGTTATATAAACACACATGCAGTGTACCACTGAGCTGCAGGTAAGTGAGCTGTAGTACATATAATGTAGAGATTATTGTCACATCCTTCAAAACAGATGACTGGTGATCTAACCTAGCTGCCAATTCACCTTCTCAAATTGTTTTTCTTAGCTGAACGTACTTATATAATTAACTATTCCAACTCCCCACCACTATGAATCACACCCAAATGTGTTTCCATCTTACAAAAAAGTGAACAAAAAAATGCTTAAGTCCCTGTTCAGATTTGAGCCACTGACCCTTTGCCTGTTAAGCAAACACACAATTCATGCTCTACAGTCACACCTGCAAAACAGGTGACTGGAGAATGCAATCTAATCCCAGCAGGCATTTTCCTTCAGAAGCATAGCCATGCACAGGAGAGGGATGAACCTGGCCTCCCCCCCATTAAAACAGCCACCATCTGAAATCTTTTTAAAGGCTGCTAATGTTGATGCAGACCCCTCGCTTCATTTACTGCTTAGCTAAACCTACACCCTCTTGCAAAATCGAGAGTCGGGAGTTGGGAATGGGGACGGAAGTTGATTCATTGGGAAGTGGGGTGAGACTGCATTGTATGGACATAGCAGCACATGTGTGGAGACAAGAGAGAGCAAGGAAAATAGCATATGGGCAAGGTTAACACTGGCAGGCTGGGTGAAACAGATTTGTATGGTGAAGATCAGAAGAAGACTGTTGCAGCTGATTGGAACTTGGTTCCTCCCTCTTCCAAGGCAGCTCAGTGTGTAGTTTGAGGTGGCCTGTAGGTAGGCATGTGTACTGTTTATGATGTAGCAGCCGAACACAGTAATGGCAGGTGATGGATGGGGGAAAGATATGAAGAAGGACTATTGGGCCTGCAAATGGGTACTGAATTGGTGTCCCACAACTTGGAGTGATCACAGTTTCTGCTGCAAGATGAAGAGGTAGGCACTAAGGCACAGTGTGAACTTAAGCATGCTTACTTGGAAGCTGATCTCGCAGAGACACCCCATGAGACTCAGAGCCTGGCCTGCCAACTTTAATTTAAAATAAAATAACATTAGAAACACTACAGCCTGTTTTCTATGTCCTTTAGGGACACCCTGAGATGCCACCAATAGCCTCAGAGACCTCCTGCCAAGCTTTCTTCTTGCAGCTTCTTGTGCAGCCAGAACCCACTCAGAGCAAACTGTGCCTTCCACATATTTGGAATAACCTATAAAACTTAAAGTATACAAAATGTACATTACAAACATCCTACTGATATAAATCAGAGGAAGATGTTCTGTAACAGTTTGTCAACGTGCTACTAGATCACAAAGAACATCAACGCAGAGTTATACAGGGAATATCCAAAAGTCAAAAAAAGCCATGTATTACAATAATCAGAATCCAAACAGAAGAGCATACCAAAAATAGTTATCCAGATGTCACAGCATAACATAATAATATCCAATACAGCACTATGTAACATGGCATGGTAATATATGGTAAGACAGCAGGCCGCACCCCAGGTCCACATCACCCCACAGTAATCCACTCCTGCAACATGCAACATGAGGGCATTCATGTAACTGCAGACAGAGTGTGAGGAGAACAGTTCTCTCAGAGGCAAAGGGCTTCCGATGGGACCCAGTTCATGAGGGAATTGATATTCTCGCCATCATATTTAAAATACAAATTAATGTACATTCTTTGAAAATGTGGAGCACTTGTACATGGTCTAGAGATGTGGCGAAATTAAATTTCACCAGCAAAATTGGAATTTTTTTTTTATCTTTATCACCTTCTGCAGACTCCATGGGGCTATGATCCTCTCCCTCAGAGGGGGTACATCCTCCACCCCGACCCCCAGCTAGTCTGATCCCCAAGGTTACCCCACGGATTCCCCCCCACGGCAGAGCAAGGTGGAGGGGTGCCGGCAGTCCCCTGCCACCTGGTACAGCAAACCTGGTGATGGGGGGCACACTTCGCAGGAGCGGTGGGGCCATCATGGGTCCGTGGAGCCCTGGCCTTTTTCCATTTTCTCCCTTCCTCCCCTCTGACGTAGCACATCATCTTCTGAGCCTCCCAACCCATACTGTCCTCCAGCCACTGTTAGAGGGCAGTCAGTGGGTGGAATGACTATTCCTTCCTGGAGAGGAGGAGCAGTCCTCCAGATGCTCAGTCCTCTCTCCCTGCCAGGCCCCAGCGGCCCAGGCTCATTCCTGAACCTGGATCGCTGGCATGGTGTGAGTGTGGCATCAGCGCCTCAACCTTCAGCACCACCAGGCTGTCTCGAAATTGGAAGTTTCACCGCACAAAATATTTTGCGAAATTCTGCTGTTACTCAAAATATTTCACGAGTGCAAAGTTGCAAAACTTCGTTCACTAGTGATGAATTTCATCATTTCGTGGGCAAAATTTCCTGCTTCATGGGGAAAATGTCATACTTTGCAGGTGAAATTTGCATTTTGCACTCACAAAAAGATTCACAAAATGTGCGAATGTCGTAAAATATTTCACGTAACAAAATGTAATTTCGCCCATCTCTAACTAGGTCCATTTCTTCTTTCACAGTGGGACAGCAGAGGATAACCGTCTTCTAGTGATGGTTTCTAGAGCTGCTGCCACAAAAATTCTGAATAAATGCCTACATTAAGATGACCCACCTCCCTGAGGAAGGATACTTAAAATCAGAGTCTCAAAAGTTTGTGGAATCTCAGGCTCCAAAACATCTGAAACTGAATTACCTAAAGCCTGACAAAAAGGCCCTAACTTGAGGCATGGCCAAAACACATGAAGATGATCTCCTTCCTTACCACCACATTTCCTCCAACAGACATCCAATCCCCTGCAGGGTAATTTTAATGACTGAAAGTTGCACAGTACTTCCATCTAGAGTATGTAGTTTTGGGCCTCTAGCCATTCCAGTTTTTAATGTGAGGTTCGCCAAATTAGCACCCTCCTAGTTCATTCATCCCAAATAGCATAATCCTTCTGTTGACTTTACGTTGAAAAGGCATATAGGCAAGAAAGTTGCCAAGCCTCCACTCCAGTTCCCCTTTCAGCTGTTAGAGATTGCTAAAAGGGGGAGTGGGCTCTCCATGGAAGTCCCTGTTCTAGGGTGGAGACAGGATATAACTCCGGAACTGCAAAAGCCAATGTGATCTGCCCTAGAAAGGTGAACTTTGACTTGCAGTTGTTCAAAACTTAAGAGAATCTCTTGATCAGACATATCGCCTATACAGTGGAGGCCCTTCTCTACCCACTACACAAAGTGTGGCTCCACCACGTCCAAACCCAAATCCTTATGACCGTCAATAGGTGTTAGTTGTCCCAGTTTGCCTCCTTCCCCCACCAAACTTCTGAATTTACCCCAAAGCTGGAGAGTGAGCAGGGTCCATGGATTCATGGGCCATACCATCTGAAGCTATGCCAAGGGCAGCAAAGGACTCACACTCAGAGGATACCTCTCAGTTGCTCCTCCTCTCTTTCTAGCCACTCCATATCTGTTTTGTGTTTCAATATCACCAGCACTGGCGAGATTTGAGCGACTATGTAATACTCATTGAGAAACCTGGAAACCGCTTCTTCTAGCTGGTTCCAAAAGATTCTAACATATTATTTGCCAGCAGATTAGGCCTTATGGTCTATCGAGTTTGCTCGAACCTCAGATCCCTAGTTGGGTGCCGAGGCCCCCCCCTTGTGTTCCAGAAACCCCTATCATCCATTCCCACACCCCTGGGCCAGGCCATCATCTGATACATCCACTTTCTGTGTCTGTCCCACCCTCTCTTGAAGCCCTCCACTGTGGATCTCTGAACCAGCTCGCCAGGCAGTGCATTCCAAGGGTCCACCACCCTCTCAGTGAAAACCTCCTCCTCTTTCCCCTCACCCTTCCACCTTCCAACTTCCAACTATGCCCTCTGGTGATACCTCCCTGCTTTAGTCTAAAGATCCTCCATGTTTACCCTATTTATTCCCTTGAGGTGCCAGGAGACCTCAATCATACCCCCCTGTCTCTCCTCTCCTCCAATGAAAACAGGCAGAGCTCCTCAAGTCTGTCCTCATCGTCAAATCCTAGCCCTCATATCATCTTAGTTGCCCTCCTCTGTACTCTCTCCAGGAGCTGTGTGTCCCTCTTCAAGTGTGGTCTCCAGTACTGTACACAGTACTCAAGGTGTGGTCTAACCAGTCCATTGTACAGCGGCAGAATCACTTCCTTGATCCTAGAGGTGATCCCCCTTACGATGCATCCCAACATCATGTTTGCCTTGCTAGTCACTCTCCTGCACTGCTCAGAGTTATTCATACATGCATCCACCATGACCCCTAGGTCTTTATCTCCTATTGAGGCCTCCAGCGCCTCCCCTCCCAGGGTGTATCTGTGTTTAGGGTTTCCCTGCCCAAGATGCAACACCTTGCACTTGGTGATATTGAAATTTAATTTCCATGTGTGAGCCCAGCTTTCCTGGGTGTCCAGGTCCCCTTGCAGGGCCAACCTCCCCTCTTCTCCCTCAACTACTGCTCCCATCTTGGAGTCATCAGTGAAGAGACTCATTTCACACCCTATACCCTCCCTGATGTCCGATATGTATGCATTAAACAGGATCGGACCCAGGACCGAGCCCTGCGGTACCCCACTACCAACCTCTCTAGGGTTCGAGAGCTCCCCACAGACCACTACTCTCTGGGTGCGCCCAGCTAGCCAGTTTTCAATCCATCTGACCATCAAAGGGCCTACTCCTAACCCCATCAGTTTCTCCACCAGACCATTGTGGGGACAGAGTCAAACGCCTTGCTGAAGTCCAAGAATAATACATCCACAGGCTTTCCCTGTCCAGTTCTGATGTTACCCATTCGTAGAACTCACAAGATTGGTTTGACATGATCTACCTGGCACAAACCCATGTTGCCGACTATCCAGACCTCTCACCTCCTCCAAGTACACCCCCAATCGTTCCTTTAGTATACCCTCCATTAATTTTCCCACCACCAAGGTCAAACTGATGGGTCTATAGTTACCTGGTACTTCCCTCGACCCCCTTTATGGATTGGCACCACATGTGCCTCTCGCCAATCCCTAGGTACCCTCCCTGTCTCAAGTGACCTGTTGAAGAGATCCGCCGTGGGTGCAGCCAGTATGTCCTCCAATTCCCATAGTACTCTCGGATGAATGCCATCTGCCCAGGAGATTTGTCTTTCTTTAGGGCCTTGAGGGCTAACCACACCCTTTTGGCAGAGATAGCATCATCCATCCCCTCCACCTTACTGGCCTTTTTATCCTTATCCAGATGTGACACCCCAGGGTACCTCTCCCTCCCTCTTGCTCCATTTCTGTTGCTCCCCTGATCCCACTCACTGCCGCTTCTATCCCCATCGTGCCTTGCTTTGTAGATATCCCATCCCCCTCCCTAGTGAACACAGAGGCAAAGTACTCGTTAAATACCTCTGCCTGGTCCCTTGCTTCTTCCACCCACCCTCCTTTTGATCTCAATCTGCTGAGGTGGCCCTTAGTTTTTCTCCACTCCCCAACGTACCAGAAGAACCCTTTTCCTTCCATGTATCCCCTGTGCCAGTCGTTGCTCTTTACTGGACTTTGCTCCTCACCATCCGGGTGACTTTTTCTAGCAAGATGGTACATTTCCTTATCCCTATCTCTCTTGTTGTTTTATACTTTTGTAGGCCGCTTCTTTTCTCTGACCACTACCTGTACCTCGCTGGACCACCAGCATGGTTTATGTGACCTTGCTCCCTTTTGTTTCAACTTAGCGCAGATCCTGACTGCCTCATGAAGTCCCCGTTTTATGACCTCCCATGTCCTTTCCACACTTGTCATTGATGTAATCCCCTTCAAGTGATCCTTGAGAATATTTCCCATGCCCACAAAGTCTGCCCCCCTGAAGTCCACTGCCAGTGTCCTAGATCTCACCCTCCCCCCCATGCTTATTTGAAATAAGACAGTATTGTGGTCACTCCCAGTCAGGGGATCCTCTACAACCAGGTCTCTTACCAGATCCCAGATATTAAGAGGCTGTATAGGGCGCATCCTAAAACACATAAAAATCTAGAAAACACATTAATTCTTTACATTTGACCCAAGCTCCCAGTGATAGAGGCAAGGTATTGCATATTAATAAATCCTTTTACCTCATTGAGGATGACTTTATAGTTTTTTCATATAACTGAGTGATATATTTCTAATATCAAGGCTAAATAATGGAACCCCCAAGCCCAATGGAACAGGAAAGGTCCATCTTCCTGTGGATTATAAGTGCCATTAATAATAGAGTTTTGGTCTTGTCATAATTAATTTTGAAGTCCAAGACTGTCCCAAATGCTTCTAGTAGCTGCATTAAATGGGGAAGGGAGGACTTGGGATCCTCCACAAACGATAAGGTATCACCCGCTTATAATGCTATTGTATGTGAGATAGGGCCAATTGTAATCCCTTTTATTAAACTGGTATTTCTCAAGTGAATTGCCAGCAGTTCCATTCCCAATGTAAAGAACAAAGGCCACAGGGGGCAACCCTGTTGTGTTCCTCTTTTCAACTGGAAAGTGCAGGAGAAGGCCCCACTGATCCCAGCCCGGGGTGTGGATCCTTCATACAGGGCAAATAAGCTGGCTATGAAATCCAGGCAAAACCCAAAGGAGGTCAAAGCCTTCTCGAGGTAGGCCCAGTTTAGCCTATCCAAGGCCTTCTCTGCGTTAACCGTGATTGCCATAGCAGTAGTGTGAGATTATCTAGTATGGGCAATAACGTTCAATAATTGCCTTACATTATTATAGGAATTACGACCCAGTATAAAACCTGTCTGGTCAAGGTGGACTAATTTGGGAAGCAGTTTTTGAATTCTGTTAGCCAACATTTTTGTGTACATTTTTGGCCTACATTTATTAAAGAAATAGGGCTATAGGAGGAATACACTTTGGGTTTTTTCCCTGGTTTAGGGAACACAGCAATCAATGCCGCTTTCCATTCTACTGGAAATGAATTGGTCTCCATGCAGTGATTTATTGCCTTCTGAAGAGGCGCTTCCAAAATATCAATAAATTGTTTATAAAATTCTGCAGGAAAACCATCCTCCCCCAAGGCCTTTCTAGTTTTAAGGATTTTGACTAACAAAATAATTTCTTCTTGTGTTATAGGTTGTTGCAGATTGATTCTCTCTGCTTCTGACAAGGCTGGGATAGGAAGGTCTTGTAAAAATCGCCTGATCCACTCCTCATAGGGGTCAGAATGTTCCAGATAAAACTGAGCTCAGTAAAAGTTCCCCAATTCAGCTGGTATGTCAGATGGCAGCATCAGAGTCCAAGCCACCAGTGCAACTGTTCAGAGTTTTTTGACTACCCTGGCAGCTTGCTCCTTCTGCTGTTGTAGTGGTAACAGTCTGCCCACTCTCCCTCCCTGGGAAAAATATATACATTTAGTACACCTTAACTTTTTTCCATAGCTCTCACTGATAATTTGAAAATTTGCCCCCAAACTGCTTGTAATTCTGAAAACACATCCAGCCCTCATGCTGTTTTGTGTTGTTTTTCTAGGGCTTCCAATCGGGGCTCTACTTCAGTTCTCTTTCTGGCTCTCCTTTTCTGATGAGTGAGGTATGCTATGATTTTCCCATGTAGAACCGGTCTTGTAGCATTCCAAATTATGCTGGGGAATACAAAAGGATCCATATTCAGGTGGAAGTATTCTTCCCAGGATTCAGTAATCATGTTCCTAAAGGAGTCCTGTACTAGGGCACCTACATTCAAGCACCATAGACCTCGATGGTTTGAGCTTCCAAATCAACATCCAGGGTCACTGGTGTATGGTCCGAGGGACTAATTGAATGTGTGCTCACATCCATCACCCAATACAGGTGTGGAATAGGAAGATACCAATGATCCATTTGATTATAGGGCTTGAGGGATTAGGAATAAAAAGTATAGTCTTGTACCCCTGCATGTTGCCATCTCCAGACATACTGCATGCCTGCCTCTGCCACCAAGGACCCCAAAACATTCTTTGCTGGTGTTTTCCGGAGAGGGGTTGAGCAGGGTTTAGAGAAATCCATCTGGGGCTCCGCTAAACAATTGACATCCACGCCTAATGCAAAAAGTTCATGGGCCTTTGAAAACCTATATCATGACCTAAAATTCTATCACTGACATCATCAATGACATCATGCATCTGAATCACCCACATTGACTGTAACCTTAAACTTAACTTAAATACAGAAACCAGTACACATGATCACAATAAGTGCTAATAGTTACGCTGTTGGCACCTCAAAAGGGGGCATTATTACAGAAAATATATGAAATATAAAATGCACTGTTTCTAAATCATACATAGTTCAGTGTTCTGCCATCAGTGTCAGGAACTCTTTAAGGAGGTATATGAGCCTAGTGATTGACGTGAAAGCTGTGAACTTGGAGATGTGTGTTTGAATCCTACAACCTCCACTTACTCATTGTGTGACACTGAGCTAGTCACTACCTCACTGTGCTTAATCTTTTATCCTCCTCTCTCTCTCGCTGCTTTATCTAGTGCACTTTAAATGTCCCTGTGCATTGACAATGACAGCCATGGCCTCCTCTCTCCATCTCCTGGATTTTAAGTGGTCACGATCAGTGGTGTTACAGAAGGAGCACTAGTGACACTGAATTTATTTAGTGCAAAACTCTAAGGTGTTTACAGTACTATCTTTTCATTTCAGTGGCAATAGTTTTTGAGTGGAAATAACATTAGGATTGCTTTCTGTGCTTTATATCCATAAACAAAAGAATGTGTATGATCTGATGTAGCTCAGATAACTATCAGAACTTCTCATAGGTTATCAAAACTTTTACAACTTCAGAACCTTTGCAGTTCTTCCATCCCAATTTAAAACAAGGGAGTTACTATTCATTTTTGTGCTTGGTTCCAAACCACCCTCATACACTGTATCCCCAAACCCTGTGCCAAAGCTTCATGGGTAGAAGTAGCAAATCCACCATAGGACAGGCTGACAAGGTACAATACCTGTAGGATCAAAAGCTAACTGCAAACAAGCTTTTATGTTTAATCTAGTTCAGCTAAGAGCAGCTAGCCACAGACAAGTGTGCCGCCATTTTGGGACACATCAGTGTGACACAGTCTCTGCCAGGTGCCATGTCAGAGCCAATGAAAGCAGACATTTAGTACATCCCAGGTTGTGCACTATATAAACATCAGCAGATACAAGCGTGAAAGCACAGATGAACCAGGTGGCCAATTGGGGCACCAGCACAAAAGGGCACATTAAATGAAAGGCATAAACAGAGATCAGCTTGAAATGCAAAAGTTAGAAACCAAAATAGTTGTTGTCGCTAGGGATGGGAGGGTCGACTGTGACATGCTTTGATTCTGACTCTGATCTGTTTCCAAAAGGTTCTGATTTGCTCTGATTTGCTCTGGTTGGCCAAAACAGGCAATTTTTCCAGACTAAACCAGAACAGGGTCAGAGGCAGATCCAGAGAGGGGTGAATTAAAAAATAATTCAGTTACCTCCACTCCCTCGTTATAATCCTTGTCTTTACGCCTTCCATGTTTAAATAATTATTTTGTGTCTTTCTCACCAGGTTCTCATTTTTAGCATGAATAAGCTGCAAAACCACTTAGATTATCAGGACCGACCTGTCATGGTGTCTGTAACTTTTTCATGCAACAAAATATGTTCAACTTGCTCAAAACTGTGTTTCTGTCTATTCTGGCTACTGAATTTACTTTAAACTGCAATTGATTGCTCTGCTGGTACATTTCAGCACATTCATATGAATTTTTAAACTGTTAACTTGACTTTGCGATCAGCACAGTTTAGGGAAAAAAAATCTAATAATAACTGGCTTTGCCTTTTTCCCATAGGGAAACCATGGCATAATTTGCCATTATAAAGGAGCGTTTATAATGGCAAACATGCGCACAGTTTCCCCCATTCTGCGCATGCCCTGCTGCAGCTTGTCCCTTCTGATCGCCGACAGCATGTTTTCCTCACCGCAAGACTGAACCCACTCAGACTCAGCAGTAAGTGCCAATTTAAAAAGAATATCTACAATGGGGATGTAAAGTAGTCATTTTACAAGAGACTGAAATTTATTTTTGTCAAAAAATAGAAAACGATATGAAGAGTCCCGGACCAAGCACGTTAAAATGTAGCCATGCTAGGGCTGCACAGGAACCTTCATTTTATATAATTGCTGTGGCGAAAAAGGCAAACCCAGCAATTATATAAAATAAAAAAATGGGTCAGGGTGTATAAACTCGAAGTTTACACACACCCTCAGGGTTAGAGGCTTTTGATAAACCCCTCTAGCTTCGCTTCTTGGGGTTTATGTAGCATCTAACTCCTCGGGTGTGTGTAATCTTGTTACTCACCCCGACCCATACTTTATTCTCTATTTTATACATGCTCAAAGTCACTTGTAAGCCCCACAGTCTTCCTTTGCACAGGATTGCCTGTTTGCTGCATCCTCCATATACAAGTCATAGTCCTGCTGCTTAGAAAATTTACTGTTGCTGAACCCATACCTTAATTACATACAGTCTATGCTCAGAATGTTCTCTTTGTTGCGCCTGTCTTTACAACTTGCAGTCCTTCTTTGCACATAAATCACACTGCTTGCCATGAGGTTCAGCTGACTTGACATTCCACACAGTTTGCATAGTTTACTTGTTTACTCCCTGAATTCAGTAGCTGGTTCCCTCTGATGGAAAATTTTCCTGCTCGATTCTAGGAAAGGCCTCTGGGGTGAAACAGGCTGTCACTCCCGCCAATCGTAGCCACAAATGCCTGATCATTCCCCAGTTGATCAGACAATGGGTTGAGCCTGAAATTACTCTGTACTAGTCTGTTTACTAAAGTTTAGAACAGTCACAAGCTCCTTGATGGTTGATCCTGGTCTAACCAGCTTGCATGCCACTCTCTCTCTCTCTCTGAACACTGCAGCACCCGCCCGCTGGCCAGGGCAGGACTGGATGCAGCTGCACCAATCACTCAACACCATAGCAAATGAGCCTCTCTCTCTCTCTCTGTGTCTCTCTCTCTTTCTCCTCGCTTGCTGTTCCTTCACAGCAATCATCAAGCAGGAGCAAATTTAAACTGCAAACTGTAACTTTTTTCTTGCCTGCAATTTCAGCGGTGGGAGCACCATTTTGACCATTTTACCACAGTTTCTGGACAATTTCTTTAGTGACTCCCCAATTTGCAGACTAAGCACATGAAACTTTCAGAGCACATATCGGAGTCTGTTCCTCAAAGTCCACAGTACTTTTGGCACTTGAAAATTGCATTTTTAAAGTTCTTTAAACACTTTCTGATGCAGAGACCAAGACACACACTTCAATGCTTTACTGTCCATTAACAAGTTGAAACAGACAAGCAGTACTCTGCTCTCTTACTGTACTGGAAGGCACACAAGCAGCACATTTTGGTGGCATTTTTCTGGGCACAAACCTCTTTTCAAAAGCTTCCTTTCTGTTTGGGCTACACCACTACCAGACAGAAAGATGTTAGACATACCCCCAGCAAAAAATCTCTGGTTCTCTACCCAAATTAAAACATCACCTGAAGAGTCCCCATTGATTTGTAAACCCCCCTCCACTACTTTACACAATTAGCTACCCCTGGCACCCATAACTAGGCACAAACTTCAGAACCATTTACGCAATTGATACCACCCCTTGCTTTGGGAATGTATACCAAACTTGTTACTCTAGAGATAAAGGGGTGGGGGTGCACAAAAGCAATAAGACCTATAAGGTATTTACAAAACCAGGTCCTGGGGAGAGAACTTTTTGCTAGGGCAAGGCTAGATCTAACTTCTGGAGGGGTACCCAGTAAATCCACACAGGAAGCAATAACGTAACTGTCCAAACCATAGTTGGGGTTCTAGAGTGTGAGTTTATTCCAAAAGATGTTCTCTAAAGCAAGGGTGGACCCCCAAGGTTTACTTATTGTGGCAATAGGAATGTGTAGAACAACAAACGACTGTATCTGACAGAAAACTCTGTTTGTATTCCCACACTGTAGGACATAGAACATCTTGCACTTGTTTTCACATATTGCATAGGACATAGGACACTTCTTCCAGTGGCACTGCTCACAACTGAAAACACATTTTGCTAAGAACTAGAACAACCCACTTCAGGGGGTAAAATCCTCTTCAGACATTGGCCCTATGTCTAAAGTAACCAGGCGCCCTTACTGAACCTGTAGTCCTGAACTGGTTACTCCAGATGGGGGTCTACCCACCCTTTGCTCCCAAATCCATACTCAGCCATTTTTTCAGAGTTGCACCTTAAACATTTGAAAACACACTTTGGAAATGCTTATTGAATTAAACTTCTGTATCCAGCATTTAAATCACTACATTGGTAGTGGAAAAACTAAAATCCCAAACAATGTGATATAGTCATACCTCTGAACATCACACACTTCAGCCAGCTTTAAATGAGAACAATCTCACACTTCTGAATTCACAGAAAAGTTGTGCATTTCCCTTTTAGCCAGAGAACACAACAGTACAGGTACAGTCAGACCTGGTTAATCCATAAGCATTTGTGTTAGCCCAATTTTCTACATAATAAAAATCTACGTATTAACCAGACATTGACCAGATAATGTTTTTTTTTTAAATTTCAAAGATGTCTTACTGTAAAACAATTTACTTTTCAAATACAGTGCAAAACATATGTGTACTATACATTGAAAAAAAAGCACCAATATTTTAGCAAAAAAAAGCATTATGTTTAAAGCATAGTGATAATCACATTATAAGAGGAATTTAAATCTCATCACAACAGCAGTGTTTATTGGGAGCAGAACAAGGGTCTCACAGCTTGACAGCAAGCAAGCAAGGTAGCAGAACCATGGGGTTGGGCAGATTTGATAAGAACAATTGCTGCACTGTAAATCTTGTTTTTTTTTTTTTTTTTTTCTGCAAGCTAGCACTTCGCCATTCTACCCTTATTCTTACAGGAGAAGGACAACTTGAGGACAACACCAGACTGTTTAAAATTTTCATTAAAATAAGGAGAACTGCCACTTTATGGACTGAGACTGGGAGAAGCTTGACAGCCGGAGAGCAGAGTGTTAGAGTCTGTGGCTCAGTAGAATGGGGCTGTTTAAATCTTTTTTTTTTTTTTTAAAGCAGAATGGCTAACTGAAGGATTTAAATTTAAACTGGGAGCAGAACAGGGAACAAGCTAAAACTGCATCTTTCTTTTTTTTACAGCAGAACTGGGAGCAGGAACAGGAAGAGGAGTCAAAAGACAGACTTGTTTCAATCGGCCGACAGACAGACTTGTTTTAAGCAGAACAGGGAACTGAAGGATTTAAATTAAAACCGGGAGCAGAACAGGGGACAAGCTAAAATGAAATATTTTTTTTACAGCAGAACCTGTGCTGTCAGTAGAGACTATGGATAAGCAGTGGCAGCTCCAGAAATTAAGGATGACCAGAGCATGACAGGATACAGAGGGGCTGAGACTACATACAAGAGGATTTAAATCCAGATTCTGCTGCCAGCAATTGTGTCACTGCTGGGGCACAGCGTGGACACAGCAGATTTTTACAGGGGTCCCAACATGTGCCCTGTCTGGCCCTATCATAGAGCTCACCCATGAGGATACGCTGATGCCAATTTTATGTCTGGAGAATGTGCCAAAATTCAGCACTTTCATCTTTCATTTGGTCCAGTTGCACATTTGGGCCACTTTCATGTCACTTCGACCTTCAGCCAATTATTTAACAAACAACTCTGTAGCCCATACTAGGTGGTCAGGGCTAGTCTCATTGCCACCCTATCCCCCACCCCAGTCCCTTCCTACCCTTCTTACCCCAACAGATTTTTTATGCTCCTCCCCTACCTGGCGGCCATCATCAGGTTGCCTAGGGATCCCAGCACTTCACCCTACTGCCAGCCACCACAACCCCACATAGCAGCTCCGGGGCAAGTGTAACCCTTCACTGGGTGGGTCCCCTTCCTCTGAGGGGAAGGGATCCAGGAGAGACCAACTAGCACACTCTTCTACAGTTGTCCCGAGTGCTGCTGAGGTGGTCCAGGACCATCTGGGGCTTCTAAGTGGTGGGGCTGGCAACCATCATCCTGCCAGCTGGGGAGACATTTTCCCATGTTCTCCCAGGAGCATGGTGTACCACTAGCGTCAAGATATCGCAGCGTTTGCTATGCCCGCAGTTAGGGAACCCAATGCATTGCTGCTCCCCAGCCTCTGCCAGGAGTCAGCAAGTGCCAGGCAGCATCCCACCCTCTCCCGGGAGAAGGTGAGCAGTCAACTGACACTCAAGCCTTCTACCCCAGCCAGCCCTCCAGCAACCCGAGTCCATTCCGAGACCGGGTCACTGCCGTCCACAAGTGGAAATCCATTCCACTGTGCTTGACGGGCCAACAACAGATTTTTTTAGTTAAAAAAAATTGCCAGCTTCTGCCAACTGGTCATAAAAAAAATGACTACAGGAATGGCGAGGCAGTAGGAGGGTGGGAGTAATTGGGGTGGGTGAGGAGTAATGGAAGGGTTACACTTACCCATATTTGTAGTCTGCTAGACCCCATACCAAGGACCTGAAGTGGCTTCTGCGAAGGTGTTGAAGCAGAACCAAAGGCAGGGGGTCTGAATCAAAAACAAAATTGATAATTTCCAACATTGCTCCTCCTTATTGAAGATCGCAGCCCTCTGTTTATTCACAACTCAGATGCAGCACAGGCTTTCCCACACTGTGAAGATGTACAATAATCCCCAGGTGATAGGTGAGGGAGTGCTGTCACTGGAGACTGAAGACCTCTATTTACTCTCCGGTCAGGTACACTGCAGGCAGAAACATAGCTCGACTTTTCTACACTGTGATTACATGAGGATCTGGAAGAGATTAAGGGCTGTTGACATTGGAGACTGAAGACCCCTCTTAGATGTTGGAGTCATTTATCATTGTGTGGGGGGTGGGGGTCATTGGGGATGGTAGCTGGCCTGACTGCAGAATAAAGAGAAATGTCATATATCATCCACAGTATGCTACAGAGCCATGTTCTAAATTACAAAACTGTAAGTCAAAACTTGGCAGTCGCATTTCAAGAGAAGAGTTTGGTTTTACACAGCACCTTTCATACACACCAAAACCCTAAATACTTTAGCCCAGAAACAACTGGCAGCAAACGTAAGGCACAGATGGGCTGGCAGTAACATGGTCTAGACCCCCTGTAAAAGAACTTAAAGTGGGCCCATCTTAAAATGAGACTAAATGGGTGACTGGAAATATTGAACACTGTACTACAAAAAATATTTAACACTGTACTACAAGTACCATACTTTGAATACTGGAACCAGTAGGGAATGGAGAACCTCAAAAGGTTCTGAGTGGAGCTGTGCAGTATTTCAAATTCAATTTCCAACAGAAAGCCACAGCTTTTTGAAAATTCTGCCTAATTCCACAGAATTCATTCAGAAGTGGAGTTCTGAAAGTGGAATGTTTCTTTTTAAACTGCTGTTTAGTAATATGCAGTTCACTAAACTGTGTAATAGTGTTTTTTCTGTAAACCTCTGAGTCATTGTCAGTTATTTTGCAGATTATGTAGGTTCACCTATAGTAAACATTTATGAAAGCAGGTCGGCCCGTGACCTTGTTGTGACTCACAGTGCACCCAAGTCATGATGATATTCCATAATATACCACCCCCTGCTGTGGAGTTATTGCACAAATAATGCACTTCAGGGTAAGTGTAGTAAGTAGTGGGATTTACCCTCTTTTCCCATTAGTTTTTCCTTCAAGTTTTCTGTCTGTAGAAAACAACTAAGATGTAAGTACAGATTCATGGGACTGTAAGTTTGGGGGTTGGTCTGAGGTGTATGTGCCCACAGATAAGGCTACAGTACACCTGTCAGGACCCTGTTTCATCATAATAATGTGCTGAATGCCTGCCACCTCTCCCCGAATCTGGAATAAATATAAATGTTATTTTTGTCCTAAACCCCAACCCTTCAGTAGATCACGAAATGGTAATCACCAGAGAGTAGGGGTGATGCATTTTGTTTATGCCATCTGGTGGGCCTGTTTGCCCTGTTTGTGGTATGAGTTGGGGCATTGCTTGCCACTGCTGGTGGCTGGGGCATGGGTTGCAAAATTGAAAGCTGGGTTGCTTTCTTTTACACACATGGAGAACTTGAAGGAAAAAAACAAACCTCTCTTTTTCCAGGTAGCTTTTCACAGATCCAAATTGCACACCTTTTCTCTTGGCAGTTGAACCACATTGGGATCTTCTGGGGACTGCCCCTTGGCACCACTGAAACACAGTCTGTTCAGACAGGTCTCCACCACTTCAGTTGGCACTGATGCTGTTCTGCAAACTAGGGTGAGAAAATCGACTGAGACCCTTCACCCAGTCAGTCACTGGACTGACCAGCAGGAACCTCACTACAGAGCTCCTCTCTGTTCCACCGCTAACTACAGTCTGACTACACTACCGTCTCAACATTCTAAAACTCCCTAGAGCAGCTGGTTCCAAAGTGGCTTATGCTGCTGCGAGAATTCTAAATGACATAATCCATTCTCTGCCCAGCCTAGCTGAGTAAACAATGATGTCATCTCCTCAGAGATCCTAATGAGCTCTCTACCTTCCTAGACTAACCTGATGGGATTCTAGTAACCACAGAGGACTGGGTGGTTAAACTCACCACCAGCCAGATGAGCTTGCTATCTGAAGCAGGTGCTATTGTCTGCTATTCAGGCTATCACATCTCTGGGTGCCCTACAGGATGAGTTGGCCAGGGTCACCCCTAACCAGGCCAAAACCTGAGTGGGTTGTACCAGAGAACAGATGCCCATTGAAGCACTTAGCTTCACCTAACAACTATCTTGGGACCTGCAGTGGCTCCAAGAAACTGCCTGAAGCATGCCCTGACAGACCAGAACTGAAGGCCCATACTTGAGTTAAGATCTCCAGCCTGTCCATCCACCTAGCCCTCTAGGGAAAATGCTGAACTTTTTACAATTTTGCAACCCATGCCCCAGTTACCAACAGCGTATGGCAACCGGGACACCCCTATCCATGCCACAAACAGGGCAAACAGGCCACCAGATGGCATAAACAAAACAGGCATCATCCCTAGCATTGAAGTGATTACTGGCTCGGCGGTCTAAAGGGGTTGGGAGTTTAGGGTGCAAATTAATATTTATATTTATTCTGGATTCTGGGGAGAAGTGCCAGGCATATGCTAGGTCTAAAACTATCACAACAGGGGTCCCAATAACAATCCACACTGGAAGCAGAGATCTAATGTCCACACAGGAATTGTGACCCAGAAGGAAAGGAAGAGACTGAGCATGGGGTAGGATTAAGCATAACTCCAGCATGATTCCCCATCAAGACTAACCGATTCACGTATGGGCACCAGTTTAAATGGGGACTGTTAATGGATGTCATTGCTCCAGGATAAATGTTTTTCTTAAAGTGTGTGCCCATTTCTACCCATTGCTCAGTCTCTGCCCTGCCTTCTGGGTTACACCAAACTGTATTCTTCATTTCCCATGAAATGCTAAAGGCATCCAAAACTTTAACTTTAAACATTCAGCACATTGTTGTGGTGAAACTGGGAGTCTGAGCAGTGATCTAGCCTTATCTAGGCACACACCTCAGCCCAACCCCCAAATTCAGTCCCATAGATCTGCACTTGCAGCTGGGTTGCTTTCTTTCACACACATGGAGAATTTGAAGGTAAAAAAAATACCTCCTTCCAGATAGCTTTTCACAAATCCAAACTGCACACCTTTTCTCTTGGCAGCTGAATCACATTGGGATCTTCAGGGGATTGCCTCTTGACACCACTGAAACACAATCTATTCAGACAGGCCTCCACCACTTCAGTTGGCACTGATGCTGTTCTCCAAACTAGGGTGAGAAGATCAACCAGGGCCCTTCACCCAGTCAGCCACTGGACTGTCCAGCAGGAACCTTACTATGGAGCTCCTCTCTGTTAGCGCTTCCACACTGAACTGACTGCACTATTGTCTAAACATTCTAAAACTCCCCAGAGCAGCTGGTTCCAAAGTGACTTATGCTGCTGTGAGAATTCTAAGTGACATAATTCACTCTCTGCCCAGGCAAGCTGAGTGAACAATGATGTCATCCCCCCACAGAGATCCTAATGAGCTCTCTACCTTCCTAGACTAACCTGATGGGATTCTTTTAACCCCAGAGGACTGGGTGATTACACTCACTACCAGCCAGATGAGCTTGCTATCTGCAGCTGGTGCTTTTGTCTGCTACGCAGGCTATCACATCTCTGGGTGCCCTACAGGATGAGTTGGCCAGACTCACCCCTACCCAGGCCAAAACCTGGGTGGGTTGCACCAGAGAACAGATGCCAACTGAAGCACTTAGCTTCACCTAACAACTATATTGGAACCTTCAGTGGCTCCAAGAAACTGCCTGAAGCATGCCCTGACAGACCAGAACTGAAGGCCTATACTTAAGTTAAGATCTCCAGCCTGTCCTTCCCCAGCCTTCTAGGGAAAATGCTGAATTTTTGCAATTTGCAATCCATGCCCCAATTACCAACAGCGGTGGCAGCGGACCCCCATCTCTGCCACAAACAGGCCACCAGATGGCATAAACAAAACAGGCATCATCCCTACCATTGAAGTGATTACTGGCTCGCAGTCTAAAGGGTTGGGGTTTAGGGTACAAAATAACATTTATATTTATTCCAAATTCTGGGAGAGGTGCCAGGCATATGCTAGGTCTAAAACTATCACAACAGGGGTCCCAATAACAATCCACACTGGAAGCAGAGATCTAATGTCCACACAGGAATTGTGACCCAGGAGGAAGGGATGAGACTGAGCATGGGGTAGGATTAAGCATAACTCCAGCTTGATTCCCCATCAGGGCTAACCGATTCATGTATGGGCACCAGTTTAAATGGGGACTGTTAATGGATGTCATTGCTCAGGATACATTTTTTTCTTAAAGTGTGTGCCCATTCCCACCCATTGCTCAGTCTCTGCCCTTCCTTCTGGGTTACACCAAACTGTATCCTTCATTTCCCATGAAATGCTAAAGGGCATCCAAAACTTTAACTTTAAACATTCAGCACATTGTTGTGGTGAAACTGGGGTCCTGAGCAGTGTGATCTAGCCTTATCTAGGGCACACACACCTCAGCCCAACCCCCAAATTCAGTCCCACAGATCTGCACTTGCAGCTGGGTTGCTTTCTTTTACACACATGGAGAACTTGAAGGAAAAAACCTCTCTCCTTCCAGGTAGCTTTTCACAGATCCAAACTGCACACCTTTTCTCTTGGCAGCTGAATCGCATTGGGATCTTCAGGGGATTGCCTCTTGACACCACTGAAATACAATCTATTCAGACAGGTTTCCACCACTTCAGTTGGTACTGATGCTGTTCTCCAAACCAGGGTGAGAAAAATCGAACAAGGCCCTTCACCCAGTCAGCCACTGGACTGTCCAGCAGAAACCTCACTATGGAGCTTCTCTGTCTATGCCCCATACTGAACTGACTGCACTATCGCTCTAAACATTCTAAAACTCCCCAGAGCAGCTGGTTCCAAAGTGGCTTATGCTGCTGTGAGAATTCTAAATGACATAATTCACTCTCTGCCCAGGCAAGCTGAGTGAACAATGATGTCATCTCCCCACAGCTCCTAATGAGCTCTCTACCTTCCTAGGGCTAACCGGATGAGATTTTAGTAACCCCAGGAAACTGGGTGGTTACAGTTAGTCATTCGGCTATACCTCATGACACGCCAAGGGAGGCATGAATAAATCTCACAATGACGCATGCCATGTCATACATTACTGCTTAAAGAGATACATTCATAGCCTGTGACCATCATAGTTTGAAAGCTCTTGAAAAGCTTTTCCAAACAAGGTGTTTGGCTCTTCTGTAGCTGGAAGCACTCCAGAGATATAGACAACAGAGCCTGTTCAACATTAATACTAGCATTGCAGCCATTTTTATAACACTGTGATGTCATTGAGGAATGAGCTGTGCCTAACCAGACTGAGTCATGCGCAGTTCGTTCCTTGATGACACCACAGTGTTCTACAAATGGTTGCAATGTACTGTACTATTGATATTGAACAGACTCCATCATTTATATATTTGAAGAACTTCCCGCTACAGATGAGCCCAATACCTTGTTTGAAAGAGACTGACCAATCTCAAACTATGCTAGCCACTATATATGAATGTGTCCATTTAACTTGAACTGCTGCGGGGTCTCGTGTGATCAGTTGGTTTTTACTATGCATAAACATAGAAGTACTTTTATTCAGTAGAAGGCAGCTGGCCACGGTGGAGGTTGGGTTATGTCGGTCTTCTTTGTTGTGCTGCTTAAAGAAAAAATTGTGTTTAGTGGAAGGAGGGGAAGGGGGGAGGGTTGGATGGGGGTGTTGTCAGGAGTAGGAGAAATCTTTTTTTTTCAGAATGGAGTGCAAAGACAGCAGCCAGCCATGGAGGCAGGCGGATTGTGCCTGTCACCTGTTGTGGTGTGTTTTTTAATATTACAAAATATGAAACTATGGGTACTGGGGAAGGAGGTGGGACTGAGATTCTAGCAGAGGGTGGAGGGATGGGGAGTTATGTGTATTTTAAAGGATTTGGATGGAGATGATGGGGGGAGCTGTTTCTTTTTCTTTTCTTTGTTTAACAAGCACAAAAATAATGAATATGAGTAAGGAATACTCGAATATCTGGGAGCCTGAATATAATACTCAACCAGAATATTCAAAATAAGGTATTCACCCAGCAGGCATTCATTATCTAATAATCTAGTTTAACTTAGTCCCACACCAAAAGATATATCCTAATCGGTACACATGGGACTGGATTATCTAAAGCCCAGACACAGTCACAACCTCCAGATACTAATGTGTCTGATGCCATGGAGTGCCTCAGTCACCAATCTGGGTGTGCCACAGACTCTTTGAGAATCTGCCTAGGTGCAGTGCTGGCTTAGCACCTTGAAAATCTTGCCCATGCTTGCCAATGTTTGTCGCAGTCAAACATGGTTGTCAAAACTGCACCCACTGCCTCCAGATGGATGCATGACACACCTGCTTCCTAGGCATTTGAAAATTCAGCCCCACCAGTCTGTGTGTGAAAAGGAATTGTAGGCAGTTTTAGTGACTGAGAAACAGAAGTGATTTAAAGGTGCAGTTCTCTGTATTAAAGGGACACTGTCAACCTGTTTTTAGGTTGTCTTGCGAATGCACAAGAAACATATTGTGATAACTTGGAATAGCAGGTTTTGGAGGTGTGGTCCTGTAGTGGCCAGTGGCACCACTGCTCTTTTGGGCTGGGCTCTGTGGCATGAATTATATTGCATGCTGTCTATGATGGCACTGCAAAAGCATGCCACCACTTTGAAAGGATCTAGCCGCTGCAATGAGAGAGTGCCCTCACTGCAGGGTAGCCTTCCCTGGTGTAACATTCTAATAAACATGGCAGAGCCGTCCGCCTCTCACAGTCCCCATAACAGATGACATCAGGGGTGCCCAATCCACCTGTCGGCATTTGCCCTCACCAGTTCATTTGCTGATGGGGTAGCACAATCCCCATTGGCATAATGTCCCCCCCCCCAAATTTGCTTGTGCTGAGAGGGTGCCCAATCCCCCTCGACTCATGCTGCCCCCCCAAAGCACAGCATGCAGCAAATGGCAGTGCCCAATCCCTGTCATCTCCAGCCCCCCAAAGAAACACCCAGGTATGCCGGCATGCTGAGAGCCCACCCAGTGCGCCAAAGCATCCCACGTGGATGTTTTATTTTCCTGTAAAACGAAAATGGTCCCTATGGCCCTCGGCCTCCAACCGCACCCACCCTCTGCTTACCCACCTCCCCACACTCCCCTTACCCCATACTTACCTCCAGAGGACAGTGCAATGATCTTCGGTGGACCTGGAACATGTCTACACTCTTCAAAGGTGACCACTAACTGAAGAAATGCCGGTAAGCTGTATAATGGCATAAATAGGGTTTTTTCAAATTTGGTGGATATCTCAGCCATTTTTGGGAATGTTTTCACCAAATTTTCAATGTGGGGTTCTTGGGACCCCACCTCATGAACTCAGTCACTGTCATTTTGTTATTCAGTCCCAAAAGGTGATTTTGCAGTCACTGTGCAGCTCCACCTTTTGGGACTGATTAACAAAATGACAGTGTCTGGTCATGGTGGGTCCCAAAAACCTATGTTACAAATTTAGTAAAAAGTCCCAAAAATGACTGTATTGATGTGTTTTAGTTCCTACACCAGCTCATAACTTCAAGAATTTTAATATTTTCACTTCAGATTTTCAACATTTCCATTTACCACACTCCTTATGAACAGCTGTCATTTTTCACATCTCGCCCAAAATGTGTTTTCACACATATGATGCACAATGGCGTGATCGGTGTGTGAAATCAATGTTCTGGACAGATTAAGAAAATCACAGTGACACTGTCCATGAGCAGAGGTCCCAAAATGCATATGTTGAAAATCTGGTGACAAAATTCCACAAAATGCCTATTTTATGAGCGTGCATTACGCAGTTTCCACACACACTCGTAAGTTCAAGAATTGCTAATATTTTCACTCCAGATTTTCAACATTGCCATTTTTGCATACCTACTTAAGCACAGTACAGTTGTTATTTTTCACATGCTGTGCACAATGGCATGGTCGCTGTAGGAAATCAATGTTCGGGACAGATTAAGAAAATTACTGTGACAGTGTTCATAAGCGGAGGTCCCAAAATGGCAATGTTGAAAATTTGGTGGGAAAATTCCACAGAATGATTGTGTTATGAGCATGCATTGCGCGGTTTCCATGCACACTCATAACTTGGAAAATGTTTTTATTTTCACTCCAGATTTTCCACATTACCATTTTGCACACCTCATAAGAACAGTACAGTTTTCATTTCTCACATCCTGCCCAAAATGTGGTTTCAAGCTACTGGTGCAGAATGGCGCAATCACTGTGGGACATCAGTGTTTAGGACAGATTAACAAAATCACAGCGCCACTGTTCATGAGCAGAGGTCCCAAATGCTTTCATGGTGGGGTGCAAAAATCCCATGTTGAAAATTTGGGCTGAAATCTCAACAAATCACCCATGGCGTTAGGGTTTTAACCATAACGTCCCACCCTAGTAGAGACTAAGTGGCGTCAGTGCGACTTTAGATTGTCAGTCTAATGCTCATGCCATTCCACCCCACCCCCACCCTGCAGCCACTAAAAGGCATCGAACTGTGCCTTCACTCTTGACCCCAAAGTTTACCCCCATTCTCCTATACTGCACCCATCTCAACATATTTCCATATGGAATGGGGTGAGCGTAAGGCCGAGGACCCCAAAGGCAGACGCGATGACTTGCGGGACTCTGTAGGGTCAGGTGGTGAAATCACATGAGCATTATTGCTGACACCCAAAGGCACACCTCAGTGCCCGTCAGTCTCTTCAGGGTGGTGTGGGGTTGGCGCCACTTCCTACTTCACTGCTGTTCCTTTTGTGCATCTGTATAACTCCTGCACTACCAATGCCAATGTCAGCAAAACAACATTCGGCATTGACAAATGCTTGTTCATCATTATTTCTAGTTAAAAACCTACATTTTATGATTGCTTACCTTCTCTAAAATTCATTGATGTTGCTGTTTGTTTTGTCTGTTTCCTTGTTTAGTAGAACTGAAATGTATGGCAATGTATATTCATAAACAACCTTAATTTGTTTACAATCCTGGATCTGTTCTTACTGCATACTACCTGAACATTAGAAACACACCCAGACAGTGCAGTCACTCATTAGGCAGTAGCCTCCTAAACTCCCATTGCATCATGAGGGGATAGACTGTGTTGTGGGTGTTCCCAAGTCCAGGAAAGATTCAACTGGAACTGATCAAGGAATGTAAACAAACCTGTGTTTGTGGGGTAACATCAGTATGGTGGGCAGTCTGTTTTTCACTTTTTAAAGAAAAAAAAGAGTCGGAATCAAACTACAAGCTACATCAGCAATCTTTACAGAATGCTGGCAATCATAAAACTTGTTTTTTAAACTAGGGACACTTTGAGACCTATGGGTTGACAGTGTCCCTTTAAGTTCTGTTGACCTATGAAAGAAAACAAATATTATTGTATTTGTGAGAACTGACTATATGGGCAGCACCTCCGAGAAGGTTACCGTGCGTACTACTTGTCTAAGGCCCTCCCCAATTCCACAAACTCTTCCTGCACTTCTCTAATCCCTTTCTTAGCCAGATCATTTGTCCCTAGGTGGACAATGACATCCAGCTCTCTCCCCTGTGCAGCTGCTCCGGCAATCCTGAGGATCCGCTCCCTGTCCCTCCAAGTCATGGTGCCAGGCAGGCACCTTACCTCCCTCTCCCCTTCCTCCCCCAGTTCTACCTTCCTAACAATGGAGTCCCCCACCAGGAGTTGTTTGGCATAGGAATTGGGGAGAGGTACAGCTGGAGGGATGCGCCTCTGTTCCACCACCCTCACCCTCCCTGAGCCCACTGTGGTCCAACCGCTCCTCTTTCTTGGCAACCTCTGAGGCAACGGCAGTGGCACCTGTGGTCTCTGGATGGAAGAGGAGGTCCCACAAATCCTGGCCAACTCAGCCTGGAGATGAGCAGCCTCCTCCCTCAGCCCAGAGAAGTGCCTGCAGATGGGACAACACCGCATCCTCCAGAACGCCTCCCGGAAGACTGCTGCTCCACAGCCACTGCACTGCACCACTCCCATCATGTCTTATTTCTGGCCCCTTAACTGTTTGCAATCCTTACTCTTTCCTCTGTTTTTTTTCTCTCTCTCCTTACTTTCTGCCTGTGTGCCCTTTAAGCTTCTGATTGTCCTGTTCTGAGGCAAGAATATCCTATATTTCTCAGAAGACCCCTTACTTGCTCAGAGGCAGACCTCCAGCAGCTAGAGGGGTCTGGAGAGCTACTCTTGCCCTTCTAGGATGGTGGGTCTTTGGTGGCTCTGTGATCACTCACTTCCTGCTCCCAAACAGGAAGTTCCTGTTGTCAGTCAAATTCTATGCCTACAAAAGTAGAACTAGCTTTGGGTGGGAGGGTGGAGGGGAAGGAAGGAGGGCAATCCCAGTAGAGAAATCCAGTCACACAGCAGTCCTTTCGCCTGGTGTCTTCTGCCAAGCTACTGGCAAAATCTTTCTAAGGCAGTCTTTAAATGTAGCTTCCTTCTAGCTAAGCCACTTCCCCTACTTACTAGATCTTTCTACAAGTAATTTAAACCTCACAGCTATCTAGTCCTTTCAGTCACCTGAGATGTACACCTAGATAACTGTTCAGATAACCATTCAGTTCAGTTAACTCAGACAAACACACACTTTTTTTTTTGTTTTGTTTGTTAGTTTTTTTTTACTCTAAATTAAAGTTCCAAGTACAAGAGTTCTACTTCTTTAGTCCCAGCAGAGAAGTCCAGTCACACAGCAGTCCTTTCTCCTGGTGTCTTCTGCCAAGCTACTCTGATTCAAATAACAGCCCCAGTTAAATCCCACCAAATAGGTTTTAAATCAGAAGAAACAGGCCTCTACAAATGCAGCCTGCTACACAGTGAAACATCAAACAAATGAGCCCACCTATAGCCACCAAAACAGTTTTCAAAATTCCGACAGCCCCAAAACAATACCCTGCTAGCCCCTTAGAAGTAGTAGGAAAGAAAAGAAATAACATTCTACCAAGTAAAATCCACAAGAAACAATGTAAAAACAACAAGACACTACTGTACTGTAACCGATCTAATCCTTTCCCTTCTAGTTCCTTCTGAGAAGCATTTGTTAACCCGCCTGACCGAGATTTGTTGCCTTTTCAAAGTCTCCTTTATTTTTGTCCACCGTTCCCTGATTCCCCCTCATTTCCCTATCCTACTAGGATGTCCCTGAGGCATTCTCCCATTTTCTTAAAATCACCTCTCCTGAAGTCCAGGGCCCCTGTCTTAGTGTGCCTCGATTTTGACCCAGTTCTTTTACTGAGCCACACCGTACGGTGATCACTGGTCCCCAGGTGGCCACCCATTGTGACATCAGCAACACTGTCTCCGTTTGTCAGTACCAGGTTCAGTACTGCCTCCCACTAGTGGGTTCCTCAACCAGTTGCCTGAGGAATGCTCCCTTGCAGGGAATCCAGGATGTCCCTACTTCTGTTTGCTGCTACAGCTGGTGAGCTCCAATCCATGTCTCAGCAGACTGAAGTCCCCTACCAGTAATACCGTCCCTTTGTGTGCCATGCTTTGGATTGCTTCCATCATATCTTTATCCACCTATCCATCTTGTGCTGGAGGTCTGAAGATCACTCCTGTGCAAACAGCAGCCCCCTCCCCCCACAGCCTCTGGGGCAACTAACAGTTTGGCGTGGAAAACAAACAGCATGGAGACCATAAGTCCTTGCAGGAGGCTCTTAATTATATACATGAATGGTGTAGGACTTATAAATTTCTCCTAAATCCAGACAAATGTACAGTAATGCATTTGGGAAGGAAAAACACAGATCAGATCTACAATCTGGGTAGCACTACACTAAGGACAGTAACAGAGGAGAAAGACCTGGGCATACTTATTACAGATGACTTACAGTTCAAGGTCCACTGTAATAATATATGCAAAAAAGCCAACGGTATGCTAAACCGCATAATATGACATATACAGTAAATACAGGTTACTCACCTGTAACAGGAGTTCTAGGAATGGTATATGTTGTTCATCCACACTTATTGGCAGGTTCCTTGCCACTTTAAATCTTGCCGGAAGGTTTTCAAGCTGGCTCCCCACCCCACCGGGTGGTAAAACTCTCGCTCCGCCCCCATGACGCCAGATCTGCCCGCTGGAAGCTCAGGCTAGTGCGTCGGGCCGGGTTGGTAGGAATGGTAGGGATGAAACAACATATACCATTCCTAGAACTCCTGTTACAGGTGAGTAACCTGTATTTCTAGGGACATGGATATGTTGTTCATCCACACTTATTGGCAGACTCCTAGCAGTTCTCCGGGAGGAGGGAGGCAAGGCGCACACCCCCTACTTAGGGAATAAAGACTGGAGAACCGAGGCCCCAAAACCAGCATCCCGGCGTGACTCAAGGTCGATGTGGTAATGGGTAATAAAGGTGTGTGCTGACTTCCAGGTAGCAGCCCTGCAGATTTCCTGGATAGGGACGTCCCTGGAAGCAGCCACCGATGCAGCAGTATGACGGGTAGAATGAGCTCTTATCCCTCTGGGAGGCTCCATGCCCGCCAACTTATAGCAGAGATCTATGCAGGAGGTGACCCACCTGCTTATCGTCCGCTTGGCTGCAGGTCTGCCAGGTGCGGCTTCAGCGTAGGTGACAAACAGCTGGGCGAACCTCTCCCTGGGCCCCCTGCGCCGTGGCGCCTTTATAATAAGCGAGCGCCCTTCTAGGGTCCAAAGTATGGAGCCTGTATTCGGCCTCCGAGGTGTGATTGGGGTAGAACACCGGCAGAGTCAACACCTGGTTAAGGTGAAACTCCGACACCACCTTCGGAAGGAATTTCGGGTGGGGGCGCAGGACAACCTTGTCCCTGTGGAAGACCAGGTAAGGAGACTCAATGCAAAGCACCTGGAGTTCTCCCATCCTTCTGGCTGACGTGATAGCCACCAAGAAGGCGGTCTTCCACGACAGGTGAGAGAGATCACACCTGTGCATTGGTTCGAATGGCTTGCCCATGAGCTTTGCCAGTACCAGCAGTAAATCCCACGGAGGTGGAGGTTCTCGCACTGGAGGGGAAATGTGATCAAGGCCTTTGAAAAAGCGCCAGACCACCTTCTCCTGCGCCACCGACTGCTCCCCGGCCCGCGCCCGGTAAGCAGAGATGGCTGCCAGGTGCACCTTTAGGGTCGTCGACCTAAGCACTTGACTAGAAAGGGACCATAAATAGTCCAAAATGCTTGCCAAGGAACAGGAGGAAGGGTCCAAGCCCTTACCCTGACACCAAATGGAAAACCTCTTCCATTTGAAGGCATAGCATTTCCTGGTCGACTCCTTACGGGACGCCTCAACAACATTGAGGACCTCGTCCGAAATACCCAAAGCCTGGAACTCTAGCCGCTCAGGAACCAGGCCGTCAGGTGCAGGGATTGAAGGTCCGTATGGAACACCTTCCCCTGATGGACTGAGAGCAGGTCCGGGTGAGCTGGAAGCTGCCTCGGGAGCCTGGAGCTGAGGCTGAGGAGATCTGGGTACCAGAACTGGCAGGGCCAGTCTGGGGCTATCAGAATCACCTGCGCCTTGTCCCTCCTTGTCTTGAGAAGCACCTTGTGAATCAAGGGAAATGGGGGAAAGGCGTAAAAGAGGCCCAGGGTCCACAGCCTCGAGAAGGCATCCCCATGCAGCGAGCCCTGCTGAGAGGGGCGGGCATGAAACAGCCTCAGCTTCGCATTCTCCCTGGAGGCAAACAGGTCCACCTGAGGTGTGCCCCAGTGGGAGAACAGATCTTGTACTACCTCCGGCAGGAGAGACCACTCGTGAGATGCAGCCCCTATCCGGCTCAGGGCATCGGCCAGGGTGTTGGAGGCTCCTGCCACATGAATGGCTAGGAGATCCGCCTCCAGGCTGCGCACGAGTGACCAAATGCGGAGAGCTTCCTTGCATAGAAGCATGGAGCGCATCCCGCCCTGGCGGTTCAGGTAGTACATGGTCGTGGTATTGTCCGTCTGGACTCGGACCACTTGACCCCGGAGAAACAGAGCAAAGGCGGTGAGAGCTAGGCGGACCGCTCGGAGCTCCAGCAGGTTGATGTGGCATCGGGACTCCCGCGGGGACCAGAGGCCGTGCACTCGGTGTTCCCCCAGATGGGCACCCCAACCCATCAGAGAGGCATCGGTCGATAGAGAGACCGTTGGCTCGGGGCGGACAAACGGGATGCCCTCCTGCAGATGGGATGGAACGGTCCACCACTGGAGAGCGTTCCAAATCTCCTGGGTCACTATCACTAGCTGGTCCAATGGATCGCAGCGTTATGACCACTGGCTGGCCAGTCCCCACTGAAGGGGGCGCATGTGCCAGCGTGCCCAACGGACCACGCTGGTACAGGCCGCCATGAGACCCAGGAGGCGCAGGAAGTCCCGGGCAGGGTGCGATTGCCCAACCAGAAATGATTGGGCAAAGGAGGTAAGAACCTCGGTCCTGTCCGCCAGGAGCCGTGCTTTGGCTCGAAGAGAGTCGAGCTCTGCCCCGATGAACAGGATCACCTGCTTCGGCTCGAGTTCCGACTTGGCCTCGTTGACGAGAAGGCCGACTTGAGAGCAAACCTGGAGGGCCAGATCTCTGGACCGCTCCACCTCCCGTCTGGAGGGGGCTGCTATCAGCCAATCGTCCAGGTAAGGGTACACCCGGACCCCTCGGCGCCGCAGGAATGCTGTCACCACTGCCATGCATTTGGTGAAGACCCTGGGAGCTGGAGATAAGCCGAAGGGCATGGCTTGGAACTCGAAGAGGGATCCTTCGCTCGAAAGCGGAGGAATCTCCGATGTGACGGACGGATAGGGACGTGAAAGAACGCGTCCTGTAGGTCCAGAGAGCAGAACCACACGCCGTGTTCCAGAGATGGTATTATCTGCGCCAGAGTGACCATTCTGAAGGTCCGAGACCTTAGGAACTTGTTCAGGTCGTGTAGGTCGAGAATGGGGCGCCAGCCACCCATCCGTTTCGGAACCAGGAAATACCTGGACACGAACCCCGGGTCTAAAGGGGGGTCCTCTACCTCCGTGATCACCTCCTTCTGGAGGAGGAGAGCGATGTCGGCTCGATGAGCCGCCAGTGAGGCTGTGGACCCCGAGGCCCCCCGAGGTGCGATGGCTCTGAAGGGCGGGGTCTGCTCGAATTCTAGAGGTAGGCCTTTTCCCACCACCTCCAGTACCCACCTGTCCATGGAAACAGTGGACCAGGCGGAAAGGAAGTGTCTGAGCCATCCCCCCACGGGGGGGACCAGGGGTGAGGTGACAGGGATGGGGGCGACACCCCTCAGCCCGTCACCGGGCAGGCTTGGAGGAGGGACCGGCCGAGGGACCTCCTGGGCCTTCCTCCTGCTTCCTGTTGGAGGAAGCCGACTGCCTGGGTTTGGGATACAAGCTCGAGCCTGCTGGCCCTGACGTTGCTGGGCCGGGCGCGCCACGGGCACAGAAGGACGAAAGGGCTTAGGCTGTGGCTTGCGGCCTTTGTCCTTCTGAGCGGAAGAGACCGAGTCCAAGGTAGCATTGGACTTCTCGATCCTCTGCAGGTGACCTTCCACCCCAGGGCCGAAGAGGTCAGTCCCCAAAAAGGGAACATCCGCCAACTTGTGCTGGGTATCTGAGGTAAAGGTGGATATCCTCAGCCAAGCCCGACGACGCATGGCCACTGCGGCCGCCACAGACCTGGCACATGAGTCCCCGATGTCTAACGCAGTCTGGAGCTGCTGTTTGGCCACTGCCCTGCCCTGGTCCCGCACCTGCCTGACCATAGTCTGCAGATCTGGGGGAAGATGAGGGACAACCTCATCCAGGGAGCCCAACAGGGCGTGAGAAAAATGTGCCATGAGGACGGCCGAACTGGCCTGACGAAGGCCGAGAGAGGACGCAGCATAGACTTTTCGCCCGGCATAATCCAATTTCTTGGATTCCTTGTCAGCCGGAGGTTTTATCCCACATCCGCATGCGCTCGCACGCCGGAAAATGCTATCGGTAACCAGCCCCTCGGCCGAGGGGTGTTCCGAAAAACCGGACAGGGAACCAGTAGGGACCGCATACTTCCTGGCCAACCTGGCCGAAGGCGCAGGGCAGGAAGCAGGACACTGCCAAAGTTCCAAGGCCGGACCCACTATGGCTTCGGCCACCGGAAAGGCCTCCGTAGGAGAATCCCCTCGGTCCAGAATCTCCGTGAGGGGATACCTGGCCCATTTAGAAATGGGTTCAAGCTTCATCCCGGTGGACTCCGAGATGAGTCGAAGCAACCCTAAGAAGGACGAAGGGCTGTCGTCCACTGACTGCCCTCCCAAGGACTCCAAGTCCATGCGCTTGGAGAAGAGGGAGGAACCATCATCGGACTCAGAAGAGTCCTCAAAGAGCTGCCTCGGGCCTGAGCCACCCTCCACCTGCCGAGGTTTATCGGGAGTGAGGGTGACAGACAGCCTATGGGGCAAACCCAAGGCCGACCGAGAATTTTCGGTCGGAGCCCCAACTAATGGCTGTGGAGGTGGAGGTTCCACCAGAATCGGTGGGGCAGCTGGAATTGGCCGAACAACCGGCCTGAGAACAGGCTCCTCGGCTACAACGAGGGGTTGTTTCGGCTGCTCCGGTGACAGCCACTTAATGGCCGGGGAAGACGACTGGGTCGGCTTATTCCCGGTCAAAAGGAGCTGTTGCCACATGAGTTTCTCATACTTCCGATGCAACTTGCGCCGAAGCCTCCCCTCGTCCGAGGAAGAGGAAGAACGGCGGCGCCGCTTGCCGCGGTGCCGAGACCGAGACCGCCTATGGTGGCGGGATCGGTTGGACCGCGAGGATGTCCAAGACAGAGACCGAGAGTCTCGACTAGGCCGAGGAAGGTGAGGAGAAGTGACGGAAATCAGCACTCCCCTCGGCTCGGACGATCCCACCGAAGGCTCCGGAACCGGAGGCACGGACGAGCCGACGGGATCCTCAACTCCCACCGGGGGAATCGGGGAGAAGGGATTCTCAGCTTCTCCAGCCGACAACCCGTCTAACGGGTCGAGAAAAATCTCGGCCGCGTCGGCAGGTCTCGATCAACTGGCCTGGCGGGGACACCGTGAAGCCAGTGGCGAAGCTGAGTCGACGAAGTCGACTGTCAACAAGGGGAGGGATCTTTCCACTCCCAAAAGCGTCGACGAGAGACTTACTTTTGCTCTTTTTGGACCTGGAAAAAGGTCCCGAAGAAGTTGGACCCTCACCTTTGGTCGAGAGGGTCAGACAAAGCTCCTTAAAAGAAGCCGAGTGCGAGGCACGAGAGAGAGCGGGACAAATGCAGCGAGGTAGAAGGCCCACGCCGCCTCCTTCGAGGGCTGCATCATCTGCTCGAGCTGATCCGCCGAGCCTGCCGCCGCGGACACCGCCAATCGGGCCTCTTTAGATTTCACCGGTGGAATTCTTTTCTCGGGCGCCCAGTTGTAATCAGGCAGCATGGTCTTCAGGGCGTGGGCGAAAGGAAGAGCACAAGTCGCAGGCCTGCGGGTCGTGCTCAAGCCCAGGCACGCACGTGAGTGCGGATCCATCTCTAGACATCTTCTGCCCGGGCAAGGGCACCTCCGAAAACCGGGAGTCGATTTGTCCATCGCAGCTTTAGGAGAAGACCAAGTCTTTTAGCAAAACTTTTGATTTCAACTTTCAAGAATTAGGAACCAGTCTTAAACGCAGAGCGTTAAGGAGGGAACCTGAGCTTCCAAGCGGTAAGGAAGATCTGGCGTCATGGGGCGGAGCCGAGAGTTTTACCACCCGGGTGGGTGGGAGGAGCCAGCTTGAAGACCTTCCGGCAAGATTTAAAGCGGCAAGGAACCTGCCAATAAGTGTGGATGAACAACATATCCATGTCCCTAGAACTAGCAGAAACAGAGAAGTAATGGTTCCCTTGTACAGCTCTCTGGTAGGGCCTATTCTTGAATACAGAACCGAGTTATGGTCTCCATACCATCAAAACAAAATTAAAATGCTTGAAAAGGTACAAGAGAGCTACCCGCTCCATAAAAGGTATGGTAGATAAAGATTCCAATACTAGGCTGGGAGTAATGAACTTGTTCCCTCTGGAATTTAGGAGATGGAGAGGGGACATGTGCTTGCTGTTCAAAGCACTGGATGATAAGATCTATGGGAAAAGCTGGGACTGGAATTTGGAGTCAACCATTTAATACCAGAGCCCATACACTACAGCTGAGGGGGCGAGAAATACAGGACATGGAAGCACAAAATGTGGTTCAATCAAAGGGTGGTAGCCAAATGGAATGAGCTATCTGAAGATGTGGTAGGCAGTCCATCTATTGAGTCCTTCAAATTAAAACTGGACGAGTTATTCAGACTTTTAGTAACATGGCAAGCATTATGGACGAAAGTCTGAAGAGCTCAGTATTAACCTATGATACCTCAGCTCCTCCCTGCCCTTCCTGTAATTCTGTAGCTTTTATGTTGTCCCTGAGATAAAGAGCCACTCCTCCCCCTTTTTTACCTACCCTGCCTTTTCTGAACAGAGCATATACCCTGGTATGGCTACATCACAGTCCTGGTTTTCATTGCACTGGGACTAGTGCTTTTATTCTTCATCACTTCACTCAGTTACATAGAAGCAGGATCCTTGTCCACTAAAGTTGATCTGCCATTGCTGTTCAACCCTTTGTTTATATCTCAATCCTCTGTTTGAAATATCATAATTTTCCATTGCAATAAACTGTGATGTCACAGAGAATTACGACTAAAGCAAAGGATGAAGCAGCAGACACAGATGAACTCTAGGGACTAATATCCGTTTCCGTCTAAAGTAACCTGTAACTTAAGGACAAAGGGAAGAGGAATGCAAACACTATATAAAATGCACAATGAATTTATTTTAATATTATGTTTTTTAAAACTCTCTTAAAACTAACAAAATCACTAATTTTCACTTTATTTTGTATCAAGGTTAAGGATGGTTCAGACTTCTAATGGAACTACTTAAGATTTAATGCAACTACAGTGCAACTAAGGCAATAGTATTTGGCTCCCAAGACTAGCTTATGTGCTAAGTTATTGATCTTGTAACTGAGACCTTAGACATCAATTCTACTGAGAAAATTCATGTATTTAAATATCTGAGGCAATAGCTGATACTCACTCACAGTCAGAAAGCAAACTGATCACATCCTAGTCACAGGGGGCTCAAGCTCAACTTTCTCTACAGGTCCAAATGCTCCCTCAGTGCACATGCCAGTAAACATGTGGTTTCCTACTTCTTGCTCCACACAGCTATGAAGTACATGCTTGCACTGCGTATCTGCTGTGCTCTACTTTTTAACGCCAAAGATGAAGTCTGACTGAGGTAGAAAGGCCTTTCCATATTCTGCTCTGTAGTCCCCAAGTCAAGAAAACTTTAGGCTCTAGGGACCAGATATTCAAACCTTTGCCCACTGGGCAAAGTGTCTGTGCCCTGTTTGCCCTAGGTTTGCCCATGGGCACAATATTCAAAGGGGGCTTTTTCCTGCACCAACAGGGTTATCGCACACAAAAATCCCATAATGTATGCAGTGGACAAAAGGAGTGGTGGGGACAGTAACACTGGCGCAGCACGATATTCAGCACATTTGTGCTGTGCAAAGTTAGTACAAGTCACTGCGCAGTGCAAATACCGCCGATCAAAACCCTGACTTACTCTGGGAAACCCTAGTGGCCACCGGAGCCACTGCAGCCAGCAAGCAGGTTGGTGGTTAGGAAAAATACCCACCCATAGTGTCTACTGGCATTCCCGTCCACCAATTGCCATCCTTGGTAAAGGACAAAATGTCCCTGGTGTCCAGTGGTCCCCCCACCCTCTGATCGTTGTCCCCATTGTCATTTCAATGATCCCTGGTGCCTAGTGGTCCCCTGTCCTCACATCTCCAGCCCTGTTGTTAGTTGAAGTATCCTTGGCACCTAGTGGTCCCCTCCCCACTCATCGATTGCCAGCCCCGTTGTGCAATGTGCAATCTCTGGTTTCTAATGACTCCCCCCACCCTCCAATCGCCATCCTGTTATCATATGTGCAATCCCTGCTTCCTAGCTGTCCCTCCCACCCTCCAATCACCAGCCCCATTATTTTATGTGCAATCCCTGGTGCTCAGTGGTCCCCCATTCTCTTCTGCCAGCCCCATCTATGTCCAATTATTCTCTGGCATCTAGTGGCCCCCCCTGCACTACTGGCTCCGACAAACCAATCACACCAACCTCCCCTTACCTTACAATGGTGCTGCAGATCCCATTGGCGATTGGCACAGCCCTCCTCACACCCCCTTGGCCCACCCTCTAATGGAGCGACAGGAAGTGCGTCTAAGTACAGTACACAGTACAGGGTGCACATCCCTGTATAGTACAGGCACAGCCCCAGTATAGTACAGTGAGTGCGGCCTGTGTGCTACATGGGAAGCATGCTCCATGTGCAGTACACAGGCCGATACGTCAGAGCCATGCCCCCATACAAAACAAGGGACGCACACCTGTACTGCACATTGGAAGTGCATGCCCTGTTGTTCCATTTGGCAGCCAGCCAAGGAGGTATGAGAAGGGCTGTGCCAGTCGCTGTATGGGATCTGCGAAATCGGCATAATGTGGGGGGGGTGGCAGAATGGGTTTGTTTTGTGTTGGCAGTGCAGGGGAGAAGCCACTAGATGCCAGGGAATAACTGGGCATAGACAGGGCTGGCGATCAGGGAGTGAGGGAACCACTAGGCACTAGGGATTGCACATACAGTAACAGGGCTGGCAATCAGAGAGTTGGGGGGACCACTAAGCACCAGGGATTGCACATATGATAACTGCTATGGCAACTGGGGGTTGGGGTGCCACCAGACACCAGGGAATAAATGTCTTGCACAGCAGTGGGCAATGAGGGCAAGGATGGAGCCAGTCGCAGGGCACAAATGGCCTTTATTGCATGTCCCTGGGATCATTTGCATGTGGTTGTCTGAATATTGCGCTGGGAGCTACCAGTGCTTATCGTGTCTGGTGGCGCTGTTCCAGCATCCATATCGGGCAGCACTACTCAGCTTAGCGACGCGTCAATATGCCCCTATATTCAGTCGGATGGTGCTGGTGTGCTACCCAACTGAATACAGCATCCACAGGGTGGCAGGTAATGGGCAAGTACAGCACAAAGCTTTACACTCCACTTTACCCATTTTTGAATATCAGGCCCCGAGTATCTCTCCCACCACCCGATAACCTCCTTGCATCTGTTTTGGTTCCATGTCTCCCTCACCCTGCCCCTGTACATGATGTATCATTAAGACCCTTGTTTAATATTACTGCTAGTCCACCTAAGCTGCTCTGTACTGAATCAGGGTTTTAAATAGTTGGTACGAATCGCAGTTTGCTAATCAAACCGCTTGCACAATCCATTTTCACTTACATCGTAAAATGCGATGTATTTTCTTGACCCTCCCTCTACTCAGTTCACCATATCCTCGAAGATTCTCACCATAAACAATTAGTTCACAGTAGCAGAGTAACATCGATTAGCTTCAGCAGCTTGTCGCGGCTCGACGTCGGTAACGCTCCCAGTGTTGCTCTGCTCATCGCAGCACTACTGGGAGCAATTGCCAGTATTCGGGGCCACGCAGCAAACTGCTAGGATACGACTGCGGCACTTTGCACTACTAAAGACTGAATTACTTATGTGGGTGAGGTCTTGGGGACATGGGTGTTGGAGCCTGGTGAGACAATGGTGAGGAGGATGTTGGCATTCATGGACCTAGCGCAGCTAGGGAGTAAAGTGTGTACTCACCAGATAACTCTGTTAGTTGCCCCTCTACCTTGTTTGTTGCCTAATGTACCCTCTGTGTTGCTGTCCCACCCAAATTGTTGCTCTATAAATGTATGCCCAGGCAAGAATTGTTAAGCACGGGGAAACAAACAGCAGCACTGACTGCTGCATTAATTTGCATGCTTGCTTACAAAACAGCACAAAAGTGAAAATGATGCCCTTGACACAGAAAAAAAGTTACCCTTCAAAAATAAATGTATAAATGTGTAAAAATAAATGTGGGGGATGGTGGCCCTACAGGGGGACCTGGAGGTTCTGGAAAGATGGTCTAGAAAGTGGAAGCTGAGGTTCAATGCAGGGAAATGCAAGGTACTCCACCTGGGGGTCAGAAACCCAGGCCAAGTGTACACCCTGGGGGGGGGGGAATGCTACAAGTCTCGATGGCTGAGAGGGACCTGGGGGTGGTGGTGGATGTCAAGATTAACAACTCGGAGACTTGTAGGAGGCAGCAGCCAAGGCCAACAGGATGCTGGGATGCATCGCTAGGGGATCACCTCCAGAAGGAGGAAGTGATACTCCCTCTATATACTGCTTGGTGAGACCACACCTTGAGTACTCGTGCAGTTTTGGAGGCCACACTTAAAGAGGGACATTAAACTCCTGGAGAGGGTCCAGAGGAGGGCAACCAAAATGATTTGGGGCTTGGGGACAGGACCTATAGGAGAGGCTCAAGAGCTAAATATGTACACATTGGAAGAGAGAAGGACCGGGGACATGATAGAGGTCTTCAAGTACATGAAGAGGGTAAATAGGGAGGAACAGTCAGGGTGCTTGAAGGAAGGAGGAGGGGCCACTAGAGGGCATGGGTGGAAGCTGGAGGGGGGAAGATTCAGGGGAGAAAGGAGGAGGTGCTACTTCACTGAGAGGTTGGTGGAGCCATGGAATGCACTGCCTAGGGGTCTGGTGGAGGCAGAGACGGTGGAGGGGTTCAAGAGGGGCTGGGACAGGTACAGGGGAAGGGTTCTGGAAGCAAAATCCAATGCAGCAAGAATATCCGGAACTGGGAAGGGAGAAGCCAGAGAAGGCGAGGGGGGCAGCAAGGTCAGCACCCAGGGTGGGGGCTGACCAATCGAGCAGACTCGAAAGACCATTAGGCCTATTCTGCTGGCATTTTAGTGTGTTAGTATTGCTTACATGGTGTATGTGTTCCTGCACACCCTTGTGGGCTACCTTATACCGCTCAACCTTTGATCTACTGAACAGAGGGACACCGGCATTCAAAATGAGAGACACTAACAAAGATAAAAGCAGTAGTATTGTTAGTTGGCACTCGATGTAATCGAAGGTTGAGAGCTATGGTTGGGGGGCGGGTTGTGGCAGGTGGTTCAGATCTTTAGTTTCTGGCACAGGGGCCGTGGCTGGGGAAGCTGCCGAGGTGGGTGAGGGTTTTGGCAGCTACCTAGTTTGACAAAGGGACGTGGTGGGTGGGTGGTTGGCCACTGAGATGGGTGGGAGGAGGGTTTTAGTGGTCTCAAAGGGGCAAGGGGGGAAGTTGTGGTACTGGTGTGTGTGTGTTGTGGGTACTGAAACAGATCACGCCAAGACAGAAGTGATTATAATGACAGTTTTTATTAAGGTTTCAGTATTTAAGCATTTTTTATTTTGCTAATCAAACTGAGGCATGTGCTATTCAATTTTACAACTGATTAGTAGAAAGTGCTAGTCAATTTTCCAAGCTCATTTAAAACACTGAGTAACCATGGCTAAGTAATGTACTTGGGTTTTGATTTCTATTTTTCCTTGTAAACTGTCTGTTGTATGAAACTGCTCAATGTTGTGCTATGCTATACTGTTGTCTGCTGTTATCCTCTATTAAAATGAAGTGATGCATCTCATGGGGCTATCTCAGTTGGAGAAATTTCACACTAACAAACATGACTGTACTACCATGGTCCAGGGCTTGGGTGACGGGAATATAGGACATGAAAGTCATCTGATGACAGGATCAAAGTGAATGGCCCTCACTGCCCAGGGTCTGGGTGGCACAGCTACCGCTGCCTGGGAACTGGATGATGGAACTACCGGACAACAGCTTTGTTTGCCCCTGGCCTAGGTGACAGGATCACAGGCCGTTTTGTCTTCAATGCCCAGGACCAAGGTAATGCAGGCTTGAGCTGTTGGAACAAGTGAACATCTTTAAATACCTGGGTGTCACCCTAGACAGCTCCCTCTCCTACACACAGCACACTGGCCAAGCTGTAAAAACAGTCAACACCAGGTTAGGACTGCTATACAGGCACCGCTCTTACTTGACTGTTGAGGCCCTCACTCTAGCAGTAAACAGCTCCATTCTTTCCACTGTAGACTACGGCCTTGTCATTTGCAGCACAACCACGAGCACTGCACTGAAACAAGTAAGAACCATGTTAAACAAGGCCTGCAGACTGGTGCTAAGTGCAGATTCCCTCAGGCATACATGTGATCTTTACACCCAAACAAAGTGGCTAAACTTACAAGGGAGAATACAGTACCAAGTCTGCCTCCTTGGGGAAAAAGCCCTATTAGGTCCAACCCTAAAAACCATCCATAAATTACTCAAACCTGTATACAGTTCTCATTGGACCAGAGGCAAGGCTAGGAACCCATTGCACATTCCATTTTGCTGTAGTGCTCTGGCCCAAAGGACTTTCTCTTATAAAAACCCACTCTGGCTCAGCGAACTCCCGGCCAACAAATTGCTCTAAATCATGGCCAAACGAATAACATTTCCCCAAAAATTATTATTTGAACAATCCTTAAAAACAGGTACAATCCCTGCAGAATGGCAGTTGGCCCACATGGTACCAATCTTCAAAAAGGGAGAAACATCAAACATTCAAAATGACAGGCTGATCAGTCTTACTTGCGCATGTTACAAGATTCTGGAATCTATCATTAAAGATAAATTGTTACCAATACTAGACAGATGTGACTTGGAACAACATGGTTTCAATAAAGAATAAGCTGTACCACCAACTTTATTATGTTTCTATGAGAAAGCTAGTTCAGCTCTAGATCAGAAAATGCCTTGTGATATCATTTACTTAGATTTCGTAAAAGCCTTTGATCTTACACCACACTGGGCTATTATAATCAAATTACAAAAATAGACATTGACTTCACTTATATAAATTGGATTAAAAATCAAATGCCAATATTTTACAGATTTACATAAATGCAGGAATTCCAAGTCCATGTGTCATGATTAGTGTTTCCTGAAAATATCATGCTTTTGGTTTTGTGGTTTTCTTTAAATCAGCATCTGTTAATGTGCTCTGCAGTAACTAACAAGCATTTGTCAATGCCGAACGTTCGCTTGCAGGTATTTGCAGTGGTATTTGGCACTTGGACATGGCTTAAAAAAATCAGTGACAAAGAAGTACAAGCATTTGTCAATGCCGAATGTTGCTTGCTTCTATGTGCTGTTTAGGTATCTGGAAGTCATTGGAGTGCAAATATTGAAAATTCGCCAACTTACGAGCCGCATTAGGAACCGCGCAACACACGCTTTGTAAACAGTCATTTTTAGGATTATTACCAATTTCAACATAGCCATTTTAAGACCTCTGCTCATGAACAGTGTCACTGGTGATTTTCTATGTGTCCCATGATTGATTTCAAGATCGACCGCGCCCATTGTGCGCTTTACATGGGCAGAAACACATTTTGGGCTGGATGAAAAATGACAGCTGTACTGCTCATAAGGAGGTGTGGTAAAATGGCAATGTTGAAAATTCGTAGTGAAAATATTGAAAAATTGCGAAACTTACCAGCGTTATGAGAACTGCGAAATGCACGTCAGAAACAGTCATTTTTAGAATTTTTTCATTAAATTTGAATATAGCCATTTTAAGACCTCTGCTAATGAACAGTGTCACCGGTGATTTCTTAATGTGTCCCATACATTGATTTCAAGACAATCGACTGCGCCATTGTGCGCCACATGGGCAGAAACACGCTTTGGGCAGGATGTGAAAATGACAGCTGTACTGTTCACAAGAAGGTGTGGTAAAATGGCAATGTTGAAAATCTGGAGTGAAAATATTGAAAATTCAGCTTAAGCCAGGAACTGCATAGAACTGCGAACGACGCCAGAAATAATTTATTTTGATAATTTGGCTTACGAGCTTTTAGATCGATGAATCACTGTCATGGCATTATTTGGGCCCCCAAGGGTGATTTCGCAGTGACTTGCAAAATCACTCTTCGGGCCCAATTAACGCCATGACAGTGAACATCATCTGCGAGAAGAGGTCCCAAAACCCCATGTTGAAAATTTGGGCAAAATTCCAAACATGCCTGAGATATGCAATAAAGTTGGAAAACCCCTATCTAGCCCATTATACAGCTTGCTGGCATTTCCTCTGCCCATGGTCGGTTTGAAGAGTGCAGACGCAGTCTCGTCCACCTAAGAGATGCTGCCGAGTCTGAGGTAAGTATGGGGTGAGGTGGGGTGTGGGGAGGCAGGGTGTGCAGTGGGTGCGGGTTGTGGGAGGGGGCTGGGAGAAGCACCGTGGGACCGCTTTTTGATTTACAGGTTTAAAAAAAAAAAAGACAGACGACGGGACATTTGCCACGCTGGGGTGGGCCCCCAGCATGGCAGAAGGATGGCTGGCTGTGAGCCGACGGGATTGGGCACCCCTGGCGGCAGACGACGAGGGACGCTTGCCATGCTGGGGTGGGCTCCAGCGTGGCAGCAAAGATTTGGGCGTGACGCTGGTAGCTTGATGACAGCCGTGGTTTTCTGAAGAGAAGACCACCGCTGTCATACACAGCACCACGTCCGATTGGTGCAGGACTGCTACGCCTGCTCAATGGAGCAGGGATTGCAGGAGGGCACACCTCCAAAGTGTCCCATTTTTCAAGACGCCTTGCATGCGCCGCAGTTTAACGTAGAAACAGTGAAGATTTGTATGTTTCTATCAGTGAGTGATGACATCATTCCTGTCCAGCCTATTGCTGAAGCAATGAAGTCCTTAATTGCCTATAGTAGCTGTTGCACGTCCCAGTCAGAGCAATCTGTAGGGCTAATTGTCTTCACTCCACGTGAGCTACTAACCCATCTGATTTGTGTTTAAAATAGGTTACAAGCTATCATTCTGTTCTCATAAAGAGTTGGTCATTTGTGTTTCAGTGGGTAACTGAAGTGGTTATAAATGAATGTTTGTGAGAAATCTGCTGACTGTATCACAATTGAGTTCTATAACATAAAAACTCTGCATATAATTTTTTGCCCATATAAACCCAAGGTTGTTTAATGGATATAAAATAAATTTAAGTTTCTCAACTCATAGAAGTAGTGTGTCCTTGATGTAGCCTCCATACATATGTTCATATGAGAACAATATTGTTGTTATGTCAGATTGACAACCAGGTGTCTGCCACGCTTTGCTATTTCATCAACATGTACTGTATGAACTCACATAATTCATTTTTCTGAGGGATTCTGTGTGGAAATACATCATGTATTCGTGAAACTACATAGAACGTAGAAACATAGAAACATAGAAGTTGATGGCAGATAAGGACCGCAAGGCCCATCCAGTCTGCCCATTTCTTTTTCTACCTTATAAATGTGCCATCGGCCTTTGCTCTGTCAGTGGCCTATCTATTCATAGTCATTTGTATTGCTCTCTTATGCCTATCCCATGCCTGTTTGAAGCCCTGCACTGTATTCATAGCCACCACTTCTTGTGGTAAGCCATTCCATGCATCCACCACCCTTTCTGTGAAAAGAATTTCCTCACATTCCCCTTAATCGGCCTCCTCTAATCTCATGCTGTGTCCTCTTGTCCTGCTATTTTTCTTATATTTAAACATGTTAGACTCTTTCACCTTGTTTATGCCCTTAAGGTGTTTGAATGCCTCGATCATATCACCTCTCCCTCCATTGCTCAAGGGTATACATATTGAGCTCCGCTAATCTGTCCTCATATGTCTTCTGATGCAGTCCCTGCACCATTTTGGTTGCCCTTCTCTGGACTGCCTCAATTTGGTTAATGTCCTTGTGAAGGTGTGGCCTCCAATACTGCACTAGTACTCCAGATGGGGCCTAACCAGTGTCTTGTACAGAGGGATTAATACCCTCCTCTACGACTTTGTGATACCCCTACTAATACACCCTAACACCCCCTAGCCTTACCTACTGCTTTAGAAGTCTGCTTGGATGATTTTAGGTCATCAGTGATGATGATGCCCAAGTCTCTTTCTTCCTTTGTGACTGCTAGCAACTCCCCTCCCAGCCTATAGGTGGCTTCAGGGTTTCTCTTCCCTATGTGCATGATTTTGCACTTCTTTGCATTAAATCCCAGTTGCCACTCTTCTGACCATTCTGCTAGTTTATCCAGATCTCCAACTAGACATACTATATGTTATCCTGATGCCCCTGTCTCTTGCCCCTCAGTTGAGGTTACTGCACTCTGCTTCCCTCTTCCACCCGAGTCAGGGCCAATGCCACCTGTTGCCCACCGTTCCAGTCTCCACAGACAGGACTGCTGTGCTCTGCCAAGCCCTAGAGTTCCAGGGCCTCTGTCTCCACAGCTGGGGCTGCTGCACCATGCTACCCTCTGTCCCCACCCTATAATACAAGATAAAAGTGTCTGTTTTTTATTTCGAGCAGCTTGGGTAGTGTACTCAAGGATCTTACTCTGGTGGCAGGGAGTAGCATGGTGCAGCAACCCTAACTGTGGACTTAAGAGGCTCTATGATGCAGCAGGGCACAGTGGTGGTGGAGGCAGAGGACAGCTTGGTACAGAAGTTTTGACTGTGGGTCAGGACACAGTGGGGTATCAGGGACCAGCAGCCCTGACTGTGAGACAAGGTGCACGCAGTTGTAGCTGCCCTGCCCATTTGGGGCAGTGCAGGGTGGCAAAAATCCCATCTCTTGTTGGCCTTGTGCAGCATAGTACAGGAGCCCAACTGTGGGAGGCAGAGGCCCCGGACCTAGGGCTTACAGAGTACAGCAGTCCTGTCTGTGGAGACTGGAACAGGGGCAACAGGTGGCATTGGCCCCTGCCTGTGGGGGCGGGCAGAGGAAGAGGTGCAGCAGCCTCAACTGAGGGGCAAGAGATAGGGGCATCAGGATGACATATAGTATGCCTAGTTACCACATACATGATGTCTTTCCACACAGAATCCATTGGAGAACTGAATTTTGTGAGTTCATATAGCACATGTTCCTGAAATAGCAAAGTGTGGCAGACACCTGATTGTCAATCTGACAAAACAATATTGTTCTCACATGAACATATGTATGGAGGCTACATCAAGGACACTACTTCTATGACTTAACAAACTTTAGATTTATTTTATATCCATTAAACAACCCTGGGTTTATATAGCCAAAATTCAATGCAGCGTTTTGATGTGAAAGAGCTCAGCTATGATACCGACAGGAGATTTCTCACAAACATTCATTTATACCACTTCAGTTACCCACTGAAATACAAATGACCAACTCTTTATGAGAACAGAATGACAGATTGTAAACTAATTTATCTAGTCACAAACCAGATGGGTTAGTAACACTCTTGGAGTAAAGACAATTAGCTCTACAGATTGCTCTGACTGGGAAGTGCAACAGCTACTACAGGTAATTAAGGACTCCACTGCTGTAGCAAAGAGCTGGACAGGAATGATGTCATCACTCACAGATAGGGACAGAAAAAATCTTCACCGTTTCTTCACTTTTTCAGTTACTGCAGAGCACATTAACAGATGCTGATTTAAAAAAAAACCACAAAACCAAACAGCGCAATATTTTCAGGAAACTCTAATCATGAGACAGAGACTCGAATTCCTGTGTTTATTGTAAATCTGTAAAACACTGGCATTTGATCTTTAAGGAGTGACAGCAAAAGACAGCAGAGCGTGCTTGTGAACGGTTGTTTGTCTGGTGTTGGTAGAGAGACTAGTGGAGTGCCACAGGGGTCGGCCCTGGGCCCAGCATTATTTCAACTCTTTATAGCAGATCTTACCAATAAATTAGATGGCTGGGTTTTCAAATATGCTAACGACACTAAATTAGGAGGCCCCTCTTGTACTGACAAGGAAACAGCTGTAATCCAAAGAGATCTGGATAATATTGTCACATGGACGATTGGTGGGGAATGCAACTTAACCCAAGTAAATGAAAAGTAATACTTTCAGGAAAGGATAACAAAACAAAAAATTATATGTTCAAGACTCTTCTGCCAAAAGCAAACAATGAAAAGGACTTGGGTATATATATTACAGACGATCATAATACTTATATGCAAACCACAGAAGCGATTAAAAAAAAGCAAGAATAATATGGAGCATAAAAAGAAATATCACATCTAGGGATAATGGAGTTAAGATGCCCATTTTAGGGCTTATGTCCACCTTCACTTGGAGTTTGCTTGTATGGAATCCTTTTAAGAAGAAAAAAATAAACAGTATTGAAAAAGTCCAAAGAAATTTTACAAAAACAATAAATGGATTTAGAGAAAAAAAACTATGAGGAGAGGCTAAAATCGCAGGATTTGATGTCATTAACTACCAGACGAATACGAGGAGATGTACTACTCATGTTCGATATTATGCAAGATCCAGTACTATGAAATGAGATAAACATTAGATTTGAAGAAGGTCAAATGGAAACTAGAGGTCATCCCCTACAAATGTTCAGAATAAAATTTCTACATAATCAACTAAAGTATTTTTACACATCAAGGGTGGTTAATGTGTGGAACAGTCTGCCACTGGAAGTTGTGATAAGTAAGACAAAAACTGAATTCAAAAGGAAACTTGATAATATTATTTTGACTAGGGGTTGTCCTAAGTATTTCTGAGTTTCAACTAACAGGAGCAAAAATGGGCTATGCCTTGTAGCTCCTGACAAATCCTTAGTATGAACCCTTAGTATCCTAAACAACTCAAACTCAGGCCATTCAAAAGAGACCTTAAATGGCACCTTTATGACTGAGGGAGATGCGACTGCTTGACTAAGACCCCTTTTGATTTCTCACCTCCGCCTCCTCCTCCCTGTAGCATGGGTATGATATCCACTACCACTATTCTTGCTCCACTCACTGCCACTTGCACTACTGCCCTGCCCTATCCCTAGTACAGACTCTCAATTCCATCCCATACCCCCTTCTTTCCTTTTTCCTAATTACCTCCTCTTCCAAACCAGCCCTACCAATCAGCCTAGCACTTATGTTTTTATTACCTTGCCTCTCCCCTATGTCTTTCCCTTCTCTCCCTTTCCCGTATCTATACTCCATCCACTGCCCCCGTTCGCCACTCTCCTGTTGTATCCCTACTACTAATCTTGATCTACCTCCTCCCCCATTCCATCTCCATCTATCCCGTCCTACTCCCTTTCAACCTGCTGCTCATACTAGGATTGTACAATAATTCCTCACCCTCTTCTCTCCTCTCTCCCACCCCTATCCAGACTCCCCACCATCCTCCCCCTCAAGTTCCCTCTCTCCACTGCCCCCTTCCGCCCCCCTTGCACATGAATCCCCTTTTCACTTTTTTGCCAGAATTGTCTGTCGTGTAATACTTTTAGCTAACATAATTGCAGCCTTGTGTTATTGTATTAGTGTTTATTGCCACCTGATCCTGTTATCTTCCATATTCTGCTTTATTGTTGTTCCTATATAAAAATTCCAACATGTTGCTGCACCATTCACTGTAATTGCGCTACCTGTTTGTTCTCACTCTGATGTGGGACCTTTGCAAATGAGCATCTAGCTCAAAGGTTGTAATCAGAGACAATAAATAAGTAAATGGAATTTCAGAACATGATCCTGACTGCCAGGCCCTGGGCAAAAGGATTGCAGGATGGCAGTTTCTACACAGGACCTGGGTGATGGTATCATAGGACATGCCATCACTGATTTCGGCCTGGGCAACAGGATCACAGAACATAGTGGTACCTGCTCAGAGCCTGGGCAATGGTATCACTGGACATGGTAGTCCATTCCAGAGGCTGAGTTATTGGATTGCAGAACACGGTGGTCTCTACCCTGGGTATGGGCATGGACCTCTCTACATGGGGCCTGAGTAATGGGATCACAGGGCAAGGCCCTACTGCCCAGGGTTTTGGCAATGAGATCAAGGGACAGAGACCCCACAGCCAGAACCTACGTTACTGAATTTCAGAAAATGGCCCCTCACTGTTTGCACAATGAGGTCATGGACGTAGCAGTCACTGCCCTGGTCCTGGACTTTGGGATTGCAGGATGTGGTTTTCACTTCCTGGGCCTGTGCGACTGAATCACAGAACATGACAGTCCCTGGCCAGGGTCTGGGCAACAAAACTGAAGGACATGGCCCCCAGTGGCTGGAAGTCTTGGAATGGGATCACAAGCCCCAGCCACTATTACCCAGGACCTGAGCAGTGAGATCACAGGCCACGGTCTTCACTGCCTGCAGCATGACCTCTGGTATTGCAGAATATACAGTAATTGTCAGTGTCTGTGGCCTGGGCAATGGGATGCAGGACATGACCGCCACTACATGGGGCCTGGGTAACAGGATCATGACAGGGAAACCACTGCCTGAACCTAGACTACTGAATCTCAGAATATGGCCCTACAATCTGATTGCAAGACTTGGCCCTTACTGCACAAGGCATGGGAGAATGAGATCATGGGACATGGCCCCCCACTACCTAAAACTATGCATGGAATCCCAGGACATGGCTCCCCCTGTTTGCATAATGGCAACACAGGACATGGCAGTTAAGATCAGCAGCTAGGACACTGGATCGCAGCATGTGGTTATTGCCACCCTGAGCCTGTGCAACTGCATCAAAGGACACCCTGCCTGGGGCCTGGGCAGTGAGACAGCAGGACATGATCCTCACTGGCTGAGATTCTGGAATGGAATCACAGGCCATATCCCTCACAGCCCAGGGCCTGAGCAACTGGATCATGGGACACACATGTCCTGCACTGCCGGAGGCTTGAAGGATTGGTACTGTAAAGTATAGTTGTCAGTGCCCAGGGCCTAGGTATTGGAATTGCAGGATATGACCCCTGGCTTCTGTGATGGGATCATGTGAGACAGTGTCATCAGAGCACAGGGTTTGGGGAATAAGAATGCAGGACATAGCCCTCAATGCTGGGTACTAGGCAATGGACTCACAGTGACCAAACAGTTGGATCTTAGGATGGCAGTCACTATACAGGACCTAGGCAATGGGATCACAGGATACTGCCCTCACTGTCTGGGGTATGGGATGGCAGGATATGTCCCTTAATGTCCAGGGCCTGGGCAACTGATATTGGGATTGCAGGATATGACCATCACAGTACCTGACCTGGGCAATGGGATCACAGGACATGGTGGTCTCTTCCTGGGGCCCGAGCAATTGTATCGTAGGATATGGTGGTCACTGTCCATGGCCTGGGTTACTGGATCACAGAAAGTGGTGATCTCAGTCCTGAGCCTGGGATTACAGAAAAAGAACACTGCTCAGAGCCATGTCCTGCAGTCCCATCCAGCACTACTGCTACAGCCTGCTACTCTTCTGCCCAAGTCCTGGGCAGTAAGGGCCATGCTAAACTGCCAGGGGCCTGGGTAGCAGAATCGCAGGACATGGCAATAAGGCTAGACAGAATGAGCAAATTCCGATTTTGCATAATTTCACAAATCTATTCATTTGGTCATAACTCTGCCATTTGTAGAGCTAGAGACCTGAGATTTAGCATGCATACTCATTATGTGTTCTGAGGGTGTACTGGATCTGGATAGGTAGTTGAGAACTTCCAAAAACAAAGTCAGACGTCTTTTTTTTTGGGACTTATGAAAATATTTTGTTGCTTATAACTTGGTTACCTGTGGAGCTAGATATCTTCAAATCAGGATACATAACCTTCTTGGAAAAATAATATAAACTACTAAATATGGAGCGATTTGCTTTAGTCATTTTTTTAAGTTGAAGGGGTTGGTGATTTAGCTATTAAAATATTTAGCAACTTTGTGAATACTTTCAAAAATGTGGATGTTCATAACTTTTCCGTGATTCCGAAAATGATGGAGAAGATCCAGAGTGTGGCGAACAGGGGGCGCTGCTGATGGGGGCGTCAACTGCCAGACGTAGACTGGGGCACCCCATCAGCAGTATCCGCCAGTAGCAGGTACAGTAGATCATGGACTCCCTACAGGGGATGCTCATGAAACAGCTACTGACAGAACAAACATGGGAAGGGGCGATCCTTGATTTGATTCTTACAAATGGGGAACGGGTGGGAGAGATATCCGTAGGAGAGAACCTGGGCACGAGTGACCACAACACAGTCTGGTTCATGGTAAAAAGTCTGCCGAGGTCCATTGGCCAAGGTGCTGGACTTTAGGCATGCAGACTTTCAGAAAATCGGAGAATGTGTACATCAAGCATTAGAGGGATGGGGTACTAAGAGGGGTGGAGGAAATGTGGGGTCAAATAAGAGGGGTAACAGTGGAGACCACTAGCCTCTGTGTCAGGAGAGTAAATAGAAAGAAGAGGAAGCCACATTGGTTCAATAAAGAGGTGGTCAGGGCTAAGAGAAAGGTGTCTAGGAGGTATAAAGGGACACAGAGGGAGGAGGATTGTGTAACATACCAGGAGAAGCAGAGGGAGGCAGGTAGGGGGTCAGGAGGGCAAAGGCAAGAACAGAAAAGAAAATAGCCAACACAGGTGTTGGGGGGATAAAACTTTCTTCCGGCATGTGAGCTTAGAGGAGAAAGTCAAAGGGAGGGATAATCAGGTTAAAAAATGGAGAAGAGGAGTTGGTGGAAGATGACCATAGGAAGGCAGAAATACTCAATAGCTACTTCTGCTCTGTGTTCACGGTTGAGAAGGAGGGGGAGATAAAGAAAACCAGGGAACTGGAGATGGTTGGTGGGGGGCTGACTCCAGTCCGTTCTAGGTGGAGAAAGTCCTGAAGGAACATAAGGGGTTGAAAGTGGACAATGTGATGGGGCCATATGGGGTGCACCCCAGGGTACTAAGGGAACTTAGTAAAGTGCTTGCAGAACCTCTGACCAACATCTTCAATAGATCCTTGGAGTCAGGGGAGATCCCTGATGACTAGAGAAGGGCGGATGTGGTTCCCCTTCATGGGGGGGGGACAAGGAGAAGTCAGGCAATTATAGGCTGGTGAGTCTAACATCAGAGGTGGGAAAGCTCATGGAGGAACTACTCAAAAAGAGAATCACTAGCTACCTGGACGCCAGTGGCCTTCAGGATCGGTGGCGGCAGCATGGGTTCACTGAGGGAAGGTTGTGTTAAACGAACTTAATATAGTTCTTTGACTGGGTCACCAGGGTACTGGACCAGGGGGATCTGTGGATGATGCATATATGGACTTCAAAAGGAGTTTGATTCTGTGCCGTACAGGAGACTACTACACAAAATGAGATAGATGCCTTGGGGTGGGACCGCTTGTGGTCAGGTGGGTGCAGAACTGGCCGGAGGGCAGAGGGTAATTGTCAATGAAGAACTTTCAGGGGAGGGTATGGTCACCAGTGGAGTACCTCAGGGGTTGGTGCTGGGGCCCCTCCTTTTCAATATAGTTGTAGGGAACATAGAGGAGTTAGAGGGAAGTGTGTGTCTATTCGCAGACAACACGAAGGTCTTCAATAGGGTGGATATGCCGGTGGGGGTTGAGAGCATGCGCAGGGATCTGAAGAAGCTGGAGGAATGGTCCAGAGAGTGGCAGTTGTCCTTCAACACAAAAAATGTAAGATCATGCACTTAGGCAAAATAACCAGGGTGTGGAATACAGTATGGGGGCATACCCTAAAGGCTACTAAGATGGAAAGGCACCTTGGCATAATCATTTCACGGGACCTGAAAGTGGCAAAGCAATGTGAGAAGGCGGTGGTGAGGGCCAGCAAGATGCTGGGTTGTATCGGCAGTGGTATACTAGCAGAAGGAAGGAGGCTATAATGCCCTTGTATAAGCAGCTTGTCAGACTTCACCTTGTATGGAATCCAGTTCTGGAGGTCATATCTCAAGAAGGATGTGGATAGGGTTGAGCGCATCCAGAGGCGGGTGACAAAAATGGTAGGGGGTCTCAGGTATCTGTCATACAAGGAAAGGCTAAGGGACGTCAGCATGTACTCACTCAAACAAAGGTAGGAGAGGGGGACATGATTAAGACCTTTAAGTATATTAGGGGTATAAACAGGGTGCCAGTAGGGTATATCTTCCAGCTAAGGGAATAATCAAAAACAAGAGGGCATGAATGTCAGATAGTTTGTGGGGGAGGTTCAGGGGGAATATCAGGAAATTCTACTTTAAAGAGAGTGTGGTGAACAACTGGAACAAGACTCCCAAAGGGGGTGGTGGAGGCAAGAACTGTGGGGGTTTCAAAAGAGGGTGGGATAGACACAAAGGTCTGTCAGGTTGAGGAGGAGTGCGGGCAGAAGGCAATAGCAAAGTCTTGGCGGCTTGCTAGGCATATTGGGCAGATTGGATGGGCCAGCAGTCCTTTTCTGCTGACACATTCTATGTATCTATGTGACTGCATGTACAGACCTGAAATTTTGTATGCATACCTAATGTCAATGGATCCTGAAATCTAACGACAGTGCAGACATTTGGCTCAGTGGTTTTAATATCATAATTTCCTAATTGACAATGAGTTTTTTTTAAAACATGGTAGTGTAACTGGTAATGCCACCAGAATTCTACTTATGCATGTTAACTTTTGCAAAGCACTTATTACTGCATCTGAACTGCTGAGCCAAGTTGTTTGCAGTCCTGTAGTTCCTTCCTGGGTAACCATCCCCACCTAGCCTGAATAGATGGACTTCTTTGTTCTCCTGATATCCTTTCTGTTATTCACTGTGCCCCCCCACCCCACAAAAAAAAGAATAGCAAGCTACCTACTCCCTTTCCTGTCAGACAGACCAATACCCAATGGAATAGGAGAATCCTTCTTGATTTCCCAATTATCCCCCCACCTTCATTCTGAGTGCCTCTAAGTCAGGGACTTCAGTATGAGGCTCTCAGGCTAGTCAATTTGCTGGGTGCAGTTCTTACATGACCTGCTTTCAAGTCAGAATTGTTGACTATCTATGCTTTTTCACTCAACTGCAGGTCTACTATTGTGCTAGTGATTCAACTTGCCTTCCTTGCTGAAACCATGCATCTAACTCCGCCATTCATGACCCCTGCACTAGCTGCCTCCCCAAACCCTATTTGTTAAGTTTAAATCCCCATGAGTGCCAGGTCCTTTGACATGACCAATACCCCTTCTCACAGGCACAACGACGCATCCTCAGCATGCAACATTTCTTGACTCATAATGCCCTCTAGCTGCCCCTCTTTCAACAGACTCTTAGTAAATGTTAGCTTGTCTAATTTCTCACTGTCACTCCTCACAGGCACCTGTTGATGTGTCATTGATCTGCAAATATTGTTTTAAATAAACTTCATACTTAGCATTTTAAGTATTTACTTCTTAAAGTTATGCATAAAACAGGCAGTGTTTAAAGACGGACCACCTCTAATGAAGCATCAAGTAATAACATGAAACGTTGGGGCATAATGTCATACTTTCTCCTCTGTTGATCTGTGACCACATTTGCATTTTATTTTCAGTATGGCTTGGAGTTATTTGTCTTTCACACTGCTGTAGCAAATCTGAATGTGGTCACTTTGTTTCTCCATTCCTCACAGGCCCCAGAACCACAAAGAACCTGGATGAGATCCTTAGGATATTTTCCTTAGGAACATACTTAATTCAATAATGACCTCCACATGTCCTCACAACTTGTACGTCCCATCATAATGCAGTCTGGTTCTTCCGTCACTGCAGTGCTTGGCTATGGATCATACTCATCTGACCTACAGTATATGGCTGGCAGACAAATCACCTATCTGCACTAGCACCATGATCCTGAATACCCACCTAACTCTCCTGTAGTGTTTAAATAGTTTACAGCCTTTCACTTAAATATTTCTGTGCAGTAATGGGACAGCACAGCAGCAGAGTGTTAAGTCGTATTTTGCCTTTTTGTCAAGTGATTGAAATAACGTCTTTGTAACTTGTGACACAAGACATTTTAGAGATTATGCTGCTCACTAAGAATTTGGATTCATCTGCAACAGATTAGTTCAAGATGTTTTATGACAGGGATCTAACTGTGCCTTAAAAGGACATTGTCAGCTTCGCCCCTTCGCATTTTAAGAAATCCATGCAGTGTGCCTCTTGGCACATATCTGTCACACATGTGCTCTAGAACTCCTCTATGTATACAGAATTGCAGCCTTTTTAGTAGTTTTCTGAAATTTTGCTTAAATATTTGGACATTTGGTCTGACAGCCACTCACCCGCATCCTGGAAGTACATGGAGGTCTGGAACGCGCGTCTGCCCTGTGCACTGTCCCAAAATGTGTTTCTTCTAGATGCATCCTCTAACAGTACACTGAGTCAGTCCCTTGTGTTTTAATAAAGTGCTGTTGGTATACATAGGGGCAGAGCTGACAGTGTCCCTTTAATTTACTACAGTGTCAGGGATATTGCCTTTTATTGTTTAACAAGTTGTAAATCATTACCCTGCAAACTAGCCACTGCTTGTAACAGTTATCTCCCTTTATTCCCCTCCCCGGGTTGCACCTGGAAATGAGTTCTGGTTCTGTGCACCTTTCCATTTACCAATTTTCAAATAAATAAATACGCTTCCATCAAAGAATTTCATTTCCTTGAATTTGAGCCGTGCATGGGCAATGCAACTGTAGGACATAGTGGTCACTGCCAGGATCTGGAGAAAAGGGATCACAGGAGCACCAGACAGTTTGGTTTCTTTGTTGCCTTCACTCTTCGTACAGTAGATTTACTATTCTAGCTGCATGCCACCATGGATCAACACTCCCGTGAAATTTAAAAGGCACTGGAATTCAAATCCAGATCTCCTAATTTGTAGTCCTTGCCCTAAATACTAGGCTGTGCTGGCTGCTGGTCTGCAAGACTGTGATCCCAGATCAGACCAGCTGTGAAAAGAAACAGAACAGAGAAACTGATCTCAAAGCAGGTCTTGTAGGCCAAATCTATCTAGAATGAGGGCCTCCATCTGTCTGGAATGATCAGAGGAAATGCTTTTACTGCCAGGGCCCTTGAAATGGAATCATAAAACATGGTCTGTAGCCGTTAAAGTGGGTAAGAGGCTCCAGGACCAGATGGGATGCGCCTGAAGTTGCTCAGGAACTGGCATAGGAACTAGCTGAACCCCTGGCAGAGCTATTCAATAGTTTAATGTAGTTAGTGGTGGTTCTGAAAGACTGACGGGTAGTAGATGTAGATCTGCTGCACAAGGGAGGGGACAAGTAGCAATTGGGTAACTACAGGCCTGTCAGTCTTACCTCCACTGTAGATAAACTAAAGGAGACACTAGTCAATGAGGACCTAGTGGACTACCTGAAGAGAAATGGTCTCCAGGACAGCAAACAGCATGGGTTCTTGGCATGGAGGTCTTATCAAACCAGACTGACAGTATCCATTTTACTGGGCAACTAAGGCAAGGGACAAGAAGTGGATTTACTCTACTTCAGCTTTAGCAAAGCATTTAACTTGGTGGCACACAAAAGGTTGAATAAAGAAGAAGATCGAGGTGCAGTCAAGGACCTAGTTAGATGACTGGGTAGCTGGTGGGGGAGGAGCCTGCAGAAGCGGTGGTAAATGTAGTCAAGTCAGGGGAGAAGGAGGTCACATATGGGGTGTCACAGGGGTCAGTCCTGGATCCAGTCCTTTTCAATATGTTCATCAGCAACATAAAGATGGAATACAGGCAAGATGTATCTCTTTCTATATAACACTAAGCTCTGTGACAGGGTAAACATTATGGAGAGCATATGATGGTTGGTCAAAGGTCTGGCAGTTGAAAGTCTTTCTAACCTTTGCAGGTCCCTCTGCAACACCTGTATCCCCTTCTTGCTGTCTACCCTGCCATATAGGCAGACAGACAGAGATCTAGACACCAGTATACACACACAGTATACAATAAGCATGAACACAAAATTCATTATATTTGTTATGCACATAATAAACAAATCATCAGCATTTATGTACACAGTAGACATGGCATGATGCAACACTGATGGTTGTAGGCCGTCAGACAGAGCCCAGTACCAAACTCTCACTGCTTCCCTGCATAGGGTATAGAATGAGTGCCCCCTCGGTTGTGGACAGAGCCCAGTACCACACTCTCACTGCTTCCCTGCATAGAGGATAGGAATGAGTGCCCCTTTGGTTGTTGATGTAATGCATCACACTGGCGTTGTCTATCCGTATGAACAGAGGACGCGAACACAGATGCTCCTGAAATGACTGAAGGCTCTACAGGATAGCGCTCATCTGCAGGACATTTATATGTAACTTGGCTTCCACCCCAGTTGAAGCCAGAGGCATCTGTGGTGAGGATCGGTACAGGAGCCGGTACCAGGAATGGAATGCCCTTTAACAAATTTTTGTGATCATCCACCATAGCAATGCTCTGTACAATGAATTCGTGACGAGCACCATTTGGTGCAGCTTGTCCGTCAGCTGATCCCCAACGGACTCTTACTGTCCTCGGAGAGATACTCATATGAAAGCAGGCCAGTGGCACACTCACAATGACCACAGCCATGAGTCCCAAAAGATGCAACATGGTCCTTGCTGGGACATAATGACATCTGTATACTAGTTGTGCTTGTGCAATCAGGTTTTCTGCTCTGCCTACTGGCAGGAAATCGCACCCATTCTCTGTGTCCAAGACTGCACCTGTTAAACTTATAGTCTTTGGCAGGAAGTCATGACAGACTTTGGCACATTCACTGTGACCCCTAAGTCGTCGAACAACTGTCATGTCCAAGACAGTGTATGTCACAGGGCTTCCCCGGAGCTGGCCTTCAACAGCCAGTCGTCCAGGTAAGGGGAAACATACAGGTCTTCCCTGCAAAGGGCTGCTGCCACTACTGCCAAGCACGTAATAAAAATCCATGGCACAGAAGATAAGTCAAAGGACAATACTCTGAAATGGTAGTGCTCTCCCTCCAGCATAACGTGGAGGTACTGCCTGTGACCTTTTCTGATCTTGACATGATGGTATGTATCCTTCAAGTCTATGAGCAAAGCCAGTCCCCTTTTTGCAGTATGGGAATCAGAGCTTGTAGGAAGACCATGTGAAACTTCCTGTATTCTATGTAGAAGTTGATGTCCCTGAGATCCAATACAGGATGCAGATCCCCTGTCTATTTTGGAACCTGGAACTATCTGGAACAGAACCCTTTGGTTTCCTGACAAGGAGGAATTTGTTCCATAGCACGTTTTTAGAATAATGACTGCAATCCATTCTTCAGAAGGGTCAAATAGAGGATGATGATCTGGAGGGATTTCTAGATGCTCTACAGCAGTGGTTCTCAAATGGTGAGGCCAGCCTCCCAAGGGAGGCCCCACCTTGTTCCAGGGGAGGCCCAGTCAAGTCTGAGATTGTACAGTATTTAAATTTTAAGTTTTGGCTGTTTTGTGTGAAAGGAAAGAACAAATTAAATATGGATAATTGCAGGTGAGATTCTTTACTTATGCACAAATGTGTGACCAGGAAGTCCCCATTGAGCCAAAGCGTGTTTATAAGTATGTATTTATATGTAAATTAATGCCTGGAGGAGGCATCCAGAGTCAAGGCTTGTTTCTACAATAGGTATTTATATGCAAATTAGTGACTTGGAAAGGCACACTGTGTCAAGGTTCATTTCTATAGTAGGAATTTATATATAAATTAGTGACTGGGAAAGGCACAGTGATTCAATGCATGTTTTCAGGTGTGACCTGAGGTAAGGGTACAGAAAGTTACCTAACTGCAGGGTAAGAGGGGGAGAGATAAAGTGGCTAGGTTAGTTGTTCCAGATAGAGCGGAAACAGAGTAACAAGGGCCCAAGAGTCAGAAAAGTGGAGTGACAAGTATAATCTGGGTTGCCGGGTCAGGGGTTGAGAGCAATAAGTTGAATAAAAAGAGAATATACTCAGTCAGCTTCATTAGTTTCACTTCATTCTTGGTGTACTGTGCAAAGTAGGATTTATTTTTTTCTGTGGGGAGGGCCAAGATATTTTCCAAATTTGAGGGAGGCTCTAAATCTTTTTCATGGCTTGGGGGAGGCTCACTATCACAAAGTATGAGAACTAATGCTCTACAGCATGCCCCTGTGGAAATTATCTCCAGTACACACTCATCAATTGTGATCTTCCGCCACTGTTTTAGATGCACAGAGATTCTGTCCTCTACTGCAACCACCCCTGGAGGCAACAGTGGGGGTGGGGAGTAAAAGAAAGAATAAATGTCATTGGCTAGTTGACAATGTTTCCTATGGCAGGTCCGATAAGGATGATCAATGGTGGTAAAGAAGTGAGGAGTGATGGGGCCCACCAAGTTTAGATAGATGCTGATGCATAATGTCATGGTGGGCAGCCACTGGCTAGCAAAAGTTTCCATGTGGTCCTAGTGCTGATGAGAGTATAGTTCCAAAGGTGCAGCCTAATGGAAGAGATATCCTCGAAGAAGATTTGATATGCCACTCAGTCTAGCTGACCCACAAGGATCTGGTTCCACAGAAGCAACTCTGTCTTATCCAGATTAAGGCTAAACCAGTTGGAGGCCATCCAGTTTGCAATTTCTTGTAGGCATCACTGCAGTAGAGACCACCCCTAGGTACAGTTGAGTACCATCTGCATCACAGTGAAAACTCACACCTACCACGTCTAATAACCTGCACTAAAGGCAACATGTACATTGCAGATAACATGGGGACAGAAGTGAACCCTGGGAAACCCACAGCTGATCAACATCAGCTTTGGCAAGAAAGATCCTATCACCACCTGCCACAGTCTGCTGGACAGGAATGACTTGTACTATTTTACGTCAGTCCCAGTGAGTCCCTCATATTCCCCAAGACAATCCAGAAACTCCATTAATCCTTGGTGTCAAATGCTGATGAGAGGTTAAGGAGAACAGATAACGCTTCCATCTGGTTCTGGCAAGTAGCAAGCCATTAAACACCATGGTGAGTGTGGTCTCTACACTGTGCTAAGGTCTGAATCCTGACTGTAATGGTTCATAGATGTTAAATTTCTCAAGGTGAGCCTTGAGCTATATTGTAAGAATATGTCACCCACAAGCACATGACGATGCAAGGTATGTCATGACTACAAGCTTACCCCCCACACACATAACGTGCACAAGGCATGTCATGATTACCTGTATGCTCATGACATGCAGATGATACACAAGTACATAACCCAAAGCTATAAGTGGGATAGGCTTACAGCATGCATACCCACGTCCTAATAAGTGGAGTACTAACATCCACGCATACCCACATCTATAAGTGGGCATCTCACACACAAACAGACATAATGTGGTGACATCTCACACAGACGTATCAGTTACACCATGGAGCTTGGGACACATGCGCGCACACACACATAAACATAGAACTGGGGGGACAACACATTACATACAGAGCGAGGGGCACACACGCATAGCTAGGAAACATCTACATAAGTTTAGGATAGGGTTACATGCACAAACATACTTTATTTTTGCATATATAATATAGAAAACAGGTCTACTAAAAATAATAACCTTTACCTTACGTAGACTAAGGCTATGAAATGCAAGCGAGACCCTTGCCCTACAAGTGATTATGTAGGAAAGAGAAGGAGTCATCACAAATAAGACAAGCTGCCTCTACTGCTGTAATGTCAGAATTTTTATAACTACTAACATGACACGGGAGCCCTCTACAGCTGTCATGTGCAGCCTGAGCCATAAAATATGAATGGGCCTTTCACAGAGAATGATGATACAGTACAACATGTTTCATCCATGAGAACATGTCACTGACATAAGCATATTCTTACGACTAGAGCGCTACAAATTGTGGCATTCTAAAGGGCAACTGAGATAATACCTTATCAGTCCACCAAACCGACCAATAAGAGTAATAGTAAGCGATCATCATACGCACATGAACTGGTGTATCTATTACCAGACTAAGAGCTTATCAGGGTATAAAACACCTTGACCCATGTCACCTCTCCAAGGAAAACACAGGCAAACCCAGCACTGCAGTGTATGAGAGTTAAAGACTCCAGGTGTGTATATTACATAATTAGTATGTAATCTATAATGACTGTCCTATAGGCAGGCTGGTAGAACAATAAAAGAGCCTTATGTTGCTTTTTATAATTGCTTCTGTTTCTTTTATTATCCTTTCTTAGTCCTAGAATCTGTAAGAGGGTATTGTATGTTTTGTATAGTTTGTTTATTTTGCTTGGTAGAGCACACTGGAAAATCAATTCCCTTTTCAGGTGCGACCCACAAATTCATACAAAACGCTTACAGTACAATACAACATACATGAAACAAGATACATACAGTCGTGGCCAAAAATATTGGCGCCCTTGCAGTTTTTTCTAATAATGCACCATTCCTTCCAGAAAAGTGTTGACATTAAAAAAAATGTTGGTATCCACATATGTATTTCTTTGGTTTGCAGTGGAATAAAACACAAAAAGCAGAAAAATTTACTAAGTCTTAGCTTATTCCACACAGAAATCCTTAAATGGCCTGGACAAATTATTGGCACCTTTTAGAAGTAGTTAGAAATAATCAGATTTCAAGCAGGTGATTTTCTTTCACTTTGGAACTGAACTCACGTGTGGTGAGTTGCAGGTGCCTGCAATATAAGAATCACTCATTCAACCAGTTTGAATAGAGAAAATGACTCATTCTCCTGTTTTGTGTCACTGTGTGTACCGCAATGAGCATGGAGAAAAGAAAGACAGACAGAGAATTGTCTGAGGAGGTCAGACAGAAGATTGTAGCCAGCATGGACAATCTCAAGGCTACAAATCAATCTCCAGAGACTTTGATGTTCCTGTTTCATCGTAAATGCGTAATGTTATCAGGATGTTTAAGGCCCATGGCACTGTAGCCAACCTCCTGGACGTGGCGCAAAGAAAACTTGATCAAGATTGCAGCGAGGATTGTTCGAATGGTGGAGAAAGCACCTTCATCAACTGCCAAACAGATTCAAGCTGACCTTCAGACACAAGGTATGACAGTTTCCAACTCGCACCATCCGTGCCAACTCAATGAAAGGGGTTATATGGTAGGAGACCCAGGAGGACCCCACTGCTGAGAGAGAGAGACACACATAACAAAGCCCGACTGGGGTATGCCAAAACACACCTGAACAAGCCAAAATCCTTCTGGGAGAATGTCCTGTGGACAGATGAGACCAAATTAGAGCTTTTGGTAAATCACATCATCTCTATGTTTACAGAAAACAAATGAAGCCTTCAAAGAAAAGAACACCTTCCTACAGTCAAACATGGAGGTGGTTCAGTGATGTTTTGGGGTTGCTGTGCTGCCTCTGGCACTGGGTGCCTTGAACGTGTGCATGGCATCATGAAATCTGGAGATTACCAGGCCATTTTGGAGAGCAATGTTGAACCCACTGTCAGAAAGCTGGGTCTCTGTCAAGGTCATGGATCTTCCAGCAGGACAATGACCCCAACACACTTCAAAAAGCACCCAGGAATGGTTCAAGACAAGACACTGGACTGTTCTGAAGTGGCCAGCAATGAGTCCAGATCTAAATCCCATTGAAAACCTGTGGAGAGATCTGAAAACAGCAGTTGGGAGAAGGCACCCTTCAAATCTGGGAGAACTGGAGCAGTTTACACAAGAAGAGTGGGCCAAACTGCCAGTAGAGAGGTGCAGGAAGCTCACCCATGGCTATAGCAAGTGGTTGATTGCAGTTATTTTGACCAAAGGCTGTGCTACCAAATATTAAGTCTAGGGTGTCAATAATTTTTTCAATGCCATTTCTTTTCATTTTCTGATTTAAAAGGATATATCAAATTCTGAATCAAAAACAAAGGTTCTGTAATATTAACAGAGAAATAAAGAATTGTGGACACCAAATACTGTATTGTTGTTAATTTCAACTTATGTTTAGAGGAATTGTGAGTTATTTGAAAAAGTGCAAGGGCGCCAATATTTTTGGCCACGACTGTACATAGATTCTACAAAAATTGCACATTAATATGTAAAATTCTCAATCAAGACACTTAAGACATAAGCTACTGATTACAGAGTACTAGAAAAATGCTCATTAGTCCTTACATTCCTAATTATCAGTGGCAATCCATTCCAATTACTTGGGGCTGCACATGCAAAGGCCCATTGTCAACAAGAGGTCCTCATAAGAGGAAGTTTAAATTACATTACCAATCCTAGACCTAGAAAAATATTGAGACTGGCATGGATTGAAGATATTTCAACAAGTTTTGAAGGGCTCCAAATGATTTAATCTAAATACAAATTTAGAAAGCAAATATCAAGTTTAACTGAGTATGAATCAGCCCATCTCCTCAGAATTACACAATGATATGTCATCCTAGGGGCAGAAAGTGCAAATTTCCAATTAACTTTAATAGAACTGATTTCTTTGATAGAAGGGTGGATGCGCATTGTCTGTGATTAAAGCAGCGTAATCAACAATTGGATATAAGCAGGATTTTGCAACAGCCATTCTGGTCTCTAGTCAAGAAAAGTTTCAGTCTGTATAATAATGCAATTTTAGTGTGAACATTAGTTGTTATTTTAGCCAAATGAGAATCACTTCCATGATTCATGGCAATCCATTCCAATCATGTCCACGACATAGACCAGGCTCTGAAATATTTCATTGACAAATTTAACAAAATCTGTGATTCTTTGCTCCTTTGAGGAAAAGAAAATCAGGGGTCATCTAATGGAGGATCACCCGTGACCTCCTTGATCATTTCAGGACTCGTGATAACCTATGGAGTATTGGCCAGGAACCTGGTAACTCGCGACAATCTACAGAAATACAGCGTATCCAGAAACAAGTGCACGACCTTACTAGGCTGGCCAAGGCAAAATACTATAAGGAGCAGCTAGACAGTACTTGGGGTAACGGTAAAAGGTTTTGGCAAAATATCAAGGAACTATTGGGAAAAGATGACAGGATGCATCCCACCTTAGATCCTTGTTTAACTGCTGAATCCTTTAATTCAGCATTCACTGATCCCAGTGCGGTTCTCCATCCTGGATACCTTTCTCCCACCGAACCAGCCATGTTGACCACAACACAGGATACTAATACTCTCAACTTCTACTTTTGGTGTGTTTCAATTAGGGAGACTAGAACCTATGTTAGGAAGGTCCTTGGAAAAACTAGACTTGGGAGCGATAATACTGACATGAAGCTTGTGGCAACTGCACTTGAAGAGCTGCTGGTCCCTATCACTAAAATATTTAATAAATCGCTCTCCATGGTGAAATTCCTGGTTGCCTGGATGATAGCGCTGGTGAACCCCATGCTAAAAAGCAGTGATCGCTATAGCACAGCCAATTATCATCCGATTTCTATTCACTCCCCCTTATCAAAAGCGCTTGAGAGAATCGTGGCAGATCAAATCTCTGAGTATCTCCCGAAGCATGATCTCCAGTGTCCGCAGCAGCATGGCTTTCGAAAAAGCCACAGTACTATCACTGCACTTGTCGAATTCTCTAACTATGTGCATAAGGCCTTGGACGATGGCAAACAAGTGGGATCTATTTTTATAGATCTCACTAAGGCCTTTGACACAGTAAATCATCCTTTACTTCTCTAACAGGTACTTCATATGAGGTTCTCCAATGAAGTTGCTCCCTGGTTTGAACTGTTGAGTACCTAGAGGCCAGTGGGGCACAGGACCCAAGGCAGCATGGATTCACGATGGGAAGGTCATGTCAGACAAATCTAATAGATTTCTTTGACTGGGTGACCAAAGTAGTAGACCAGGGAGGGGCTGTGGACATGGCCTACCTAAATTTTAGCAAGGCATTTGATACAGTCCCACACAAAAGATTAATACACAAGATAGCCAGCCTCGGAGTGGGTCCCAAGGTGGTAGCCTGGATAAAAAATTGGCTAGACAACAGGACACAAAGGGTAGTAGTAAATGGAGTACACAGTGAAGAAAGGAGGGTTACTAGCGGGGTACCGCAGGGTTCAGTACTGGGGCCGGTCCTTTTTAATGTCTTTATAAGTGACATTGCAGAGGAACTGGAAGGAAAAGTATGTCTCTTTGCAGATGACACAAAGATCTGTAACAGGGTTGATACACAAGATGGAGTGGAAAGGATGAGAAGGGACTTGGCAAGGTTGGAGGAATGGTCAAATGTATGGCAGCTCAGATTCAATGCAAAGAAGTGCAAGGTAATGCACATGGGAAACAAAAACCCAGGGGAAGTGTACACAATGGGGGTGAGATACTGACAACAGTAAAAATAGAAAGGGACCTGGGGGTAATTATATCAGATGACCTAAAGGTGGGCAAGCAATGTGAGAAGGCAGTAAGGAAGGCTGAGGGGATACTGGGATGCATAGGTAGAGGCATCAATAGTAGAAAACAGGAAGTTGTTATCCCTCTGCACAGACAGTTGGTGAGACCCCATCTGGAGTACTGTGTGCAGTTCTGGAGACCCCATCTCCGCAAAGACAGAGTGGAGGCTGTCCAGAGGAGGGCAACCAAAATGGTGCAGGGTCTGCACCAGAAGACATACGAAGAAAGACTAAAGGAGCTTAATATGTATACCCTTGAGGAAAGATGGGATAGGGGACATGATAGAAACTTTCAAGTACCTCAAGGAATTAACAAAGTCCAAGAGGGTAGCATCTTCCAGAAAAGAGATGTGCAAGAACAAGGGCACAATTTGAAGATAGGGGACGGCTCAGAGGTAATGTGAGAGTATTTTTCACTGAGAGGGTTGGATGCATGGAACAGCCTCCTGAGGAGGTCGTGGAGTCAAGAACAGTGGGGACTTCAAGAATGCATGGGACAGGCATAAGACAGTGCTAGTGGGATGTAGGAGGAAGTAAGCTGTTGGTTAACTAGGATCTGCAGCTTATCTGTTAGGTAGGAAAATGGGTAGACTGGGTGGGCCAAGTGGTCCTTATCTGCCGTCAAATTCTATGTTTCTATGTTTAAGGATTATCTCTCTCACCAATACCAGAACGTTAAGATCGGGCCTGCGGCCTCCACCCCAAAGGAAATCAGACTTGGTTTCCCCCAAGGATCCATTTTCATAGGTTCGTAGGTGTGACACGAGTTCAAAGGATTGGCCCATATCGAACTCGTTGCCTATTGGCAATAATTGAATTTTCTATTACCCATATGTTCATCTAACCTTAATTTAAATTCCACTAAAGAACTGCTAGTAACTACTTCAATTGGTAAGGTATTCCATATTTTAGATACGCGTTGGGTAAAATAATTATTTCTTTTTGTTGTTTTATTAATCATAGTTTTTAGTTTTAAGTTATGTGATCTTGTGTTCAACTTTTGAGCATTTCTTTCTAGACAGATTGTTTCGAATAAGCCTGAATCTTGAAACGCTCTATATACCAAACAAAGGTCTCCCCTCAATGATCTATATTCCAAGGAAAATGAGCCTTGTTTTCCTTAGTCTGTTCCTAAATAGACTCCCAGAAGCTTGAAAGTGTAAAATCATTCTGTACGCTGATGATGCGGTCATCCTGAGAAGCAGCACTCATCTGGTTCAGCTACATAATGAGCTACAGTCCACTTTCCATTCTTTGGAAGACTGGTCCTGCACACAGAAGTTGCTTTTTTTTTTTTTGGTTAACTCTTTTCCACTCCGGTTCATGGACCAAGGAGCCTCTCTCGGGCATCCAACTGGATCCTGCCTGGCCCGAAGTCCGCCTGTCTAAGCCTCCCCCACCTGACCCCTCGGGTGGGCCACCCTCCTCTTCGGGCACACTTGCATACATCGCTCCCAGCTGCTGGTGAAGGCCCGGGCGGAGGAACTGAAAGGTCATCCAGGGCAGACCCAGTGGTGGGCATGGGGGCTGGTGCCATCGCCTACCACGGTCCAGGTTTTCCTTGTTCTGTGATCCCCAGTCATGCATGCCCGATGCTCTGGCACACGGCAACCCTGCTGGCGTCGGCCATGCTGAACTTGTGCTGCCCAACATGCTGCAGTGCCCCCCGCTCTCCACCGGGGGCCGCTGGCACACCGGGCCGTCTCCATCCCTCCCTCCCAGGGAGGAGAACACCACCAGGACACCAACTCCTCAACCCTCCCATGCCGACCACCAGTGCCCGAACTCACTCCCGAACTTGGGTTGCTGGCGCGGTGCGAGGTGTGGCGTCCTTCACCTCAACCCTCAGCGCCACTGGGCTGGCTAGAAGTTGCTTCTTAATTATAAGAAGACTAAAACAATGCTGATCTCTAGCTCCCAGCACAAGAAATCTTCCCCTGACTTGACAACTAACAATAATCAGGCCGCCCACTTAGGACAGGTACGCACTGTCAAGTACCTTGGGGTTCACACTGATGACACCCTAAACTTTGTTCAGCACACTGATCAAATCATCAAAGCAGTCATTGTTAAGCTGGGTATACTGTATAGGCATACGCCCTCTGCCCTCATCTCACAGTCTCCAGCTCCATCCTGTCAATTACTGACTACAGTTTGGTGGTCTACGAGTCTGCATCGGACACTGCACTTAAGCGAGTCATAACTTCCCTCAATAAGACATGCAGATTAACCCTAGGTGCTGATAACCGGGAACACACCTGCTCACTCTATGAACTTACTAATTGGCTGAATCTTAACAGCAGAATAAAGTACCAGATGTGCCTTCTGGGCAAGAAAATCCTACTTGGGAAAGCCTCCCCCCAAACCACTGATGCAGGCTGGTCACTCTTCTTACCAACCCGTGGGTGCGACCCACTGCTTACTAGCCATCCTGTTTTGGAAACCTCCCTTGGCCAAAGGTCCTTTGCTTACGGGGCACCCCTATGGCTAAATGAGATCCCCACACACACAGCAAACACTTCCAGCCTCCCTGCCTTTAAAATGGAACTGAAGCAACATCTTATTGCTGCTGGTACCTGTGATTGTAGGTAATCCAGGCTGACCTCTCTGTGGTGGGGATAACTGTGTCCTCTCCCCCTTCTCTGTCCTAGCCCCAACTCCTTGTCCCCACACTTAACTAATCTTTGGTCCCTCTGGGCCTATTGTGTTATTTGTTCATGCCCTCATCCCCTTTTACATCCTCCACCTCCTCCTACTCAGCTCTAAATCCATCCTTGCTCTCTCCACCCTTAATCCTTGTCAATGTCTGATTGGTGTCTCTGCCTCGCTGATCTGTTATTTATCTATATACCTTGGTGCTCCATTGATGAACTCAACCAGCATTGCTTCAACTTTAATGGACTCTCCCGGCCACTGTAATTACCTGTTGATTTAGTGTTCTGCACTTGAAATTTTGTACCACAACCTTAGCTGCATTATGTGTTGTCCTCACTGTACCTTTTACTAAGCTGATTGTGAGCCATATTAATTTGTCATTGTTCCTGTTGTATTAATCATGTTCTAATTTTGATGTGGAACCTTTGAAAAAGAGCATTTTGCTCAAAGGTTGTCTCCGAAGAATGAAATAAATAAATGAAAAATAACTCAAAGTTTACCAAAGTGATCCCAAGTACTGAAAACTTGTTACATTCTCATACATGGGCAAAATCCAAAGAGAATGATCACCTTCCTTAATCTAAACACAGTCCCAAAACCAATGTTTTCATTTTTGTTTTGTTCAGCACCATTTTGTTAGATGCTAGCCACTGATATAACCTGGCCATCTTATTGGTTAACTCATCATTTATTTCACTAAGTGTGGTTCCATCTGCGTAAAGGATAGATTTAGCATTATACAAAACTGAAGAAACGTTATTAAAAAATAGAGAAAACAATACAGGACCCAGTATGGAGCCTTGTGGGACTCCATACTTTACCAGTGCTTTGTCTGATATAGTACCATTATACTTAACCATTTGGAACCTATTATTAAGATAATCTAAAAACCATCCCAAAGCGGAATCCCCAACTTCTAGAGAACCCAGTCTCACTATTAATAATTCATGGTCTATCAGGTCGAATGCCTTGTAGTGATCTAACGTTCCCCAAAGGGTTTACTAGGTTTACTAGGTAAGTGAGGACAAAAGGAAGCTATGAAGCCTATTTTGATTGTCCTCCGCATTTGTGGGAAATTACACTTTGTTGTAGTTTTTGGAAAGCCAATGATCTAACAAACTAACATACTAACATGCCAGCAGAATAGGCCTAACGGTCTTTCGCGTCTGCTCGTTTGGTCATCCTCCACCCTGGGAGCTGACCTTGCTGCCCCCCTCGCCTTCTCTGGCTTCTCCCTTCCCAGTCCTGGATATTCTCGCTGCATTGGATTTGGCTTCCAGAACCCTTCCCTTGTACCTGTCCCACCCCCTCTTGAACCCCTCCACCGTCTCTGCCTCCACCAGCCCCCTAGGCAGCGCATTCCATGGCTCCACCACCCTCTCAGTGAAGTAGCACCTCCTCCTTTCTCCCCTGAATCTTCCCCCCTCTAGCTTCCACCCATGCCCTCTAGTGGCCCCTCCTCCTTCCTTGAAGCACCCTGACTGTTCCTCCCTTATTTACCCCTTCATGTACCTGAAGACCTCTATCATGTCCCCCAGTCCCTTCTCTCTTCCAATGTGTACATATTTAGCTCTTGAGCCTCTCCTCATCTACACCCAAAGGGTTATTTAGCCCACTTCTGAACTGGTTCCAAGGACACAGTGATGGACTTCGACATCAATCAGAGCAAAGTCCCAAAGGACACTGGCCCACAAATGATAGTCAGCTTTTAGATGGAATCTTGGTTGAAGGTGCAAGTCTGGGTTGAAGTCACGGACAACTCACTTAAGGACTCACCAGAGAATTCTTCAACAACAGCCCTTGACTGTTTGCCACCATGGACCACCCTAGTGTCCTCAAACTGGGTGAATTCCACCAAAAGTTGGCCTGGCAAGCTGGCAGCACCACCATGGGACTCCTTGTTTGGAGTGCCAGACTGGGAGCTGTGGTGGAGAAGCAGACACAAAGGGACATCTGTGTTGTGTGTACCAGTGTGGGAACCACTGGTGAATGCCATGGGACCAAGGTCCAGGGCGAAAGCCCTACCACTCCCAGTAATAGTCCACTGTTGTCAGAAGAGCTCTCTATAATGCTGACACATTTTGTATCTATGCCCATCCTCACCCGAGGAGGTTGAGGAGTGTTGACAGCGGCATCTCCAGGTCGAGCAAGACTGAGAGTGTGGGCAGTGCACCGACCTTGACCGTCGACCCTAGGATCGATGTCAACTGGCTTTCTCCAGTAGGCCATGGCAAACGACATGCCATGCCATATTATGCCTGAGAAGCTTCGTAGGCATGACCACAGGTGGAGACCCTTCCTGCGGCGACCCAGCTAGGAACACCGACTGGGCCAGGTCCTTCGGACCAGGAGCACTGGGGTCTGCGAGATTGACTTTTCATCGATCTCCTCCAACAAATCAGTCAACAGGCTTGTATTAGCTATTTATTGGTAAACTGAGTGCAATCCATCTGCATTCAAGCAGCTATTAGGTCAGACACCCAGGATCTGCACCCTCCCTACACCTTAATAGCTAGTCTCTTTGTTCTAACAGAGAAATATCTAGATGACCTGCTCAACTGGAATTGAGTTTGACAAGTCTGAATGGGGGTACTGTGAAGCTCTTGACTTGCCCTTGACCAAGGCTGAACAGTCAGGGTAGCAAAGAGAGCTGAAAAGCTGGATCTTTCCTGGTCCCACGACTGATGGCGGTGGTGCTTTTTCTTCTGCTGGGTGAGAGGCACTCTCCCCGATAGTCTGGAGGGCCAGATACATTTCCCTGAAATCATCAGAGAATGACCCTTCGACACTGGCCCCAGCAAGGAACAGCGCTTAGATCAACAAGGAACTCACTGCAGCCATCACCTCCTCCTCCATGGCTGCCAACCTGGCAGCAGCCACAGCCTTCTTGAGGTCTTTCAGTCGATCATGAGAGAGTCTCGAGCCTTCTGGTCCTCGATGGATGAGGCAGCATGGTCCAGCACAAGGTGCATCCTGCGATGCTCTGCTTCTCACCGAGGCAGTAAAGACATGTATCGTGTGGATCTATGGATGACATTTTCTGCCTCTACCCGGTGCAGAACTTAAACCTGTGTTTCTTGCTCTCCATTATCAATCACAAAGTGAAGCTGGAAGATGCACAGAACTTAGTACCTCGAAAAAATGACTTAAAAGTCAAAAATTGCTAAAAAGCACCATGAGAAAAGTCATTCAATGCCCCAGAGCTGTAAGGAGAAGACCTGTCCCTTCCAGTAGACAGAAAGATCTGATTTCACAGGGAAGAGCTGGAGGATATACCGCCCTGGTGGTGGACAGAGCTTAGCTTGATGGATTGTCTGTCTCAAGTAAACTACCAGAGTGTCGATGGTGAACTGCATCCATGCCCTTAGAACCTCTATTTCTAACTAAATTTAGTTTACTATCTACACTTAGCCAGACTCCTAGCAGTCCTGTGGAGGATGAGACAAGGCGTACATCCCTACTTAAGTAAAAATAGGTTAGAGGACTGAGGACTCAAATGCAGCACCATGACAAATGAGCATGCCAATGCTGTGTTGGGATATGAACATATGCCCACGGGACTAGGTAGCAGCCTAGCAGATCTCCTCAATGGGGATTTACCTGGCAGCAGCCACACTGTTTCTCTGCTGGTCTGCCCGGGATGGCTTCAGCGTATGTGACAAACACCAGTCACAGTAACACTTAAGAATTTAGAGCAATTTTTGGTGTGTTTACAGTATAGAACTTTTAAGTTATTTTAATACAAAGTATTTAAGAGAGTTTAAAGTATGAAGCTGGTGCTCCAAAATTTTTATATTCGCACCTTCTTCTATTGTCTGATCCCTGTGATGCCGCTGCTTCAATAAACTGGTCCCATTTCATGAGTTGTCTCCTGCGACTCCATTCTGCTGAATATTCCATTGTGTAGCCACATAGTAAAAGAACCACCTTAACCACAAACCACTTGCCAACATGGTTTAACATACTAACACTGCCACACTTCACCCGTCACGGATGAAGGCCAGTTCGGTGGCTGCACACTTCACCAGCACCAGCACCACCAGCCTTTGTGCTGATCTTGCTTACTGTCCTTGCTGGAGCACTTGGCTAGGTGGTATTGCTGGAACTGCTGCCTCTGTTGCTGCTGAAGTTGCAGTTGCTGGTGTCCAGGCCCCTGAAAGGAATCCTGAAATGAACTCGGTTGCTTGAGCTTGAACAGCTGCTTAAACTGCATGACCGAAGTCTTCGAGTCTAGGATTACATTCTTGGACTTCTCAATACAAGTAAGATGGTCCCCAACCTCTAGTCCGAAAAGGTCAATACCGAGAAAGGACAGATCATCACCTTGTGCTGGATCTCAGGGGTTAAGGACGAGACCCGCTATCAGACTTACAAATCAATCACATTTTATTTTATATAGCGCAATTCTCATTGTGATCCAATGCACTTTACATACAGTTTATAAAACGTTTAAAAATGGTACCAAACAATACAATAAATACAAACAAATAAATCACCCGTCGTTTAATTAAAACAATCAATTTTAAATTATCAATAAAAACATGCCTAGTTCTGAGGCAAGGCCTGCATGAATAAAAAAGTTTTTGGCTCCCGTTTAAATATCTCAAGTGTTGAGGAATCTTGGATATAATGAGGGAGAGCATTCTACAGAGTTGGGGCCGCAAAGGAGGAGGACCATGTAAAAGCATCTATCCTAAATAGACACGTCTGCTCAGTATTTACTGAACAGAAGGTATGGCAGAGCCCACAGCTCAGCACCATGGACATAGGGGGAGGAAGGTGTGCACTAGTCCCTTCACAAAAGAAAGGGTCCTACAAGAGCTCGATAAGCTCAGGGTGGACAAGTCAATGGGACCTGATGGCATACATCCCAGGGTACTAAAGGAGCGAAGGGTGGAACTAGCAGATCCATTATCAGAATTGTTTAGTGAGTCTCTGAGCACAAGAGAGGTCCCAGAAGACTGGAGAAGAGCTCATGTGATCCCGCTCCACAAGAGTGGTAGCAGGGAGGAGGCAGGGAACTACAGACCAGTCAGTCTTACCTCAGTAGTGGGCAAGATTATGGAGGCACTCCTTCAGGAAAGGATAGTACAACACCTGGAATCCATAGGAGCACAAGATCCAAGACAGCATGGGTTTACAAAAGGAAGGTCCTGTCAAACTAATCTCAGATTTCTTTGACTGGGTAACCAGAGTGGTGGACCAAGGGGAGCAGTTTATGTAAGCCTACCATGACTTCGCAGCTTTGATACTAGTTCCACACAGAAGACCGATTAATAAGCTGGGTGACTCAGGGTGGTCAGAAGTTGGTCAACTGGGTGGCAAACTGGTTGAGGGCAGAAAACAGAGAGTGGGGTAGGCGTTATACAGTCAGAAGAGATGCAAATCACAAATGGGGTACCTCAGGGATCATCAGTCCTGGGGCCAGTCCTCTTAAATATCTTCATCAGTGACATTTTAGACGGACTGGAGGTTAGGTTTGTCTGTTTGCAGATGACACCAAGATCTGCAACAGAGTAGATGATCCAGATAGGGTTGGTAGAACGAGAAGAGATCTGGATAAACTAGCAAAATGGTTGGAAGAGTGGCAACTGGAGTTTAATGCAAAGAAGTGCAAGATCATGCACACAGGGAAGAGAAACCCTGAAGTCACCTATAGGCTGGGAGGGGAGTTGCTGGCAGTCACAAGGGAAGAAAGAAACTTGGGCGTCATCATCACTGATGACCTGAAATCATCCAAGCAGACCACTAAAGCAGTAGGTAAGGCTAGATGAATGCTGGGGTGTATTAGTAGGGGTATCACAAGTCGGAAGAGGGAGGTAATAATCCCTCTTTACAAGACACTGGTTAGGCTCCATTTGGAGTACTGTGTACAGTACTGGAGGCCACACCTTCACAACAACATTAACCAAATTGAGGCAGTTCAGAGAAGGGCAACTAAAATGGTGCAGGGACTGCATCAGAAAACATATGAGGACAGATTAACGGAGTTCAATATCTATACCCTAGAGCAAAGGAAGGAGAGGGGTGATATGATCAAAACATTCAAACACCTTAAGGGCATTAACAAGGTGAAAGAGTCTAACATGTTTCAATATAAGAAAAATAGCAGGGCAAGAGGACACAGCATGAGATTAGAGGGACGCTGATTAAGGGGTAATGTGAGGAAGTTCTTTTTCACAGAAAGAGTGGTGGATGCATAGAACGGCCTACCTCAGGAAGTGGTGGATATGAATACAGTGCAGGGCTTCGAACAGGGATGAGATAGGCATAAGGGAGCAATTCAGATGAGTATGAATAGATAGGCAATTGACAGAGCAAAGGTCGATGGCACATTCATAAGGCAGAAAAATAAATGGACAGACTGGATGGGCCTTGCGGTCCTTATCCGCCGTCAACTTCTATGTTTCTAAAGAAGAAAGCATGGGCCCTGAATGTTTTCAAACAAACCCATGGAATCTCTAATAATCCCTCGTCTGCTGAGTGGAGCAGGCGGGAGGGGCGGAAGGGACACAGCAGGTCTTGCAGGTAGCCAGGCCCCTGACCATGCAGGGCCTTATAGGTCAGCAAATCAACCATGAAGGAGATCCACCACCTAACGCAGCCAGTGCAGAGAGCGCAGCACAGGCATAATGTGACACAATCTAGGTAGACCAGTCAACAGCCTAGCTGCAGACAGCTACCCCCGACAGGCCTAGGTACAGGGCATTGCAGTAATCAAGATGAGAGGTCACGAAAGCGGGCACTAGTGCTGGCAGATCACCAGGTGTTTGATTCTGGCAATGTTCCTCAGATGGTAGAATGAGGACTGGACCACAGCAGACACCTGTGATTTAAGTGTCAGGCCGCAGTCCAGAACAATGCCAAGATTCTTTACCAGGTCTGAGGTAAGCAACTGGGAGTCCCCAAGCCTCAGCCCTGAGACTCAACCAGATCGCACCCTCACCCCTTTGACCAGATTCCAGCACCAGTACTTTAGTCTTGTCTGGATTTAACATCAACCAGTTGGCTCTCATCCAGTCTTGGATCTCAGCAAGGCAGCTATCTAGCACTGAGACCGTCGCCTGTTACTCGGATGCAAAAACATGTATAGCTGAGTATCATCTGCATAACAGTGAAAACAGCCCTCATCATCTTATAATGTCCCCTAGCGGTAACATATACACCGTGAACAACATGGGGATCGCACCCTCACCCGCTGACCAGATTCCAGCACCAGTACTTTAGTCTTGTCTGGATTTAACATCAACCAGTTGGCTCTCATCCAGTCTTGGATCTCAGCAAGGCAGCTATCTAGCACTGAGACCATTGCCTGTTGCTTGGATGCAAAACCATGTATAGCGGAGTATCATCTGCATAACAGTGAAAACTCAGCCCTCAGCATCTTATAATGTCCCCTAGCGGTAGCATATACACCGTGAACAACATGGGGGACAAAACGGAGCCCTGTGGGACCCCACATGAGAGAAGCAAGGGTGCCAAGGAAAAAATCCCAGACATCACTCGCTGCATCCTGCCAGTGAGGAAAGATTTAAACCAGTTAAGGACTGTACCCACGAGTCCACGACACACCCGCAGGTGCTCCATCAGCACCCTATCATCCATGGTGTCAAACGCTGCTGAGAGATCGAGGAGAACCAGGATGGAACGTCTTCCCTGATCCCTCGCCGCCAGATCATTTAACACCCAGACCAGGGCAGTATTGGTACTAAGCCTTTTTCTGAAACCCGACTAGAGAGGGTCGTAGACATCATGGGTTGTTAAATAGATCTCCAGTTCAACAGCCACCACCTTCTCAATAGTCTTCCTCACAAAGGAAGGTTAGAGACTGGTCTGTAGCTCACCAGGCAGTCTGGGTTCAGTGTAGGTTTTTTCAGGAGTGGTCTAACAACCACCTCCTTCAGGGGCTCAGGAAAAAACCTTGACACTAGGGAACTCTGGACTATGCTAGGACCAGGCCGATGACATCAACATACCCCACAAGGAGGCATGTTGGTCCTGGGTTCAAACTATGGAAGACTGGCTGTAACTCCCGGATGATCCTCGCCACATCCACGACCGCTGACTGGTCGAAGGCAGACCAGACCAACTGAATGCCTGTGACCTCAGGCTCAATACCACAAACCCTATTAGAGGGTGCCAACTGAATTTCCAATCTGACTGAGGCAATCTTATCAGCAAAAAAACAGAGCAAACTCATTACACAACTTGGGGAAAAAGCTCCCTCGGACTGAAGACAGGCTGAGCAGGTCTGTTGATTGCTGCAGCAATCTCCTTGGACAGGATAACTCGACCTTCTTACAGGAGATTGCTGAATGATAGTCCCTATAATGGGCCATCAATATAAGCTTGTCCCCCTCCAAACCAGTCCTCCACCAGCGCCGCTCCAACCTTCGACCTCTCATCCTCATCTCCCTGAGGGTCCCATCAAATCATGGGGATCTCTGGTGTGAGGCGAGGGGTCGAACATGAACAGGTGCGATGGAGTTGAGGGTCTCAGGAATAACCCTATTATAGGTCACCACCAGTTCCCCTAGCTCCTCGCACGCACTCATCAAACCTGATAGGTCCAGTCCTGCCATCAGACCCTGTGGGGTCAGACCCCTTAACGGGCAGTACTAGACCATCTCCATAGGGGTAGGTCTATTGGGAGGGCCTTGAACGAGAACTCACAGTATGGTGGTCAGACCATGCAACCAGCTCTACCATAAGGTCAGAGACCACTATTCCCAACAGGAAGACCAGTGAGTGGCTGTGTATATGGGTTGCAGAGGTAACCTGTGTTAGGCCAAACAAACACATCCATTGGAGGAAGTCTTGACCAAACTGCAAGACTTCATCGTTGATCCAGGCACTGAAGTCACCCAGAATAAGCCATCTGGGCAACTCCAACACTAGACCAAAGACGAAGTATGCGACTTCCTGCGGGAATTTCTTCTCATCCCCCGGTGGATGGTAGATGAAGAGGATCCTGCAACCTACACAAGCAAGCTCTTGAACGGCCACATTCAAAGACCTTGTTGTTCCTACTGGGAAGTCCGTGAGGTTTAAGTCTGTCTTAAAACAGATTGCCGCTTACCCCACCCCATCACGATCCTCTCTCGGTGGTGTATCACCAAGTACCTGGCCAGAACAGCAGATTCCAAAACAGGTCTGGCATTTCTGTCCAGCCAGGTCAGGTGTAAGGACCCTGCAGCAGCTACTGCATCAGCCTACAAGTCTAAAAGAGCCCAGTGCCACGTGCAAATGGTGCTTGGCTAAAAACAGTACCAGATTCACAGAGGCACTACTCCATAGAGCAAACCATCCATAGGAAGTAGATCGATGAAAGTTGTAGAACCTCTCAAAGAGCTCATGGCCAAACCTGGCCATCAAAGTCACATAGATGGCCTGGCAGATATCCACAGAAGCAGTTGTGTAGACCTAGCAGGAAAGGAAGTTTTGCTTCTTGGACTACTTGTCTGCTGGCTTGTCCAACATGCCCTGTACCTTAGCTTTGTGGAAGACCATGTCTGACACAAGCCCCTCCAGTGACAAATGTTCAGAAACCAGAAGAAACCTCCCACAGTGCCCTCTTACATGTGACCCAGATGGCATAGAGGAGGCTGGCATAAAGCTGAGTGCAGCAAGACACAAAGTGCTTAGCCCGGCATGATATGGGCAATCAGGAGCACTACACTTGGCAAGGAGTCCTGATCAAGGATGTTCCTGAGAGACTAGGTCTCCCATTTCTAGACCTCCTCCACTGATATGACCACAGTCCTGGACACATGGTACAGTAAGGCCAGGAAGGTGGTCAGATCCTCTGGGGCAGAATAGCTGGTTGGGAACTGACCTCCTGTTGACAGGGGTTTGACACAACAGATGACTCCAAATATGGAGAGAGGAGTGTCAGCAGTGAGACAGTGAGTATGGATGACCCTCTCCAATAAGGTGATGGCCAGTGACATGAGGTGGTGAAGTCCAAACTTTGGTCTCCAGTCATTCAACAAAGCACCTTTGTGGGGCTATGGTGGAGGCAGCTCCATGTGAATCTTTTGCAGCAGTGCTACAAGCAGAACTGGAAGAAAGCCACAGGACATCACACCAAGGCTGGTGTTGAGAGTGGTGCCCATGGTCTGAATGGGTTGGTCGGCAATGATCGACCACACCCTGGGCAGAAGCTTCTGAGGTCCAATGCTGCAAAGCTGCCTTCTACGACTTGAGACATGCCTGACATCAATACAGGCCAAGTAGCAAGGACAAATTCACGACGACTGTTAATGGCAACATCAAGATCAAGAGGGTGAGTGGGATCGTGATCTCAAACTAGGGTGTTGACACATGCTTGGTACTGATCGAGCCGGAGGCTATGCTGGAGTTGTGACAACCTCTCTGGCTGCACTGGAGAGGGCAAGACTGGGGGGCACTGTCAAACCCAACCCATCCTTAAGCAGAACCTCGGGCAGCATTGGCATCAGAGTAAGAGATAAATTCTCATTCTTACACAACTCATGACTTATGGGATGGACAAGCTCCTTTTCTGGCTCACTGACTTCAAACAGCCTCACTGGCAACTCTTGTGGAACCTCCGCTAACTTGCTGGTGGGCTCCTTGGCTGGTACAACCTCCAGTGGATGCGACTAGTTCCAGTAGCATCTCGATTGTGAACGGCAGGAACACTCCCTCAACTGATTATACTCCCATGATCGACAGTGGTTTTTTACTTATGCTTCCGATGATAAGGGGGACTCTTGTTGTTGAAAGAATAAAGAGAAAGTAAAAAATCCCCAACTTTTTAGTGTCCTGAGGAGTTATCAAGTCTAGTTTAGTTCTTAGCCAACAGAAGTTTGAGTACTGGGTCATCCCCGGCAGCTGCCATCTCCTCCACCAAGGGATGCAGCTGTGCAGTGGACCCTGCAGCTGTTGAGGGACTACATATCTTGTGCCCTACCTCGAAGGAGCTGCACCCTGCACTCGTGCAGTGATGAAGTGCATTGGCTTGCACCATGTGCAACACCCCACATCATGGTTCGAGCCTAGACAGTACATACAGTATGCGCCACTTAATGTGACCCGGTTAATTCGGACCGCCGGTTAATTCACCCGAAATTAATTTGCCAAATGCCTTTTCCTATTGACTGCAAGTTAAACTGCTTCGTTAACCCGTACTTTGGCCACCGTCTATACCGCCCATTTTAGTCTCCTTCCAACACCATCTGGCTCCACTTAACAAGGTGTGAAATGATGCAATTAGCGGAACATAAAAGCTAGCACTATCATTAGCTTCCTCATTGTGCAGGTATCCCGAGTTGCTACGTTTGGTGCTCAATTATGGCCAGAATTAAACGAAGCGGGATGACTCTTGGCCGGAAAATTCAAATCCTAGAAAAAAATCGGCATGCTTCCTAAGCTCAGCCTCAGGGATTTATCAATTCACTTTGGAATTGCAAAATAGACTCTGAGCGATCTTATCAAAGCAAAAGGGCGTCTCATGGCTGACTGGCACTCGAATCAAAATCCTGAGCGCAAGAGAAAACGGGATGGTAAAGACGTTGATGAGGAGGAAGCTCTCCTCCGTTGGTTTTTGAATGCCCGCAGTCGTGAAGCTCTGATCAGCGGACCTTTGCTCCTACAGAAGGCTCAGCAGCTGGCTGTCTCAATGGGTAAGCCAGATGTCAAAGCTACCAATGGCTGGCTTACCCATTGGAAGCATCGGCACAACTTCTGCTTTAAAAAAATACATGGTGAGAAGCAGAATGCCGATGCCGACAGCGCTTCTGGTTGGATTAGGGATGTTTTGCCTGGTCTCCTCCGTGGCTTTTCTCCCAGTGATATTTTCAACACTGACGAGACAGGCTTATTTTTCAGGTGTGTAGGATATGGCACCCTCTCATTTGAGGCTGAGACGCCTATGAGTCTAAAAAAAGCAAAGGAGAGGGTGTCTGTCCTACTCATTTGCAACATGACAGGGTCTGAAAAGTGTGAGCTGCTTGCCATTGGGAAGTCTGTGCAGCCCAGATGCTTCAGAGGGGTGTCCCACCTTCCTGTCATCTACAGGGCAAACAGAACAGCCTGGATGACAGGAGATATTTTCTCTGAATGGCTACATGCATGGGATAGGCGGCTGATGAGACGTAAAATTGCACTCTGCCTAGATAACTGTAGTGGACACCCTGAAGCCCCTGGGCTGTGCAACATTAAATTAATGTTCCTGCCCCCAAACACCACCAGCATTGTGCAGCCCTTGGACCAGGGCATCATTTACAGTTTTAAGCGCCACTATGTGCGGAACATGAGGGTTAGAATGCTCAGTCTACTTGATGTCTCACATGATCTAACTGCAGCAGAGTGTGTGAAGAAAATAAACTTACTGGATGCAGTCAGACTGATGTCTGAGTCTTGGCATTCTGTCTCCATTGAGACCATTTCGAATTGCTTTCGCAAGGGAGGTTTTAAACCAGTCGAGGAGTGTAACCCACAAGTTGACACACAAACTAACACCACGGAAGAAACCGCACCACCACCTGGTTTGACCCCGGAGGAATTCGATCAAATCTGCCGTATGGGTGAAGACGACCTGCAACCACAAGAGGATGACATCGATGACGCCTTGCGTGGACTTGTAGCTAAGGAGGCAACCATGAACGAGGAGGATGACTTCCCAGGAGAGCCCAAGGTTACGGTGACCGTGTCAGATGTAGAAAATGTTCTGCTCATGCTTAGACGCGCAATGAAGCAGCGGGAGGATCTGTTGCCAGACTGGGAGATCATGGCGTGGACAAACAAGCACTGGAGAAAATATGCCAAAAAGAAGATGCACCAAATGAAAATCTCACAGTTCTTCGGATAACACGAGTCTGAGAAAGAGGATTGATACAGCACGCAAGTCAAACCGTAGCACACTCTTTTAAGTTATTTAATAACAGTTATGTTTTTACTTCAGGGGACGCCTGCATAGCAATCTAAACATAGTCAAAAAAGAGCTCTATTCACTAATCACTGTGCAATGCAATGCAAAGTTATGTTTTACTTCAGGGGTTGCCTGCACAGTAATCTAAACAGTCAAAAAGAGCTGTATTCACTAATCACTGTGCAATGCAATGCAATTTCTTTTTTTTTTCTTTTGTTCGCTTTGCGATTATACGGACAGTGTTTATAGCGACTGAAATGCCTTTGGTCATTTGAGTCCATTATAAGCAGCATGTACTGTACATGCATCATGTGCATCGGCAGTGGACATCTTCTATCTGCACTAGATACATCTCTTACACCTTGACTTCTGGTCCATGGCAACAGTGATGACAGAGCAGGAGTCAAAGAGCAGAAGAGATGAATCAGTCAAAATTTGAAAATTTTTATAGTGAAAAGAAATGTGAAACTTGCTGGACAACTAGCAGACTTTTGTATCACTAGCAGAATCTGTGAGGAGGAGATGAACAGGTTATTCACCTGTAACAGTGGTTCTAGGAGTGGTATATGTTGTTCATCCACACTGTTTGGCATGTCCTTTCCCTTTAAGAATCTTGCTGTAAGGTCTAAAACTGGATCTTCCCACTCGTCCGGGTGGTATATCCCTCGGCTCTGCCCTTGATACCGAACATTGCCGCTGGAAGCAGAGGTTGGTTGTCGCATTGAAGCCAGGGAGAGTCGGGTGGGTTCGTGTGTGAATAACATATACCACTCCTAGAACTATTGTTACAGGTGAGTAATCTGTTCTTCTAGGATCGTAGATATGTTGCTCTATCCACGCTGTTTGGCAGACTCCCAGCAGTTCTCTGGGAGGAGGGAGGAAGGTGCACATCCCTACTTAGGAACAGAGATTAGGGAACCAGGGCCCCAAACCAGCATACAGATGTGACTCTAGGGTCGATGTGGTAGTGAGAAATTAAGGTGTTTGCTGACTTCCAGGTAGCAGCCCTGCAGATATCCTGGATAGGGCGTCCTAGAAGCAACCACTGATGCAGCAGGATGACAGATGGAATGAGCTCTTATCCCTACGGGAGGCTCCTTGCCCATCAACGGTAGCAGAGATCAATGCAGGATGTTATCCATCTGCCAACTGTCCGCTTTGCTGCAAGTCTGCCGAGATCGTGACCTCAGCGTAGGTGACAAACAGCTGGTGAACCTCTCCCCAAATTCCAGTCGTGCACTCTTTGTAATAAGAGACCGCTCGTCTCAGGTCCAAGGTATGGAACTGTATTCGGCCTCTGAGGTGTAATTGAGGTAGTACACCGGCAGAGTCAACACTTGGCTGATGTGAAACTCTGACACCACCTTTGGAAGGAATTTTGGGTGGGGGTGCAGGACAACCTTGTCTCTGTGGAACACCAGGTAGGAAGACTTGACAGAGAGCACCTGTAGCTACCCAATCCTTCTGGCTGATGTCAGAGCCACCAAGGAGGCAGTCTTCCATGATAGATGTGACATCTCACACCTGTGCAACAGTTCGAATGGCTTGCCCATGAGCTTTGCCAGTACCAGCAGTAGATCCCACGGTGGTGGTGGTGTTCACGCACCAGAGGGGAAATGTGGTCAAGGCCTTTAAAGAAACGCCAGGCCACCTTCTCCTGAGTCACTATATGCTGACCGGCCCATGCCGATAAGCAGAGATGGCTGTCAGGTACACCTTAAGGGTCGTAGATCGAACGCCCCCTCTGGAAAAAGACCAAAGGTAGTCGAGGATGCTAGCCGCCAGATAGGACGAAGGGTCCAAGCCATTGCCCTGACACCAAATGGAGAATCTTCCATGCGAAGGCATAGCACCTCCTGGTTGACTCCTTCCTAAATGCCTCAACTACAGTGTGTACATCTTCGGAGAGACTCAAAGCCTGGAACTCTACTGCTCAGGAACCAGGCTGTCAGGTGCAGGGATTGAAGGCCCAGATGGAACATCTTCCCTGATTGATCGAGAACAGGTCTGGGCATGCTGGAAGATGCCTCCGTGGCCTGGTGCTGAGGCTGAGGAGATCTGGATACCAAAGCGGTGAGGTCAGTCTAGGGCTACAAGGATCACCGGCACCTTGTCCCTCCTGACCTTTAGGAGCACCTTGGGATGTGGATGAAGGCAAAGAAGAGGACTAGGGTCCACGGCCTCAAGAAGGCATCCCCCTGCAGCGAGCCCTGCTGAGGAGGGCGGGCATAAAACAACCTCAGCTGTCCATTCTCCCTGGAAGCTAACAGGTCCACCTGAGGGATGCCTCGCTCACATGGCTGAGGGCATCTGCCAGTTGATTCGAGGCTCCTGCCACATGGATGGCCAGGAGCTATGCCTCCAGATGGCTTATGAGGGTCCAGACATGGAGCACTTCCTTGCACAGAGCCGGGAATGCGTGCTGCCCTGCTTGTTGAGATAGTTCATGGTTGTGGTATTGTCCATCTGGACCTGCACCACTTGACCCAGAAGGAGCGGAGGCGATTGCAGTCAGTGCCAGCCAAACTACTTGGAGCTCCAGCAGGTTGATATGACATCAAGTTCCTCAGTGGTCCAGAGCCCATGGACTCTGTGATTCCCCATGTAGGCACTCAAGGCCGAGAGGGAAAGCGGCATCGATCGTCAGAACGACTATCGGCTCGGGGTGGACAAACGGGATCCCTTCCTGCAGGTGTTCTAGGATGGTCCACCACTGGAGAGCATCCCACATCTTCTGGGTCACAGTGACCAGTTGGTCGAAATGACCCCGTCGCTGAGTCCACTGGCTGGCCAGCTCCCATTGGAGGGGACGCATATGCCACCGGGCCCATTGGACCATGGCAGTGCAGGCCACCATGTACCCCAGAAGGCACAGGAAGTCCCAGGCAGGGCGCAAGTGCCCAACCAGAAATGATCGGGCAAAGGAGGAGAACCGCCGCCCTGTCCGCCGGGAGACTAGCTCTGGCTCAGCAGTGAACTCTGCCCGATGAAAGCAGATCACCTGTGAAGGTACGAGTTCCGACTTGGTCTCGTTGACAAGGAGACCAAGTTTGATCCAGGTCTGGAGAGCCAGATCCCTGTATTTCTCCACCTCCTGTATGGACAGCCCCACTATGAGCCAGTCGTCGAGACAGGGGTACATTCTGACTCCCCTGACGCTGAAGGTGGACTGCCACCACTGCAATGCATTTGGTGAAGACCCAGAGGGCTGATGACAGGCCAAACGGCATGGCTTGGAACTTGAAGAGGGCACCCTCTGCTTGGAAGTGGAGGAAACTTTGGTAAGACGGATGGATCAAGATGCGAAGAATGCGTCCTGGAGATCCAGTGAGCAGAACCACATGTTCTGCTCAAGAGAGAGTATGATCTGAGACAGAGTTACCCTCCTGAAATGTGTGAGAGCTGAGAAATTGGTTCAGGTCATGCAGATCTAGAATGGGGCACCAGACCCCATCCGTTTTGGGACCAGAAAGTACCTGGAAATGAACCCTGGGTTGACAGGGGGATCTGCGACTCTGGCCACTACCTCCTTGCAGAGGAGCTGGGTGATATTGTCTCAGAGAGCCGACTGAACGTGCACAGACACCATCTCCTACCGTGGGGTGTGGGCTCGGCTTGGTGGGTACTGCTCAAATTCCAGAGGCAGCCACTGGCTGACCACTTCCAAAACCCACCTGTCCATTGTGACAACGGACCACTCAGAAAGGAAGTAGTGGAGCCGGAAACCCCCATCCCATCACTGTGTAGGCTTGGAGGAGGAGGATCCGGTTTGGGGACCACCGAGACCCATTCCTCCGGGCTTACGGGCCACCGGGGGCCCTGACTTGGGCCGAGGGAGCCAAGGCTGAGCTTGCTGCTGTTGCTGCCCCAATTGAAGATGGGGCTGTTTGGCCGCAGGGGCCGAAGGACGAAAAGGCTTTCTTTTCTGATTTTTGGAATCCTGAAATTCCTTCTGAGCAGAAGTCACAGAGTCCAAGGTGGCACTGGACTTCTCTATGTGCTGGAGGTGATCCATCTACTCCTGGGCTGAAAAGATGCGGTATTCAGGAAAGGGACATCAATCAATTTGTGCTGTGTCTCCTCTGTGAAGGTGGAAACCTAGCCCAGGCCCTGCAGCGCATGGCAACCGTGGCTACCACGAGCAGGCACAAGATTCCCTGATGTCCAGTGCCATCTGGAGTTGCTGCTTCACAACTGCCTGGCCCTGGTTGCAGACTTGCTTGACTGTGGTCTGGAGGTCTGCAGGGAGATGAAGAAGGACCTCATCCAGAGAGCCCAAGAGGACATGAGAAAAATGTGCCATGATGATGGCCGAGCTTGCCTGATGAAGGTGAAGTGAAGAGGCGGCACAGACTTTCTGGGCCGAATGGTCTAGTCTCCTGGACTCTTTGTCCGGGGGTCTATCGGCGTCTCCCAAATCTCCCAAGTGCCTAAACACAGATTCAGTCACCAATCCCTCAGCCGAGGGGTGCTCTATGAATCCCGAGAGGGAGCCAATAGGGACTGTGTATTTGTGGGCCATCCGGGCTGAATGCAGAGGGCAGGAGGCAGAGTGCTGCCACAGCTCCAAGGCCAGGCCAACAATGGCCTTGGCCACTGGGAAGGCCTCTGTCGGAGAATCTCCTCATTTGAGGATATCAGTGAGAGGGTATTCGGCCCATTTCTGGATGGGCTCCAAGGGCATCCCCATGGATTTGGAGATGAGACGGAGGATACCCTTGAAGAAAGTGGGACCCTCCTCCATCGAGACTCCCTATGGATTCGTCGTCCAAAGGACAGGAATGCAAGTCAGAGTCCTCATACTCCGGATAGATCGGCCGACCACCTGAGTCACCTTCCACCCGCCTAGGATGGTCAGGATTGAGGGTGACAGACAGCCTATGCAGAAGGCCCATGACGGGCCGAGACTTCTTGGCAGGAGTCCTGGAGATATGCTGTTTAGGTGGCAGTTCCACACAAATTGGTGGAGAGGCTGGTTTCGGCCGAGCTGGGAGAGTCTTGACCAACTCTGCAGGCGGAAGGATGGTATGGACAGGTTCCTGGGGAGTCAGCATCGGCCTGGAGGGCGACAGCCAAGTGATGGCCAGAATGGAAGCCGGAGTCTACTTCATACCGGTCATAATCAGCCGCAGCTCCCCCTCCAAGGGTGGTAGAGAGGGTCCAGGCTGAAGTGCCCTCCCCGGAGCTTACTGCCAGCTGCAGGTGAAGTCCTCCCTCGGCCGACAACAGACTTAAGGAGGTTCCCCCTCCGAGGGTGGTCGACAGGGTCCAGGCTGAAGTGCTCTCCCCAGAGCTTACTGCCAGCTGGGGTGAAGTCCGTCCCCCTGGCCGACAAGAGATCTGAGGAGCTCCCTCCGAGGGTGGTCGAAGGGTCCAGGATGAAGTGCCCTCCCAGAGCTTACCCCCAGCTGCGGGTAAAGTCCCTTCCCCCAGCTGACAACAGATTCGGGTGTAACCCCCCTGCAAATGGGGGTTCCCAAAAGACTTCCAGGAGCTTGCTTGAATGCTCCAAGCCTGAATGGTGTTTGGCGTTTAAGCCATTTATCAGTGAGTGTTTTTAGAGCCTCTGGTACTGTCTCTTTAAGAGCTGTCTGCTTGCAGACATAATTAGTTTGTATGGGGGGACTGTGTGCTTCTCTGTTTGAGTACCACTGAGCTGCTGCCAATTCACTCCATTTTGCAGTCACTAGGAGTGCAAAGGAACCTATCTGAAAGATGTAACTGTTTGCCAGAAATCATTTACAGTAATAATGAAATTACAGTTTGTCTAACCTGCTTTCTTTGCAGTCAGAACTGTGTCTGCCTAGTTCCCATTCTGGTTTTGAACTGCTGAACTGGACCAATCAGTGTGGGTAAGCTAGCTTTAAAATGGTGCCTTGGACGAATCAGAACTTGGACTCATAATCTGAGCCAGCCACAAGAGGATTGTATGGGCAGTGACTCTGGGAGATGTAGTTTAGACTTGGCGCCTTTTGGACCAACAGCAGCAGTCTATTGTGAGTGACAGCCAATCCAGTCAAGAACTGGGAGGAACTCAAAGGAAGTGCCAGTTTTGTCTGTTGGAGTTTCAGTTTAGCTCTGGAGTGAAGGGAAAGAAACCCTGTGCTCCTTCAGTGCACAGTTTCAGTCAAAAACGTGTGTAAGGCCCAGAGTTCGGTCTGCAGCTTGTGTAACTGCTTGTTAGGACTGAATCCGTCTGTGAAAAGAATCAAAGTATCTCTGAAGAGTAGAAACCAGGCTCACCCTGTAGAAGACTGGAGAAATTGTTGAATTGCACCGGTCTGTCAGGAACTGAATCTGCTGTGTGTTCTCCCAGGTATTGTGCAGTAATTGCGATCGGGATAGAGAAGCAGCCTGCCTGGTATAGTACTTTCTTTTACCATATAAATGTTGAAGAGTCCGTGGAGCTCAAGAGTAGCCCTGCTGATGTTGAAGGACCCTATCTTGTTTGGAGGTCGTGAGTACTAATTCAAGGTCGCTCCTGTTGAATTGCCACATTAAATCCAAATGGAATCACTGTACTGCTGACTGTTTAAACTAATTTTCTTTTCACTGTGAGAAAGGGCCCTACCAGCTGCCCGGTTTGGACTAGCCACTAGGGCTTGGGTACCCAGGGACAGTAACTGGTAGGGATAGGCCTGTCACAGAGCCATAGGTAGATAGTAAAGTGATAAGCTAATTAACCTGATTTCCCCTGTCCTTGTTATATCCCCTAAATAAATCAGAGCTGCTTGTTTCAGCAAAGTTATACTGCCTGAGGTATTTGTCTATGTTAAAGTACTGTACTGTGATTGTTGCACTGTATCTTATTTCACAGGAGGTCCCAGTGCGGAACTAGTCCTGGGGGTAAGTGTATACTGTGAAGGTAATTCTGATATATTGTGTGGGCCACTAGTGGGAAGAAAGGGGGGTTGCAGTGTCCCAGAGGGCTGTGACCAAGTAAGTTTAACTATTGCAAACCCTGACCTCTGGGTGGAGGCACCCACCATTGGATCCAGGCCCCTCAACCTGTTAGTGGCAAATCAGGCAGGGGTAGTAGCCCCTGGGATAACGCCATCTAGGGGTTACACAAGGAGGCTCCCCCTCCAAGGGTGGCTGAGAGGGTCCAGGCTGAAGTGCCCTCCTCAAAGCTTACCGCCAATTCGGGTGAAGTCCCCCAGCTGACGACAGAGTGCAGCAAGGATGCTGAAAAAGCGCGAGGGTCTGTACAGTGGACAAAGAGAGGACTTTTTATTGGCGCCATTTTTCAAATTCAGTTTGCTGCACCATCAAACAACCAGCATTTCATGGACTAGATATCCCCTGCATTAGAATCACAGAAGCTCAGTCTCTTAAGTTTAACAGTGTGCTCAGAATGCTTGCTTTTGGATGATATATATTTATTTTGTTCTTTTTTTTCCCTCTCTCTCCTCTTTATTCATTTTTTTTTCCTAGCAGGAACCCTCAAACTTAGTCTCAAAAACAAATGCAGTACTGTTTTGCTTTAAGCAAGGCAGCTCAGCTTGTACATTACCTAAGTTACAATTTTAGACTCTAATTCAGGACTAGTGTACAGAAAGTGAACTCTGCTTTTCTCTTAAGTTCTAGACTGCCTTTCCTGCTATTTAACAGCAGTACTGCAGTAAGGGAGCTCTGCATCTAAATTACAGCCTAGACTTAATCTCAGGACTTGCCCACAGCAAGGAAGCTCAGCATTTAACTTAATTCATTTCAAGCTTCATAACTGCATTGTCTGAATGTTAGCCCCATCTTACTGTCATAGCAGCTGCTAAAGAGTGTAATGCAAACACAGTTTAGCAAATTCCTGACTGCTTTCCCTGCTAAAGTAACAGCAAAGTAAAATAAAGTGACATAATTACAAAGTGTGTGGGGATTACTACAGCCCCTCCCCACCTTGCCACCCCTCCCCTCCGTACCTGCATTAAATCGATGTCCTCTGCTTTACTTCACAGATTGAGCAGGCTCCCCTCAGAGGGTGGTCGAGAGGGTCCAGGCAAGTGCCCTCCCAGAGCTTACCGCCAGCCGCGGATGATGTCTCCCCACCAGCCAACAACAGGTCTGAAGTCGGACGCTGAAAAGCGCGACGGTCTGTACAGTTGTCCCGCCCCGGCAAACACTGCTGTTTATAGCAGAAACCACGTGGTGGAAAAAAAACTATCAGGCTGTTTTCCATTAGTAGCTTATCAGCTACAGCCACCAGAGGTCACTACAGTCGATAAAACTGAATATCAACTCACAAACCCTGCTTGGCAGTTTAAGTTTCATTATGTGCCTGCACGCATTACAGAACACTGGCACTACCCGACTAATATTTGGGCTAGGCTGCCTGGGCATGAGCCCTGACTGCCAGAACAGAAAACAAATTTCTAAACCCACAAAAGCAAACCAAAGAGGGGACAAAATAAATTTAAAAGCAACCCTCTGGAAATGAGTAGATCTTGTTAACTGTACATTAAACACAGTGCTGATCCATCTTATTCAACAGCTCTGTGGCCCTCACTTGTCTCACCTGTGGCACTGTTTATTGCTGAATGAAGATGTTTCAGCCCTAATAAGGGTATGCACCCTGATGTTTTACCGGCCAGGAGCCCTGCCCTGGTGTCATATACATCAGCTTCATTATCTGGGTTGACACGATAATGGGTGCATGCTGCTCCCTAACCCGCTCTGGGGTATGCAGGATTGCCTGCTCCCACACCTCACAGATTGCCCTGTAGTGTCATCTCTAGACACACTGCTAATGATGCATGGCTAACCCTCAAGGGGCTTGCCACCACTTGATCGCCAGCATTAGAGGCAAATAGGAGAATCGTGCTCACTGCCCTGGACTGAGAGCTCTCAGCTGCCTCGTCAAAATGCTGCTGCTCCGCTCTGGGGATACTGAACAAAATCCTGGGCCACCAATTAATACTTTGCACTATAGGGACACCCTTGACCCAAGCTGGAGCAACACCAAGGGTCTGACGTCGCCCATATGAATGCCTGTAGCCTGCGACCCAAATGCATGAGGTCCAATCTTGGGTTGCCCTGTTTGGCCATCTCTGAAACCTGGCTCAAGCCACATATCCAGGCCCAGGAGGTGGAACTAGCTGGCTACGATACCTTTAGAAAGGACCGAGAGGGGAAAAAAAGCTGGAGGGGCCCTCATCTATGTGAGAACATCACTGGAGGCCTCACTAGCCCCTCACCCCCAACTGCACTCCCCACTTTGCGAATCAATATACATTAGGATAATCCTAGGCCATGCAGAGCACCCAACTACAGGATGCATATATAATCCTCCAAAACTTGCCCCACTTGCTTTGGAGGACCTAACAAAAGCACTGGCGGGCACTGTTCTTCCGGAGTTGCTGCTCCTGGGGGACTACAACTTAAACTGGGATACTAGCACAGAGCAAGCTCTCAGAGCCTGGCTCCTTGAAGCTAAACTGTCACAGGTCTTCACTGAAATCACCAGACATAATCCAAGAACAGGGAACCAATCCTGCAAACATCAAAATGACTGGCGTAATGTCAGATGCCTTGAGTGACCACTCACCAACTTTCTGCATTTGGAAGAATAAGCCCACTGAGGTCCCCCCAGACTCATTTCAGCCAGAGATTTCTCAAAATTCTCAAATGAGGCCTTCCAGAACTACCTGAGCGGAGATGACTGGACTCCAATTGAGTTCCTCCCCAGCGGGAAGGAAGCTGCAGCATTCTTCCAACTCACATTCTCATCTGCAGCAAACCTTCATGCCCATCTAAGAAGAATTTGCGCCAAGGGTCGCTGCGCAGGTGGATCATGAGAGATCTAAAATCCCTAATGATTAGCAGAGAAAAGGCCTGGAAGGAGTACAAATGCTTGGCACTCTGAGGTGACCTAGTCGTCTATAGGTCACTGAGGAATCAATGTAAAAACCACCAAGACTGCAAAGAGGAATACCTTAAAATCTACAGCGGACAAATCTGTTTGACCCAAGGTCCTTTTGGTCCTGCATAAATGACCTAATAAAGGTAATAAACCCCTCCGCCCCAAGGCCACATAATCAGCAGTGGACAAACGCTAACCAAAGGAAGTGATGTAAGGCCACCTTCAACAGATTCTTCACAGACTTAGGAACATACCAAACAAGCTTACCCCCTGAAAGGAGGATCCAGTAACAACTGAGTACTGAATCCTATACTACCAAACTTCCACCTAAGGACAGTATGCACCAAGGAAGTACTCCCCTCTACTGTCCATAAAGTCCAATGGAACAGCTGGACCAGATGGTCTGGACCCCAGGCTGCTCAAGGCTACAGCACCAGTCACTGCCCTTCCTATTACCTGGCTCTTAAATCGGTCCTTGCTGGCTGGAGTAGTACCCAAAATATGGAAGCAGGTGAATGTGGTGCCAATCCATAAGGGAGGCTCCAGGGAGCCAATAGAAAACTATAGGCCTATCTCCCTGCTCTGCACCCTGGCAAAAATCCAAGAAAGGCTCGTCTATTGCCAACTTCGAGACTACCTAGAAGCAAACCAGCTGTTGGTACCCACCCAGCATGGCTTCTGACAAAGGCATGGGACTGACTTGGCACTTATCAAACTCACCACTGATATTCTCTCGGCCCTGGACAAAAGCCTCCCAACAGGGGCTGTCTTCATAGACCTGACCAAGGCCTTTGATCTGGTGGACCACTCCCTACTGATGGCAAAACTAAGTAAACTGGGACTAGATCATCACTCACTGAATTGGTTCAGCAACTACCTGTCTGACCGCTCTCAGCAGGTCAAGTGGAGGGGAGCTGCCTCTAGGTTTCTCCCAGTAATTGAGGGGGTACCACAAGGCTCAATTTTAGGCCCCCTCTTATTCTCGTTGTTTGTCAATGACCTCAGCAACCACTGCGGGACCAGCTCCATAGTCCAGTATGCTGATGATGCAGTCCTGTACAGATCTATTAAAGCAGATGATCTTGGAACATAACTCCAGTCAGACTTTGCCTTGATTGAATCCTGGCTACTAGAGAATCGCCTAGTCCTAAATTCCAATAAAACAAAGGCTGTCTTGTTCAGACCACAATCCTAGGCCCTGATCGAAGCCTCATACTCCCAATCAGCACTGCAGCAGGCTCCACTATAGAGGTGGTGCAAACTTTCAAATATCTCGGCCTTGTGCTGGACCATGAACTCACCCTAAAACCCCATGTGGATTCTGTAACCAAAATATCTATCAAAAGCTAGGCCAGTTCCACATCTACTTAGCAAATGATACCAGAGACCTGGCTGGCAATAGCCAAGAGTATCCTACTCCCTACCTTAACATACGCTGCTCCAATTCTGCATGGACTGGCAAAGCAGAGCTTCAACTGCTTACAAACCCTATATCACAAAATTGCGCACTTTGGGGAGTCACGTGATGCAGAGCACCAGCTAGCTGTGTTCTCCGAGAGCTCTGACCACCCTTCCTCCTAAACACTCCAAAACTTCAACTTCAGCTCTAACTTTAATAGAATTGTGCTTTCTACTTACTCGGAAGATTGTACGGATTCTGTAGAAACCCCAATGGAAGAAGAAATGCGTAAAGCTTTGCCAAAATACACTCCGCCGGCAACTCCGGAGAAGGCCTTGAAAAAATCTAAGGCCTCAACTGTACAGCATCCCCAAACATCCTCGACTGGGACCATGGCGGAGGAACCTCTAACACTAACCAGATTTTTAGAAGAATTTTGTCCTTTTAAAGCCGAAATGAAAGAATTAGCGGGTGAGATTAAAAGCATTACCTGCTCTTTAGAAGATTTGTCGCAGAGAACCTCAGACAACGAGGTGCGTATCGCTCACTAGAATTCAAAGCGAAAAAATGGAACCTGTGTTGGGACAGTTCAAACAGCATTATAGCCAAACTAGAGTTAAAAGTGGAGGACCTCGAGGGCAGAAGCCCCTAACAATGTTGTAATGTTCGGTCTACCAAGAAGGAGGAGGGTCCTGACCCGATCAGATTTGTTCAGAGGTTCGTGGAGAAACTAGCGGGTCCTTCTCCGTTTGGACCCTGTTACACCATAGAAAGAGCACATCATGCCCTCGCCCGTACCAGCTCACGGAGCACCCCGTACCCCTCATCTTCAGGTTTCTTAATTTTCAGAGAGGCAGCTTTTCTTAACAAAAGCTAAAGAAACAAAAGAGCTGCAGTGGGAAGGTTCAAAAATCAGAGTAGCGCAAGACCTACCCTTAACTGTCCGCCAAAAAAGAGCATCTTTTCACCTGCTTGTTAAAAAGTTAATTGCTGCGGGAATTAAATTAAAAATGAGTTATCCCGCTAAGTTTCAAGTCCTGTTGGCTGATGTTTGGAAATCCTATGACAACATGGAAGTCGCCACCACCGCTCTCCAAGTAGCCCTTCCCGATCTCTTTAAGCCCTCCTGAGGCATCTAAAGGGGGCATTTCTAGTTTACGTGTACTGAACATCTGCTAGGGGTTCTGAACTCACTCGTTTGGTTGGCGCTCCTGGTGGGGGCATGTGAACTGCCCCGCATGGCTCTTACTTTCCCATTTGATCTCCGGTTGGAATAAAATCTGAGTTTGTTGAAGCGCTGAAGGGGATTCTCTGGCTCCCTCTCCTTGTTTTCAGCTTCCATTATTTTCATCATTTGCCTTGCCCTCCGATGGCATGTTTGCCCAGATCAAGGGGGACCAGTTGTTCCGACTCGTTGCTGCGGTGGTGGCATGGTGACCCAAAGCAGTTTTCGGCTTGTTTTTTTTTTTCTGCCTTTCTTGCAGAGGGGAAAGTTTACTTCAGTCAAGACTTGAATTAAAGCAGTTCTGAGTATCAATAATGGCAATCTGCCACTAGATGGAGCTAGAGGCCGTCCTGTGGTTCAGATATGTTACAGCAGAAGTAGTAATACATGCAAGGACGCCACATTATTAATAAGTCTTTTTTTTTTTCTCTTATCTTTTCTCTGCTTTGACTTTAATGTGTCGGATATATTGGCATAATAATCTGTGGCTGAGAATTCACTTCAAGTTTCGAGTACAAGAAAAGCGCCTGATATATAAATACGTGAAGGAATTACTGGGGCATAGCCCATTATTGTTTATGTTTGTTTTAAACAAGCTGGTCAACACAATTGTTTCACACTGTATTCTTTTCGATGGCCTGGGGTTTTATTTATAAAATATGCAATCAATGTTATAGAGTTGGGGCATGATAGTTATGTATGGGAACACCATAGTTATTTCCTGGTTTCCTCACTCTGTACTATGAATCAGTTTAAAATAACTAGTTCTTTCTTTGGTTTACATAGGATTGGAGTGTTGCGAGGCTAAGTGGTTAGTTTATACAGTGTGTGCTTAATAGTTTGTTACGTGGAGTAGTGACAGGGGAGGGGTGGGGGCTGTAGCGGACTGGCTGTGTGATCTGTTGTCATGGGCCATGATAGTGCGGGTTGGGATGGGGGGAGGGGTTCGGGATTGTTGTGTACATATTGTTGGGGAGGGAGTGTTAGAGGGTATCTAAACCTTGGGGTGGGGGGAGGGAGGGGTGGGAAGCACAATTTACAAAAGAAGAGAGAAAAGGAAGAACGGACTTACTGCACGTGGATAGATAACCACAACCTCAAGTAATAAGATGTCATTGTCCAGGACAATTAGACTTATCAGTTGGAATATAAAAGAGGCCCGTCAGAAAACCAAACGGTATAAAATTCTGAAAGACTTAAATCTTTTGAAAGCCGATATAATGTTTATACAGGAAACCCATCTACTTAACAGTGAAGCTAATTATATGAGGTGCTTACAGACAGGACAGGTCTTTGCTTCCGAAGGTAACACCCAAAGTAGGGGAGTGATGGTGATGATTCATAGATCTGTGCCCTTTAAATCTCTTCAAGTAATCAAAGACATTGCAGGAAGATTTATTTTGGTAAGAGGAAACCTACACACTCTGGAGATTTTACTTGGATCTGTTTATGGTCCAAATACAGATACTCCAGCCTTTTTGTACAGTTAATGGAAGCATTAGCATCATTCCTAGATATCCCTATAATAATAGGTGGGAGTTTAAATTTGGTATTGGATCCGTCACTAGATAGATCCAGGCCCTCCTGTAAGGTCTTTCCCGGCTCAAGAGCAGTTAGAGAACTCCTGGACCAGACAGGTCTTTCTGACGGTGGAGAATCCTCCACCCAAAAGCTCGGGAATTCACTTTTGTTTCTCAGGTTCATGGCATGGCATCCCGAATTGATTATATTCTCGTCTCGCGTAATCTTCTGTCTGGTGTAGTGGACTCGGGTATTGTCACCGGCCCACCCTCAGACCACTCAGTAGTTTCCTGTATAATCTCCTTCTCACACCTCCCCAAAAAGGGTAACAGATGGAAACTTAACAATCAGTTACTAAGGGATTCTAAAATAGTAAACTACATTTCTTCCCAAATATCTGAGTTCATTTCAAATAATCTCAACTCTATCAAGTAGCCGGATATGGAGTGGGGAGCACTCAAAGCATTCTTGAGAGGCATTTTAATAGGTTTGGCATCCAGGAGGAAAAAGGAGAGGGAACAGCGTATGTCTGAACTTTTAGTCCGGATACGGGATAAGGAGGCTAAGCTTTCTCCTCATTCTTCCGAGGATGATAGACAGGGGTTACTTAAATTGCGTGACTCATATCTAAACTTACTGGGTGAGCAAGCCGAGCTAGCAATTATCAAAATGAATGCCAGTTATACAGATCAAGGGGAGAAAGCCGGCCGTATGCTGGTGAGGCGTATTAAACAATTAGAATCCACCAAATTAATAGCTGCTGTCCAATCTATTGAAAATGGGGTAATCAGAACTTCCCCTAAAGAAATTGCTGATGAGTTCAGGAACTATCTTGAACTTCTCTATGGTGCAATGAAAAACCCCCCTTCAGAGGAGAAATTGCATTCCTATTTAGAAGACTTGCACTTGCCCTCTCTCTCGGAGCTTCAACAAGCTCAACTTATTGCCCCTATTACCCAGGGTGAAATAGAACAAATTATTAAAGGCCTTCCCTCCGACAAAACACCAGGCCAAGACGGATTTTCCTCTAATTTTATAAAGCTTTTTCTAAAGAATTATCTCCCTTACTTGTTACATTATTCCAATATATGCTCAATGGTCAGGCAACTGACTGTTCGCTGTTTGAGGCACTTATTGTTTTATTACCTAAACAGGATAAACCTCCGATTTGGTTTCAAGTTACAGACCCATTTCACTTTTTAATTATGATATTAAAATCCTCTAAAGCAGTTATTGGCTGACCATATAAGCAAAGTCCTACCTGACTTAATTGGTGAAGCACAGGTTGGCTTCATGAGAGGAGGAGATCATCAGGTGACCATTTAAGGACACTTCACCGTCCTCTCTGTGTCCAGGGAATCAGACCAACCTATGGTGCTGGTCTCCCGGACGCAGAGAAGGCATTCGACAGGGTTTATTGGAACTATCTTCTAGCCACAATGAAAACATTTGGCTTCCCCGTTGTATTCCGGAATTGGATTGGCTCTTTGTACAAGGTACCCTCTGCTAGAATCTCTTGCAATGGGGTTAGTTCTGATCCCTTCAGGCTATATGTGGGCACCAGACAAGGCTGCCCGCTTTCCCTTCTCCTTTTCAATCTCTATCTGGAACCCCTCATTAGGTGAATTTTGCATAGTCAGGAAGTGCAGGGTATTCAAGTGCACGGCCATATCATTAAAATAACTGCATATGCAGATGATCTTCTGCTACACATATCGCATCCAGCTGGGTCTATACCTGCACTGGAAATTATACAGAAATTTAGTGAAGTTGCTAATTACAAACTTAATGTGGAGAAAACGGTGGTATTTCCCCTCAATAATAGAACTTTTAAGCATGAAATCACTGCACTGGGGCTAACCTGGAATACCAATTCTATAAAATATTTAGGACTCACCCTAACAAGGAATCCAGCTCGTATTCAACAGTTAAATTTGGACTCGCTAGTACATACAATCGAATTAGACCTTAAAAGATGGGCATTGCTTTCACTATCCTTATGGGGAAGAATTAATTTAATCAAAATGAATGTTTTTCCCCGGCTGTTTTATACTTTAAACATGTTAAATATTTGGCTCCCACTGTCATGGTTTAAGAAAATTCATGGTATAATTACCAATTTTATTTGGGATTACAAGAAATCCAGAATGGCCCATTACAAATTAGCTGCTCTTAAATTAACTGGAGGCTGAGACCCTCACTTTGGATTATATTACTGGGCCAGCCACGCAAATAAATATCTCAGATGGTTACAAGTAATAGATTCACGGACCAAAGTGTCTACATACCTTTCTGGTTAAAGCTGGAATTAACCTGTATTAAGAATCAAGGCCTCTCACGAAAGCCATGTTGCACACCAACTCAAATTCTCTACCTATAATGTTCAAATTCTCCCATAGGTATATCTGTTAAAATCCATTCAGCAACTATGTGCATTCCTAAAATACAATCATACCAGGGACCTATCTCAGCCTATAAGAGGTAACCTCCGCTTTTTAATTGAGGCAAGCCTATTAATACCTCTTGGCTTCCTCAACTCGGAGAGTGCCAATTAACTGATTTAGTCACGGTGGATGGGCATTGTCACTGCAGCTGAAATTTTGAATAAATTTCATCTTCCACATCAGGATATATTTAAAGTGTTTCAACTCTGACACCTTCTGTTAAAAGTGTTGGGTTCACTCGATAACTTTGGCAAAAGTGCATTTCCAAATAAATTAGGCCCCTTAGCAGGTTTAGCACATGCTGTTTCCAAATTATATTGCATTTTATTCAATTGGGCCTACCCCAAAATTTACTATCGACCTCCTTCTGGTCTTCGTTATTTCCTGACAAGTTGATTAATTGGTCTTCACTATGGCACAGTTGCCACAAATACATTTTGCAGGATCGGCTCAGACTGATGCAATTTAAACTGTTACATAACATTTACTATTCTCCCCAGAAATTAGCAAAGTTAGGTACTGTATCCTCCTCTATATGTATTAGATGTCACCAAGGTGAGGGGGATCCCCTCCACATTTTCTGGAACTCTCCCAAGGTAGTTTCACTTTGGTCCACAATAAAATGTGGGGTGGATCCCTTACTAGGTTTGAATGACCTCTTTACACTGGAGATATGTTTGCTAGGGGATGTTGCAAACATCCCGGTGCGGAACAGAAAATATCATATGGCCCTAATCTCGGCATCTGTCAAAAAAGTGGTCCTCAAACATTGGAAAGACACCGTAGAAATTTCTTATATAGAGTGGTTACAAGAACTACTTGCCAATCTAAGAACGGAGAGAACCATAGCTAGCCTCCAGAATAAAGTACCAAAGTTTAACACAATTTGGGGTCCCCTATACACACTATATTCCTTACAATCGTAAGGGCAGTTCTTCCTTTGGTTAATTATATTAGAGGTGGGAACTACCCACTGTGCTGGGTTGGTGGGTGGGAGGGGGGTTTTAGGGGGTAGGGGGAATAGGTGTAGGTTGGGTAGAGAATAGATCCTGGCGTCATGTGATATATGTATGTATATCAAACAGTCTATGTTCCTTTTACTTGGATGTATTCTCTGCACTGTAAATTTCAATAAATTTGAATGAAAAAAATTGCGACTTGCTATGAATGCTGAACCAAGGACCCATCACTGCAATGTACTTGCCTCGCTCTGCTGGCCCTCCTTTGGCCATAGACTTCAGTACCCCCTATTATGTAACACTTATAAGCTCATCAACGACCACCCCCCAGCTACTCTAGCTGGACTACTACCCCCAAAATGCTCCAGCAGGCCACGCCGTACCACTGGACTAAGGCTCCTCGAAGAACCCAGGATCAAAACCACAATTGGCAGCAAATACTTTGCCTGCACTGTCCCTAGGCTTTGGAATAAACTCCATGGACACCTTCAGCTAGCTACTTCCATAGGAAATTTCAGGAAGGGTCTAGGCAAGCTTTCACTGGACCATAGTCACTGCTCCTGTCCCGGCGAACAACCTTGATTCTCAGAACAGTTCCCTTTCTTCCTCCGACACCTCTCCTGTTCATCTTGTACCCTTGACTCACCCAAGCATTTATGTGACACTAGCCAATCAAACCCTGTCTTATAGTATTGCAATTGCTACGAATTTCTGTTAGTTAGTTAAATACCCTGCTGTATGTAATACTGCCTGGCATGGAACACTTTATCTCTGACCTTGTATTGTCTGTTCAGAAATGTACTGTACTGTATAAATGCCTCACTCTATGTAACTAAGTCCATGTTGCCCCTGAAAAAGGGACCTTAGAGGCCCAGAGGCCCTACCCGGTTAACAAAATGTAATAAATAAATCCTCGTAGCATTGACGCTGCCTGCATTAAAGCCTCTCCTCTTCCGAGGAGGACCAGGAAGAATGGTGGTGGCGCCACTGCTTGGAGCACTTATGCGCTTTCTTCAGCCTATCAGTCGAAGGGATCTGATACTGGACTTAGACCACTGGGAAGACTGATGGGGTCACTCAGAAGGAGCCAGGGAAACCGCTGCTCTTCCAGGTCAGGACTGGGACGTGAAGAGGTTCCCAGTGAGCTGAGTCTCCTCCTCAGCAGGTCCAGGCAGGACGGAATCCTGAATAAGGAGATGTTGGCCTCATCTAGCGATGACAGGTTGACGGGGTCGATCATAATCTTGACCAGGTCGTCGTCCCGTCTTGGCCGACTGACCTGAGCGGATACCATGAAGCCAGTGGCCGAGGTCGCAACCCGAATCAAGTCAAGACAGTGGATTCCTGGGATCGAGGTCTCTCACGATTTCAAGAACGTCGTCGGCAAGATTAACCTTCTTTATCCTCCTTGTTCTTTTTACGGGAGCGGGAGATGTGCACCCCTAAAAGACCCTCTCCTTTGGTGGAGAGAGAGACTGGCACATCTCCTTAAAGAAGCCTGAGAAGGTGGAGTCCAGACAGAGCGGGATGAAGGCCAATAGGGAAGAGGACCGATCAGCGGACCATGCCGCCTCCTCTTCGAAGACCTTCAGCTGCTCAGCAGACCGCGCAGCTATGGAGACCGCCCAACGGGCCTCTTTTGATTTGACCTGCGGGTTCCGTTTTTTTCGGTCTGCCCAACTGAAGTCATGCGAGACGATCGTCCAAGACATTGGGTTGGAACGTGTGACAAATTTCGCTCACCTGGGTATCGTGATCATGACCCAGGCAACAGATACATGAGGCATGCGGATCGGCCTGAGATATCTTTTGCCCATAGGGTCAGTGTCGGAAACTGGGTGAGAACTTGTCCTCCATCATGGTCATAATCGCAAAGCGATTTGGGAAAACCCAAATGAGTTTAAGCTTTGGTAAAACCGGAGATTTGTTCGCCAGGGCCTATTGTAACATGTGAGCGATAAGGGGGGGGGAACCTGAATCTTCCAGTGGAAAGGAAGATCTGGCACCAAGGGGCGGAGCCGAAGGATATACCAACCAGGGGGGTGGGTGGGAGTAGCCAGCTTTTAGACCTTCCGGCAAGATTCTTAATGGGAAAGGACATGCCAAACAGTGTGGCTAGAGCAACACATCCATGATCCTACAACTGTTCCTTCCAGCGGAACAAAAGATCCAAGTGTAGAGGAGGAAGAATCGGAAGACCATCAGCTAGATGGAAGAGTCAAGCTTGCAGACTGTTCTGGAGACTGAGCATGCTCAGTGAAAGGCTGCCCAAATGTAGATCGTAAACTGATAGGTCTGAATAGTTAGTCAGAAATCAAAGAGCACTTTTTCTTTTATTTTAGGTGCACTGAACAAAAAAAGAGGAATCCCCTTACCTCCATGGGAGTTCCTCTGTGGATGTTTTAAATTTTTTAATCTGATTCCCAAAGAAGGAAGGATCGTAATTTGCCCCAGAGGAGCTAGCTGTGTGAACTCTTCCACTTCCTTATCTCCAACTCGGCCCCTCGCTCAGACACTTTGTGATGTCCATACAGGGAGAGCAGAGAGGTGAGATCCATTCACCTCTATGGAGGTGTTTTAAATCTTTTTCTGGAATTTAAACAGCCTAACACCTCATGGAAAAATCTGAAAAATAAAATACTTAGTCACAATTCAGCTTGTATTTCATGTATCTTCTATATACAACAGTGCCAGTCAGGATGCAACACAGTAATGTCGAGTATATCACAAAATGCTGCAGTATGCTGCAGGGAACAGTATAATTTAATGGCAATTAAGCCCTTTGTTACTGCAATGTTTTGTAACAAGTCATTTACTGCAAGTTACTGCGTTGTATCCTGGCTGGCTCCCCTGTATTTCTCCTTCCCTTTATTTATATCTGATGAAATGTATATGACTTCATTTTCATAATGCCTTAGAGTTCATCTGCCGCTATAGCCAGGTCTCCACTTGAAGTCATATTCCTCTACATTTGACATCACAATCTGTTGCTATTGGAGTAATTGTGATGTCACAGGCAGAGTATTATGATGTCAGGTAGGGAATAGGCAACGTGAATGGATAAACTATTTTGGAGTAAAGATTCTGTTTTCATGCAAATGGCCTCACCACTATATTATGAGGATGAGAAACACAGAGCTGAGGTGAAATAAAAGCTGAACTAAGTCTAAATATTATGTTTTGTTAAAGTTCACCAGAAAGTGTTAGCTACCCTTTAAAGCAGCAGTGCTGGATAACCAGGAAGTGGTTATGGAAATTCCACTTTTTGTCTTGTCTGGTTCATCAAAAATTCAGATTCACGAATCTGTATTTTTTTTGGTCCCAGCATTTCTCTATTTTGAATTATAAATTAAAGTTCACTTTTGTTGTAGTGCTACAGGAAATATGGCAGCTGCCGTGTTGGCTTTATCTTCTGTACAGTATGTCCGCTTGGCGTGCAGTGTTCAACTAACAAGAGCCTTGTTACAAAATTTCAAAATAGCCACTGAAAACTCCCATGGAGGTAAGGAAGTTTCTAATTTCTTGTTTGGAGTACATAGAAAAGTGATCTTTAAATGCTGGATCAACAAATGCGTTTCCCTGATTTTAATCTTTCCCCAGTCCTACTTAGAAACATAGAGAATGACAGCAGAAAAAGATGGATGGTCCTTCCAATCTGCCTATGGTTCCCTATCTAACCCCAGGACCTATTCCATACAGGGTTCCAACCCTCCCTATCCAATTTCCTATTCCTGTAACCACTATACCCTTACCCTTTACACTGCCCCAACCATGTCTGAAACCATTAACGGTTCTGGCTCCCACCACCTCCGCTGGTAGACTGTTTCACAGTTTCACCCCTCTTTTTGTAAAATAATACATTTTCATATCCCTCTTGAACCTCCATCCTATCAGTTTCCACTTGTGCCCTCGTGATCTTGAAGGGTTACTCATGCCAATTAATTTCCCGCAGTTCACCTTGCTTATTCCTTTCAGGAACTCAAAGGTCTCTATTACGTTCCCTTTCCCATCTGGTCTCCAGCAAGAACACATTCAGTGCCTTGAGGCGATCCTCATAAGACCTGCCCTGTTGGCCCTGACTCATCTTTGTCACCCTTCGCTGAACCGCCTCTAGTCTGTTCTTATCTTTCCTGAGGTGAAGACTCCAGAACTGGGCACAGTACTCCAGGTGTGGCCTCACCAAAGATCTATACAGAGGTAATATTACCTCCTTTTTTCTGATGTCAATACCCCTCCCGATACATCCCAGCATCCTATTTGCCTCACTATAGGCCCTGTTGCACTGGCTTGATTGTTTGAGAGAGTCACTAATGATAACTCCTAGGTCCCATTCCTCAGTCCTAGTGCTAAGTCTTACCCCACCCATCCAGTACTCTGCCTGTGGTTCTTTTTCCCTAGGTGCATCACCTTGCACTTTTTGGCACTGAATTTCAACTGCCAAACCTTAGGCCACTTCTTTAATCTTTTCAGGTCATTCTGCACTTCCCTGATTCCACTGTCGCTATCCACCATCCCACAGAGGTTGGTGTGACCTGTGAAGAGACATAGCCTGTCCCGGATTTCTTTGCCAATGTTGCCAATGAACATATTAAAGAGGACTGGGCCCAGGACAGATCCCTGTGGTACCCCATTCATGACCTCACCCTTTTCTGATTTGATCCCATTAACCACAACCCTCTACTGCCTCCCTTTTAGCCAGTCATCTATCCATCTTCCTATGTCCCTAGACGCACCCAGGTTCTCCATCTTCTTCAGCAATCATCTGTGAGGCATCAAATTGAAGCCTTTGCTGAAGTTTATGTACAGTAAATCCATGGGGTGGCACCATCTAATGCTGTCATCACCTACTCAGACCCCCAAGACCTCCCTGCCGCAAACCTATGCTGTTTACTATCCTGGAGACCACCACTCTCCAGTTAGCTCACAAAGGCCTCTTTGACCAGTCACCCATCAGCTTCCCCATTACAGATGCAAGACTGTCAGATATACAGTTCCCTGCTTGTTCCCTGTCTCACCCCTCCATGGAGTGGAACTCGTCTGCCACCCCCAGTTCTCTGGAACTACCCAATCTGTAATGAGCTACTGAACAGTCCTACCAGGGTTCAGCCAATTCCTCTGCCAGTTTCCTGAGCAACCTCAGATGCATCCCATCTTGTCTTGGGGACTTGCAGTATATATCTTTAGGACTGCTAGCCCTTTCGAGACACTACTTCTCTCTACTTTATTATCTTCCAACCCACAGATGCCCACAGCATCTCCAATGATGGGGGAAAGGATCACCACTCTGGTTCCCTAATTGGAGTCCAGTCTTTATTGGACAGGCATGCATGCTTGCTGAACAATGTCAGGCTGCTCTTTTTATATATATATATATATATATATATATATATATATATATATATATATATATTTCTATTTATGTCCCCTTGTCTCTCCTATGCCCAAACTCCTTCCGAAGTTGCCATGGCACCCCACTGACTGCCATCCCTCCTCACCTGTGGATCGGTGCTTGGGACCATCCCCCATGGAGCCGTGGCTGTACCCCAACCCAGGTAAAGATGAGGTGGAGGGGCTTACCCTCAAAGTCTTGCATTTCGTCCAGAGGCTGGAGCGGCAGGACTGACCGGAAGGATCGGGATCAGTGCTGGGCGCTCCTTCAACCTTGGGCATAGGGGTAATTTTTTCCTGGTTTTCTCCCCGAGGATGTCGGCATGCAGAGGAGATCCAAGGGAGTGTGTACATGCAAAGGCATGTCACTGCTCCTGGATCCTGGATGACATCTGTGCCTCCCCTGGTGCTCCCGACTGCACTTCCACCTGTGGTCACCCAGGTGGCAGTACTGCAGCAAGGATGGCAACCCTCTCTTCAGGGAGGAGGAAAGCCGTCCTGTGGGATGCTCAATCCTCCCCCCCAACCAGCCCCAATGACTCTGAGCTTGCTCCTGAACATAGGTCACTGGCGTCGCGAGCAGTAGCGGTAGCACTACCGATGCACTGACGGGCTGGCCTATCACGCTGCTTTTTAATTAAGTGTTTCACCAGGAAGGCATACTGAGGAAAAATAGCTCATTTCCAGAGGCATCCTGGGGGAGAAGGGGAAAAGGAGGAGTACAAGTCATATGAAGTACAAAGTCTCAAGAATACATTGAGAATAAATGATAGGACGCAGGTACACATCAGACAATTACATACCATCAAATGTACATGCAATTTGCAAAAATATTTGCATCACAGAATACACTGGTAGAAACTAAACAAGGCAGCAAGCGCACAAACATCAGGGTAGGCAGTCAAGTAGAGTAAACTTTGGACAGTAGTAGAAAATTGGGCTGGAAAGGAGTGGCCAAGTTAATGTCCAAGACCAGGGGATATCAGATGGTTGGTAAAATGTAATGCTGCCACCCAGCCAGAGGCATATCGAAACAGAGGCCATATCCTGGGACTAAGGGTCAGGAGTGGAGAAGGGGGGGGGACTGTGAGGAGAGAGGATGGTGGGTTTTGACAGGAGCAGATAGGGGTTGTGTATTCTCATAGGAGAATGGAGAGAGATTTGTGTGAGGTGACACTGCAGATAGGAGCGGGGAGCACGTTCCACAGTTTAGGATAGTGGAAAGAGAATGCTAATTGACCAGTGGTGGTGGTAGAGCTGTGGGGGGATTGAGAAGGATTTTTGATCAAAGTTGCAGAGCGACTCGAACCACGCTGGCGACCCGTGTTCAGGAAAGACACGGATCGCTGGGGGTTAGCCAGGAGAGGATGGAGCACCTGATGGCTGCTCTCTTTCTCTCGGGGGCCATCTGCAAGCTTCCACTGTGATACTGCCACCTGGGGGTGCTCGGGTGGTAGGTGCGGTATGGGGTGATAGCAGTAGAAGGGGATGGGCAGACGTCGGCAGAGGGGTGGAGCAGGAGGCACGTCTCAGCGTGTCTCCTTGCTCCTAGGCCCTCACTGCACGCCGAAGTCTGGGGCTGAACAAAGGAAACAACCCCCTGTCACTCCTAGGTGATGACCCCTCGCTACACACTCGCAATTCATTAGGGCAGACTTCTTTGTGTAGGGTACACTGCAGAGCAGTTGTTGGGGAGGTTTAAGGGATAATTCCTCCTCACCCCACTGGGGGGGTTAACTGAGCATCAAGGGTCAAGGGCAGTGTGACCAGGAACTCTAGGGGCAGACTCCGACGACGAGATGTGTGTACATGGGAAGTCTGAAAGAGTGGAGGGAAGGAGTAGTAAGGTGTAGAAATACAAAAATAAAAATTGCGGAGGGAATAAGTGCATTGGGAAGAAGCACAAATGGAGGAAGAAAGATAGGACGGGAGGTTACCAGTCCAGAATTTGGCCATGAAAGAGGCAGTGTGGGACAGACATCTGGACTCCAGGGATGGGACTGATAGGGCTTTATAAACATGAGTTTGAGGTGGGCAGGATAGGACAAAGCAACAAAAAGAGCTGAAAAGGGTGTCCAGTTTAGTCAGGGTGGTTTTAGAGCTGCACTGTAGACTACATTAGCACAGTCAAAGGAGGGGAGGATCATTTTTTGTACAATTGCATGGTGTGCAGCTTGAGGAATACAATCCTTGTTCATGTAGAAGGGACCAAGCTTGGAGTGAAGGTTCTTTTAAACAGCAGACGTGTGCTGAAAAGTCCAGACAGTGGTCTAGCCAGACCCCAAGGTATCTATATGCAGTGACATTTTCAATGGGTGTGCCATCCAGGGTGTGAAAGATGGTGGTGGGGGGGAGAGGCTGGAGTTTAACTAGCTATTGTCTAGTGCCTAAGGACATGAAGACTGACTTTTTGGTATTCAGGAACAGCTGATTAGACTGGAGCCATAGCTGAACCTTGTTGAAATCAAGTTGCAGTCTAGCCTCCGCATCAGCATATGAAGTATTAGACATGCATAGGACGGTGTCATCCGCATACATGTGGATTTGCGACGAGGAGCAGGCTGAAGGGAGATCATTAAGAAAAATTTAAAATAGAAGAGGACAGAGTACTGAGCCCTGCGGGACTCCAGTGTTGATACGGAGTGGAGGTGAGTAGGAGAAGGCAATCTTAACCGATTAAGATCTGCCTGATAGGTAGGAATGGAACCAAGTTGTGGCCGAGGAAGTTAGCCCAGCAGCCATGAGTTTTTGGAGGAGAAGGGAATGGGCTACTGTGTCGAAGACTTTAGCCAGGTTGACAAATATGGTGGAGGTAACATGACCCTGGTCCGTATATTGGTGAATACGGAGTCAGTGAGATGTATGAGGGAGGTGGTGGTGATGGAGTGTGACTTGCGGAAACCAGACTGGAAATAAGTGAAAAATGAAGTAGAGTCCAGGTAAAAGGTGAGCTGAGCAAGGACAAAACGTTCTTGGAGCTTAGCTAGAATAGGAAGTAAGGAGATAGGTCGATAGTTCCTTGGAGCTGTGGGATCACTGCCTTTGGGGAGAGGAATAACTGTAGAGTGTTTCCAAGTAGTGGCAATAAGAGAAAGAGAAAAAGGTTGAGTAATGTGTCAATGGGGGAAGCTATAGCAGAAGTGGAGACACAGAGCAGTTTGGGGTCCAAGTCATTAGAGCTCTTTCCCTTGCTAGGGTTCAAGACAAGGAGGGCCTTAAGAGCCTCATTAGGTGATATGCGTGAGAACGAGAAGGATGGAGTGGTAGAATGGTTTGGTGTGGAAAGGGGGTTTAGGGAGGCACTAGATGTGCAAGGGGGGGGATGGTAGTTAGGAGTGATGAAGCACAGGATGTGAAGAAAGTGTTGAAAGTAGATGCAACAGATGGGGGGTCAGAGTGAGTAGCGTTACCATATATAAGGATTGGGATGGATGCTGGGGGATTTGACAACTTTCCAAAACTTGGAAGGATGGCTTAAACTGATGTTGAAGGAGGAGGAGAAATATTCAGATTCAGCATACCTGGTGTCCTTAGTGCAAGCGTTCCTAAGACAGTGATAATGGAGGAGTTGGCAGGAGCTGGATGTCTTCTAAGCCTTCCAGGCTTGGTCCCTTGCATGCATGCAGGCCAGTAGTTTGGCGTTAATCCATGGGACGTGTGATCCATTGACTCTAGTTAGTTTAGGGGGAGCGTGTAAGTCCCAGATTTGCAGGAATTTTGTCTGGAAATAGCAGAGGGCAGAATCAATAGAGGATTGTGCTGTGACAGGTGACCAGTCACTGCGGTGCAAATCCATTATTAGGGGTGCAAGGTGCAGTGACCTGAAGGAGCGTAGAGGGATCAGTTTAGGGGGAGCTTTAGTCTGGTGGATTTTACGGATGCAGTAAATCATATGGTGGTCACTAAGGGAATCTGGCTTGACACAAGAGTCAATTATCCGAAGAGGATGGGAAGTAAGGGCCCAGTCTATCAGGGTGTGCTTGAGTGACTTGTGGTTTAGCCGAGCTGCAGAGGTTATTAATTATGTTAAATTTAGGGAGTTTACTTTGGAGCATCTATTATTGTTTGCTGGTGAAAGCCAGTCCACATTTATATCTCCTAATATGTAAAGCTCACCAGAGGTGGTATGTGAGGTAATAGTGGTGACGAGTTCAGCTATGGTAGATGTAGGGAGACCTAGACGGCAGTAAGAGCCCACTATATATACTGTATAGGTAGGGTAAAGTGGAGAGAAAGTTTGATAAGGAGGAGGAGTTCGTATTGGGATGAGGAAGAGGGCGACAGAACAGGAGAATACTGGAAGTTGGAAGATAAATACATAGCAAAGCCACCACCCTTGCTGGGTCTGTCTTGCCTGATGAGAGAGCAGCCAGAGGTAATGAGGTTGTTATCCGGTATCTTGTAGGATAGCCAGGTTTCAGAAAGGACCAGAACATCTGGGTGTAGATCCAACATGATGGGCTGGAGGAGGGTTAGTATAGGGAGTAGGCTTCGTACAGGTATATTGAGATGCGTGACATTTAAGCTTTTAGGGAGATGAGTGGGGGGGGGAGGCACGGCCAGGGTTGGATTCGATGTCACCTGTTGAGATGAGCAGGAGGGTGATAAGCAATTCAGCTAGTGTATTTAACCATTTTGTGGCTTTTAAATAAATGTGGTGGGAGGGAGGAGGGGTTGGAGGTAGGAGGGTGAGGAGTTTCGATAAAGGCAGGTAAGCCAAGAGGTGGGGGAAGTATGGATGTATACGGGGACCAGGGGTAGCTGTTTGGAACTGGGTGATGGGGGAGTGATGAATGTGTTGGGGCAAAGGATGGGAGAAGTGGGAGGGAGGAGGGGTAAAGGGTAGATTGAAAGGGGGTAGTGAGACTAGAGAAGGAAGAAGAGCAAGGCCAATAAAAAAGGAGATAAAGATGTACATTGTGAAAATAAGTGAAAAGGGTGTTGTCTCTATAGCAAAGCAAAGGGAGCTGGATGCAAATATTCGGCAGGACTGGATAGCTACAGTGAAGTGTAATACCACAGGAGGTGCTGTGGGATGACAAAGGTAGTGGATGTGTGCACACTAGCAGGCTGAAATGGCCTAGAGGTTAGGCTGGTTGACTACAGCAGAATCAGTCACCAAGGGTCTCAGTTCAAAACCGCCACAGGGGAATGTACGAGAGGATAAGGAATATACAGGGAGGGCAGGTGCTTCAGAGGTGGGAGAGTAATTTAGCGTAGGTAAAGTTGTATATAGTAGGGGAGGGAGAATAAAAATGTTGCATCAGGTAAGGAGGTGCAATAGCGAACACTGGTGGCCAAGCTGTATAATTAGCTAATGGAGTCTTCAGGAGCTAGAGTCAAGTGACAAGTCTCCTCTCCATTCTTATTCCACCGCCTGAAAAAAGGAGGCTCATTGTTAACTCTCCCTAAGCCCCCCACAGATACTGGTGGCAGGCAGGGTGATCCAATGGTGACAACAAAGAACTGTGAACCAGATGATCCCAGCACTGACTCCCCATCCCAGTCACCAGTTAAATAACCCTGAAGAAGTCACGGACTTCCCTATGTTAAGAGGAGTTCATACACTGCCACACTTGCACTGCAATGACAAGATCAGAGTTGTTGCTGCGATGCAAAGGTGGCAGTCTGGACTCTTAGTTGATTATGCTACATCTGTGCCAAATCCACTCCTCAAGATACAGCGGAGTTGAGAGCACAGAGCGAGCACTGTAAACAGCCATACAGACTGCAGCACTGCTTGCAACAATGTAAGATGCTTGCGTATTAAACAGGAAGTGAACTAGATTTGGTGGCGTGGAGCACTGGCAGCAAAAAAGGATCTGGAGAACCAAATGAAAAAAATTAAAAACATTCCGAAGTCAGTTTTGGTTATTCTGGGGACAAGGACCTGTTGCACTACAAGTTTTTATGGGGGTGGGCGCAGCAGGGATCGTACGTGTATGTGTGTATAGAGTAATGTGAGCTGTCCACACTTCATCCCACATGTCATCGCCTATGTTAACCAACACCTGCCCCTCAGTTCGTGCCGCTCTCAAACACAGCTTGCATCAGGGCTGAGTGAGGTCAGTCGACACATCAATACATTATCACAGACGAGAAGAAACAAGCAGTGCAGAAAGCCAAAGCTGAGGTTGGCTGTGTAAATGCAGCTTAAGTCTGTAAACTGGGATAAAAGCAAGAGACTACCTAAAAAGGAGGCGTTACAACTCAGTTGGGACATAAAAAGTAGATAAATCATAAACAAGGAAAAAAAAAACAGCTCGTAGCCAATGCAACTGTGATTCTCTGCCTGAGTTGTCTCGCATGGTACAGCTTCTTGAGAATAAAAGGAGGAACAGTAAAGAAACGCTTACCAAGATCAGTGTCCCGGATTCCCATAAAGCTCTCTAGCAAATCATCCACCTTCTGAATCGCCTTCTCTTCAAAAGCAGAGGGCTGAAAAAAAAAAGTTCAGTTGAATGACAGTACTGCAAGATATGGCTCTCCCTGCCTGGGACCTGGCCAATGAACTAACAGGACATGGGGGTCAACAACCCAGGACCTGGATGAAGGCATCACAAGACATGACCTTCACTACCTACAGTTATGGGATCACAGGACCTTGCCCTCACTGCCTGGAGCATGGGCACTGGAATTATAGGACATGACCCTCAGTGCCAGGGCATGCTCAATGGAATCATAGGACATCGCTCTCACTGCCCGGGGCCTGGACAATGAGAATGAGGGCCATGGTGATCCCTGCTTATAGCCTAGGCAATGACATCACAGGACACAGTAATCCCTGCCTGGAGCCTAGGTTTAAGGGATTACAGAACATGGGACACTGCTCTACACCTGGGAAAATGAATCACGGTCCTCACTGACCGGAGCAATGGAATCGCAGGAACTGGCCCTTACTGCCCATGGGATTGGAGGACATGGTTCTCACTGCATTGGGCCTAAGCAACAGGACAGCAGGACGTGGCACTCAGTGCCTGAGGCCTAGGCCATGGGATCACAGGACAAGGGTAGTAGCTACCCAGGCCTAGGCAACAGGATTGCAGGCAAGATGGTCCCTTGCAGGGTCCTGGACAACTGGATCACAGGACAGGGCCCTAGATGACTAGGGTCTGGGCAACAGTTTGCATGCCACAACTGTTACTGCCCAGGGCCTGCTCAACCGACTGTCCGAACTGCAGAACATGGTCCTTTAGGGATGTCAAGATATGGTTTTGAGTACTGAAATATTTGCCTTGAGAAAGCGCACATGTGGGAAATGCTGGCACTTCAGACCATTTGCTATTGCTTGTATGTACCCTGATTTGATGCTTGAACAATTAATAAAATATTTATACAATCAATTTATGTTAAGTGCATTTGTGGTATGGTAGTGTGCCCAGACTCCGTGGTTTTGACTGCAAAATTGGTGTAGAAAATATCACAATGTATTGATTATCAAAATAACTATGTTACTAATTGTCGGAAAAATAGCAGAAATGTTTTGGGTGGGATGTGGTGAATCATGTTGCTCAGTAGCACACTGAGATGGACACACTGCCTGAGCCACAGTAAAGATGGTTTATCATGCAGTGTGATAATTGTAATTTTTTTTCTAAAATTTAGTATTTTATTGTTTTCAATCATGCAAGTACACATTTAGAACACATCAGGACCAATGCCCCTACTGTCACCCCACATGCATGTCTTCTTACCGAAAAAGTTATTTCCCTAAACCACTCCCAGACAGTCTGTTCCTAGGCTTACCCTCCCTCAGTAGAGCCCCAACAGCCACAACATGCACTACCAGCAGTTAGGGAAGCGCCACAACCTGCCTCTCAGACAGCGGGCTTTCCGGCATTTAACAGCATATTAAGTGGTTCCATAACTGCTGCTGGTGGTAAAGGTATTTTCCCCATGCTAACTGTTCCGCCCATTTCCTTAGGCAACTACTTCTGGCACCCAACTGCATGCTTCTGCGGGCAAGGAGGTGGCTGATGTTGCATGGTCACTCATGATGTCCATCCAACTTCACTCCTCCCTGTAGGAAGTGCGTGAAAAGTTGGATGCACTACTGTTCAAGTGACCGTGTGCTACTGCATCCCTCTTCAAGCCCCACCAGCCTGGGTCAGGGAGTCTGGACTGGGATCTGCTGCACCACCAGTTGGTGCCACCATGCTAGATACAGTATTGTTAATGTTACAATGATAAATCATCATCACTGGGAAATACTATATTATACCATAGGGTCAGAGAATCCTAGAACCTGACTGGTTGGCTGGGGTTTTTACCTGTGAATAAAATAGTGGCAAGCCATTAAAGGGTCAAACAGACCTCCTGGCTTGTAGCTACCTATGAACCTTTAAATCCCACCATAACACATGGGCAAAGCTCCAGCCATTCCAGCTGACTGCTGTACAACACAACAACAAAAAATCACTACCCTTTTTAGGGTTGCAGTAAGCAGAGCCTTGCAGGCCTCTTGTGAGCAGAACAAGGACTCCACTCCGACCGAACAACATTTAGGAGTTGCTTCAGTCACCTCCTCGGTCTATGAAGCACTCTGCTATAATAGGCGTTATTTTTCTTCTTGCTGTGATAGCAGCACATCAGGAGCTCCCCAGTGCTCCCGGACCCTGAGATCACTTAGTTGGGTCTGGAGACACAGGGCTGCGGTGCAAAAGCCGCAAAACTGTTTATTTAAAGAGCGTCAATGACCGTTCTGGGACAGAATACATACATAATAATGAGCTGCTCATGCATATTAATGATCCCCTATTCATGAGCAGCTCATTATTATGTGTATATATTCAGTCCCCGAGCAGTCATTGGCGCTCTTTAAACAAATACTGTTGTGGCTTGTGCGCCGCAGCCCTCATGTCTTCAGTCGCCAACTAAGTGAACTCGGGGTCCTGGAGCACTGGGGGAGCTCCTGATGTGCCGCTATAGCGGTGAGAAAACGGATGTGCATCAAAGCACATGCGTGGACTGCCAGCTCGCACATTTGGCGTGGCTGCAAGCGGTTCTATGTCTGTGCTCCTCTAGTTTGTCAATATTACCACCTGTCGTGATCGCAGCTGCAGCACTATTGTTCTGGCCAGAGTTCGTTTTCTTTTGCCAACGTACAGCAGCCATCTTGAAAGCCTAACCATATTTATCACCAACACCAAGCTCTCAAGGCAACTTTGTTTAAAAAAAAAATGCTCGCCAAACCAACCTTTCATAACATTGAAACTTTTTTATTATCTCAATACAGAGTTTTAAAGAAAAGAATAAAAAAGGATACCTGCTTGTCTGGAACACCGAAAAAGGGACAAAAAGAAAATAAACATGCCAGCATCTGGTGGGATGGAGGGGGAGCAAGTTCTGCAACAATACTCTGTCTAGCAACAAGGCACTTTTTAATATTGAAGGAAGGATATAACTAAGAAAAATCAATACAAACCACTTGAAAATAAAAATGAAACCTTTTCTTTTTTTTATTACTTTTTAAAAAATTATTGTCACTGATAAATACTATATTATACAATGGGATCCGAGAATCCTAGAACCTAACTGATCGGCTGGGGTCTTTACCTGTGGGTACATCCCACCATACAAACAAAAAATCACTACCCCTTTTTTCTTTTGCCAACGTTTAGCTGCCATCTTGAAAGCCTAACTATATTTATCACCAACATCAAGCTCCCAAGGCAACTGTGTTTCAAACAACGCTCCCCAAACCAAACTTCCATACCATTAAAATGTTTTTATTACCTCCTCAAAATTCCCCGCCACAGCTCGCATCCACCTTGTTTACTTGCTAATGGCTCCATCGCATGATCATGAGGTGCGTCCCACAGTAGCACATACTTTTATTTACAAGAGTTCCAAATCAAATGTTCCAGTAAGTCTTTCCCCCAGTAACTATTTTGGGAATCTCTCACTACATGCACCATAGTGGACTACGGGAGCTGGTCACACCACGCTAAACTACAGGAACCACTCACACACGCTGTCTGTTAGCAGCTCTAACCAATATTACAATACAGAGTTTAAAACACAAAAAAGGATAAAAAAGAATAATAATAATCAGCATTTATATAGCACTTTTCATACACAGTATCCCAAAGCGCTTTACAAACAATGCTAGACTGGTAGTTAAGTGACTGAATGTGTGGTGGTGGCCATATCGCACATCATCACCCACACACAGCCTGGATAATTGCATGAACCGGTTTATGGGAAGGGGAATGTTGGCCAGGACACCGGGAATAATCCCTGCTCTTTGTGAAGAGTGCCCTGGGTTCTTTTACTTCCACCTAGACACCCACCAGGACAACACCAGGATGGGCAGAAGGGACCTCAGTTTAACGTCTCATTCAAAGGACGGCACACCCCAGCAGTACAGCACCCCCCAATACTGCACTCGGATGCCAGCAATTTTTAGGTGCAATTCCAATCCCGGTGTGGGACAAGAACCCACGACCTTCTGGTCCAGAAGCAGATGTGCTACCAACTGAGCCACGCTGACACCAGGACACCTACTTGCCTGGAACACTGATAAAGGGACAAAAAAATAAACAGGCCAGCATCTAGTGGGGTGGAGGGGAAGCAAATTTTGCAACATTACTCTGTCTAGCAACAAGGCACTTTTTAATATTGGAGGAAGGATATTACAATGAAAAATCAATACAAACCCCTTAAAAATAACAATGAAACCTTATTACTTTTTAACAGATCATTGTAGAATCGCAATAATCCACTTCAGTGTTAAGTTATGTATGCAATAAAGCATGACAGAGTGTGTTGTAGTGCCCCAGAGTTCTGGTGCCCTCCAACAATGGGTATCCAGGTGCTCCAGGGCTTAAGTGGGAGTAAGGTGCCCCTATGGTAGGTGGCCAGTGAGAGGTGCCCCATACAGGCTCCCAGGTTAGGTGCCCCAGAATAGCAGTGCCCTTAGGGAAGGTGCCCCTGATTAGACAGAGATACAGTGATGACCAGAATTTAGGAGCCCAACCCCAAAACGTAAGCCTCAGTTGGGCTGCATTTTAAAATATTTATTTTCTTTTTTGTCTGCTCATTTTCTCTGCCTGAAGCTTTCTACAGACACCCCCAGTTACCTCACACCGGGAACCTGCTCATGTGGGTCCCAGTCGCGAGTGCAGGCAGGCAGAAATGGGCTTGTGAGGATTCCGAGACGAAATCCTCAGCCTGTTTAAACAGCAATAGCCATTCAGTTTGTTGGAGCAGCAAGGGAGTGAGCAGCAGCAGCATCGGGAATGAAGCACTAGGCCGGCCGGCACTCAGCCAAAGGAGGGGACTTACCTGATGTCCCTGGGTCCCTCCTGATGTCCCGGCTGGTCCAAAAGCAGATTGCTCCCTCTCTTGGTGACGTCCTCGATCTAGCAGCGGTGAGATAGTCCCGTCGGGAGGGGTGGCGGGTCCAGGCCGGCCCCACCAACAGCCCAACAGCAGAATGTTCTGTTGAGAGAGGCAGCGGCAGCAGCGTAAGGGCGGCCCTTCCATCAGCAGCAGCACTAGCATAGTCTGTGGAGGCGAGTGGTAGGAGGCGGGTCTAGGCCTCCCCACTGATGCCCAGCAGCAACAGTAGCTAAGGAGCCCATGGTAGGAGGTGGGTCCAGACCTCCCCATGCTCCCTTCCAGCAGTCCTGGTCCAGAGAGTCCTTGAGGGTGGCAGGGTGAGTGGCGGCAGCACCGCAGTCAGGTGCTGGCCACTGGATAAAGAAAGAAAGGGGATGGAGTGAGGAGATGGCTCCATTGAAACAGGAACTGTGGGAGCAGGCCAGGCCCCAGTGAACTGGACCACCCAAGGGGCAGAGTTACGAAAGAGATCCACACAGAGACAGTAGAAAAGGGGGGCAGGAACTATTAACATGCTAAACTGAATGTGTGATTAATGCCAGAAAGCTGAACTTAAAGTAGCATGCATCAAAGACTGGATTTAAAGGGGCAACGCACCCAAGGAATGAACAGTGTCATAAACTGTATGCTAAAGACTGATGTTTGGGGCCCCTGTGATTTGACTCATTTGATTGCCTGCAACTACCTAATACTGTGCTATGCAAGCAGTGCCCAGAAAACCTTTGCCAGAAATAACCACTACCACCACAAGGTTTAAAAATAATTTGTTTTTGTACCGCCACCCCTGCTTGCGTGTGGTCCCAGGTGCCCCAACCTTGCTTTCCCAGACCAGCTGTCCTGTCCCTGTCTGTTTCTTCTAGGTTCCTGTTTCCCTGTTTGTCCTGGCAGTCCATGAAGGAGCTGTGGCTGGATGATGTTGGACCCGTTGCTGGAGGAGTGATCTGTCCTGGTGATCCACAGAGACCTGAAGCCAAAGATCCGCACCGCATCGGAAGAGTCTTCTGTTCTGCATCCGTGTTTTGTGTTTCTTCTTGCCCTGGACAGCTGGTTCCCTGTCCTGTTCCATTCCTTTCCCCATAGAGACACATGCAAGGGTGGCCGGTTTACAGTACAGTAATGCATTTAGAGCATCAGGAGTGATTTAGTGTTAGCACAGAATGTAGTATATAGTAATGTTATAGATATTTTATTCTAAGTTTAGAGTTTAGATGTTTAGTATGTATTGTTGTTTTAGTATGCTCGATAAACCTTTGCCTTGTTTGCATTCAAGTCAGTTTCATGCCTCTCCTTGTATGTGCCAGCTAGTGGCTATTAGGCCTGGGCCCCCTTCTCCCAAATTCCCCAACACCTGCTGGCCAGGCGTCACCAGAAAAATCCACTTCCGGGTGGTTGGCTTAGTCGGAATTCAGTTCCGAGAAGCACTGGGCAGTGACTGGAGGAGGGCGGACATGGTGCTTTTGCACAAGGGGGCAGTACGGAGGTGAAGGAGAACTATCGCCCTGTCAGCCTCACCTCAGTGGTGGGGAAGGTTATGGAGGCTCTAATCAAGGAGAGGGTGGTGGACAACCTTGACGAAAGTGGTTTGCAGGACAACAGGCAGCATGGCTTCACGAAGGGAAAATCATGCCAGACGAACCTGATCAAATTCTTCAATGGGGTGACTCGGGTGGTCAACCAGGGAGGGCTGGTGGATGTGGCCTATTTGGACTTCAGTAAGGCCTTCAACACCGTCCCTCACAGAAGGTCGGTAAGCAAGCTGGAAAACATGGGGGTGGGTGAGAAGATAACCAGGTAGGTGGAGAAGTGGTTGGTGAACAGATGCCAGAGAGTGGTGTTAAACACTATTTACTCCAGGGTGGGGGGGGGTGAGGGGCGGCATACCCCATGGGTCGGTTCTGGGACCACTCCTATTTAACATCTGCATCAGAGACATAGCTGAAGAACTGAGGGGGAGGGTGTGCTTATTTGCTGATGATACTCAGATCTGCAGTAGGGTGGACACCCTGGGGGGGAGTGGTGGACATGAGGCAGGACCTGAAGATGCTGGAGGAGTGGTCAGAAATGTGGCAATTGAAGTTTAATGCCAAGAAGTGCATGGTGATGCTCTTGGGGCACAGGAACACACGAGCAGGATACACCCTAGGAGGGGGGAGGAAATCAAAGTAACAGAACAGGAGAGGAATCTAGGGATTATAGTCTCATCTGACCTTAAGGTAGGAAACCAGTGTAGCAGGGTGGTGGGAAAAGCTAACGGAATGTTGGCATGCATCAGCAGGAGCATTACTAGCAGAAACAGGGAGGTGGTGATGCCCCTCTACAAAGCCATGGTGAGGCCGCACCTGTAGTATGGGGTCCAGTTCTGGAGACTGCACCTACGTAAGGACATAAATAGGATAGAGAGGGTTCAGAGAAAGGCAACCAAGATGGTGCAGGGCATGCAGGGGAGGACATACGAGAAGAGATGCAAGGAGCTGGATCTGTACACGTTGGAGACTACAAGGGAAAGGGGGGACGTGATCAGAACTTTCAAATATGTGAGGGGGATAAACAAGATAAGGGAAGGGTGTGTACTTAAAATGAAGGAGGGGACTACAACTAGAGGTCATAGCCTCAGACTGCAGGAAGGAAGATACAGAGGCAATGTGAGGGGGCGCTTCTTCATGGAGAGGGTGGTGGAGGCCTGGAACAAACTGCCAGGGGATGTGGTGGGGGCGGAATTGATGGAGGGATTCAAGAGGGCATGGGACAGACATATGGGACTGAGCAGCAGGGGTAGGGTGGGGATTGGCAGAAGGGGGGGATGAGTAGGGGGAGTATGGGGCAGACTGGATGGGCCGAGTGGTCCTTTTCTGCTGTCAAGATTCTACGATTCACCTCTGCTGGGAGGCTGTTCCAGGCATCAACCACCCTCTCCATGAAGAAGTATTTCCTCACCTCTCCTCTGAGCCTCTGCCCCCCAGCTTTATAGCGTGACCCCTTGTCCTGGAGCATCTTTTTCTATGGAAAATTATACCATTCTGTACGTTATTAATGTCTGTGAGGTATTTGAACGTGACTATCATATCCTCCCTTCCCTCATTTCCTCTACAGAGTGGATACTTATTTCCTTGAGTCTTTCCTCATAGGGCTTCCGATGCAGACCCCGAACCATTTTGGTAGCCCTCCGTTGTACTGCCTCCATCCTATCTATGTCTTTCCAGAGGTGGGGCCTCCAGAACTGGACACAGTACTCGAGGTGAGTCTTACCAGTGATCTATACAGAGATAAAACTACCTCCCTTTTTCTGCTGGTGATGCCCCTCCCTATGCACCCGAGCGTCCTACTAGCCTTCCCAACTGCCTTATCACACTGCTTGGCTACCTTCAGGTCATCAAAATGATTACCCCCTAGATCCCTTTCCTGTTTTGTGGTTGCAGATACCTCCCCGCTCAAGTGGTATGTTGCCCCAAGTGCATGATTTTGCACTTCATTATACTGAAACCTAGCTTCCATTCCCTGACGATTCTTTCAGCTTTCTCAGATCGTTGCCCCTCCCAATTGTTGTGTCCACTCTGTTGCAGATTTTTGTGTCACCCGCGAACATGCATACTTTCCCCTCCAGCTCTTTAATGTCGCTAATAAAGACACTAAAGAGGACTGGGCCTAGTACTGACCCTGTGGCACCCCGCTGGTCACCTTGCCTTCTCCAGAGTGGACCCCATTTACCACCACCTTCTGACTCATATTGCTTAAACAACTTCTTACCCATTTTACTACTATACTACTTTTGGACCCACTCCTAGGTTGCTCAGCTTGCTCACCAGTCTTCTTAGTGGAACGTGGTGTCAAAGGCCTTACTGAAATCCAGGTAGGCCACATGTACTGCACCTTCCTGATACAGTTCCCTGGTCACCCAGATGAAGAACTCAATCAGGTTTGTGCAGAAGCATCATTTCAGCAAAATCATAGGGGTAGCAAGGTGGGGGAGGGGCACAGTGTGGGCGGGGCCACCGTGTGGGCGGGGCCAGAGAGGGTGGCATTTGCAACTCCCGATTCTAAAAAGTGTACCCTTTAGCTGTCACCACCCCTGGCTTGTCACCCACCATCTCTTAGGACTTATCTGGTCCCCAGTTGCTCCGTGGTGCACCCCAGGGTGAGATCACTGGTCTAGCTACACCCTGGCAGAGACCAAAACCTCAGTTTGGGGGAAGATCCTGATTGGTGGGTGTGGGGCTTGTAGCGTACCAGCATCATCCTGCTGCCCTGACATTTTTTTCCATGATTTTTTACTCGCTCATCTCAGAGTCAGTGGTGACAACTTCACATGCATATGTGCAACAAACATGCAGAAGCCAGTAACTCATCCGCCGCAAGTGCTGGCCACAATGATGCCTTCCACGCTACCATAGGGTGTGCTTGTATGTCGGCACAGACAAGTCCTCTTCTTCAGAGAAGGCCAGAATCTCCGGGGATGCTCAAGCTCTCTCCCTCCAATTGTCCCTGCAGTCACCAGGGCTCGAACCTGAACCCTGGGCCACCAGCTTCGCAAGCGGCAGCCCATCTACTGATCTAATGGGATAGCTCCATGGTTTTATCATACTTACTGTGTGCGTCTCAGAACATCTTGAAAGATGGGACAGAGAAACCAGCCCATTGGCAGAGTGCGACGCTGGGGGTCCGAGTTCAGGAGTGAGTTTGGATCCTCGGGAGCCAGTTGGAGGAAGGAGGAAGAGGAGGAGGCGGAGGACAGGAACATCCCAGAAGATGCTTCTCTCCAGGGAGAGAGGGTCGCTGCCTTGGCTGCAGTGCTACCTCCTAGGTGACCATGAGTAGCAGTGCAGTGACAGGCAGGCAGGAAAGGGAGGTTATCAGCAGGGTGCGTGGGTATCATGCCATTTTGTGCATCCCTGCTTTGCCCCCCCCCCCAGCATGCTGATAACCTGTGTGAGAAAGGGAATGAAAAAGCCACAGTGTTCAAGGCAAAGGACCCTGGTACCTCCGCTCCTTGTTTGTCCGCCACATGACCACCCGATGAGACCTGGGATGTTTGAGGGTATATCCCCTGTCTTCCACACAATCCCAGTGAAGGAGTAAGCCAGGGCATCATTAAGGAGCAGTGGTGGCACAGAGACGTAGATAAATCAGTCTGTGCTTTCGGCCTCCTGACAGAGTGAGCACTGGAGTAGAAGTATGCGAAAAACAACTTCCGCAGGTGGAATGTAAGTGGAAATGTGATTTTTGTGGAAATTCCACCTGTGCTGCCCAGTTGACCAAAATAAATAAAATAAAATTAATCCTGGGTAGCTAGTGGTCCCTCCCCCCACTCGATCACCTGCCTGCCTGATGTGAATTAAAAAAAACAAAACAAAAAAAAAAAAACAACCCTGGTGGCTAGAGGTCCCTCCCCCTGCCCGTTCAATGTGTATTTTAAACAAAACAATACTGGTGGCTAGTGGTCCCTCCCTCCAACCGATCATCCACCCCCCTCCGTGTCCAGCAGTAGTCAATAGACATTTAACCCCCATCCCTATCTCTCATACATTAAAGAATATTTCTTCCCTGGTTGTCTAGTGAACCCCCATCCCTCCCTAGTCCTGATCCCCAGTATGTAGTGGTTTTTATTTTTAGCTAATTCCTTGGTGGTCTAGTGGCCCCCTACCCCCCAACCCAGCAGGTAGTGTCCCACCCAGCTCCCCCATCCCGAAACAGAGTGGGCCACGAACACAGCCCTTCACTCTACTCCATGGCTGGCAGCCGTCTGAATGTGAATGAATATGTGGGGGGGGGTGGAGGAGACGGGTGGGACACTACCTACCAGAGAGAGGGCACTTAAAAAAAAAAAATAACACTACATACTGGGGATCGGGATAGGAAGGGAGGAGGGTTCATTAGACCACCAGGGAAAAATATTCTTTAATATGTGGAGGATAGGGATGAGGGGGTTACGTGCCAGTTGACTACTGCTGGACATGGGAGGGGGCCGAGTGGGGGTTGGGACCATTAACCACCAGGGTTGTTTTGTCTAAAATACCAGCACTCTCTTAACCTTGGCCATCCCCCTTTAACCTTATACTCCCACCCATCTCACAGACTCTGACTCAGCAACAGCAAGCAAAAGCAATGAAAGTAGTTTTTTTTTCCTTTATTGCTGCCTACCTCACTGCTTACTGTTCTTCTCCTTCAATCCAGGCTTCTGGTCAATTCTCCAGACCCATCTGATCATCTGTCCTGACTCCTGTCCCAGACTAGTCCCACGTCGTTATTGCGTCTCCAACTCTGCCCTCGTTCCTGCTGCTCCAGTCCCGACTGTCCTCTCTGGCCTAGAGTACTGCGCCCACCCGGTGCCCAGCTGCCTGCCCGACCGATTAAAATAAAACCCAAAATCTGACACCAGCCCCTCCTAGATCCACTTTCCTGGTGCTTCCTCGTCATCTCAGCCTGCCTGCCCCCTCTGTTGATGACTCTGACCGGAGAATTGACGATGCGACCGTTAACCGACGATGAAGAAGTCGAAGTTCTTCAAACTGTCTACTACCGGTCTCCTGCCTCAAAAGTGATGCCCTGTCTGCTCTGCTGTGCTCACACTTACAGGCTTCTCCCGCTTTTCATGACATTCCCTTGGCTTGTGCGTCCACCACGTCATGACTAGTCCCACCCATTGCACTGGCCTTCCTGAATCCTAGCCAATCGCAGTACCAACCCTATCTCAATAATGCACATTGGGATTTGGGAGTTTTAGGGCATGCTGGTGAGCGTGGTGGGGTGGCGGGCAGGGGAGGCAAAAATTTTTTTTTAACTGCCGGCCAGCAGCAGCCAATGGCCACGTCCATAAGCCATGGCAAGGGCAGGCAGGAGTCGCAAGCCCTGTCATAGGGGTCACGAATGCGGCCCATAAATGACACCCCTGGGTTTGTGTGGCAAGGCTTCCCCTGTGAAACCATGTTGCCTCAGATCCTGTAATCCACTGGTTACTAGGTATTCCCCAATCATTTCCTTCTGTAGCGATTCCATTACTTTACATACTACCAGTCAGGCTAACTGATCTGTAATCTCCTGCCTCCTCTCTATTTCCACTTTTGTGTAGTGGGACCACATCTGCCCTCCTCCAGTCTCCCGAACCTCCCGCTTCTAGTGATAGGTTGAACAGAGCTGTCAGAGGTGCAGCCAGCACCTCTTTGAACTCCCTCAGTATCCTAGGGTGTACCCAGTCAGGTCCCATTGCCTTGTCCACTTTTTTTACTGTATCAGTTCCTTGAGGACTCTCTCCTCTGTAAAAGGATTAGTGTCCACCTGCCTTCCTTTAATGCTCTAGTCCAGGGGTTCTCAAATGGTGAGGCCAGCCTCCTTGGGGAGGCCCCAACCTGTTCCAGGGGAGGCTCAAGCAAGTCCTGAAAAAGTATTATATTTCAGTTTTGAACTTTATAGATTTTGTGTGAAGGGATAAGGCAAACTGAAAGAGGATAATAGTAGGTGAATTTATGTATTTATTCACAAGTCAGTGACCAGGGAAGGTACTGTACTCTGAACCATGGCTTAGTTAAGGTGTGCCATGGGAAGGGTAGTGAGAGAATACAATTCAAAATGTAATTGCAAAACACTCAAGCAATGCAAAATGAATAAACATGCAAACAAATTAAGAACAATAAACTAACAATGCAAGGAACAATTGATCAATTAGACTGGCAGCAGAACTGTCCAAATACAAGAGTTAACCAGACAGGTATTAGGAATAAGACCAGGAGGAGAAAATGATCCTTGAGAAGTTGCTTAAGAGCAGGATGAGAGGAGGCGAGGCAGAGGTCAGCAGGAAGGTTATGCCAGATAGAGGGGAAACAGAAAAGCAGTCTGACCCATGAAGGTATGGCAGTAAGGGTAACAATTGTTCGAGTCAAAATATTGCAGCAAGTAGGTTGTCCTGTTGGGGGGGGGATTACAATAACTTAATAACATGAGAGCCAGCTGTGCAAAGAGGTTTCAATTTATTCCTGACGTACTGTGAAAAATAGGCTATTTTTTTATGGGGAGGCCCACAAATATTTCAGTATTTTGGGGGAGGCTCAAGATCTTTTCCATGGCTTAGGGGAGGCTCACTATGACAAAGTTTGAGAACTGTTGCTCTAGTCCCTTATCTTTGGCCCATCACCTGCCACTTCCTTCATAAACACTGAACAAAAGTAATTGTTCAATTACGTCTGCTTTTTTTTTGGTCCTCTTCCTCACAAAATCCTCCTTCCCCTTTCAGCCTTACTATCCCTCCTTTGATCTTTCTCTTCTCACTTATATATCTAAAGAAATTTTTATCCCCTTTTTTTTACTGACTGGCAACATTCTCCTCCGTTTGTGCCTTTGTGCATCTAACTGCTCTCCCTGCCTCTCTCTTACTGCTAGTAACTCCCTCTATCCTCCTCCTCCTCCTTCTGTCCTCTTGTACCTTCTAAATGCTAGCTTTTTTGCCCTTATTTTCTCCACAACTTCTCCAGAGAACCATAGAAGTGTCCTTTCCTACAAACATATGAAATTTGCCAGCAGATAAAGGCCCAGAGGTCTATCAAGTCTGCTCGACTGTGCAGCTAGCACCCCTTATTCTGCAGCTGCCCCTCCCTTCCACCCTTCCCCTTCATTGACCCTCCCCCTTGTCCTGTCCCATCCCCTTTTGAAGCAGTCCACTGTTCTACTGGATACCACTTCTGCAGGTAATGCATTCCACTCAGCCACCACCCTCTCTGTAAAAAAGTGTCTCCTCATCTCCCTCCTAAACCTTCCTCCCTCCAGTCTCATATCATGGCTCCTGGTGTCCCTCCCTCCTTACTTTGAACAGCCCTCTGTACCAATCTTGTTTATTCCTTTCATGTACTTAAAGGTTTCAATCATGTCCCCCCGTCCATCCTCTCCTCCAGCGAGTACATGTTCAACTCCCTCAGCCTCCTCTCGTATGATAAGTCCCCAGCCCCTTGATCATCTTTGTCACCCTGCGCTGCACCCCCTCCAGTAACTTAATGTCCCTCTTCAGATACGGGTGCCAGTACTGCACGAGTACCCAGGTGCTGTGTAACTAATGACCTATACAGTGGCAGAATCACCTCCTCCCTCCTCGAGGATATACCCTTGCAACACAACCCAGCATTTTGTTGGTCTTGCAGCTGCCTTCCTACATTGTGCCGAGTTGTTCATTGACCTTGTAATGAGCACCCCCCAGATCCTTCTCCTCCTCCGTCTGGACTAGCTGCACTCCCCCAAGCTGGTAACTCCTCCTTGGGTTCTTCATCCCAAAATGCAGCACTTTGCACGTTTTGGCATTAAACCCCAGTTGCCAGGTGTCTGACCAGGTTTCAAGCTTTGCCAGAGCATCCTGCAACCCCTGCCATCCCCCTAGGTCATCCACCACCGCTCCTACCTTGGTATCATCAGCAAACAGACTGATCTTGCTCTTGATGTCCAATGATATGCCTGCAATGAATAGCCCAAACAACAATGGTCCCAACACCGAGCCCTGTGGAACACCGCTCGTCACTACCCTTGGGTGTGAAAGCTCCCACCCACCACCACCCTCTGCTGCCTTTCCTGAAACCAGTTCCCTACCCATCTCACCAGCTTTGCACCTGCCCCTGTGCCTACTAACTTACTTCCCAGCCTTCCATGCGTGCCAAGTCGAATGCCTTACTGAAGTCCAGATATAGGACATCCACTGCATGGCCCCTGCCCAGTTGAGTTGCCCAGTTACCCAGTCATAGAACTCCACCAGGTTGGTTTGGCAGGATCTGCCCCGTATGAAGCCATGCTGTCTGCTGTCCTGTAGTCCTTTGGCCTCGAGGAGGGCCACCAGCCTCTCCTTCAGGATAGTCTCCATTAGCTTACCCACGATGGGTGTGAAACTCACTGGTCTGTAGTTTCCCAGTTCATCCTTGGGTCCACTCTTGTGGAGGGGCACCACATGAGCCATCCTCCAGTCCTGAGGTACACACCTCGAATGTAGTGAGGCATTAAATGGGTCTGCCAAAGATCCTGTAAGGACCTCTGCCAGCTCCTTCAGTACCCTGGGGTGAATGCCAGCTGGGCCTGGCGCCTTATCCACCCTCAGTGCCTTAAAACCCTCCCGAACTCTGCCCTCCATGATTTCCCCATCTGTAACCCCTTCCCCCACCGTTTCTGCCATTTCTCCCCTTGGGTGTCACCCCTCTTCTTTAGTAAATACTGAGCAGAAGTACTCATTTAGTGCTTCTGCCTTATCGCACCCTGCTTCCACCCAACCCTCCTCTTTCCTAATCCTAACTATGTGATCCTTACAGCTCCTTTTCTCCCTGATGTACCTAAAGAAGTCCTTCTCCCTCTTCTTAATGCCTTGTGCCAGCCTGAGTTCTGTAGATGCCTTGGCTCCCCTTACTGCCCTTGTCACCTCCTTCGATGCTGTCAAGTACTCCTCCCTGTCCTCCCCTCTCCATTTTCTTGTACTTCCTAAAGGCAGCTCTTTTCCTCCTTACCTTTTCCATGAGATCCCTTGCTCAACCAGCTTGGTTTCTTAGCCCTAGCCTTCTTGCTCTGGGCCTTGCAGCAGGTTTTGGTTGCCTCCACTATCCCCAGCTTTATGAGCTCCCACCTCTGGTTAGTGTCCATACTAAACTGAATTCTGGCCAGATACCCTTTTACCACTTCCGCCATCCTCCCAAAGTCGGCCCTCTTGTGCCAGATCCCACCCCTTCCTTGCCCATATACAATGTGAGCCATACCGAGTGGTGGTCACTCCCTGACAGCAGTTCCTCCACTGTAAGTTCTCTCACAAAGTCCCCATTTGCCAGCACAAGGTCAAGGGGATTCCCTAACCTGGCTGGTTCACTGACCATTTTCAGCAGGAAGCTGTCCTGGAAGGCATCCAGCAGTACCTGCTCCCTTCTGTTCCTGGTTGTTGGGGTACTCCAGTCCACTCCTGGCATGCTGAAGTCCCCCACAATCACCACACTACCCTTCTCGCAGGTCCTCCTAATCTGTCCTGCTAGTGCCCTGTAACTCCTCTGTCCGAGATGGCGGCCAGTACACCACTCCCATTCTAAGAATCCTATTCTTGAAATCCTGGATTTGTATCCAAAGTGACTCCGTACTACCTTCCTCCCTTACACACTTCAGTCCTTCCTTCACATATAGTGCCACACCCCCTCCTTTCCCAATCACCCTGTCCCTACGAAATAACCTGTACCCTGGTACTTCCTCTATGTACTCCTCCATCCTCTGTTTCAACACTTTCTTTCCCTCCTCACTCAAGTGTAGTCTGTCCTTGGCATAGAGACTGCTGTCCTCCCAGGTCCCTCCCCACCCCCCAACAGCCCATACCCTTTAGCACAACACCAGGTTCTTAGCCATCTGTTAAATTCTCTATTCTCAGCTTTCTTGTTGTGCTTGCCTTGGGCACTGGAAGTATCTCCGAAAAAGTTACTGATCTTCCTGCCCCCTCACATAATTGTCCCAGTTCCTCAAACCTCCTCTGGACTATATCTACTGTCTTGTCAGCCAGGTCGTTCGTCCCAAGATTATAATTAAATGAGGCTTGTCCCTGCCTCTTCTAGCATACTTCAGAACAGACTGTCCCACCCGTTCGGCTGTCATTCCTGGCATGGCCTCCACCCAAATGCAACTATGCCGCTCCCCCTTGCTACCCCACCTGACTCCTCTTATTATTGAGTCCCCCAGAACTAAGATTCCACCACTCTTACTCCCTGCTTGCTTCCATTCATCTCCCTCTCTCATTTCCGACTCCTCTTCTTCCTCGTGCACACTATTTCCCCCTTTTGCCCCTGTTGCAATTTTCCCAGCAGAAGTTTCTCTATGTGGTTGCACACTAAACATCCTCCCACACTCCAGACAATTTTTAGAAAGACTGGTGCACCACAGTTGTTGCAGCCTACCACCCTACCCATTGCTGTCGTTGCCCACCAGTGACCCCCCCCACCCTTCCAGATGCAGGATACCAAACACTCCCCTAAGTCTCCCCTCTCCCCCCTCTATCAGTGCAAAACATTCTTTTCTTTATTTCCCTTACCTCCTTTGTTGTACACGTTCAGATAGATTGAGCAACTGCTTTTTTATATTCCTAACCTTCCTATCCACACTCAAAAAAGAGACTTTAAGTAGCTACTGCACAACCTTCCTCAAACTCCTACTCCTCCTTTCCCCAATGCAATAGCAATGCAAAGAAGCTCCTAGATTTGCAGTTACTTCCCTTCCACTGAGACAGCAGTCACCTCTTCACTCGCTGCTGTTCTTTTCCTGGATGTGTGCTTCTGCTATGATAGGTGTATATCCTTTGCCCATTTGAGGAAGTGATGTTAGAACCCCTGGTATAAAAGGAAATCATGGACCGGGGTGGGGTGAGGGTTGGGGTGGGACCAACTCAAGTCTTCCAGAAACAATTAGGTAGCTGAGAACCCTGGTCAGAGCATTAGCACCCTTCCCCCACTATGCACTAACCTTTGCAGCTAGTGAAGCCAGCAAAAATGAATCACAAATCTACTCAAAGCCCCCAAAATAGGTTTGCTACCCAAAGAAACAGGTCTCCAATTCAAACAGCTTCACCAACAACACATCAAAATAGGCTTGAAATTAGAAGATATAGAAACATAGACTTTGACGGCAGATAAGGACTGCTTGGCCCATCTAGTCTGCCCATTTCCCTACCTACAGGATAGGCCGCAGATCCTAGTTAACCAACAGCCTATTTCTTCCTACCCTCCACAAGAATTGCCTTATGTCTGTCCCATGCATTCTTGAATTCTCCCACAGTTTTAGACCCCACAACCTCCTCAGGAAGGCTGTTCCATGCATCCACTACCCTCTCTGTGAAATAACACTTCCTCACATTGCCCCTGAACCACCCCCATCTTTAAATTGTGTCCCTTCTTCTTGTATGTCTCTTTTCTGAAAGACGCTACCCTCTTGGACTTTGTTGATTCCTTGAGGTACTTAGAAAGTTTCTATCATGTCCCCCCTCTCCTTCTTTCCTCGAGGTATACATATTAAGCTCCTTAAGTCTCTCCTCATATGGCTTCTCTTGCAGACCCTGCACCATTTTAGTGCCCTCCTCTGACCTGTCTCTATCCTGTCTATGTCCTTGCGAAGATGGGGTCTCCAGAACTGGACACAGTACTCCAGATGGGGTCTCACCAACTGTCTGTACAGAGGGATAACAACTTCCTGTTTTCTGCTGCTGATGCCTCTCCCTATGCATCCCAATATACCCCCAGCCCTCCCTACTGCCTTCTCACATTGCTTGCTAACCTTAAGGTCATCTGATATGATTACCCCCAGGTCCCTTTCCTTTTTTGTTGTTGTTACTACCTCCCCCATTGTGTATTCTTCCCCTGGGTTCTTGTTTCCCAGGTGCATTATTTTGCACTTCTTTGCATTGAATCCTAGCTGCCATACTTCTGACCATTCCTCCAACCTTGCCAAGTCCCTTCTCATCCTTTCCACGCCCTGTGTATCAACCCTGTTGCAGATCTTTGTGTCATCTGCAAAGAGGCATACTTTTCCTTCAGTCTCTCTGCAATGTCACTTATGAAGACATTAAAAAGGACTGGACCCAGTACTGAACCCTGCGGTACCCCACTAGTAACCTCTCTTTCTTCAGAGTGGACTCCATTTACAATTACCTTCTGTGTCCTGTTGTCCAGCCAATGTTTTACCCAGGCTACCACCCTGGGACCCACTCCCAAGCTGGTTGATTTGACTATTAATCTTTTGTGTGGGACTGTGTCAAATGCCTTGCTAAAGTCTAGGTAGGCCATGTCCACAGCCCTCCCTGGTCTACTACTTTGGTCACCCAGTCAAAGAAATCTATTAGATTCGTCTGACATGACCTTCCGCTCCTGAACCCATGCTGCCTTGGGTCCTGGCCCCACTGGCCTCTAGGTACTCAACTATTCTTTCCTTCAGAAGTGACTCCATCACTTTCCCTACCACAGAGGTCAGACTGACAGATCTGTAGTTTTCTGCCTCTGTCTTGGTCCCACTTTTGTGAAGGGGAATCACATCCGCCTTCCTCCAGTCCCTGGGTACCACACCATCCTCCCATGATTTATTAAAAAGAGTTGCCAGAGCCGGCCTGTCAGTGCAGCGGTGGGATTTCCGCTTGCGATGCCGGCGACCCGGGTTCGGGAATGGATCCGGGTCGTCGGAGGGCCGGCAGGGAGTAGGATCGAGCGTCCACTGGACAGCTCTCCTTCTCCGGGGGGAGGGTGTGGGTAGCGCTGAGCGCTGGGAACTCCTGGCGGAGGCCGGGAGTTCTCACGCAGCCGACGCTGACGTGGGGGGGAGGAGGAGGCGGGGCAGACGCTGGCGTCATTGCACATCCCCGCCTCCTCTGGGGAGAAAAATGGAAAAGAAGGCGGGCAGGACCACCGTAGGCTGAAGCCCTCCCCGGAGATCCACGCATCACCACCACCGCTGCGGGACCCCAACCAGTCACAGTTCCGGGGTCATGAAGGTGGCCTGCAGCCCCACCCTCTGGGGGGTAAGCCGGGGGTGACCGAGGGTCCTCTGCAGCTATAGGCGGTGGTTGAGGTCTCCGGGGGGCCGTGACCAGGGCGGAGGAAGTAGACGGTGGTCCAGCCAGAATAAAGGGCAACTAAAAAAAAAAAAAAAAAGAGTTGCCAGTGGTTTCACTACTTCCCCCCTTAATTCTTTTAGAATTCTGGGGTGAATTCCATCAGGCCCCATTGCCTTCAGTTTTAGGAGTCCTTGCAGAACCTTTTCTTCTGTGAAAGGACTGGGATTGGCCCCCCTATCAAGAGTGCTCCTGTTAATTGGATTAGGCACTTCCCCCTCCTCTTTTGTGAATACTGAGCAGAAATATTCGTTCAGTATCCCTGCTTTTTCACTGTCCCCCTCTGCCCACCCACCGTTCATTCTATTCAGCCTCACTATCCCTCCCTTTGTCTTTCTATGCTCGCTGATGTACCTATAAAAGGTTTTATCCCCTTCTAACTGAGTTGGCTATCTTTCCTCAGTTTGGGCCTTTGCTATTCTGACTTCCTCCTGCTTCCTTCTGCCTTAACTGGTACACGCTCTGTCCTGTTTTTTCTGTGTGTCCATATACTCCGAATGCTATCTTTTTCTTCCTGACTTTCACAGCCACCTCTTTTGAGAACCATAGTGGCTTTTTCTTTCATTTTGATTTGTTTATTTGCTTCACACAAAGGCTTGTTGCCTCTGTGATGGCAGTTTTGATGATTTCCATTGTTGCTCCACACCTCCTTCTAGCCTATTTGCTAGTGCTTTGAGGCACTCTCCCATCTTGCCAAAGTCAGCCCTCCTGAAGTCCAGTACCCTCACTTTTGTATGGCTTGACTCTGTAGCTGAGTTTAACGTGAACCACACTGTTTGATGGTCACTTGTTCCCAGATGGCAACCCACTTCTAGATCTGAGATCCTCTCACTGCCCCAGTTTGAGAGTACGAGGTCTAAGATCGCTCCCTCACGAGTGGGTTCTGAAACTAGCTGTCTGAGGCCTGCCACCTGTAGGGCATCAAGAATGGCCCTGCTCTTGGATGTGGCTGCAGCAAATGTGCTCCAGTTAACATCTGGCATATTCAGGTCTCCCATTAACAGTATCTCCCCTTTCTCTGCCATTCTAAGAATGCCTTCTGTCATATCCTTGTCCATTCCTTCCCCCTGACATGGGGGTCTGTACACAACCCCTGTGCAGATTGTGGTGCTCTTTCCAGTCCCCAAGGTGACCCACAGTGCCTCCTCTCCTCCCTGTTTACTCTTTTGTTCAGTTGCTTTTATCCCTTCCTTTACATAGAGAGCTACTCCTCCCCCTCTTCTCCCCTGCCTTCTCTCCTGTAGGTTATGTACCCTGGTATGTTAACATCCCAGTCATGGTTCTCTGTGTACCATGTTTCTGTGACTGCTACGATATCCAGGAATCCCTTCCATCAAGGCCACCAGCTCAGGGAGCTTGTTGCCCAGACTACGGGCATTGGTACTCATTACCCTCCAGTTCCTGATGGCCTAACTCCTTTTTGCCCCATCCCTGTCCTTCTTGCCTTTGTCACCTTCTCCATTTACCCCTGCCCTTCTCCCTATTGACACCTCTATGTTGGTGTTTACCGCACTTACTACCGTGATTTTTTTGGGGGAAGGATTTCCCTGCTCCTTTCCAGTGCCTCCCCCCTTGGCTAGTTTAAATGCTTGCCAATGAAGCATTTAAACCTATCACCTAGGATCCTGGTTCCCCTCCTGGACAGATGCAGCCCATCATGCCAGTATAGGCTTGCATCACTCCAGGTGGACCCCCAGTTCCCAATGAAGCCAAATCCCTGAGCTCCACACCAGTTTTTCAACCACTGATTGAATCCCATGGTGCGGAACACCCTAGCCTCTCCTATGCCATAGATGGGCAGCACCTCCGAGAAGGTTACCGTATGCATTACTTGTCTAAGGCCCTCCCCAATTCCACAAACTCTTCCTGCACTTCTCTAATCCCTTTCTTAGCCAGATCATTTGTCCCTAGGTGGACAATGACATCCAGCTCTCTCCCTGTGCAGCTGCTCCGCAATCCTGAGGATCCGCCTCCCTGTCCCTCCAAGTCATGGTGCCAGGCAGGCACCTTACCTCCTCTCCCTTCCTCCCCAGTTCTACCTTCCTAACAATGGAGTCCCCACCAGGAGTTGTTTGGCATAGGAATGTGGAGAGGTACAGCTGGAGGGATGCGCCTGTTCCACCACCCTCACCCTCCCTGAGCCCACTGTGGTCCAACCGCTCCTCTTTCTTGGCAACCTCTGAGGCAACGGCAGTGGCACCTGTGGTCTCTGGATGGAAGAGGAGGTCCCACAAATCCTGGCCAACTCAGCCTGGAGATGAGCAGCCTCCTCCCTCAGCCCAGAGAAGTGCCTGCAGATGGGACAACACCGCATCCTCCAGAACGCCTCCCGGAAGACTGCTGCTCCACAGCCACTGCACTGCACCACTCCCATCATGTCTTATTTCTGGCCCCTTAACTGTTTGCAATCCTTACTCTTTCCTCTGTTTTTTTCTCTCTCTCCTTACTTTCTGCCTGTGTGCCCTTTAAGCTTTGATTGTCCTGTTCTGAGGCAAGAATATCCTATATTTCTCAGAAGACCCTTACTTGCTCAGAGGCAGACCTCCAGCAGCTAGAGGGTCTGGAGAGCTACTCTTGCCCTTCTAGGATGGTGGGTCTTTGGTGGCTCTGTGATCACTCACTTCCTGCTCCCAAACAGGAAGTTCCTGTTGTCAGTCAAATTCTATGCCTACAAAGTAGAACTAGCTTTGGGTGGGGGGTGGAGGGAGGGAAGGAGGCAATCCAGTAGAGAAATCCAGTCACACAGCAGTCCTTTCGCCTGGTGTCTTCTGCCAAGCTACTGGCAAAATCTTTCTAAGGCAGTCTTTAAATGTAGCTTCCTTCTAGCTAAGCCACTCCCCCTACTTACTAGATCTTTCTACAAGTAATTTAAACCTCACAGCTATCTAGTCCTTTCAATCACCTGAGATTTACACCTAGATAACTGTTCAGATAACCATTCAGTTCAGTTAACTCAGACAAACACACACTTTTTTTTTGTTTTGTTTGTTAGTTTTTTTTTTACTCTAAATTAAAGTTCCAAGTACAAGAGTTCTACTTCTTTAGTCCCAGCAGAGAAGTCCAGTCACACAGCAGTCCTTTCTCCTGGTGTCTTCTGCCAAGCTACTCTGATTCAAATAACAGCCCCAGTTAAATCCCACCAAATAGGTTTTAAATCAGAAGAAACAGGCCTCTACAAATGCAGCCTGCTACACAGTGAAACATCAAACAAATGAGCCCACCTATAGCCACCAAAACAGTTTTCAAAATTCCACAGCCCCAAACAATACCCTGCTAGCCCTTAGAAGTGTAGGAAAGAAAGAAATAACATTCTACCAAGTAAAATCCACAAGAAACAATGTAAAACAACAAGACACTACTGTACTGTAACCGATCTAATCCTTTCCTTCTAGTTCCTTCTGAGAAGCATTTGTTAACCCGCCTGACCGAGATTTGTTGCCTTTTCAAAGTCTCCTTTATTTTTGTCCACCTGCTCCCTGATTCCCCTCATTTCCTATCCTACTAGGATGTCCCTGAGGCATTCTCCCATTTTCTTAAAATCACCCTCCTGAAGTCCAGGGCCCCTGTCTTAGTGTGCCTCGATTTTGACCCAGTTCTTTACTGAGCCACACCACGTGATCACTGGTCCCCAGGTGGCCACCCATTGTGACATCAGCAACACTGTCTCCGTTTGTCAGTACCAGGTTCAGTACTGCCTCCCACTAGTGGGTTCCTCAACCAGTTGCCTGAGGAATGCTCCCTTGCAGGGAATCCAGGATGTCCCTACTTCTGTTTGCTGCTACAGCTGGTAGGCTCCAATCCATGTCTCAGCAGACTGAAGTCCCCTACCAGTAATACCGTCCCTTTGTGTGCCATGCTTTGGATTGCTTCCATCATATCTTTATCCACCTATCCATCTTGTGCTGGAGGTCTGAAGATCACTCCTGTGCAAACAGCAGCCCCTTCCCCCCACAGCCTCTGGGGCAACTAACAGTTTGGCGTGGAAAACAAACAGCATGGAGACTATAGACCTTGCAGGAGGCTCTTAATTATATACATGAATGGTGTAGGACTTATAAATTTCTCCTAAATCCAGACAAATGTACAGTAATGCATTTGGGAAGGAAAAACACAGATCAGATCTACAATCTGGGTAGCACTACACTAAGGACAGTAACAGAGGAGAAAGACCTGGGCATACTTATTACAGATGACTTACAGTTCAAGGTCCACTGTAATAATATATGCAAAAAAGCCAACGGTATGCTAAACCGCATAATATGACATATACAGTAAATACAGGTTACTCACCTGTAACAGGAGTTCTAGGAATGGTATATGTTGTTCATCCACACTTATTGGCAGGTTCCTTGCCACTTTAAATCTTGCCGGAAGGTTTTCAAGCTGGCTCCCCCCACCCACCCGGGTGGTAAAACTCTCGGCTCCGCCCCATGACGCCAGATCTGCCCGCTGGAAGCTCAGGTTGTAGGCCGGGCCGGAGGTTTAGGAATGTAGGGATGAAAACAACATATACCATTCCTAGAACTCCTGTTACAGGTGAGTAACCTGTATTTCTAGGGACATGGATATGTTGTTCATCCACACTTATTGGCAGACTCCCAGCAGTTCTCCGGGAGGAGGGAGGCAAGGCGCACACCCCTACTTCAGGGAATAAAGACTGGAGAACCGAGGCCCCAAAACCAGCATCCCGGCGTGACTCAAGGTCGATGTGGTAATGGGTAATAAGGTGTGTGCTGACTTCCAGGTAGCAGCCCTGCAGATTTCCTGGATAGGGACGTCCCTGGAAGCAGCCACTCGATGCAGCAGTATGACGGGTAGAATGAGCCTTATCCTCTGGGAGGCTCCATGCCCGCCAACTTATAGCAGAGATCTATGCAGGAGGTGACCCACCTGCTTATCGTCCGCTTGGCTGCAGGTCTGCCAGGTGCGCTTCAGCGTAGGTGACAAACAGCTGGCAACCTCTCCCCTGGGCCCTCAGCCGTGGCGCCTTTATAATAAGCGAGCGCCCTTCTAGGGTCCAAAGTATGGAGCCTGTATTCGGCCTCCGAGGTGTGATTGGGGTAGAACACCGGCAGAGTCAACACCTGGTTAAGGTGAAACTCCGACACCACCTTCGGAAGGAATTTCGGTTGGGGGCGCAGGACAACCTTGTCCCTGTGGAAGACCAGGTAAGGAGACTCAATGCAAAGCACCTGGAGTTCTCCCATCCTTCTGGCTGACGTGATAGCCACCAAGAAGGCGGTCTTCCACGACAGGTGAGAGAGATCACACCTGTGCATTGGTTCGAATGGCTTGCCCATGAGCTTTGCCAGTACCAGCAGTAAATCCCACGGAGGTGGAGGTTCTCGCACCGGAGGGAAATGTGATCAAGGCCTTGAAAAGCGCCAGACCACCTTCTCCCTGCGCACCGACTGCTCCCCGCCCGCGCCGTAAGCAGAGATGGCTGCCAGGTGCACCTTTAGGGTCACGACCTAAGCACTTGACTAGAAAGGGACCATAAATAGTCCAAAATGCTTGCCAAGGAACAGGAGGAAGGGTCCAAGCCCTTACTTCTGACACCAAATGGAAAACCTCTTCCATTTGAAGGCATAGCATTTCCTGGTCGACTTCCTACGGACGCCTCAACAACATTGAGGACCTCGTCCGAAATACCTAAAGCCTGGAACTCTAGCCGCCAGGAACCAGGCCGTCAGGTGCAGGGATTGAAGGTCCGTGATGGAACACCTTCCCTGATGGACTGAGAGCAGGTCCGGGTGAGCTGGAAGCTGCCTCGGAGCCTGGAGCTGAGGCTGAGGAGATCTGGTACCAGAACTGGCAGGGCCAGTCTGGGGCTATCAGAATCACCGCGCCTTGTCCCTCCTTGTCTTGAGAAGCACCTTGTGAATCAAGGGAAATGGGGGAAAGGCGTAAAAGAGGCCCGGGGTCCACAGCCTCGAGAAGGCATCCCCATGCAGCGAGCCCTGCTGAAGGGGGCGGGCATGAAACAGCCTCAGCTTCGCATTCTCCCTGGAGGCAAACAGGTCCACCTGAGGTGTGCCCCAGTGGGAGAACAGATCTTGTACTACCTCCGGCAGGAGAGACCACTCGTGAGATGCAGCCCCTATCCGGCTCAGGGCATCGGCCAGGGTGTTGGAGGCTCCTGCCACATGAATGGCTAGGAGATCCGCCTCAGGCTGCGAGACGAGTGACCAAATGCGGAGAGCTCCTTGCATAGAAGCATGGAGCGCATCCCGCCTCTGGCGGTTCAGGTAGTACATGGTCGGGTATTGTCCGTCTGGACCTCGACCACTTGACCCCGGAGAAACAGAGCAAAGGCGGTGAGAGCTAGGCGGACCGCCGGAGCTCCAGCAGGTTGATGTGGCATCGGGACTCCCGCTGGGACCAGAGGCCGTGCACTGTGTTCCCCAGATGGGCACCCCAACCCATCAGAGAGGCATCGGGTCAGAGAGACCGCTGGCTCGAGGCGGACAAACGGGATGCCCTCCTGCAGATGGGATGGAACGGTCCACCACTGGAGCGTTCAAATCTCCTGGGTCACTATCACTAGCTGGTCCAATGGATCGCATGCTATGACCACTGGCTGGCCAGTCCCCACTGAAGGGGGCGCATGTGCCAGCGTGCCCAACGGACCACGCTGGTACAGGCCGCCATGAGACCCAGGAGGCGCAGGAAGTCCCGGGCAGGGCGCGATTGCCCAACCAGAAATGATTGGGCAAAGGAGGTAAGAACCTCGGTCCTGTCCGCCAGGAGCCGTGCCTTTGCTCGAAGAGAGTCGAGCTCTGCCCCGATGAACAGGATCACCTGCTTCGGCTCGAGTTCCGACTTGGCCTCGTTGACGAGAAGGCCGACTTGAGAGCAAACCTGGAGGGCCAGATCTCTGGACCGCCTCCCCTCCCGCCTGGAGGGGCTGCTATCAGCCAATCGCCCAGGTAAGGGTACACCGGACCCTCGGCGCCAGAGAATGCTGTCACCACTGCCATGCATTTGGTGAAGACCCTGGGAGCTGGAGATAAGCCAAGGGCATGGCTTGGAACTCAAGAGGGATCCTTCCTCAAAAGCGGAGGAATCTCCGGTGACGGACGGATAGGACGTGAAAGAACGCTGGCCTGTAGGTCCAGAGAGCAGAACCACCCGTGTTCCAGAGATGGTATTATCTGCGCCAGAGTGACCATTCTGAAGGTCCGAGACCTTAGGAACTTGTTCAGTCGTAGGTCGAGAATGGGGCGCCAGCCACCCATCCGCTTCGAACCAGGAAATACCGAGCACAAACCTCGGGTCTAAAGGGGGTCCTCTACTCTCCGTGATCACCTCCTTCTGGAGGAGGAGGACATGTCGGCTCGATGAGCCGCCAGTGAGGCTGTGGACTCCGAGGCCCCGAGGTGCGATGGCTCTGAAGGGCGGGGTCTGCTCGAATTCTAGAGGTAGGCCTTTTCCCACCACCTCCAGTACCCACCTGTCCATGGAAACAGTGGACCAGGCGGAAAGGAAGTGTCTGAGCCATCCCACCACGGGGGGGACCAGGGGTGAGGTGACAGGGATGGGGGCGACACCCCTCAGCCCGTCACCGGGCAGGCTTGGAGGAGGGACCGGCCGAGGGACCTCCTGGGCCTTTACCTCCCTGCTTCCTGTTGGAGGAAGCCGACGGCTTGGGTTTGGGATACCAAGCTCGAGCCTGCTGGCCCTGACGTTGCTGGGCCGGGCGCGCCGCGGGCGCAGAAGGACGAAAGGGCTTAGGCTGTGGCTTGCGGCCTTTGTCCTTCTGAGCGGAAGAGACCGAGTCCAAGGTAGCATTGGACTTCTCGATCCTCTGCAGGTGACCTTCCACCCCAGGGCCGAAGAGGTCAGTCCCCAAAAAGGGAACATCCGCCAACTTGTGCTGGGTATCTGAGGTAAAGGTGGATATCCTCAGCCAAGCCCGACGACGCATGGCCACTGCGGCCGCCACAGACCTGGCACATGAGTCCTCGATGTTCAACGCAGTCTGAGCTGCTGTTTGGCCACTGCCCTGCTCCTGGTCCCGCACCTGCCTGACCATAGTCTGCAGATCTGGCGGAAGATGAGGGACAACCTCATCCAGGGAGCCCAACAGGCGTGAGAAAATGTGCCATGAGGACGGCCGAACTGGCCTGACGAAGGCCGAGAGAGGACGAGCATAGACTTTCGCCCGCATAATCCAATTTCTTGGATTCCTTGTCGGGAGGTTTGTCCACATCCTGATGCCTCGCACGCCGGAAAATGCTATCGGTAACCAGCCCTCGGCCGAGGGGTGTTCAAAACCGGACAGGGAACCAGTAGGACCGTGACATTTCTGGCCAACCTGGCCGAAGGCGAGGGCAGGAAGCAGGACACTGCCAAAGTTCCAAGGCCGACCCACTATGGCTTCGCCAACCGAAAGGCCTCTAGGAGAATCCCCGGTCCAGAATCTCCGTGAGGGATACCTGGCCCATTTAGAAATGGGTTCAAGCTTCATCCCGTGGACTCGAGATGAGTCGGGCAACCCTAAGAAGGACGAAGGGCTGTCGTCCACTGACTGTTCTCCAAGGACTCCAAGTCCATGCGCTTGGAGAAGAGGGAGGAATCATCATCGGACCTCAGAAGAGTCCTCAAAGAGCTGCCTCGCTCGAGCCACCCTCCACCTGCCGAGGTTTATCGGGAGTGAGGGTGACAGACAGCCTATGGGGCAAACCCAAGGCCGACCGAGAATTTTCGGTCGGAGCCCCAACTAATGGCTGTGGAGGTGGAGGTTCCACCAGAATCGGTGGGGCAGCTGGAATTGGCCGAACAACCGGCCTGAGAACAGGCCCCGGCTACAACGAGGGGTTGTTTCGGCTGCTCCGGTGACAGCCACTTAATGGCCGGGGAAGACGACTGGGTCGGCTTATTCCCGGTCAAAAGGAGCTGTTGCCACATGAGTTTCTCATACTTCCGATGCAACTTGCGCCGAAGCCTCCCCTCGTCCGAGGAAGAGGAAGAACGGCGCGGCGCTGGGCCAGCGCGGTGCCGAGACCGAGACCGCCTATGGTGGCGGATCGGGTTGGATCGCGAGGATGTCCAAGACAGAGACGAGAGTCTCGACTAGGCCGAGGAAGGTGAGGAGAAGTGACGGAATCAGCACTCCTCGCTCGGACGATCCCACCTGAAGTCTGGAACCGGAGGCACGGACGAGCCGACGGGATCCTCAACTCCCACCGGGGAATCGGGAGAGGGATTCTCAGCTTCTCCAGTCGACAACCCGCCTAACGGGTCGAAAAAATCTCGCTGCCGACGGGAGTCTCGGTCAACTGGCCTGGCCGGGGACACCGTGAAGCCAGTGGCCGAAAGCTGAGGTCGACGTAAGTCGACTGTCAATAAGGAGGGGATCTTTCCCACTCCCAAGAGGCCGCCGACGGAGAGACTTACTTTTGCTCTTTTTGGACCTGGAAAAAGGTCCCGAAGAAGTTGGACCCTCACCTTTGGTCGAGAGGGTCAGACAAAGCTCCTTAAAAGAAGCCGAGTACGAGGCACCGAGAGAGAGCGGGACAAATGCCGCAGCCGAGGTAGAAGCGGCCCGCGCCGCCTCCTCTTCGAGGGCGATCATCTGCTCGAGCTGATCCGCCGAGCCCGCCGCCGCGGACACCGCCAATCGGGCCTCTTTAGATTTCACCGGTGGAATTCTTTTCTCGGGGCGCCCCAGTTGTAATCAGGCAGCATGGTCTTCAGGGACGAGGGTCGAAAGGAAGAGCACAAGTCGCAGGCTCCGCGGGTCGTGTCAATGCCCAGGAGTGCGCACGTGAGTGCGGATCCATCTCTAGACATCTTCTGCCCGCAAGGGCACCTCCGAAAACCGGGAGTCGATTTGTCCATCGCAGCTTTAGGAGAAGACCAAGTCTTTTTAGCAAAACTTTTGATTTCAACTTTCAAGAATTAGGAACTAGTCTTAAAACGAGGCCGCTAAGGAGGAACCTGAGCTTCCAAGCGTAAGGAAGATCTGGCGCCATGGGGCGGAGCCGAGGTTTTACCACCGGTGGGTGGGAGGAGCCAGCTTGAAGACCTTCCTCGCAAGATTTAAAGCGGCAAGGAACCTGCCAATAAGTGTGGATGAACAACATATCCATGTCCCTAGAACTAGCAGAAACAGAGAAGTAATGGTTCCCTTGTACAGCTCTCTGGTAGGGCCTATTCTTGAATACAGAACCGAGTTATGGTCTCCATACCATCAAAACAAAATTAAAATGCTTGAAAAGGTACAAGAGAGCTACCCGCTCCATAAAAGGTATGGTAGATAAAGATTCCAATACTAGGCTGGGAGTAATGAACTTGTTCCCTCTGGAATTTAGGAGATGGAGAGGGACATGTGCTTGCTGTTCAAAGCACTGGATGATCAAGATCTATGGGAAAAGCTGGGACTGGAATTTGGAGTCAACCATTTAATACCAGAGCCCATACACTACAGCTGAGGGGGGAGAAATACAGGACATGGAAGCACAAAATGTGGTTCAATCAAAGATGGTAGCCAAATGGAATGAGCTATCTGAAGATGTGGTAGGCAGTCCATCTATTGAGTCCTTCAAATTAAAACTGGACGAGTTATTCAGACTTTAGTAACATGGCAAGCATTATGGCGAAAGTCTGAAGAGCTCAGTATTAACCTATGATACCTCAGCTCCTCCCTGCCCTTCCTGTAATTCTGTAGCTTTTATGTTGTCCCTGAGATAAAGAGCCACTCCTCCCCCTTTTTTACCTACCCTGCCTTTTCTGAACAGAGCATATACCCTGGTATGGCTACATCACAGTCCTGGTTTTCATTGCACTGGGACTAGTGCTTTTATTCTTCATCACTTCACTCAGTTACATAGAAGCAGGATCCTTGTCCACTAGAGTTGATCTGCCATTGCTGTTCAACCCTTTGTTTATATCTCAATCCTCTGTTTGCGATATCATAATTTTTCCATTGCAATAAACTGTGATGTCACAGAGAATTACGACTAAAGCAAAGGATGAAGCAGCAGACACAGATGAACTCTAGGGGACTAAGTATCCCGTTTCCGTCTAAAGTAACCTGTAACTTAAGGACAAAGGGAAGAGGAATGCAAACACTATATAAAATGCACAATGAATTTATTTTAATATTATGTTTTTTAAAACTCTCTTAAAACTAACAAAATCACTAATTTTCACTTTATTTTGTATCAAGGTTAAGGATGGTTCAGACTTCTAATGGAACTACTTAAGATTTAATGCAACTACAGTGCAACTAAGGCAATAGTATTTGGCTCCCAAGACTAGCTTATGTGCTAAGTTATTGATCTTGTAACTGAGACCTTAGACATCAATTCTACTGAGAAAATTCATGTATTTAAATATCTGAGGCAATAGCTTGATACTCACTCACAGTCAGAAAGCAAACTGATCACATCCTAGTCACAGGGGGCTCAAGCTCAACTTTCTCTACAGGTCCAAATGCTCCCTCAGTGCACATGCCAGTAAACATGTGGTTTCCTACTTCTTGCTCCACACAGCTATGAAGTACATGCTTGCACTGCGTATCTGCTGTGCTCTACTTTTTAACGCCAAAGATGAAGTCTGACTGAGGTAGAAAGGCCTTTCCATATTCTGCTCTGTAGTCCCCAAGTCAAGAAAACTTTAGGCTCTAGGGACCAGATATTCAAACCTTGCCCACTGGGCAAAGTGTCTGTCCCTGTTTGCCTAGGTTTGCCCATGGGCACAATATTCAAAGGGGGCTTTTTCCTGCACCAACAGGGTTATCGCACACAAAAATCCCATAATGTATGCAGTGGACAAAAGGAGTGGTGGGGACAGTAACACTGGCGCAGCACGATATTCAGCACATTTGTGCTGTGCAAAGGGGTTAGTACAAGTCACTTTGCGCAGTGCAAATACCGCCGATCAAAACCCTGACTTACTCTGGGAAACCCTAGTGGCCACCGGAGCCACTGCAGCCAGCAAGCAGGTTGGTGGTTAGGAAAAATACCCACCCATAGTGTCTACTGGCATTCCCGTCCACCAATTGCCATCCTTGGTAAAGGACAAAATGTCCCTGGTGTCCAGTGGTCCCCCCACCCTCTGATCGTTGTCCCCATTGTCATTTCAATGATCCCTGGTGCCTAGTGGTCCCCTGTCCTCACATCTCCAGCCCTGTTGTTAGTTGAAGTATCCTTGGCACCTAGTGGTCCCCTCCCCACTCATCGATTGCCAGCCCCGTTGTGCAATGTGCAATCTCTGGTTTCTAATGACTCCCCCCACCCTCCAATCGCCATCCCTGTTATCATATGTGCAATCCCTGCTTCCTAGCTGTCCCTCCCACCCTCCAATCACCAGCCCCATTATTTTATGTGCAATCCCTGGTGCTCAGTGGTCCCCCATTCTCTTCTGCCAGCCCCATCTATGTCCAGTATTCTCTGGCATCTAGGGGCCCCCCCTGCACTACTGGCTCCGACAAACCAATCACACCAACCTCCCCCTTACCTTACAATGGTGCTGCAGATCCCATACAGCGATTGGCACAGCCCTCCTCACACCCCCCTTGGCCACCCTCTAATGGAACGACAGGAAGTGCGTGTCCTAAGTACAGTACAGTACAGGGTGCACATCCCCTGTATAGTACAGAGCACGAGCCCCCAGTATAGTACAGTGAGTGCGGCCTGTGTGCTGCATAGGAAGCATGCTCCATGTGCAGTACACAGGTCGTAGTACAGGCCATGCCCCCCATACAAAACAAGGGACGCACACCCTGTACTGCACATTGGAAGTGCATGCCCTGTTGTTCCATTTGGCAGCCAGCCAAGGAGGTATGAGAAGGGCTGTGCCAGTCGCTGTATGGGATCTGCGAAATCGGCATAATGTGGGGGGTGGCAGAATGGAGTTTGTTTTGTGTTGGCAGTGCAGGGAGAGCCACTAGATGCCAGGGAATAACTTGGGCATAGACAGGGCTGGCGATCGAGAGTGAGGGAACCACTAGGCACTAGGGATTGCACATACAGTAACAGGGCTGGCAATCAGAGAGTTGGGGGGACCACTAAGCACCAGGGATTGCACATATGATAACTGCTATGGCAACTGGGGTTGGGGGTGCCACCAGACACCAGGGAATAAATGTCTTGCACAGCAGTGGGCAATGAGGGCAAGGATGGAGCCAGTCGCAGGGGCACAAATGGCCCCTTAACGCCTTGCATGTCCCTGGGATCATTTGCATGTGGTTGTCTGAATATTGCGCTGGGAGCTACCAGTGCTATCGTGTCTGGTGGCGCTGTTCAGCATCCATATCGGGGCAGCACTACTCAGCTTAGCGACGTGCCAATATGCCCCTATATTCAGTCGGATGGTGCTGGTGTGCTACCCAACTGAATACAGCATCCACAGGGTGGCAGGTAATGGGCAAGTACAGCACAAAGCTTTACACTCCACTTTACCCATTTTTGAATATCAGGCCCCGAGTATCTCTCCCACCACCCGATAACCTCCTTGCATCTGTTTTGGTTCCATGTCTCCCTCACCCTGCCCCTGTACATGATGTATCATTAAGACCCTTGTTTAATATTACTGCTAGTCCACCTAAGCTGCTCTGTACTGAATCAGGGTTTTAAATAGTTGGTATCGAATCGCAGTTTGCGAATCAAACCGGCTGCTTGCACAATCCATTTTCACTTTGGCATCGTAAAAAAATGCGATGCATTTTCTGTGACCCTCCCCCTCTACTCTCAGCCCCGCCCATGTCCTCAAAGACCTCACCCACATAAACAATTCAGTCTACAGTAGTGCAGAGTACCACCGATTGTATCCTAGCAGTTTCACCTCCGTGGCCCCGAATGCCGGCAATCGCTCCCAGTGTTGCTCTGCTATCGCAAAGCACTACTGGGAGCAATTGCCAGTATTCGGGGCCACGGCGGCAAAACTGCTAGGATACGATCGGCAGCACTTTGCACTACTAAAGACTGAATTACTTATGTGGGTGAGGTCTTTGGGGACATGGGTGTTGAGCCTGGTGAGACAATGGGTGGAGGAGGATGTTGGCATTCATGGGATCGAGAAGTGCAGCTAGGGAGTAAAGTGTGTACTCACCAGATAACTCTGTTAGTTGCCCCCTCTACCTTGTTTGTTGCCTAATGTACCCTCTGTGTTGCTGTCCCACCTAAATTGTTGCTCTATAAATGTATGCCCAGGCAAGAATTGTTAAGCACGGGGGGAAAACAAACAGCAGCACTGACTGCTGCATTAATTTGCATGCTTGCTTACAAAACAGCACAAAAGTGAAAATGATGCCCTTGACACAGAAAAAAAGTTACCCTTCAAAAATAAATGTATAAATGTGTAAAAATAAATGTGGGGGATGGTGGCCCTACAGGGGGACCTGGAGGTTCTGGAAAGATGGTCTAGAAAGTGGAAGCTGAGGTTCAATGCAGGGAAATGCAAGGTACTCCACCTGGGGTCAGAAACCCAGGCCAAGTGTACACCCTGGGGGAATGCTACAAGTCTCGATGGCTGAGAGGGACCTGGGGGTGGTGGTGGATGTCAAGATTAACAACTCGGAGACTTGTAGGAGGGCAGCAGCCAAGGCCAACAGGATGCTGGGATGCATCGCTAGGGGGATCACCTCCAGAAGGAGGGAAGTGATACTCCCTCTGTATAACTGCTTGGTGAGACCACACCTTGAGTACTGCGTGCAGTTTTGGAGGCCACACTTAAAGAGGGACATTAAACTCCTGGAGAGGGTCCAGAGGAGGGCAACCAAAATGATTTGGGGCTTGGGGGACAGGACCTATGAGGAGAGGCTCAAGAGCTAAATATGTACACATTGGAAGAGAGAAGGGACCGGGGGGACATGATAGAGGTCTTCAAGTACATGAAGAGGGTAAATAGGGAGGAACAGTCAGGGTGCTTCAAGGAAGGAGGAGGGGCCACTAGAGGGCATGGGTGGAAGCTGAGGGGAAGATTCAGGGGAGAAAGGAGGAGGTGCTACTTCACTGAGAGGTTGGTGGAGCCATGGAATGCACTGCCTAGGGTCTGGTGGAGGCAGAGACGGTGGAGGGTTCAAGAGGGCTGGGACAGGTACAGGGAAGGGTTCTGGAAGCAAAATCCAATGCAGCAAGAATATCCGGAACTGGGAAGGAGAAGCCAGAGAAGGCGGCAGCAAGGTCAGCACCCAGGGTGGGGGCTGACCAATCGAGCAGACCGAAAGACCATTAGGCCTATTCTGCTGGCATTTTAGTGTGTTAGTATTGCTTACATGGTGTATGTGTTCCTGCACACCCTTGTGGGCTACCTTATACCGCTCAACCTTTGATCTACTGAACAGAGGGACACCGGCATTCAAAATGAGAGACACTAACAAAGATAAAAGCAGTAGTATTGTTAGTTGGCACTCGATGTAATCGAAGGTTGAGAGCTATGGTTGGGGGCGGGTTGTGGCAGGTGGTTCAGATCTTTAGTTTCTGGCACAGGGGCCGTGGCTGGGGAAGCTGCCGAGGTGGGTGAGGGTTTTGGCAGCTACTCTAGTTTGACAAAGGGGACGTGGGTGGGGTGGGTGGTTGGCCACTGAGATGGGTGGGAGGAGGGTTTTAGTGGTTCTGGCAAAGGGGACAAGGGTGGGGAAGTTGTGGTACTGGTGTGTGTGTGTGTTGTGGGGTACTGAAACAGATCACGCCAAGACAGAAGTGATTATAATGACAGTTTTTATTAAGGTTTCAGTATTTAAGCATTTTTTATTTTGCTAATCAAACTGAGGCATGTGCTATTCAATTTTACAACTGATTAGTAGAAAGTGCTAGTCAATTTTCCAAGCTCATTTAAAACACTGAGTAACCATGGCTAAGTAATGTACTTGGGTTTTGATTTCTATTTTCCTTGTAAACTGTCTGTTGTATGAAACTGCTCAATGTTGTGCTATGCTATACTGTTGTCTGCTGTTATCCTCTATTAAAATGAAGTGATGCATCTCATGGGGCTATCTCAGTTGGAGAAATTTCACACTAACAAACATGACTGTACTACCATGGTCCAGGGCTTGGGTGACGGGAATATAGGACATGAAAGTCATCTGATGACAGGATCAAAGTGAATGGCCCTCACTGCCCAGGGTCTGGGTGGCACAGCTACCGCTGCCTGGGAACTGGATGATGGAACTACCGGACAACAGCTTTGTTTGCCCCTGGCCTAGGTGACAGGATCACAGGCCGTTTTGTCTTCAATGCCCAGGACCAAGGTAATGCAGGCTTGAGCTGTTGGAACAAGTGAACATCTTTAAATACCTGGGTGTCACCCTAGACAGCTCCCTCTCCTACACACAGCACACTGGCCAAGCTGTAAAAACAGTCAACACCAGGTTAGGACTGCTATACAGGCACCGCTCTTACTTGACTGTTGAGGCCCTCACTCTAGCAGTAAACAGCTCCATTCTTTCCACTGTAGACTACGGCCTTGTCATTTGCAGCACAACCACGCAGCACTGCACTGAAACAAGTAAGAACCATGTTAAACAAGGCCTGCAGACTGGTGCTAAGTGCAGATTCCCTCAGGCATACATGTGATCTTTACACCCAAACAAAGTGGCTAAACTTACAAAGGGAATACAGTACCAAGTCTGCCTCCTTGGGGAAAAAGCCCTATTAGGTCCAACCCTAAAAACCATCCATAAATTACTCAAACCTGTATACAGTTCTCATTGGACCAGGCAAGGCTAGGAACCCATTGCACATTCCATTTTGCTGTAGTGCTCTGGCCCAAAGGACTTTCTCTTATAAAAACCCACTCTGGCTCAGCTAACTCCCGCCAACAAATTGTTCTAAATCATGGCCAAACGAATAACATTTCCCCAAAAATTATTATTTGAACAATCCTTAAAAACAGGTACAATCCCTGCAGAATGGCAGTTGGCCCACATGGCACCAATCTTCAAAAGGGAGAAACATCAAACATTCAAAATGACAGGCTGATCAGTCTTACTTGCGCATGTTACAAGATTCTGGAATCTATCATTAAAGATAAATTGTTACCAATACTAGACAGATGTGACTTGGAACAACATGGTTTCAATAAAGAATAAGCTGTACCACCAACTTTATTATGTTTCTATGAGAAAGCTAGTTCAGCTCTAGATCAGAAAATGCCTTGTGATATCATTTACTTAGATTTCGTAAAAGCCTTTGATCTTACACCACACTGGGCTATTATAATCAAATTACAAAAAATAGACATTGACTTCACTTATATAAATTGGATTAAAAATCAAATGCCAATATTTTACAGATTTACATAAATGCAGGAATTCCAAGTCCATGTGTCATGATTAGTGTTTCCTGAAAATATCATGCTTTTTGGTTTTGTGGTTTTCTTTAAATCAGCATCTGTTAATGTGCTCTGCAGTAACTAACAAGCATTTGTCAATGCCGAACGTTCGCTTGCAGGTATTTGCAGTGGTATTTGGCACTTGGACATGGCTTAAAAATCAGTGACAAGAAGTACAAGCATTTGTCAATGCCGAATGTTGCTTGCTTCTATGTGCTGTTTAGGTATCTGGAAGTCATTGGAGTGCAAATATTGAAAATTCATGAACTTACGAGCGTGCGTAGGAACTGCGCAACGCACGCTTGTAAAACAGTCATTTTAGGAATTTTTTCACCAAATTTTCAACATAGCCATTTTAAGACCTCTGCTCATGAACAGTGTCACTGTGATTTTCTTAATGTGTCCCATACATTGATTTCAAGACACCGACTGCGCCCATTGTGCGCTATACATGGGCAGAAACACATTTTGGGCTGGATGAAAAATGACAGCTGTACTGCTCATAAGGAGGTGTGGTAAAATGGCAATGTTGAAAATCTGTAGTGAAAATATTGAAAATTCGCAAACTTACGAGCGTTGATGTAGGAACTGCGAAATGCCGCGTCAAAAACAGTCATTTTTAGAATTTTCACTAAATTTCAACATAGCCATTTTAAGACCTCTGCTAATGAACAGTGTCACCGTGATTTTCTTAATGTCCCATACATTGATTTGGCACACCGACTGACCATTATGCAGCTACATGACAGAAACACGTTTTGGGCAGGATGTGAAAATGACAGCTGTACTGTTCACAAGAAGGTGTGGTAAAATGGCAATGTTGAAAATCTGGAGTGAAAATATTGAAAATTGCGAACTTACGAGCCTGCATAGGAACTGCGTACGCACGCTCAAAAAACAGTCATTTTGGAATTTTGCACAAATTTTCAGCATGGGGTTTTGGGACCCTTCTCATGAATGATGTCACTGTCATGGCATTATTTGGGCCCAAGGGTGATTTCGTGCAGTGACTGCAAAATCACCCTTCGGCCCGAATAACGCCATGACAGTGACATCATCTGGCGAGAAGAGGTCCCAAAACCCCATGTTGAAAATTTGCGCAAAATTCCAAACATGCCTGAGATATGCAATAAAGTTGGAAAACCCCTATCTAGCCCATTATACAGCTTGCTGGCATTTCCTCAGTTATGGTCGGTTTGAAGGTGCAGACGTGTTCCGGTCCACAAGAGATGCTGCCGAGTCTGGAGGTAAGTATGGGGTGAGGTGGGGTGTGGGGAGGCGAGGGTGTGCAGCGGGAGTGCGGGTTGTGGGAGGGGGTTGGAGAAGCACCGTGGGACCGCTTTTTGATTTACAGGTTTAAAAAAAAAAAGACAGACGACGTGGGACATTTGCCACGCTGGGGTGGGCTCCCAGCATGGCAGAAGGATGGCTGGGGCGGAGCCGACGGGATTGGGCACCCCGGCCGGCAGACGACGAGGGACGCTTGCCATGCTGGGGTGGGCTCCAGCGTGGCAGCAAAGATTTGGGTGCGGACGCTGGTAAGTTTTATGACAGCCGTGGTTTTCTGAAGAGAAGACCAACCGCTGTCATACACAGCACCACGTCCGATTGGTGCAGGATCGTTCGCCTGCTCAATGGAGCAGGGATTGCAGGGAGGGCACACCTCCAAAGTGTCCCATTCTTCCAAGACGCCTTCGCGAGCGCGCCGCAGTTTAACGTGAAACAGTGAAGACATTTGTATGTTTTATCAGTGAGTGATGACATCATTCCTGTCCAGCCTATTGCTGAAGCAATGAAGTCCTTAATTGCCTATAGTAGCTGTTGCACGTCCCAGTCAGAGCAATCTGTAGGGCTAATTGTCTTCACTCCACGTGAGCTACTAACCCATCTGATTTGTGTTTAAAATAGGTTACAAGCTATCATTCTGTTCTCATAAAGAGTTGGTCATTTGTGTTTCAGTGGGTAACTGAAGTGGTTATAAATGAATGTTTGTGAGAAATCTGCTGACTGTATCACAATTGAGTTCTATAACATAAAAACTCTGCATATAATTTTTTGCCCATATAAACCCAAGGTTGTTTAATGGATATAAAATAAATTTAAGTTTCTCAACTCATAGAAGTAGTGTGTCCTTGATGTAGCCTCCATACATATGTTCATATGAGAACAATATTGTTGTTATGTCAGATTGACAACCAGGTGTCTGCCACGCTTTGCTATTTCATCAACATGTACTGTATGAACTCACATAATTCATTTTCTGAGGGATTCTGTGGAAATACATCATGTATTCGTGAAACTACATAGAACGGAAACATAGAAACATAGAAGTTGATGGCAGATAAGGACCGCAAGGCCCATCCAGTCTGCCCATTTCTTTTCTACCTTATAAATGTGCCATCGGCCTTTGCTCTGTCAGTGGCCTATCTATTCATAGTCATTTGTATTGCTCTCTATGCCTATCCCATGCCTGTTTGAAGCCCTGCACTGTATTCATAGCCACCACTTCTGTGGTAAGCCATTCCATGCATCCACCACCCTTTCTGTGAAAAGAATTCCTCACATTCCCCTTAATCGGCCTCCCTCTAATCTCATGCTGTGTCCTCTTGTCCTGCTATTTTTCTTATATTTAAACATGTTAGACTCTTTCACCTTGTTTATGCCCTTAAGGTGTTTGAATGCCTCGATCATATCACCTCTCTCCCTCCATTGCTCAAGGGTATACATATTGAGCTCCGTTAATCTGTCCTCATATGTCTTCTGATGCAGTCCCTGCACCATTTTGGTTGCCCTTCTCTGGACTGCCTCAATTTGGTTAATGTCCTTGTGAAGGTGTGGCCTCCAATACTGCACGCAGTACTCCAGATGGGGCCTAACCAGTGTCTTGTACAGAGGGATTATTACCTCCCTCTTACGACTTGTGATACCCCTACTAATACACCCTAACACCCCCTAGCCTTACCTACTGCTTTAGAAGTCTGCTTGATGATTTTAGGTCATCAGTGATGATGATGCCCAAGTCTCTTTCTTCCTTTGTGACTGCTAGCAACCCTCCCAGCCTATAGGTGGCTTCAGGGTTTCTCTTCCTATGTGCATGATTTTGCACTTCTTTGCATTAAATCCCAGTTGCCACTCTTCTGACCATTCTGCTAGTTTATCCAGATCTCCAACTAGACATACTATATGTTATCCTGATGCCCCTGTCTCTTGCCCTCAGTTGAGGTTACTGCACTCTGCTTCCCTCTTCCACCCGAGTCAGGGCCAATGCCACCTGTTGCCCACCGTTCCAGTCTCCACAGACAGGACTGCTGTGCTCTGCCAAGCCCTAGAGTTCCAGGGCCTCTGTCTCCACAGCTGGGGCTGCTGCACCATGCTACCCTCTGTCCCCACCCTATAATACAAGATAAAAGTGTCTGTTTTTTATTTCGAGCAGCTTGGGTAGTGTACTCAAGGATCTTACTCTGGTGGCAGGGAGTAGCATGGTGCAGCAACCCTAACTGTGGACTTAAGAGGCTCTATGATGCAGCAGGGCACAGTGGTGGTGGAGGCAGAGGACAGCTTGGTACAGAAGTTTTGACTGTGGGTCAGGACACAGTGGGGTATCAGGGACCAGCAGCCCTGACTGTGAGACAAGGTGCACGTGTTGCAGCTGCCCTGCCCATTTGGGGCAGTGCAGGGTGTGGCAAAATCCCCATCTCTTGTTGGCCTTGTGCAGCATAGTACAGGAGCCCCAACTGTGGAGGCAGAGGCCCCGGGACTCTAGGGCTTAGCAGAGTACAGCAGTCCTGTCTGTGGAGACTGGAACAGGGGGCAACAGGTGGCATTGGCCCTGCCTGTGGGGGCGGGGCAGAGGGAAGAAGGGTGCAGCAGCCTCAACTGAGGGGCAAGAGATAGGGGCATCAGGATGACATATAGTATGCCTAGTTACCACATACATGATGTCTTTCCACACAGAATCCATTGGAGAACTGAATTTTGTGAGTTCATATAGCACATGTTCCTGAAATAGCAAAGTGTGGCAGACACCTGATTGTCAATCTGACAAAACAATATTGTTCTCACATGAACATATGTATGGAGGCTACATCAAGGACACTACTTCTATGACTTAACAAACTTTAGATTTATTTTATATCCATTAAACAACCCTGGGTTTATATAGCCAAAATTCAATGCAGCGTTTTGATGTGAAAGAGCTCAGCTATGATACCGACAGGAGATTTCTCACAAACATTCATTTATACCACTTCAGTTACCCACTGAAATACAAATGACCAACTCTTTATGAGAACAGAATGACAGATTGTAAACTAATTTATCTAGTCACAAACCAGATGGGTTAGTAACACTCTTGGAGTAAAGACAATTAGCTCTACAGATTGCTCTGACTGGGAAGTGCAACAGCTACTACAGGTAATTAAGGACTCCTGCTGTAGCAAAGAGCTGGACAGGAATGATGTCATCACTCACAGATAGGGACAGAAAAATCTTCACCGTTTCTTCACTTTTCAGTTACTGCAGAGCACATTAACAGATGCTGATTTAAAAAAAAACCACAAAACCAAACAGCGCAATATTTTCAGGAAACTCTAATCATGAGACAGAGACTCGAATTCCTGTGTTTATTGTAAATCTGTAAAACACTGGCATTTGATCTTTAAGGAGTGACAGCAAAAGACAGCAGAGCGTGCTTGAACGGTTGTTTGTCTGGTGTTGTAGAGACTAGTGGAGTGCCACAGGGTCGGCCCTGGGCCCAGCATTATTTCAACTCTTTATAGCAGATCTTACCAATAAATTAGATGGCTGGGTTTTCAAATATGCTAACGACACTAAATTAGGAGGCCCCTCTTGTACTGACAAGGAAACAGCTGTAATCCAAAGAGATCTGGATAATATTGTCACATGGACGTTATTGGTGAAATGCAACTTAACCCAAGTAAATGAAAAGTAATACTTTCAGGAAAGGATAACAAAACAAAAATTATATGTTCAAGACTCTTCTGCCAAAAGCAAACAATGAAAAGGACTTGGGTATATATATTACAGACGATCATAATACTTATATGCAAACCACAGAAGCGATTAAAAAAGCAAGAATAATATGGAGCATAAAAAGAAATATCACATCTAGGGATAATGGAGTTAAGATGCCCATTTTAGGCTTATGTCCACCTTCACTTGAGTTTGCTTGTATGGAATCCTTTTAAGAAGAAAATAAACAGTATTGAAAAGTCCAAAGAAATTTTACAAAAACAATAAATGGATTTAGAGAAAAACTATGAGGAGAGGCTAAAATCAGGATTTGATGTCATTAACTACCAGACGAACACGAGGAGATGTACTACTCATGTTCGATATTATGCAAGATCCAGTACTATGAAATGAGATAAACATTAGATTTGAAGAAGGTCAAATGGAAACTAGAGGTCATCCCCTACAAATGTTCAGAATAAAATTTCTACATAATCAACTAAAGTATTTTTACACATCAAGGGTGGTTAATGTGTGGAACAGTCTGCCACTGGAAGTTGTGATAAGTAAGACAAAAACTGAATTCAAAAGGAAACTTGATAATATTATTTTGACTAGGGGTTGTCCTAAGTATTTCTGAGTTTCAACTAACAGGAGCAAAAATGGGCTATGCCTTGTAGCTCCTGACAAATCCTTAGTATGAACCCTTAGTATCCTAAACAACTCCAAACTCAGGCCATTCAAAAGAGACCTTAAATGGCACCTTTATGACTGAGGGAGATGCGACTGCTTGGACTAAGACCCCCCCCCCCCTTTTGATTTCTCACTCCTCCTCGCTTCCTCCTCCCTGTAGCATGGGTATGATATCCACTACCACTATTCTTGCTCCACTCACTGCCACTTGCACTACTGCCCTGCCCTATCCCTAGTACAGACTCTCAATTCCATCCCATACCCCCCTTCTTTCCTTTTTCCTAATTACCTCCCTCTTCCAAACCAGCCCTACCAATCAGCCTAGCACTTATGTTTTTACTTACCTTGCCTCTCCCCCTATGTCTTTCCCTTCTCTCCCTTTCCCGTATCTATACTCCATCCACTGCCCCCGTTCGCCACTCTCCTGTTGTATCCCTACTACTAATCTTGATCTACCTCCTCCCCCATTCCATCTCCATCTATCCCGTCCTACTCCTTTCAACCTGCTGCTCATACTAGGATTGTACAAAATTCCTCACCTCTTCTCTCTCTCCTCTCCCACCCCTATCCAGACTCCCCACCATCCTCCCCTCAAGTTCCCTCTCCACTGCCCCTTCCGCCCCCTTGCACATGAATCCTCTTTTCACTTTTTGCCAGAATTGTCTGTCGTGGTAATACTTTTAGCTAACATAATTGCAGCCTTGTGTTATTGTATTAGTGTTTATTGCCACCTGATCCTGTTATCTTCCATATTCTGCTTTATTGTTGTTCCTATATAAAAATTCCAACATGTTGCTGCACCATTCACTGTAATTGCGCTACCTGTTTGTTCTCACTCTGATGTGGGACTTGCAAATGAGCATCTAGCTCAAAGGTTGTAATCAGAGACACAATCAAGTAAATGGAATTTCAGAACATGATCCTGACTGCCAGGCCCTGGGCAAAAGGATTGCAGGATGGCAGTTTCTACACAGGACCTGGGTGATGGTATCATAGGACATGCCATCACTGATTTCGGCCTGGGCAACAGGATCACAGAACATAGTGGTACCTGCTCAGAGCCTGGGCAATGGTATCACTGGACATGGTAGTCCATTCCAGAGGGCTGAGTTATTGGATTGCAGAACACGGTGGTCTCTACCCTGGGTATGGGCATGGACCTCTCTACATGGGGCCTGAGCAATGGGATCACAGGGCAAGGCCCTTACTGCCCAGGGTTTTGGCAATGAGATCAAGGGACAGAGACCCCACAGCCAGAACCTACGTTACTGAATTTCAGAAAATGGCCCTCACTGTTTGCACAATGAGGTCATGGACGTAGCAGTCACTGCCCTGGTCCTGGACTTTGGGATTGCAGGATGTGGTTTTCACTTCCTGGGCCTGTGCGACTGAATCACAGAACATGACAGTCCCTGGCCAGGGTCTGGGCAACAAAACTGAAGGACATGGCCCTCAGTGGCTGAAGTCTTGGAATGGGATCACAAGCCCTAGCCACTATTACCCAGGACCTGAGCAGTGAGATCACAGGCCACGGTCTTCACTGCCTGCAGCATGACCTCTGGTATTGCAGAATATACAGTAATTGTCAGTGTCTGTGGCCTGGGCAATGGGATGCAGGACATGACCGCCACTACATGGGGCCTGGGTAACAGGATCACATGACAGGGAAACCACTGCCTGAACCTAGACTACTGAATCTCAGAATATGGCCCTCACAATCTGATTGCAAGACTTGGCCCTTACTGCACAAGGCATGGGAGAATGAGATCATGGGACATGGCCCCCACTACACGAAACTATGCATGGAATCCCAGGACATGGCTCCCACTGTTTGCATAATGGCAACACAGGACATGGCAGTTAAGATCAGCAGCTAGGACACTGGGATCGCAGCATGTGGTTATTGCCACCCTGAGCCTGTGCAACTGCATCAAAGGACACCCTGCCTGGGGCCTGGGCAGTGAGACAGCAGGACATGATCCTCACTGGCTGAGATTCTGGAATGGAATCACAGGCCATATCCCTCACAGCCCAGGGCCTGAGCAACTGGATCATGGGACACACATGTCCTGCACTGCCGGAGGCTTGAAGGATTGGTACTGTAAAGTATAGTTGTCAGTGCCCAGGGCCTAGGTATTGGAATTGCAGGATATGACCCTGGCTTCTGTGATGGATCATGTGAGACAGTGTCATCAGAGCACAGGGTTTGGGGAATAAGAATGCAGGACATAGCCCTCAATGCTGGGTACTAGGCAATGGACTCACAGTGACCAAACAGTTGGATCTTAGGATGGCAGTCACTATACAGGACCTAGGCAATGGGATCACAGGATACTGCCCTCACTGTCTGGGGTATGGGATGGCAGGATATGTCCCTTAATGTCCAGGGCCTGGGCAACTGATATTGGGATTGCAGGATATGACCATCACAGTACCTGACCTGGGCAATGGGATCACAGGACATGGTGGTCTCTTCCTGGGGCCCGAGCAATTGTATCGTAGGATATGGTGGTCACTGTCCATGGCCTGGTTACTGATCACAGAAAGTGGTGATCTCAGTCCTGAGCCTGGGATTACAGAAAAAGAACACTGCTCAGAGCCATGTCCTGCAGTCCCATCCAGCACTACTGCTACAGCCTGCTATTCTGCTGCCCAAGTCCTGGGCAGTAAGGGCCATGTCAAACTGCCAGGGGCCTGGGTAGCAGAATCGCAGGACATGGCAATAAGGCTAGACAGAATGAGCAAATTCCGATTTTGCATAATTTCACAAATCTATTCATTTGGTCATAACTCTGCCATTTGTAGAGCTAGAGACCTGAGATTTAGCATGCATACTCATTATGTGTTCTGAGGGTGTACTGGATCTGGATAGGTAGTTATGAACTTCCAAAAACAAAGTCAGACGTCTTTTTTTTTGGGACTTATGAAAATATTTTGTTGCTTATAACTTGGTTACCTGTGGAGCTAGATATCTTCAAATCAGGATACATAACCTTCTTGGAAAAATAATATAAACTACTAAATATGGAGCGATTTGCTTTAGTCATTTTTTTAAGTTGAAGGGGTTGGTGATTTCGCTATTAAAATATTTGCGCAACTTTGTGAATACTTTCTAAAAAATGTGGATGTTCATAACTTTTCCGTGATTCCGAAAATGATGGAGAAGATCCAGAGTGTGGCGAACAGGGGGGAGGCGCTGCTGATGGGGGACGTCAACTTGCCAGACGTAGACTGGGGCACCCCATCAGCAGTATCCGCCAGTAGCAGGTACAGTAGATCATGGACTCCCTACAGGGGATGCTCATGAAACAGCTACTGACAGAACAAACATGGGAGGGGGCGATCCTTGATTTGATTCTTACAAATGGGGAACGGTTGGGAGAGATATCCGTAGGAGAGAACCTGGGCACGAGTGACCACAACACAGTCTGGTTCATGGTAAAAAGTCTGCCGAGGTCCATTGGCCAAGGTGCTGGACTTTAGGCATGCAGACTTTCAGAAAATCGGAGAATGTGTACATCAAGCATTAGAGGGATGGGGTACTAAGAGGGGTGGAGGAAATGTGGGGTCAAATAAGAGGGGTAACAGTGGAGACCACTAGCCTCTGTGTCAGGAGAGTAAATAGAAAGAAGAGGAAGCCACATTGGTTCAATAAAGAGGTGGTCAGGGCTAAGAGAAAGGTGTCTAGGAGGTATAAAGGGACACAGAGGGAGGAGGATTGTGTAACATACCAGGAGAAGCAGAGGGAGGCAGGTAGGGGGTCAGGAGGGCAAAGGCAAGAACAGAAAGAAAATAGCCAACACAGGTGTTGGGGATAAACTTTCTTCCGCATGTGAGCTTAGAGGAGAAAGTCAAAGGAGGGATAATCAGGTTAAAAAATGGAGAAGAGGAGTTGGTGGAAGATGACCATAGGAAGGCAGAAATACTCAATAGCTACTTCTGCTCTGTGTTCACGGTTGAGAAGGAGGGGGAGATAAAGAAAACCAGGGAACTGGAGATGGTTGGTGGGGGGCTGACTCCAGTCCGTTCTAGGTGGAGAAAGTCCTGAAGGAACATAAGGGGTTGAAAGTGGACAATGTGATGGGGCCATATGGGGTGCACCCCAGGGTACTAAGGGAACTTAGTAAAGTGCTTGCAGAACCTCTGACCAACATCTTCAATAGATCCTTGGAGTCAGGGGAGATCCCTGATGACTAGAGAAGGGCGGATGTGGTTCCCCTTCATGGGGGGGGGACAAGGAGAAGTCAGGCAATTATAGGCTGGTGAGTCTAACATCAGAGGTGGGAAAGCTCATGGAGGAACTACTCAAAGAAATCACTAGCTACCTGGGCGCAGTGGCCTTCAGGATCGGTGGCGGCAGCATGAGTTCACTGAGGAAGGTTGTGTTAAGCAGACAATATAGTTCTTTGACTGGGTCACCAGGGTACTGGACCAGGGGATCTGTGGATGATGCATATATGGACTTCAAAGGAGTTTGATTCTGTGCCGTACAGGAGACTACTACACAAAATGAGATAGATGCCTTGGGGTGGGACCGCTTGTGGTCAGGTGGGTGCAGAACTGGCCGAGGGCAGAGGGTAATGTCAATGAAAGAACTTTCAGGGAGGGTATGGTCACCAGTGAGTACCTCAGGGGTTGGTGCTGGGCCCCTCCTTTTCAATATGTTGTAGGGAACATAGAGGTTAGAGGGAAGTGTGTGTGTCTATTCGCGGAACCTGAAGAGGTCTTCAATAAATTGGATATGCCGATTGGGGGTTGAGAGCATCGCGGAGATCTGAAGAAGCTGGAGGAATGGTCCAGAGAGTGGCAGTTGTCCTTCAACACAAAAAAATGTAAGATCATGCACTTAGGCAAAAATAACCAGGGTGTGGAATACAGTATGGGGGCATACCCTAAAGGCTACCAAGATGGAAAGGCACCTTGGCATAATCATTTCACGGGACCTGAAAGTGGCAAAGCAATGTGAGAAGGCGGTGGTGAGGGCCAGCAAGATGCTGGGTTGTATCGGCAGTGGTATACTAGCAGAAGGAAGGAGGCTATAATGCCCTTGTATAAGCAGCTTGTCAGACTTCACCTTGAGTATGGAATCCAGTTCTGGAGGTCATATCTCAAGAAGGATGTGGATAGGGTTGAGCGCATCCAGAGGCGGGTGACAAAAATGGTAGGGGGTCTCAGGTATCTGTCATACAAGGAAAGGCTAAGGGACGTCAGCATGTACTCACTCAAACAAAGGTAGGAGAGGGGACATGATTAAGACCTTTAGTATATTAGGGTATAAACAGGGTGCCAGTAGGGTATATCTTCCAGCTAAGGGAATAATCAAAAACAAGAGGGCATGAATGTCAGATAGTTTGTGGGGAGGTTCAGGGGAATATCAGGAAATTCTACTTTAAAAGAGTGTGGTGAACAACTGGAACAAGACTCCCAAAGGGGTGGTGGAGGCAAGAACTGTGGGGTTTCAAAGAGGGTGGGATAGACACAAGGTCTGTCAGGTTGAGGAGGAGTGCGGGCAGAAGGCAATAGCAAAGTCTTGGCGGCTTGCTAGGCATATTGGGCAGATTGGATGGGCCAGCAGTCCTTTTCTGCTGACACATTCTATGTATCTATGTGACTGCATGTACAGACCTGAAATTTTGTATGCATACCTAATGTCAATGGATCCTGAAATCTAACGACAGTGCAGACATTTGGCTCAGTGGTTTTAATATCATAATTTCCTAATTGACAATGAGTTTTTAAAACATGGTAGTGTAACTGGTAATGCCACCAGAATTCTACTTATGCATGTTAACTTTTGCAAAGCACTTATTACTGCATCTGAACTGCTGAGCCAAGTTGTTTGCAGTCCTGTAGTTCCTTCCTGGGTAACCATCCCACCTAGCCTGAATAGATGGACTCTTTGTTCTCCTGATATCCTTTCTGTTATTCACTGTGCCCCCCACCCCACAAAAGAATAGCAAGCTACCTACTCCCTTTCCTGTCAGACAGACCAATACCCAATGGAATAGGGAGAATCCCTTCTTGATTTCCCCAATTATCCCCCCCACCTTCATTCTGAGTGCCTCTAAGTCAGGGACTTTCAAGTATGAGGCTCTCAGGCTAGTCAATTTTGCTGGGTGCAGTTCTTACATGACCTGCTTTCAAGTCAGAATTGTTGACTATCTATGCTTTCTTGCACTAACTGCAGGTCTACTATTGTGCTAGTGATTCGACTTGCCTTCCCTTGCTGAAACCATGCATCTAACTCCGGCCATTCATGACCCCTGCACTAGCTGCCTCCCCAAACCCTATTTGTTAAGTTTAAATCCCCATGAGTGCCAGGTCCTTTGACATGACCAATACCCCTTCTCACAGGCACAACGACGCATCCTCAGCATGCAACATTTCTTGACTCATAATGCCCTCTAGCTGCCCCTCTTTCAACAGACTCTTAGTAAATGTTAGCTTGTCTAATTTCTCACTGTCACTCCTCACAGGCACCTGTTGATGTGTCATTGATCTGCAAATATTGTTTTAAATAAACTTCATACTTAGCATTTTAAGTATTTACTTCTTAAAGTTATGCATAAAACAGGCAGTGTTTAAAGACGGACCCGCCCTCTAATGAAGCATCAAGTAATAACATGAAACGTTGGGGCATAATGTCATACTTTCTCCTCTGTTGATCTGTGACCACATTTGCATTTTATTTTCAGTATGGCTTGGAGTTATTTGTCTTTCACACTGCTGTGCAAATCTGAATGTGGTCACTTTGTTTCTCCATTCCTCACAGGCCCCAGAACCACAAAGAACCTGGATGAGATCCTTAGGGATATTTTCCCCTTAGGAACATACTTAATTCAATAATGACCTCCACATGTCCTCACAACTTGTACGTCCCATCATAATGCAGTTGGCTTCTTCCTTGGTCACTGCAGTGCTTGGCTATGGATCATACTCATCTGACCTACAGTATATGGCTGGCAGACAAATCACCTTATCTGCACTAGCACCATGATCCCGTAATACCCACCTAACTCTCCTGTAGTGTTTAAATAGTTTTACAGCCTTTCACTTAAATATTTCTGTGCAGTAATGGGACAGCACAGCAGCAGAGTGTTAAGTCGTATTTTGCCTTTTTGTCAAGTGATTGAAATAACGTCTTTGTAACTTGTGACACAAGACATTTTAGAGATTATGCTGCTCACTAAGAATTTGGATTCATCTGCAACAGATTAGTTCAAGATGTTTTATGACAGGGATCTAACTGTGCCTTAAAGGACATTGTCAGCTTTCCTCGCATTTTAAGAAATCCATGCAGTGTGCCTCTTGGCACATATCTGTCACACATGTGCTCTAGAACTCCTCTATGTATACAGAATTGCAGCCTTTTTAGTAGTTTTCTGAAATTTTGCTTAAATATTTGGACATTTGGTCTGACAGCCACTCACCCGCATCCTGGAAGTACATGGAGGTCTGGAACCGTCTGCCCTGTGCACTGTCCCAAATGTGTTTCTTCTAGATGCATCCTCTAACAGTACACTGAGTCAGTCCCTTGTGTTTTAATAAAGTGCTGTTGGTATACATAGGGGCAGAGCTGACAGTGTCCTCTTAATTTACTACAGTGTCAGGGATATTGCCTTTTATTGTTTAACAAGTTGTAAATCATTACCCTGCAAACTAGCCACTGCTTGTAACAGTTATCTCCCTTTATTCCTCCCGGTTGCACTTGGAAATGAGTTCTGTTCTGTGCACCTTCCATTTACCAATTTCAAATAAATAAATACGCTCCATCAAAGAATTTCATTTCTGAATTTGAGCTGCATGGGCAATGCAACTGTAGGACATAGTGGTCACTGCCAGGATCTGGAGAAAAGGGATCACAGGAGCACCAGACAGTTTGGTTTCTTTGTTGCCTTCACTCTTGACAGTAGATTTACTATTCTAGCTGCATGCCACCATGGATCAACACTCCCGTGAAATTTAAAAGGCACTGGAATTCAAATCCAGATCTCCTAATTTGTAGTCCTTGCCCTAAATACTAGGCTGTGCTGGCTGCTGGTCTGCAAGACTGTGATCCCAGATCAGACCAGCTGTGAAAAGAAACAGAACAGAGAAACTGATCTCAAAGCAGGTCTTGTAGGCCAAATCTATCTAGAATGAGGGCTCCATCTGTCTGGAATGATCAGAGGAAATGCTTTACTGCCAGGGCCCTTGAAATGGAATCATAAAACATGGTCTGTAGTCATAAAGTGGGTAAGAGGCTCCAGGACCAGATGGGATGCGCCTGAAGTTGCTCAGGAACTGGCATAGGAACTAGCTGAACCCTGGCAGAGCTATTCAATAGTTTAATGTAGTTAGTGGTGGTTCTGAAAGACTGACGGGTAGTAGATGTAGATCTGCTGCACAAGGGAGGGGACAAGTAGCAATTGGGTAACTACAGGCCTGTCAGTCTTACCTCCACTGTAGATAAACTAAAGGAGACACTAGTCAATGAGGACCTAGTGGACTACCTGAAGAGAAATGGTCTCCAGGACAGCAAACAGCATGGGTTCTTGGCATGGAGGTCTTATCAAACCAGACTGACAGTATCCATTTTACTGGGCAACTAAGGCAAGGGACAAGAAGTGGATTTACTCTACTTCAGCTTTAGCAAAGCATTTAACTTGGTGGCACACAAAAGGTTGCTAAAGAAGCTAGAAGATCGAGGTGCAGTCAAGGACCTAGTTAGATGACTGGGTAGCTGGTGGGGGGAGGAGCCTGCAGAAGCGGTGGTAAATGTAGTCAAGTCAGGGGAGAAGGAGGTCACATATGGGGTGTCACAGGGGTCAGTCCTGGATCCAGTCCTTTTCAATATGTTCATCAGCAACATAAAGATGGAATACAGGCAAGATGTATCTCTTTCTATATAACACTAAGCTCTGTGACAGGGTAAACATTATGGAGAGCATATGATGGTTGGTCAAAGGTCTGGCAGTTGAAAGTCTTTCTAACCTTTGCAGGTCCCTCTGCAACACCTGTATCCTTCTTGTTGTCTCACCTGCCATATAGGCAGACAGACAGAGATCTAGACACCAGTATACACACAGTATACAATAAGCATGAACACAAATTCATTATATTTGTTATGCACATAATAAACAAATCATCAGCATTTATGTACACAGTAGACATGGCATGATGCAACACTGATGGTTGTAGGCCGTCAGACAGAGCCCAGTACCAAACTCTCACTGCTTCCCTGCATAGGGTATAGAATGAGTGCCCTCGGTTGTGGACAGAGCCCAGTACCACACTCTCACTGCTTCCCTGCATAGAGGATAGAAATGAGTGCCCTTGGTTGTTGATGTAATGCATCACACTGGCGTTGTCTATCCGTATGAACAGAGGACGAACACAGATGCTCCTGAAATGACTGAAGGCTCTACAGGATAGCTCATCTGCAGGACATTTATATGTAACTTGCTTCCACCCCAGTTGAAGCCAGAGGCATCTGTGGTGAGGATACAGGAGCCGTACCAGGAATGGAATGCCCTTTAACAAATTTTTGTGATCATCCACCATAGCAATGCTCTGTACAATGAATTCGTGACGAGCACCATTTGGTGCAGCTTGTCCGTCAGCTGATCCCCAACGGACTCTTACTGTCCTCGGAGAGATACTCATATGAAAGCAGGCCAGTGGCACACTCACAATGACCACAGCCATGAGTCCCAAAAGATGCAACATGGTCCTTGCTGGGACATAATGACATCTGTATACTAGTTGTGCTTGTGCAATCAGGTTTTCTGCTCTGCCTACTGGCAGGAAATCGCACCATTCTCTGTGTCCAAGACTGCACCTGTTAAACTTATAGTCTTTGGCAGGAAGTCATGACAGACTTTGGCACATTCACTGTGACCCCTAAGTCGTCGAACAACTGTCATGTCCAAGACAGTGTATGTCACAGGCTTCCCGGAGCTGGCCTTCAACAGCCAGTCGTCCAGGTAAGGGAAACATACAGGTCTTCCTGCAAAGGGCTGCTGCCACTACTGCCAAGCACGTAATAAAAATCCATGGCACAGAAGATAAGTCAAAGGACAATACTCTGAAATGGTAGTGCTCCCTCCAGCATAACGTGAGGTACTGCCTGTGACCTTTCTGATCTTGACATGATGGTATGTATCCTTCAAGTCTATGAGCAAAGCCAGTCCCCTTTGCAGTATGGGAATCAGAGCTTGTAGGAAGACCATGTGAAACTTCCTGTATTCTATGTAGAAGTTGATGTCCCTGAGATCCAATACAGGATGCAGATCCCTGTCTATTTTGGAACCTGGAACTATCTGGAACAGAACCCTTTGGTTTCCTGACAAGGAGGAATTTGTTCCATAGCACGTTTTAGAATAATGACTGCAATCCATTCTTCAGAAGGGTCAAATAGAGGATGATGATCTGAGGGATTTCTAGATGCTCTACAGCAGTGGTTCTCAAATGGTGAGGCCAGCCTCCCAAGGGAGGCCCCACCTTGTTCCAGGAGGCCCAGTCAAGTCTGAGATTGTACAGTATTTAAATTTTAAGTTTTGGCTGTTTTGTGTGAAAGGAAAGAACAAATTAAATATGGATAATTGCAGGTGAGATTCTTTACTTATGCACAAATGTGTGACCAGGAAGTCCCCATTGAGCCAAAGCGTGTTTATAAGTATGTATTTATATGTAAATTAATGCCTGGAGGAGGCATCCAGAGTCAAGGCTTGTTTCTACAATAGGTATTTATATGCAAATTAGTGACTTGGAAAGGCACACTGTGTCAAGGTTCATTTCTATAGTAGGAATTTATATGTAAATTAGTGACTGGGAAAGGCACAGTGATTCAATGCATGTTTTCAGGTGTGACCTGAGGTAAGGGTACAGAAAGTTACCTAACTGCAGGGTAAGAGGGGGAGAGATAAAGTGGCTAGGTTAGTTGTTCCAGATAGAGCGGAAACAGAGTAACAAGGGCCCAAGAGTCAGAAAAGTGGAGTGACAAGTATAATCTGGGTTGCGGGTCAGGGTTGAGAGCAATAAGTTGAATAAAAGAGAATATACTCAGTCATTAGTTTCACTTCATTCTTGGTGTACTGTGCAAAGTAGGATTTATTTTTTTCTGTGGGGAGGGCCAAGATATTTTCCAAATTTGAGGGAGGCTCTAAATCTTTTTCATGGCTTGGGGGAGGCTCACTATCACAAAGTATGAGAACTAATGCTCTACAGCATGCCCCTGTGGAAATTATCTCCAGTACACACTCATCAATTGTGATCTTCCGCCACTGTTTTAGATGCACAGAGATTCTGTCCTCTACTGCAACCACCCCTGGAGGCAACAGTGGGGGTGGGGAGTAAAAGAAAGAATAAATGTCATTGGCTAGTTGACAATGTTTCCTATGGCAGGTCCGATAAGGATGATCAATGGTGGTAAAGAAGTGAGGAGTGATGGGGCCCACCAAGTTTAGATAGATGCTGATGCATAATGTCATGGTGGGCAGCCACTGGCTAGCAAAAGTTTCCATGTGGTCCTAGTGCTGATGAGAGTATAGTTCCAAAGGTGCAGCCTAATGGAAGAGATATCCTCGAAGAAGATTTGATATGCCACTCAGTCTAGCTGACCCACAAGGATCTGGTTCCACAGAAGCAACTCTGTCTTATCCAGATTAAGGCTAAACCAGTTGGAGGCCATCCAGTTTGCAATTTCTTGTAGGCATCACTGCAGTAGAGAGACCACCCCTAGGTACAGTTGAGTACCATCTGCATCACAGTGAAAACTCACACCCCTACTGTCTAATAACCTGCACTAAAGGCAACATGTACATTGCAGATAACATGGGGGACAGAAGTGAACCCTGGGGAAACCCACAGCTGATCAACATCAGCTTTGGCAAGAAAGATCCTATCACCACCTGCCACAGTCTGCTGGACAGGAATGACTTGTACTATTTTACGTCAGTCCCAGTGAGTCCCTCATATTCCCCAAGACAATCCAGAAACTCCATTAATCCTTGGTGTCAAATGCTGATGAGAGGTTAAGGAGAACAGATAACGCTTCCATCTGGTTCTGGCAAGTAGCAAGCCATTAAACACCATGGTGAGTGTGGTCTCTACACTGTGCTAAGGTCTGAATCCTGACTGTAATGGTTCATAGATGTTAAATTTCTCAAGGTGAGCCTTGAGCTATATTGTAAGAATATGCTCACCCACAAGCACATGACGTATGCAAGGTATGTCATGACTACAAGCTTACCCCCCACACACACATAACGTGCACAAGGCATGTCATGATTACCTGTATGCTCATGACATGCAGATGATACACAAGTACATAACCCAAAGCTATAAGTGGGATAGGCTTACACAGCATGCATACCCACGTCTAATAAGTGGGAGTACTAACATCCACGCAATACCCACATCTATAAGTGGGGCATCTCACACACAAACAGACATAATGTGGTGACATCTCACACAGACGTATCAGTTACACCATGGAGCTTGGGACACATGCGCGCACACACACATAAACATAGAACTGGGGGGACAACACATTACATACAGAGCGAGGAGCACACACGCATAGCTAGGAAACATCTACATAAGTTTAGGATAGGGTTACATGCACAAACATACTTTATTTTTGCATATATAATATAGAAAACAGGTCTACTAAAAATAATAACCTTTACCTTACGTAGACTAAGGCTATGAAATGCAAGCGAGACCCTTGCCCTACAAGTGATTATGTAGGAAAGAGAAGGAGTCATCACAAATAAGACAAGCTGCCTCTACTGCTGTAATGTCAGAATTTTTATAACTACTAACATGACACGGGAGCCCCCTCTACAGCTGTCATGTGCAGCCTGAGCCATAAAATATGAATGGGCCTTTCACAGAGAATGATGATACAGTACAACATGTTTCATCCATGAGAACATGTCACTGACATAAGCATATTCTTACGACTAGAGCGCTACAAATTGTGGCATTCTAAAGGGCAACTGAGATAATACCTTATCAGTCCACCAAACCGACCAATAAGAGTAATAGTAAGTGCGATCATCATACGCACATGAACTGGTGTATCTATTACCAGACTAAGAGCTTATCAGGGTATAAAACACCTTGACCCATGTCACCTCTCCAAGGAAAACACAGGCAAACCCAGCACTGCAGTGTATGAGAGTTAAAGACTCCCAGGTGTGTATATTACATAATTAGTATGTAATCTATAATGACTGTCCTATAGGCAGGCTGGTAGAACAATAAAAGAGCCTTATGTTGCTTTTATAATTGCTTCTGTTTCTTTTTATTATCCTTTCTTAGTCCTAGAATCTGTAAGAGGGGTATTGTATGTTTTGTATAGTTTGTTTATTTGCTTAACGGGTAGGCACACTGGAAAATCAATTCCCTTTTCAGGTGCGACCCACAAATTCATACAAAACGCTTACAGTACAATACAACATACATGAAACAAGATACATACAGTCGTGGCCAAAAATATTAGCGCCCTTGCAGTTTTTTCTAATAATGCACCATTCCTTCCAGAAAAGTGTTGACATTAAAAAAAATGTTGGTATCCACATATGTATTTCTTTGGTTTGCAGTGGAATAAAACACAAAAAGCAGAAAAATTTACTAAGTCTTAGCTTATTCCACACAGAAATCCTTAAATGGCCTGGACAAATTATTGGCACCTTTTAGAAGTAGTTAGAAATAATCAGATTTCAAGCAGGTGATTTTCTTTCACTTTGGAACTGAACTCACGTGTGGTGAGTTGCAGGTGCCTGCAATATAAGAATCACTCATTCAACCAGTTTGAATAGAGAAAATGACTCATTCTCCTGTTTTGTGTCACTGTGTGTACCGCAATGAGCATGGAGAAAAGAAAGACAGACAGAGAATTGTCTGAGGAGGTCAGACAGAAGATTGTAGCCAAGCATGGACAATCTCAAGGCTACAAATCAATCTCCAGAGACTTTGATGTTCCTGTTTCCATCGTACGTAATGTTATCAGGATGTTTAAGGCCCATGGCACTGTAGCCAACCTCCCTGGACGTGGCCGCAAGAGAAAACTTGATCGAAGATTGCAGCGCAGGATTGTTCGAATGGTGGAGAAAGCACCTTCATCAACTGCCAAACAGATTCAAGCTGACCTTCAGACACAAGGTATGACAGTTTCAACTCGCACCATCCGTTGCCAACTCAATGAAAGGGGGTTATATGGTAGGAGACCCAGGAGGACCCCACTGCTGAGAGAGAGAGACACACATAACAAAGCCCGACTGGGGTATGCCAAAACACACCTGAACAAGCCAAAATCCTTCTGGGAGAATGTCCTGTGGACAGATGAGACCAAATTAGAGCTTTTTGGTAAATCACATCATCTCTATGTTTACAGAAAACAAAATGAAGCCTTCAAAGAAAAGAACACCTTCCCTACAGTCAAACATGGAGGTGGTTCAGTGATGTTTTGGGGTTGCTGTGCTGCCTCTGGCACTGGGTGCCTTGAACATGTGCATGGCATCATGAAATCTGGAGATTACCAGGCCATTTTGGAGAGCAATGTTGAACCCACTGTCAGAAAGCTGGGTCTCTGTCGAAGGTCATGGATCTTCCAGCAGGACAATGACCCCGAACACACTTCAAAAAGCACCCAGGAATGGTTCAAGACAAGACACTGGACTGTTCTGAAGTGGCCAGCAATGAGTCCAGATCTAAATCCCATTGAAAACCTGTGGAGAGATCTGAAAACAGCAGTTGGGAGAAGGCACCCTTCAAATCTGGGAGAACTGGAGCAGTTTACACAAGAAGAGGGCCAAACTGCCAGTAGAGAGGTGCAGGAAGCTCACCCATGGCTATAGCAAGTGGTTGATTGCAGTTATTTTGACCAAAGGCTGTGCTACCAAATATTAAGTCTAGGGTGTCAATAATTTTTTCAATGCCATTTCTTTTCATTTTCTGATTTAAAAGGATATATCAAATTCTGAATCAAAAACAAAGGTTCTGTAATATTAACAGAGAAATAAAGAATTGTGGACACCAAATACTGTATTGTTGTTAATTTCAACTTATGTTTAGAGGAATTGTGAGTTATTTGAAAAAGTGCAAGGGCGCCAATATTTTTGGCCACGACTGTACATAGATTCTACAAAAATTGCACATTAATATGTAAAATTCTCAATCAAGACACTTAAGACATAAGCTACTGATTACAGAGTACTAGAAAAATGCTCATTAGTCCTTACATTCCTAATTATCAGTGGCAATCCATTCCAATTACTTGGGGCTGCACATGCAAAGGCCCATTGTCAACAAGAGGTCCTCATAAGAGGAAGTTTAAATTACATTACCAATCCTAGACCTAGAAAAATATTGAGACTGGCATGGCTGAAGATATTTCAACAAGTTTTGAAGGGCTCCAAAATGATTTAATCTAAATACAAATTTAGAAAGCAAATATCAAGTTTAACTGAGTACGTAACCAGCCCATCTCCCTCAGAATTACACAATGATATGTCATCCTAGGGGCAGAAAGTGCAAATTTCCCAATTAACTTTAATAGAACTGATTTCTTTGATAGAAGGGTGGATGCGGCATTGTCTGTGATTAAAGCAGCGTAATCAACAATTGGATATAAGCAGGATTTTGCAACAGCCATTCTGGTCTCTCTAGTCAAGAAAAGTTTCAGTCTGTATAATAATGCAATTTTAGTGTGAACATTAGTTGTTATTTTAGCCAAATGAGAATCACTTCCATGATTCATGGCAATCCATTCCAATCATGTCCACGACATAGACCAGGCTCTGAAATATTTCATTGACAAATTTAACAAAATCTGTGATTCTTTTGCTCCTTTGAGGAAAAGAAAAATCAGGGGGTCATCTAATGGAGGATCACCCGTGACCTCCTTGATCATTTCAGGACTCGTGATAACCTATGGAGTATTGGCCAGGAACTCTGGTAACTCGCACAATCTACAGAAATACAGCGCATCCAGAAACAAGTGCACGCACCTTACTAGGCTGGCCAAGGCAAAATACTATAAGGAGCAGCTAGACAGTACTTGGGGTAACGGTAAAAGGTTTTGGCAAAATATCAAGGAACTATTGGGAAAAGATGACAGGATGCATCCCACCTTAGATCCTTGTTTAACTGCTGAATCCTTTAATTCAGCATTCACTGATCCCAGTGCGGTTCTCCATCCTGGATACCTTTCTCCCACCGAACCAGCCATGTTGACCACAACACAGGATACTAATACTCTCAACTTCTACTTTTGGTGTGTTTCAATTAGGGAGACTAGAACCTATGTTAGGAAGGTCCTTGGAAAAACTAGACTTGGGAGCGATAATACTGACATGAAGCTTGTGGCAACTGCACTTGAAGAGCTGCTGGTCCCTATCACTAAAATATTTAATAAATCGCTCTCCATGGTGAAATTCCTGGTTGCCTGGATGATAGCGCTGGTGACCCCCATGCTAAAAAGCAGTGATCGCTATAGCACAGCCAATTATCATCCGATTTCTATTCACTCCCCCTTATCAAAAGCGCTTGAGAGAATCGTGGCAGATCAAATCTCTGAGTATCTCCCGAAGCATGATCTCCAGTGTCCGCAGCAGCATGGCTTTCGAAAAAGCCACAGTACTATCACTGCACTTGTCGAATTCTCTAACTATGTGCATAAGGCCTTGGGCGATGGCAAACAAGTGGGATCTATTTTATAGATCTCACTAAGGCCTTTGACAGTAAATCATCCTTTACTTCTCTAACAGGTACTTCATATGAGGTTCTCCAATGAAGTTGCTCCCTGGTTTGAACTGTTGAGTACCTAGAGGCCAGTGGGGCACAGGACCCAAGGCAGCATGGATTCACGATGGGAAGGTCATGTCAGACAAATCTAATAGATTTCTTTGACTGGGTGACCAAAGTAGTAGACCAGGGAGGGGCTGTGGACATGGCCTACCTAAATTTTAGCAAGGCATTTGATACAGTCCCACACAAAAGATTAATACACAAGATAGCCAGCCTCGGAGTGGGTCCCAAGGTGGTAGCCTGGATAAAAAATTGGCTAGACAACAGGACACAAAGGGTAGTAGTAAATGGAGTACACAGTGAAGAAAGGAGGGTTACTAGCGGGTACCGCAGGGTTCAGTACTGGGGCCGGTCCTTTTTAATGTCTTTATAAGTGACATTGCAGAGGAACTGGAAGGAAAAGTATGTCTCTTTGCAGATGACACAAAGATCTGTAACAGGGTTGATACACAAGATGGAGTGGAAAGGATGAGAAGGGACTTGGCAAGGTTGGAGGAATGGTCAAATGTATGGCAGCTCAGATTCAATGCAAAGAAGTGCAAGGTAATGCACATGGGAAACAAAAACCCAGGGGAAGTGTACACAATGGGGGGTGAGATACTGACAACAGTAAAAATAGAAAGGGACCTGGGGGTAATTATATCAGATGACCTAAAGGTGGGCAAGCAATGTGAGAAGGCAGTAAGGAAGGCTGAGGGGATACTGGGATGCATAGGTAGAGGCATCAATAGTAGAAAACAGGAAGTTGTTATCCCTCTGCACAGACAGTTGGTGAGACCCCATCTGGAGTACTGTGTGCAGTTCTGGAGACCCCATCTCCACAAGACAGAGTGGAGGCTGTCCAGAGGAGGGCAACCAAAATGGTGCAGGGTCTGCACCAGAAGACATACGAAGAAAGACTAAAGGAGCTTAATATGTATACCCTTGAGGAAAGATGGGATAGAGGGGACATGATAGAAACTTTCAAGTACCTCAAGGGAATTAACAAAGTCCAAGAGGGTAGCATCTTCCAGAAAAAGAGATGTGCAAGAACAAGGGGCACAATTTGAAGATAGAGGGGACGGCTCAGAGGTAATGTGAGGAAGTATTTTTTCACTGAGAGGGTTGTGGATGCATGGAACAGCCTCCCTGAGGAGGTCATGGAGTCAAGAACAGTGGGGGACTTCAAGAATGCATGGGACAGGCATAAGACAGTGCTAGTGGGATGTAGGAGGAAGTAAGCTGTTGGTTAACTAGGATCTGCAGCTTATCTGTTAGGTAGGAAAATGGGTAGACTGGGTGGGCCAAGTGGTCCTTTATCTGCCGTCAAATTCTATGTTTCTATGTTTAAGGATATCTCTCACCAATACCAGAACGTTAAGATCGGCTCATGGCCCACCCCAAAGGAAATCAGACTTGGTTTCCCAGGGATCCATTTCATAGGTTCAGAGGGAGACACGAGTTCAAAGGATTGGCCCATATCGAACTCGTTGCCTATTGGCAATAATTGAATTTTCTATTACCCATATGTTCATCTAACCTTAATTTAAATTCCACTAAAGAACTGCTAGTAACTACTTCAATTGGTAAGGTATTCCATATTTTAGATACGTTGGTAAAATAATTATTTCTTTTGTTGTTTTATTAATCATAGTTTTTAGTTTTAAGTTATGTGATCTTGTGTTCAACTTTTGAGCATTTCTTTCTAGACAGATTGTTTCGATAAGCCTGAATCTTGAAACGCTCTATATACCAAACAAAGGTCTCCCTCAATGATCTATATTCCAAGGAAAATGAGCCTTGTTTTCCTTAGTCTGTTCCTAAATAGCCCAGAAGCTTGAAGTGTAAAATCATTCTGTACGCTGATGATGCGGTCATCCTGAGAAGCAGCACTCATCTGGTTCAGCTACATAATGAGCTACAGTCCACTTTCCATTCTTTGGAAGACTGGTCCTGCACACAGAAGTTGCTTTTTTTTTTTTTGGTTAACTCTTTTCCACTCCGGTTCATGGACCAAGGAGCCTCTCTCGGGCATCCAACTGGATCCTGCCTGGCCCGAAGTCCGCCTGTCTAAGCCTCCTCTCCCCCCCCACCTCGACCCCTCTGGGTTGGGGCCACCCCTCCTCTTCGGGCACACTTGCATACATCGTTCCCAGCTGCTGGTGAAGGCCCGGGCGGAGGAACTGAAAGGTCATCCAGGACGAACCCAGTGGTGGGCATGGGGGCTGGTGCCATCGCCTACCCCACGGTCCAGGTTTTTCCTTGTTCTGTGATCCCCCCATGCGGGTTGCATGCCCGATGCTCTGGCACACGGCAACCCTGCTGGCGTCGGCCATGCTGAACTTGTGCTGCCCAACATGCTGCAGTGCCCCCCGCTCTCCACCGGGGGCCGCTGGCACACCGGGCCGTCTCCATCCCTCCCTCCCAGGGAGGAGAACACCACCAGGACACCAACTCCTCAACCCTCCCATGCCGACCACCAGTGCCCGAACTCACTCCCGAACTTGGGTTGCTGGCTAAAAGTGCAGGTGTGGCCCTTCACCAACCCTCAGCCACTGGGCTGGCTAGAAGTTGCTTCAATTATAAGAAGACTAAAACAATGCTGATCTCTAGCTCCCAGCACAAGAAATCTTCCCCTGACTTGACAACTAACAATAATCAGGCCGCCCACTTAGGACAGGTACGCACTGTCAAGTACCTTGGGGTTCACACTGATGACACCCTAAACTTTGTTCAGCACACTGATCAAATCATCAAAGCAGTCATTGTTAAGCTGGGTATACTGTATAGGCATACGCCCTCTGCCCTCATCTCACAGTCTCCAGCTCCATCCTGTCAATTACTGACTACAGTTTGGTGGTCTCACGAGTCTGCATCGGACACTGCACTTAAGCGAGTCATAACTTCCCTCAATAAGACATGCAGATTAACCCTAGGTGCTGATAACCGGAACACACCTGCTCACTCTATGAACTTACTAATTGGCTGAATCTTAACAGCAGAATAAAGTACCAGATGTGCCTTCTGGGCAAGAAAATCCTACTTGGGAAAGCCTCCCCCCAAACCACTGATGCAGGCTGGTCACTCTTCTTACCAACCCGTGGGTACGACCCACTGCTTACTAGCCATCCTGTTTTGGAAAACCTCCCTTGGCCAAAGGTCCTTTGCTTACGGGGCACCCCTATGGCTAAATGAGATCCCCACACACACAGCAAACACTTCCAGCCTCCCTGCCTTTAAAATGGAACTGAAGCAACATCTTATTGCTGCTGGTACCTGTGATTGTAGGTAATCCAGGCTGACCTCTCTGTGGTGGGGATAACTGTGTCCTCTCCCCCTTCTCTGTCCTAGCCCCAACTCCTTGTCCCCCACACTTAACTAATCTTTGGTCCCTCTGGGCCTATTGTGTTATTTGTTCATGCCCTCATCCCCTTTTACATCCTCCACCTCCTCCTACTCAGCTCTAAATCCATCCTTGCTTCTCTCCACCCTTAATCCTTGTCAATGTCTGATTTGGTGTCTCTGCCTGCTGATCTGTTATTTATCTATATACCTTTGGTGCTCCATTGATGAACTCAACCAGCATTGCTTCAACTTTAATGGACTCTCCCCGGCCACTGTAATTACCTGTTGATTTAGTGTTCCTGCACTTGAAATTTTGTACCACAACCTTAGCTGCATTATGTGTTGTCCTCACTGTACCTTTTACTAAGCTGATTGTGAGCCATATTAATTTGTCATTGTTCCTGTTGTATTAATCATGTTCCTAATTTTTGATGTGGAACCTTTGAAAAAGAGCATTTTGCTCAAAGGTTGTCTCCGAAGAATGAAATAAATAAATGAAAAATAACTCAAAGTTTACCAAAGTGATCCCAAGTACTGAAAACTTGTTACATTCTCATACATGGGCAAAAATCCAAAGAGAATGATCACCTTCCCTTAATCTAAACACAGTCCCAAAAACCAATGTTTTCATTTTTGTTTTGTTCAGCACCATTTTGTTAGATGCTAGCCACTGATATAACCTGGCCATCTTATTGGTTAACTCATCATTTATTTCACTAAGTGTGGTTCCATCTGCGTAAAGGATAGATTTAGCATTATACAAAACTGAAGAAACGTTATTAAAAAATAGAGAAAACAATACAGGACCCAGTATGGAGCCTTGTGGGACTCCATACTTTACCAGTGCTTTGTCTGATATAGTACCATTATACTTAACCATTTGGAACCTATTATTAAGATAATCTAAAACCATCCCAAAGCGGAATCCCCAACTTCTAGAGAACCCAGTCTCACTATTAATAATTCATGGTCTATCAGGTCGAATGCCTTGTAGTGATCTAACGTTCCCCAAAGGGTTTACTAGGTTTACTAGGTAAGTGAGGACAAAAGGAAGCTATGAAGCCTATTTTGATTGTCCTCCGCATTTGTGGGAAATTACACTTTGTTGTAGTTTTTGGAAAGCCAATGATCTAACAAACTAACATACTAACATGCCAGCAGAATAGGCCTAACGGTCTTTCGCGTCTGCTCGTTTGGTCATCCTCCACCCTGGGAGCTGACCTTGCTGCCCCCCTCGCCTTCTCTGGCTTCTCCCTTCCCAGTCCTGGATATTCTCGCTGCATTGGATTTGGCTTCCAGAACCCTTCCCTTGTACCTGTCCCACCCCCTCTTGAACCCCTCCACCGTCTCTGCCTCCACCAGCCCCCTAGGCAGCGCATTCCATGGCTCCACCACCCTCTCAGTGAAGTAGCACCTCCTCCTTTCTCCCCTGAATCTTCCCCCCTCTAGCTTCCACCCATGCCCTCTAGTGGCCCCCTCCTCCTTCCTTCGAAGCACCCTGACTGTTCCTCCCTTATTTACCCCCTTCATGTACCTGAAGACCTCTATCATGTCCCCCCGGTCCCTTCTCTCTTCCAATGTGTACATATTTAGCTCTTCGAGCCTCTCCTCATCTACACCCTTTTTAAAGGATTCAAAGGCATTACAGTCTACTAGCTCTTGTGGTAGCTGGTTCCAGAGCCTTGGTGTTCTTACCGAGAAGAAATGAAGCCTCCCATTTGTTTTTGCTTTACACACCATTAGTTGTTGATTGTGAAGTCTAGGTACTATTTTCCTTTGTATTTTAACAATACTACATTTGTCCATCAGAGAGGGTGTTTTGAGAATTTTAAATAAGAACAGAAGATCACCTCTGGAGCGCTTAAACTCCAGTGAATGTAGGCCTGTTTTTTGAAGCCTCTCTGGATATGGTAGTGATGCTAAATGGGGCACTGTTTTTGTTGCCCTTCTTTGAACTCTTTCAATTACTTGAATGCCCCCGACCATGTGTGGACTCCACAATGGTGACCCATAATCTGTATATGGTCTGATATATGCTTTAAACAATGGGATAATACATTTCTCTGTCTTAGATATAAACGTACGGTTAATGCACCTAAGTAGTGAATTAGCAGTTTTAGCTACATGATTACAGTGATTGGGAGAGGATAATTTGTCATCTATCAGGATGCCCAAGTCTCTTTCACATATTGAAAATGTAATGATAATATTGTATAGTGTATAAGTTTGTTTGGGATTATTGTAACCTAAGTGGAGAACAGAACATATGTCTGTATTGAATGTCATTTTGTTTTTCTGTGCTCAATGCTCTAATACTGAGAGGTCGTTTACTAGTAAGTCCATATTATAGTCTGAATCCACCCTACGACCTAATTTTGTATCGTCTGCAAATTTTGAAAGTATGTTCTTGGAGCTAATCTGCATGTCTGAAATGAAGATATTGAATAGTACTGGGCCCAGAACTGATCCCTGCAGCACACCACTGGTCACACCCATATTACTGGAATAGGCACCATTGATCCTAACATGCTGGGTCCTGTTGGTTAACCAGCAACTGATCCATTTTATGTTATAAGAAAAACCTAGGTCTACTAGCTTAGCTAGGAGAATACTGTGAGTAACCTTATCAAATGCTTTGCTATAATCCAGGAGGATGACATCAATGGGAATCTTATTGTCTAGTTCTTGGCTGACAGTATTGTAAAAGGCTATTAAATTGGTAGTGCAAGAAAAGCCTTGCTTGAACCCATGTTGTGAGTGGTCGATAATGCCTAGTGAGTTTACATTTCTGCCTCTAATATGCCTTTAATCATTTTTTCCATTACTTTACATGGGATGGAAGTAAGGCAGATGGGCCGGTAATTACTCACTATGGAACAGTTACCCTTTTTAAGTATAGGCACAACTGTAGCAGTTATCCAATCAGATGGAACGGATCGTTCCGCTATTGATTTATTAAAAATAATGGAAAGTGGTGTGGCAATATTTTCAGCTGTTTCAACTAAAAACCTAGGATTAATTAAGTCTGGTCCACAGCTAGTATTTGGTCTTAAATTTTTTAACAAGGAAACTACTTCAGAAATAGTTATGGTGTGGTTATTTTCAGTAGAACTTGATATGATAGTATTTGTATTAATTATGACTGTATGATTTGAGAATACTGATGCAAAATAGGTGTTAAATGTGTCGGCTGTGTCTCTATCAGAAGTAATGGTGTTTGTGCCGTTGGTCAATGGCCCAATTTGTCTGTTACTGCCTTTTTCACTATTGAGATAAGAAAACAGGGATTTGTGATTATCTTTGGAATGGCTATGCGGAACTCGAGGTTACGTTTCCCTGCAGGTAACTAACGGTTTGTTAGATCATAATAACAAAGTCATAGAGTGTCCAACAGAGCCCAGCAACATACCCAACAATACCACCACTTACACCTCAATAATCTTCCCCAAAAATGGAAGATTTGAGACAGGCCTGGAGTTCACCAGCATCTCCAGGTCTAAAGATGGTTTCTTCAGAAGGTGCTTTACCACAGCTTTTTAAGAGCTACAGGAATGCATCTCTCTATAACAGAACACCAGATAAAAGGAAATCACAGGGCATCCTGGGCAGCATAGTGGGTATAGAATCCCTATAAATTAATATGTTACAGAGCATACTGATATATCCCTGCTTATAACGCAGGGGACTGAGCTGATCTACCCACAGTCCCTACTAACCTTAAAGTACTGTATTACTATGGATGATGGGCCCACGAAATTTTTTTACTCTAGAATTTCCCAAGTTCCTGATTCTCTCATATACCACATGGTGAAATATGTCCCAAAGGCACAAATGTTAAGAGCTCGAAAAAATTGTTCAAATGAGACTGATTATGTAATTCAAGGCATGGACATGTGTAATAGATTTGTGACACGTGGCTATAGTTCGGTGCTAATGGAGGAAGCATATGTGGAAGCACTTAACATTGATAGGGATAGTTTGTTTCAGGACAAACAGCATACAGAAGATATAGATCAAAGGGTTAGCTTTATAACAAAATACTCACGGCATGCCCAAGCAATACAGAATATTATTAACACAAACTGGCATATTCTAGAAAATGAACTCCTGCTCTTTGATAGTACAAAAAATAGACCCAGGATGGTCTATCGTAGGGGTGAGAATTTGAGGGATAAACTTGTTCCTAGTTACCAGGGAACATCACAGTCCAAGATTCAGGATACAAGAACCTGGTTACCCCCTTTGCCCACGGGAAATTTTGTATGTGGGAATTGTAAATGTTGCCCTAATATTATGAGAACTGACACTTTCACTACATGCAATGTTCAAAGGTGTTTTCAGGTGAGAGAGTTTTTTTAATTGCTCTACTGAGAATATAGTATATTTAGCCACATGAGAATGTGGCTCATTCTATGTAGGGAAAACTATAAGATCATTTAAGATGCATACAGGAGAACATTTGAGGGCTATAGCAAAGGGAGATGAGACAAATGCCTTAGCATGCCATGTCAAAAGTAAAGTGATGGGCCATCATGTTTTTAAGTTTTGTGCTACTGAAAAAGTCAGATTAGGGCCACGAGGTGGCAATTTAGATTTAAAATTGCTACACTGTGAATCCTTTTGGATTTTTACATTGGGTGCTTTGGAACCTCCTGGTTTAAATGATCGCATTGAACTTTTGCCATGTATTCGATATAATGGAAAGTAAAATTGAAATTCATTTACAGTTCAAATATTTACATTCTGTTGGACACGTCTATGCCAATTTAAGCCTACAAAATCTATATTTCATTCAGATATGGAATAATAATATATTTATATGTTTGTTTTCTTTTCTAGGGTGCAAAGCAGTATTTTGATATCTCAAGCACCTTCTATTGAGATTTAAGGACAAACTGACATAGCACTGTATTGCAGTCCATTCTTCGAAATAAGCAGAACTAAATATATTTATAAACATAATTATTTAAATCTAATTGGAATCACCTGTTTTCCCTGAATTTAGTAACACTGAAATGGATCTGATTATGTGTTAAAAAATATTTTTTAAACCGATAATAATGATGTAGTTGAATATAGGATATAGGGTATGGTCATTTTAAGTAATTTTGGTGTATGCACATATATAAGGGTCCACGTCAGATGCAATGGTTACCTCCTGATGACGCAATCTTTGTGAAACCGGTAGAGGTAGTCTGTGAGCAGATGCTGTTTGGCATGTTTTTTAATATTAAAAGCTGCTTTTTGTACTAAAGCTTGTGTGGTGCGGAGATTTGTTGTTTCTACAGTACTGTTACAAACTTGAAAATTTTGTCTGGGGTGCTAACAATTAGATCGTTTTAATCCATCTCTCAGTGAATTAAAATCGTTATGGAGAAAACTAGAAAGGAAATGGTGTGCTACTAGACTTAAACAGCAACAACTGATCCAATGTTTACATCAGTCTCAAAGCCCTCCCCCAACTGATAGCTAGCTTACAAAGGACTTAAACTGTCCTTGTTTCCTAATTTTTACCTTTAGAGTTTTTTTAGGGGAAGGAATTGTAAGTCCTTGTATCAAGGAGCTGGCAGTCAGATCCCTTCCTTTTCCTGGTACACTGAAATGAAAGCTCTGCCCTGTTTTGGCAGCTCATCGTTGTTTGACATATGAGTTTGTAGAGTGCGGGGTTGTGCTGTATTGAATTCAGTGGGGTGGATTTCAATGCAAATTTATATATTTAGAGTGCCATTGGGTTTAAGTCAATGCCGCTACTCAACTAAAAAGTCCTGTTAGTTAAATGGCATGGATTTAAACCCAATGGCGCTCTAAAATTATAAATATGCTATTCAAGAGCCCCCACTGATTCAATACAGACATATCACTCTACAAATTAAATCACACAACATATGAGGGGGGCAGTGTGTGGGAGGACTTTTCATTTCAGCGTACCAGGCAGGGGAAGAGATCTGGCTGTCAGCTTCACTGATACCAGGATTTATGATCCTTTCCCTTAAAAAACTATTGAGGTAAAAATTAGGAAACAAGGACAGTCTAATCAAGGCCACTGATTTACGGTGATTAAAACAATTAAATTCCGTTTTCAAGACTTCAGATTCCGGAATTTCACCGGTGATTGTTACTCTAATTTCCGGATTTTACCGGGATTCTGTTATCATTCTTTTAGTATGTGCATAAATAATCAGAATTAAAGAAGGCTTAATATACAGAGCATTAAATAAAGCAAACTGAAAATAGTACAGGAAGGAATTAAAAGAAAAACAGACTTTTTTATAGATTTACTGATCTGATAGAAAATGCCAGATTCCATGAAATCTTCATTTTTACTGGTTTTCAGGCAGCCCTAATTCTGGAATTTTACCAGATTTTCCGTTAAAAACCGAAAAACAGTGGCCTTGAGTCTAATCCCTTAGTAGGTTAGTTATCAGTGGTTGGGGGGGGGGGGGTTGAGACTGCACAGAAGCTGGTGCTCTTTGATTTACATCAAGATAAATGGAAAATTCACCTCACCTATTTTATTATCACTCGTACCTTCAATTTGCCAACTCTAACTTTTATTTTAGTCCTTATTTACCTCCAAACAAGGTAATAATCCCCATTTTCTTTACCACAGAGCCTTCCCTTCACCATACAAACACCCGCAACCTCCTCTTTCTGTCCTTGTTTCAACTGATAATTTCAGTTATTCAGGAAAGCTTTCATCTCTTCCTCCTCTTCCTCTTCTTCTTCCCTAACTGTTGCCCGATCAACCTCTATCTGCTCTCTTATCTATTCCTAGTATTTCCACTGCAGCTCACATTACATTGTTACTAGTAACAACAACAAAACAGGAAAGGGACCTGGGGGTAATCATATCAGATGACCTTAAGGTTAGCAAGCAATGTGAGAAGGCAGTAGGGAGGGCCGGGGGTATACTGGGATGTATAGGGAGAGGCATCAGCAGCAGAAAACAGGAAGTTGTTATCCCTCTGTACAGACAGTTGGTGAGACCCCATCTGGAATACTGTGTCCAGTTCTGGAGACCCCATCTCATAAGGACATAGACAGGATAGAGGCAGTCCAGAGGAGGGCAACTAAATGGTGCAGGGTCTGCAAGAGAAGCCGTGATGAGGAGAGACTAAAGGAGCTTAATATGTATACCCTTGAGGAAAGAAGGAGAGGGGACATGATAGAAACTTTCAAGTACCTCAAGGAATCAACAAAGTCCAAGGGTAGCATCTTTCAGAAAAGAGACTTGCAAGAACAAGGGGACACAATTTAAAGATAGAAGGAGGGGCGTGTCTAGGGCAATGTGAGGAAGTATTATTTCACAGAGAGGGTAGTGGATGCATGGAACAGCCTTCCTGAGGAAGTTGTGGGGTCTAAAACTGTGGGAGAATTCAAGAATGCATGGGACAGACATAAGGCAATTCTTGTGGGGGGCAGGAAGATAAAGGCTGTTGGTTAACTAGGATCTGCGGCCTATCCTGTAGGTAGGGAAATGGGCAGACTAGATGGGCCTAGCGGTCCTTATCTGCCATCAAAGTCTATGTTTCTATGTTTCTCTATTTTGATAATAAATGTTCCTTCACGCTTGACCCACTTCCTTGTCAATTCATCTCTAACAAAACTGATTCTGGTCTGAGTGCCATCAGTAGCATTCTACTCAATTTTGATCTGGATGCTGTCATTGATCATGGGCAAATATGTATTCTCATTATAGATGCTAATCATCCTTTCAATGTTGAGCATAATTACTGATATCAGTTGATGTATGTAACATTACAAAATGTACTTTTCCACATTTATGTAAATTTGTCTTCCTTTCCTCTGTGTGATACAGGCTTAGTCTGCTCTACAGTGTGACCGGAAATCTAGTCCTCTGATGTGTCATTTGCTGTCCTCATTTCTATATTGCACTGTCATGACTACAGTATAGTAGCATGGTGCCAATGCTGCTCGAACTTTGTTTTCCTTTTAATAGCACCTGTCCATCATTTTGCTCTGACAGGATTTTGTTTTTGGCACCTACACTAGTTTCTGTGTAATCCAGGAGGGTTTACTGATCTTTTTTTTTTAAATGACAGATGACAGAGAGGGGTCTGAACACATAATGGTTTAAAGGACAATTATTCAGTACTCACTTGAACCATTGGTTCATCCCAACTGGCCTGAGCCAGTGTCCTCAAATGAAATGTCCACTGAGGAAGAGGATGAACGTGATAACACAGGAATTTCAGGCCTGGTAATATGCTTTTGCAGTATGTCATGTTAGTGTAAATATGAAATCTGAATACACACCCTGCATCAGATTCTTAAGTTTCTTATTATAACTGTACTATTTTATCCTTTTTGTGCACACTTTTTAATATATTAAATATCAGTTTTGCAGTTATTTTCAGCACATCTGTTTCTGAGTTGTTATTTAGTATAGACTAATGTGCCTTGCCAGTGGCAGCGATTTAATCAGTTGCATGTAATGTATGGCGTCACTGGCAGGGCTTGAACCTTTATTTTCCAAAATAATAAATGTGGAGCATAGTTGCATAATTGTGAGGCTGACTCAGGTTGTGGAGTTCCTTTCAATTATTAGCTTCCTTGCCACTAGGTGTTACAAATGAGAAAAAAGTCCTGAATTGTGAATTACTGTCAAGCTCTGTGGAGATGCACTGCATACTTATTAGAGTCAAGTAGTGCTGGGGGACTGAGATGATCGCAAAAAACACAAGGCAGATGGCTTTTCATACACTCTGACAGGCATGATTAATACTGCTACCACTAGATGGCACCAAAGCACCACAAACGCAATCCACTAATAAACCTGCAAATGATGTGGTTTCATGCTGTTCACTTGCAGAGAAGAAAATGGCACTGCAGTTAAAACAATGGCTACAATAAAACAAGTGAAACTAGTTGTAAGATAATTTTATTACAGTACTACATAGACAGAAATGATGCCTTAACTTTCCCCAACATGCAACACACCTACAAGGACAGGAAATGTTATTCAGGGCATATTTGCACTTGATCTTTCAGAGGCATAAAATTCATATTGAAGAACAACTTCTTTATGTTTTATGGTAAATACTATTATCAATGCCAGGGGACAGCTCTGAGCATGAAGCGTGCACCGACCTATGCCAACCTGGTATTAGGTTAGGTAGAGGAGATCTTCATCAAATCACATAGAAAACTGTTTGTAAACCACCTATTATTTGGTTAAGGTTCATATAAGACATTTCAAAATAATATGGCAGGGATCAATTTTGGATGCAAAAGGTTCTGTGGCATAGCTCAACAAGAATATGTGGGGTTTACATTTACAGCATCTATTGATACCGAAATGTCAGAGTTCTTAGATTTCACATTAACTGTAGTAAATGGGAAAACAGAAACAGAAGGGTTCAGAAAGAAAACTGCAGGGAATACATTAACAGTTGCCAGCAAGTGTACATCCAAAAACGAAGGCAATCCATTATGGACAGTTTCTATGGCTTCGCAAAAACTGTTCAAACCTTGATAAATATAGGACACAATCCAGAGTTAATTGAGACATTTCAACAAAGGGGTTACCCATTTTATTTGCTTCTAGAATCATTTAGAGGTGCAGAAAGTGTGGATCGTGCGCCTCTTTGAAAACCAAAAGTAAGGGATGAAACAAAAGCAAAAGATACAACCCTCTGTCTTCCAAAGTAATTAAAAGCATGTGCGACAATGGGAAAATTCTGGACACTGATCCAGTACTTAAACGAAACATAGATAATTCCCTGCTGGTAGTATACTCAAGAGGTAAATATCTGGGTGATTTGGTCTGTAAGAGCCATTTTATAATGTCTAACAATAAAACGTCTATTTTGCAAATTCCAAACAGGCATTTTCCAAAAAAGATTTTTCTGTTATGGAAACTGTTCAGTTTGTAAATATGCTTTATCAGGGAAAGCTGTACACACTGAAATGAACAGTAAGAGCTTTGAGATTCGTAATTTTTTAACATGTTCCAGCAGTTATTTATGTTGTATGGAGTGGTTCTGGAATAAAAAATATGGGGAAAACGGTCTGTGCTGCAAAAGCAAAACCTCAAGAACATCTTAGGGCAGTACAGTACAGTACAGTACAATGAGAGATGTGACAGCTCTGCTGGCTATCACTTAAAAGTAACACAAAAGGGAGACCGATACCAGTTCTTTTAAATTTGTGGTAGTTGATCATATATTTCCAAGCTTACTGCTGAATCCTTTTTTAGAATTAATTTATGTGTAAAAAGCTGTACAATTTTAAGTTTGACAGACCTTTCTACTGCACTGCCTCATATTGTAAGCTTACGCCCCAATCCTTGATCTCGCTTTCCCACCTGTCTGCTCCCTCGCCCACTTACATCTCCTCCCTGTTTCTCTGCCCACCCTATATTTTAACCTCCACCTTCTAAGTAATTTGGCCTGCCCTGTTTCTCTGTTTGAGCTAACCACTCCTCCCCTGCCTGCCCCTACTTAATCCATCTCCTTTCCTCTCCCCCTCAGGTGTGCCGTGCCCAACCGGGGCTCGCACCTCACCGCCAAAGGAGAAGCTACAAGCCTCCCCTGGGTCCTGCTCCTGCTAATCGTCAGACTACGCGGCTTCTTTCCCCTGTCATAACTGCCACCTGGGATCCTCTGCACTCCAGTTCATTGCAGGGTTCAGCAATCTACAGAAACAGCCGAATTAGGACCCACTAGCCCAGCCTGTACGGAACCACACTCTGGTGGCTCATATGGAGCTGCGGATCAGAAAGCCGTATACCTCCTCAGGTACATTGGTGTTTGGCACATTTGGACATTTTGAATTTTCAGCGCCAACACTCTGATTGGAGGATCTCAGTCTCACTGACTTCTCTCTGGCTGGTCTCCATTTTACCTTGCTTCATTAGAGATGCTTATCAGCACTGCTCCTCCCGAGACAATCTTTATTTTTTGTAAAGCAAGAAAGGCTGCCTCTCTCCATTTTTTTTTTCTACTTTCCCATTTGCAAATTATGCTGCAAAGCCACTAGACGGCAACAGCAGTCTCTCCTGTTAAAGGTGCAACACCTAATATTTTCTCCTTCCTCTTCTGCTCCAGTGTATCCTGGATACCGCTCTTTCTGAGGACCATCACCTGGGCATGAGCTGTGGATCCCACCTGTTTCTCGGGCCAGACCACGCTCACCCTCTTAAAGCCGCAAGACTTGAACACCTGCCCCGCGCCACTTCCAGGCTGGTAAAGCAGGGCTAGAAAAATGAATGAAAACCGCAGACCAAGCCTCCAACGCCAGATATCAGCCTTGAGCCACCCTGTTGGTTCAGCTGAAAGTCTTACCCCGGCCGGCGCTTTGCGCCAGCTCCCCACTCACCCTAGGTGGACCCTGCCTTATATAGACACTGTGTGGTTAGATGACTAAGTGCCTATTTTTCCACTGGTCCCTTATATTGAGGCTGCTGGACTGCCGATGGGAACTGCCTTTGGCAGCTTGAGCGCCATGGACCGCACTTGATTTACAGGCCGGTCCTATGCTCTCCAAAGACAAGCAACAAGAAAAGGTGCTGCCTGCCCCCAAGCAAACAGCCGTTGGACAAGCCCTCTCTGCCACCGGAGCACAGCCTCGAGCCACTCCGCTGATTCAGCTGACTGAATGCTGCTACTCCCCAGGTACGTCTCTGTTGCCTAGCCGGCGTTCAAGCCATCCAGAATTTTGAACTGGGCGCGCCTGACTGCTGATTGGTCAAAGCCCCCCATCACTTCAACTGAGCTCCTTTCTCGTGACATTACACACACTGCCAAGTACCTTCCTGGCTGAACACCCCTGCTGACTTACAACTAGGCTCCTACACTGTGTGATGGGAACTAGTGCCATGGACCGATATAAGCACCTACTCTTTCTAGCTATTGTGCTACTCCTGATCCACTTGTCTGCTAATAGAATATTCAATACAGAAGCAAAATGGACCATAATTATGCCACCTCTGAATGATTTTCACTTCTCTAACCTCCTCTGCCTCCATGAACTATCACGAGACTCAACACCTCTTTTAATAATTAAAGGCATGATCTACCACACTGTATCGGATACCAAGAAATGCTTCCTACACCGCCTGATTCTATCCTTTTTTTACCATTGGAAACTCTGGTACCTCTTGCTACTGGCCATCTTGCTCTCCGGCGACACTGAAACTAACCCTGGCCCTACTTGAAACCTATCCCACTCTGATGCTCTACTACACAATACTAAAGGCATCCTTATTGTCCACCACAACATTAGGAGTGTAGAGCACAACTTCCCTGAACTAGAGGCCTGGGTCTCCTTATACAAGCCTGACATCCTGTGTTTGACCGAAACTTGGTTGAAGTCCACGGTCCCAGATTCTCGGTGCACTAGGTGGGCCAAGTGGTCCCTATCTGCCATCAAAGTCAATGTTTCTATGTTTCTAGGGGGGTGGCATTGCAATCTATTCAAAGAGTCACCTGCATCTCACTGTCCTGAACACAGACCCTCTGACGCAGTGCAAGACTCTTCACTCCCTCCTTACACTTGGGGCAAAAAAGCTGTATATAATCTGTGCAAACAACTGCCCAAACAGTGGCCACTGTGGCTTAGATGAACTTCTCAACCAAACGGCCATGCTTTCTGGCAAAAATGAAGTACTCCTACTAGGGGATATAAATATAAACTGGTTAGGAAAGTGCAAGGACACCTCACTCTCCAAAACACAGAGCTACAACTTGCATCAAATGATCACCGAACCTATGAGGATTGCATCCAGCTCCAACTCCAGCACCTTAATCGACTGGGTGCTAGTAAACCGTACTCAGCATATCCTCTTGGTCGCTACTCTTGCAGACGCCATCACAGACCATCACCCAATCTTTTGCTCCTGGGGTCCGGCTCCATCACCCCCACAAAAACTGTGTTTCATCACCATCCAAAACTATGCTAACCGGAATACCGAAAGCTTTCTTCACGATGTAGCCAACATACACTGGTCCAGTCTCTGTCTGACGTCTGATATGCAGTCTGCTCTCAGCATCTTTACTGCAAATTTCTCAGTCATTCAGGACAGTCATGTCCCTCAGATAACACGTCGAGTCAAAGGGAAGCCTAACCGATGGCTAAAAAAAGAGCTACTAAACAAAATAAAATAGCGTGATAAAAGCTGGAGCCATTTCAAGTCCTCTGGCCTAAGACCAAAACACCTACAGGATGCTTAGAAACACATGCAAAAAGGAGATCAGGGCAGCTAAAAGCTCCTACTGCAAAAGTTTATTAACCAGTGCATCAACTGATGCAAAAAAATTCTGGTCCCACATAAAAACGTTCCTGGGATCTAACCTTTCCCCTACCCCGAATGGCATGGTACTAAAAGGTGCCCATTGCAACAACCCTCAGACCATCGCTAATTTCTTTAATGACCACTTTACAGACTTGACCAAATACACATCTGCTTTCCCTGCCTCGAATCAACTGGGTCCTTCAACTCCCTCCCGCCAAGCATCAAAAATCCCCTCCTTTCGCTCTAAGGCCATTACTCATAGGGAGGTCACAAAACTCCTCAAAAAGATCTCGGACAGTAGAGCCACTGGATCAGACGGTATCAAGCCCAGGCTGCTAAAAAATGGCTGCTAAAAGGGAGGCAGTATAGTGCAGTGGTTTAAGGCTCTGAGCTGCAAATCTGGAGACCTGGGTTTGAATCCCACAGCCCCCACTTGCATACTGTGTGATCCTGAGCAAGTCACGTAACTTCCCTGTGATCCCAGGTTGCACCTGTAAACAAGTTTTCAGCTTAGTGTGTCTCACCTGGTTAAACAATTGAGGAAAAAAAAAATTGCTGCACCTTTCACTGCTGGACCCTGGCTAGAATTGTTACACTCTCCTTATATCATAGCAGAGTTCCGGACATTTGGAAAACAGCGAGAGTCACCCCTGTCTTCAAAAAAAGGCAACCCTAAAGACCCCTCTAATTACAGGCCCATAGCCATCCTATCAGTTCTAAGCAAAATATTGGAAAAGCTAGTTGCCATGCAAACCACTGAACTTCTCCGAGACAATGACCTCCTAACTGCTGCACAACACAGCTTTCAAAAAGGTCACAGCACCACAACCGTCCTACTCAAATTTACTACAGACACCCTCACTGCCATGGACTCAGGGCTTCTTATGGAAGCGGTTTTCAATGATATGTCAAAAGCCTTTGATTTGGCAGACCACCCACTTCTCCTCAACACACTCCACACTATAGGCTTTGCTCCTAGTGTTGTCAGTTGGTTTAACAGTTACCTGTCAAACAGGGCCCAAACCGTTAAATTCAATTCTACATGCTCCGACCTAAAGACGGTGAACCTTGGAGTTCCCCAAGGCTCAATCCTTGGGCCACTTCTCTTCTCAATTTTTATCAACAGCATAACCACTAATCTCCTTGATACCTCATCTCTACTCCATGCGGATGACATAGTCATGTATGTCAGTGCAAAAGATTTGACCGATATTAACCTATATCTCGCCTCCAATTTCCAACGCACACAAGCCTGGCTACAGGACCACAAACTTGTTTTAAATTAGGCAAAAACACAGTCCATGCTATTCGGGACCCTCTCTAAACTCAAGACATTCCAAGATACGTTCAGGGTCTCCTGCTTAGATGGCTCACTCATAACTCCTGTAACGTCATTTAAATACCTTGGGGTCACCCTTGACCAATCTCTAAATTTTGAACTCCACATCATCAATGCGTGCAGATTAGTCAGTTCTAAGCTAGGCATGTCATACCAGACCAGCCACATGCTAACCCCTACTGCTAGAGTGGCTATAGCTCGGAGTATACTCCTACCTACTTACTCTGACCTATGGAGTGGCAACTTATGCTCCTTTACCAAAATCAGATCTTCAAAGATGGGATGTCACCTATAACAACATCTGCAAGTTCACCTCAGTCTCCCACAGACTAAAACACCATTGTCTTCTTAACTCAGATCTAAACTGGTTGTCCCCCAATGATACTAGACTTCACTCCCTCGGCTCCACTGTCGAAAGCATCATGAGATCTCGTACCCCAACAACTCTAGCCGAGCTACTCACCTACCAGGCCTACAACTACAGCCTACGCTTGGCTGACAAATCCCAACTATGCTTCCCCAAATGCAGTTTCTCTAAAGGCTCTAGAGCCTTTGCCCACCATGCACCTCAATTATGGAACTCACTCCCTCTGGACGTCCAGCTTGCTCCTACACACAATGCTTTTGTAACCCCCCTGCAAATGGGGGTTCCCAAAAGACTTCCAGGAGCTTGCTTGAATGCTCCAAGCCTGAATGGTGTTTGGCGTTTAAGCCATTTATCAGTGAGTGTTTTTAGAACCTCTGGTACTGTCTCTTTGGGGGCTGTCTGCTTGCAGACATGGTTGGTTTGTGTGGGGGACTGTGTGCTTCTCTGCTTGGGTGCCGCTCGAGCTGCTGCCAATTCACTCAATTTTTGCAGTCACTAGGAGTGCAAAGGGAACCTATCTGAAAGATGTAACTGTTTGCCAGAAATCATTTAGAGTAATAATGAAATTACAGTTTGTCTAACCTGCTTTCTTTGCAGTCAGAACTGTGTCTGCCTAGTTCCCCATTCTGGTTTTGAACTGCTGAACTGGACCAATCAGTGTGGGGTAAGCTAGCTCTAAAATGGTGCCTTGGACGAATCAGAACTTGGACTCATAATCTGAGCCAGCCACAAGAGGATTGTATGGGCAGTGACTCTGGGAGATGTAGTTTAGACTTGCGCCTTTTGGACCAACAGGAGCAGTCTATTGTGAGTGACAGCCAATCCCGTCAAGAACTGGGAGGAACTCAAAGGAAGTGCCCGGTTTGTCTGTTGGAGTTTCAGTTTAGCTCTGGCAGTGAAGGGGAAAGGAACCCTGTGTCCTTCAGTGCACAGTTTTAGTCAAAAACATGTAAGGTCCAGAGTTCAGGTCTGCAGCTTGTGTAACTGCTTGTTAGGACTGAATCATGCCTGTGAAGAGGAATCAAAGGATATCTGAAGAGTAGAAACCAGGCTCACCCTGTAGAAGACTGGAGAAATTGCTGATTTGCACTCTGTCTGTCAGGAACTGAATCTGCTGTGTGTTCTCCCGGTATTGTGCAGTAATTATCGATACAGATGCAGCCTGCCTGGTATAGTGCTTTTACCATATAAATGTGTGAAGAGGTTTGTGTACCTCAAGTGAATCCTGCTGCCATTAAGTGACTTTTGCCTGTGACTGTTTACCATATAAATGTGTGAGGAGTCTCTTGGAGCTCAAGAGTAGCCCTGCTGACATTGAAGGACCCTATCTTGTTTGGAGGTCGTGAGTACTAATTCAGAGTCACTCCTGTTGAATTGCCACATTAAATCCAAATGGAATTACTATACTGCTGACTGTTTAACTAATTTTCTTTTCTCTGTGTGAAAGGGCCCCTACCAGCTGCCACGGTTTGGACTAGCCACTAGGGCTTGGGTACCCAGGGACAGTAACTGATAGGGATAGGCCTGTGCACAGAGCCATAGGCAGATGAGTAGAGTGATAAGCTAATTAACCTGATTTCCCCCTGTCCTTGTTATATCCCCCTAAATAAATCAGAGCTGCTTGTTTCAGCAGAGTTATACTGCCTGAGGTAATTGTCTATGTTAAAGTACTGTACTGTGATTGTTGCACTGTATCTTATTTCACAGGAGGTCCCAGTGCCGGAATCAGTCCTGGGGGTAAGTGTATACTGTGAAGGTAATTCTGATATATTGTGTGGGCCACTAGTGGGAAGAAAGGGGGGTTGCAGTGTCCCAGAGGGCTGTGACCAAGTAAGTTTAACTATTGCAAACCCTGACCTCTGGGTGGAGGCACCCGCCATTGGATCCAGGCCCCTCAACCTGTTAGTGGCAAATCAGGCAGGGTAGTAGCTCCTGGGATAAGCGCCATCTAGGGTTACATCTTGGAGGCTCACCGCTGGGATTGTGTGTCCTCTAGTGGCCATATTTACGAACCACTGTTAAAAAAAAAAAAAAAATGGGTACCTGACAGAAGTGGCTGCACCGCTGGTGGAGGGTGTACTGGGGAGGAGATTGACCCCAAAATGCTATGCTTATCCTGGACATCCCTGGGTATCAATACGGACACTGTACAGGAGTACTTTCCAAGGTGGAAGGTTTACAAAACCCTGTGGTGGTGGGTCGGCATGCTAATCTGCTCACCCACACTTTCCTGGCCCTAGTAGAGTTTAAGGATCCCATAGATAGCTCCAAAGTGCCACAGACCATTACCCCAGAGGGAGCCCTCACTGCCTGGAGAGTGATAACTAAGTACAGTAAAGACCCGGGGGGGAATGAGCCCCACCACTGTCTGAAACTTTTGAGAAGAAATTTGCTAAATGGGTGCTGGGGAAGGAAAACTGTGGAGGACTTGAAGAAACTATTCTTGCCACCTGGGGTGTTCCTCCCCAACACCCTCTCCGCTCCAGTACCCGTAATGGTGGCTGAACCAATGCAGACTCCTATTTCTGCACCTGCCATTAGTCACGACTCTTACCGAAGGTTGAGGATCTTCTGGCACCTCCCCACCCCCAAGGGGAGGATGACTGGGAGACCTGATAGACTATGTTGCCCCTAAGTGCTAGAATGGCAATGCTCGGAAGTCGAAAGTGAAAGAGGGTTAGTGAGGCCTCCGGGTCCTGCCCTGGCTACCATCCCGTCTAAACGGGCCAGTAACCCTGAAGTGACTGCACAGGCCTATCTTGAGGCCTTGGAGAATGTATGGGAGCCAGATTCTGATGAGGATCTATGGTGGAGAGTAAGAAATGCACAACAGTACCAAGGGAGTTGTTGTCTGTGTATGTATCTCGGCTGGAAAAATTGTTGCAAGAATGCCTCAGAAAGGGTAGTTTGCCAGCGATTGAACTGGACCGAACCAGGCTGGACAGGATCCTAAGTCTGCCCCTTCTCAGAACTGCTGTTGCTTCAGTTACGCCTGGCAAATTGACTGGAATCCCCACCCTCCTATGATGAGTTAATGAGAGAAATTGAGGAGTTGAGAAAAGGCGACCTCGGGAGGACCTGCACCAATAGCTGCGGCTACGACTGAGTGACTGAGGTGGCCCATCAAGTGAAGTTCAGGGCAGAGGTTGGCAGTCAATGAGTGCTCTGACAAGGAAAAGATAAGCCACAATGGGGCGAACTGTTGAGAGAGATCCGGAATTCAAAACAGTCCTTTATGAAGGCCACGCCTGCAAGTACGGGCCCCAACCTATATCCGACTGCATCTGCTATGGGGTGGGGTACCACCTCATGTATCTCCTGCTGATAACAGCTCCAAACTCAATTCCTTGACCATGGAAGTGGAGAAACTGACGAGATGTCTCCAAATGCTTATCAGCCAGAGACAGAGATGGCACCAAGGTTTCCAGTTAGTAATACCCCGCCCTGGCTCCCAGTGTGGCGCCTCGGCCAGCTCAAACTCCAGAAAATATGTTTTGCTATAATTGTGGGAAGGATGGGCACATGAAAAGAGAATGCCGTCCCCAAAAGACACTGACAAAGTTGCATATAGGCTACAAGGAGAGCTTGAGAACAAATCAGTGGTTAAGAGGTGCAAAATGATCCCAGTGAGGGACCAAAAATGCTAATTCACGCCCTTTTGTGGCAAGGTCAGTTGCCCAGGCCCCACTACCGCCTCTCCAGACTGGTCCAGAATAGTGGGTCCCTCCATGGAGACCACTGTAAAGGTGAATGGAGTGTCTACAAGAGCTGTATTAGACAGTGGCTCCCAAGTGACAATTATGTTCCAAGATTGGTATCAGAAGCATTTGTCAGACGTACCTTATAACCATTAGAAGGACTGCATGTATGGGGTTAAGTGAGAAGGCCTACCCCTATTCCGGGTACATCCGAATTTGGTTGTCTTTCCCACCTCCTGGCTGGAGTGGCTGAACAAGTAGAGACCTAGCCTTAGTGTGTCCCCCACTTGACTGTATGATGGTGTCCCTTTGTTGATTGGAACAAATGCTCATATGTTCGGAAGGCTGGCACAGTTATGTTATGAAAAACAGGGGTCAAAGACTAGTAGAGCTTTAAGAGTTCCGGCTTTAATTAAGAAGGCCTATGAGGCACAGAGAGATGCTGAAAAATAGAACCAGAGGAACCGGTCGGAATTGTATGGAAGAAGGATCCTGAGTCTCTGATCCTGGCCAAATGCCCAGTGTACCTTACAGGAGAGGTCCGTATCAGAAAGGATGTCAAGAATAAAATATTAATGTTGGATGCACCAGTGGGAAAATTGCCAGAGGGACTGCTGGTCAAGCCTAGTATTTTGCCCGCTAGAGCCCATGCTTATGCCAGAAGGGTAATGGTCCAAGTTCATAATGTGTCTGAAAGAGACATTCGAGTAAATAGAGGTTGCATCCTGGCTAATGTGCATTGTGCAGACACTGCAGTGCTACCCAGCAGCAAGAGTTCAAGGAAGAATGACAGAGTAACGCCTGACTTGTTTGATTTCGGTGACTCCCCATTGCCAGCTGAATGGAAAGTGAGGATCAGTGAGAAGCTTGCCCAGAGAGACCAGGTGTTTTCTTTAAAGGAATGGGACGTAGATGCGTGCAAGGAGCTGAGCACAATATCCGGCTGCATGACGAAAGACCATTTCGTGAGAGGTCTCGACGCCTGGCACCTGCTGATATAGATGATGTGAGACGGCATCTGCAAGAGATGTTAGCTGCTGGTGTAATACAAGAATCCAGAAGCCCTTATGCTTCCCCCATTGTGGTAGTGAGGAAAAAGAATGGGACAGTAAGGATGTGCGAGGATTATCGCACCTTAAACCGGCGGACTATCCCTGATCAGAACACAATGCCCCGCATTCAGGATGCTTTGGACTGCCTAAACGGGAGCAAGTGGTTCTCTGTGCTGGATCTCCGCAGTGGGTACTACTAGATCCCAGGCCCCAGAGGACCGTGGAGAGACAGCCTTTATCTGTCCGGGTACTTATGAATTCATGAGGATGCCTCAAGGGATTTCAGGTGCCCCAGCCACTTTTCAACGATTGATGGAGCGTGCAGTCGGGGACATGAACTTACTAGAGTGCCTGGTATACCTAGATGATGTTATTGTGTTTGGCAGCTCACTGGAGGAACATGAGAGCAGATTATTTAAGGTATTGGACCGACTGAGGACTTTGGCCTTAAACTGTCCATTGATAAGTGTCAATTCTTTCAAACATCAGTAAAGTATGTGGGACACATAGTATCCACCGAGGAATAGAGACCGACCCAAGTAAAGTTGAGGCCTTGACCACCTGGCCACAGCCCAAAAATCTAAAAGAACTGCAAAGATTCCTGGGATTCTGTGGTTATTATCGGCGCTTCATCAAGGACTATTCAAGAGTGAGCACCTTTACTTAACCTTACTCAAGGGTATCCCCAACCCACAAAAATACCAAAAGTCAGCGTCCTCAAGACTGAAAGAGTGTATTTTCATCCGGTGAAGTATTTGGGGCCGCTGGACTCCTGATTGTGAGACTGCTTTTCATGAGATCATATATCAACTTACCCATGCTCCAGTGCTGGCCTATGCCGATCCAAGAAAACCTTACGCCCTGCACACTGATGCTAGCTTGCAAGGGTTGGGGGCTGTGTTGTACCAAGAGCACGAGAATGGCCTGAGACCAGTGGCCTTGCCAGTAGAAGCCTGACCCATCCGAAAAGAACTATCCTGTACATAAGTTAGAGTTCCTAGCTTTGAAGTGGGCTATTGTTGACCAATTCCATGAGTACTTGTATGGGGCTAAAATACTAGTAAAACTGACAATAATCCTTTGACCTATGTGCAGACCTCAGCTAGTTGGATGCCACTGACCATAGGTGGCTTTGCATTATCTACATATGACTATGCTCTCGAATCACCGAGCAGGTCTGAACCACATAGATGCTGATGCTCTCTCCGGAGGCCTGTTTCCCAGAATGATTGGGTCCGATTGGCAGAACCTGACATTCGGGCACTCTGCGGAAGTTTGACAGGGAGGAACAAATGTCCACGGATGCAGTGGACTGCATGGTGGATTGCTTGGGACCCTCTGAGAATTGCATACCTGCTGCTTGTGCCACTTTTCTGCAATAGACATTGGTGCACTGCCTCAGCTGGACAATGACAGTATTCATGGCTCAATCCCGCGATCCCATGATCAAAGCAGCTTTTAGAAGTCCTCTATGCAGGAAAAGATGTGTCCAAATTACGTCCACTGATTTGAGAACTGCACTGTTATACAAAGAAGGTCCTAAGTTGAAACTGATCAATAAACTGTTATACAGAGAAACAGTAGACAGAGGGGGACAAGTAGACAAACAACAATTAGTGCTGCCCACTGCCTTTCGAGACTCAGTACTGATGTCCTTGCACAACCACATGGGGCACCTTGGTATAGACAGAACACTTGACTTGGTGAGATCCAGATTCTATTGGCCTAAGATGGGGCGTGATGGAGCAACACATTCGAACTTGTAGTCGCTGCTTACAGAGGAAAGCTTTTGCCCAGAGGGCTGCCCCTTGTTAACATCACCACCAGTGCACCCATGGAGCTGGTCTGTATTGATTTTCTGAGTTTGGAGTCAGATCAAAGAAATATCAGTAATGTGCTGGTGGTCACTGACCATTTCACGAGATATGCCCAAGCTTTCCCCACCAAAGACCAGAAAGCATCCACTGTGGCCAAAGTACTTGTAGAAAACTTTTTTGTTCACTATGGGGCTCCACAAAGAATCCATTCTGATCAAGGGAGAGACTTTGAGAGTCGTCTGATCAAAAAGATGCTTTCTCTGTGGGGAGTGCGAAAGTCCAGAACCACTCCTTACCACCCCCAGGGGGACCCACAGCCTGAACGCTTAACCGTACTTTACAGATATGCTAGGCACCCTGCACCCAAAGGACAAGCCTAGATGGAGCCAACAAATTAGCACCCCTGGTACATGCTTATAACTGCACCAAAAGTGATGCCACTGGGTTCTCCCTACCGCCTGATGTTTGGAAGAAGCTCGACTACCGGTAGATGTGTGTTTTGGGGTCTCTCCTGATGGGGTTCAAGCTGACAACTATTTACAGTATGTGCAAAAGTTAAAGGCCCAGCTAACTCATGCGTACCAACTGGCTCAAACCATGGCTGCCAAAAGAAATCTGGCCAACAAAGAAAGGTATGATAAAAGGTGAAAGCACAGGAACTCCAGGAGGAGATCGGGTATTGCTAAGAAATCTGGGACTGCATGGCAAGTACAAGATTGCTGACAGATGGCACCATCTCCCTCATATTGTAGTGGGCAAACTAGATGATCTGCCAGTGTACAAAGTAAGGCCTGAGAATAATTCAAAGATGTAAAACAATGCATAGAAATCATTTACTACCCATTGGACAAATCTTGATTGAGTCAGAGCCCCAGAAGATGCCCCTCTGGACCAGTGACTAGAGCTGCTGCTAAGAAAGATCAAGAAAGTCTGTACCTACAGAAGCAGAGTTAAAGTCTTCCCTCCACAAGTCCCAGTTGAGCATGACTGTCAGTCCATATCAGAAGAAAGTGAGAGTGACTTTGAATACTATCCTTCTTACAACTGAGTCAATTGTTTGGGGCAATCCCTATAGTCAATCTGGAGGCAGTGGGCCTTCTGGACTGTCTAAGTCCCCAGCTTGTCCCTGGAGCCAATGCTCCCAGAAAGTGAAGTGCAAAGCATCACATCAGAGGACATGGAATCATTGTGCACATGGTTGAACTGTTTGAGCTTTCAGGGGAGGAAAATGATGGATTGGGTCAGACTGGTGATACACCAGAACAAGAAGAGTATTTTGAGTGCCCTGACAGTCCACTGCCAGTGTCAGCTCTCCATGCAAGCCAAATGTTGTGGACTCAGAAACTGTAACTCCTGGAGCTGAAAGTGCCCCAAGTTCTAGCCTCTCTACCCCCATGGAGACTCCCCTGACAAGTGAGGACAATGCTGAAAATGAGGCTCAGAGTGCAGAGACCGTAACAGTTCCCCTTAGAAAGACTGGTCGAGCTGTAAAGCCTGTGATGCACCTCAGTTATGATTCCCTGGGCCGGCCAGTGGATCTGCCTCTCAATGTTGTCCATAAAGGAGTGTATGTGTCCCCGAGCTCATTGCCCAAACTGAGCGTCAGTGCTAACTCAAGTTACTTGTGTTGCCCTCTAGTATGGTGCCCTTGCCCCATCCAGCCCCAAGGTAACTGATAGGAAGGGCCCCTCTTCAGGTTTCATGTACAAGAGGTAATAACTTGAGTTATGGTACAATGTGTATGTAATACTGTGTAAAGAGTGACGTACTGCAATGTTTCAGAAATGTGTTCTTGGTAAATGATATATTGACTGATGATTACATGTGCGAGCCTAATGCAAATGTATATGGTTGCAGTTGAAACTTATGGGGTACTTGCTTGACACGGACGTCAAGCTTTCCCAGGCAGGAAGGGTGTAACCTCGCAAATGGGGGTTCCCAAAGACTTCAGGAGCTTGCTTGAATGCTCCAAGCCTGAATGGTGTTTGTGCTAGTTCCATTTATCAGTGAGTGTTTTAGAACCTCTGGTACTGTCTCTTTGGGGCTGTCTGCTTGCAGACATGGTTGTTTTTGTGGGGACTGTGTGCTTCTCTGCTTGGGTGCCGCCGAGCTGCTGCCAATTCACTCCATTTTTGCAGTCACTAGGAGTGCAAAGGGAACCTATCTGAAAGATGTAACTGTTTGCCAGAAATCATTTAGAGTAATAATGAAATTACAGTTTGTCTAACCTGCTTTCTTTGCAGTCAGAACTGTGTCTGCCTAGTTCCCCATTCTGGTTTTGAACTGCTGAACTGGACCAATCAGTGTGGGGTAAGCTAGCTCTAAAATGGTGCCTTGGACGAATCAGAACTTGGACTCATAATCTGAGCCAGCCACAAGAGGATTGTATGGGCAGTGACTCTGGGAGATGTAGTTTAGACTTCGGCGCCTTCTTGGACCAACAGGAGCAGTCTATTGTGAGTGACAGCCAATCCAGTCAAGAACTGAGAGGAACTCAAAGGAAGTGCTCGGTTTTGTCTGTTGGAGTTTCAGTTTAGCTCTGGCAGTGAAGGGGAAAGGAACCCTGTGCTCCTTCAGTGCACAGTTTTAGTCAAAAAACATGTGTAAGGTCCAGAGTTCCGTCTGCAGCTTGTGTAACTGCTTGTTAGGACTGAATCCAGTCCTGTGAAGAGAATCAAAGGATATCTGAAGAGTAGAAACCAGGCTTACCCTGTAGAAGACTGGAGAAATGCTGATTTGCACTCGTCTGTCAGGAACTGAATCTGCTGTGTGTTCTCCGGTATTGTGCAGTAATTGCGATCTACAGATGCAGCCTGCCTGGTATAGTGCTTTCTTTTTACCATATAAATGTGTGAAGAGGTTTGTGTACCTCAAGTGAATCCTGCTGCCATTAAGTGACTTTTGCCTGTGACTGTTTACCATATAAATGTGTGAGGAGTCTCTTGGAGCTCAAGAGTAGCCCTGCTGACATTGAAGGACCCTATCTTGTTTGGAGGTCGTGAGTACTAATTCAGAGTCGCTCCCTGTTGAATTGCCACATTAAATCCAAATGGAATTACTGTACTGCTGACTGTTTAACTAATTTTTCTTTTCTCAGTGTGAAAGGGCCCCTACCAGCTGCCACGGTTTGGACTAGCCACTAGGGCTTGGGTACCCAGGGACAGTAACTGATAGGGATAGGCCTGTGCACAGAGCCATAGGCAGATGAGTAGAGTGATAAGCTAATTAACCTGATTTCCCCCTGTCCTTGTTATATCCCCCTAAATAAATCAGAGCTGCTTGTTTCAGCAAAGTTATACTGCCTGAGGTAATTGTCTATGTTAAAGTACTGTACTGTGATTGTTGCACTGTATCTTATTTCACAGGAGGTCCCAGTGCCGGAATCAGTCCTGGGGGTAAGTGTATACTGTGAAGGTAATTCTGATATATTGTGTGGGCCATTAGTGGGAAGAAAGGGGGGTTGTAGTGTCCCAGAGGGCTGTGACCAAGTAAGTTTAACTATTGTAAACCCTGACCTCTGGGTGGAGGCACCCGCCATTGGATCCAGGCCCCTCAACCTGTTAGTGGCAAATCAGGCAGGGGTAGTAGCCCCTGGGATAGCGCCATCTAGGGGTTACACTTTTAAAAAAGCGATCCGCCAGCATCTCAGCTACACCAGCCAATGCTCCTGTTTCAAACCTCCTTAGTCCTCTGGGTATCCTGCCTGTCCCGAAGCTCTTACCTTTTCTCCACAATGCTCCCCTTATGGTACAGCCTATCTCAGCTCTCTCTTCTGACACTAGCCCCCTGTAGCCATCCCTTTCTCTCTTTGCCAGCTCCTATCCTATCCGATGCCTTACCTTTCCTTATCCTGACCTGCTATTATCCCTACTGTTCACAGTCTTGCTGTTCCACTGCCCATTATTCTCCTGCACTTACAAACATAGAAACACAGAAGTTGACGGCAGATAAGGCACATCCAGTCTGCCCATTTCTTCTTCTACCTTATGAATGTGTCATCGGCCTTTGCTCTGTCAATGGCCTATCTATTCATACTCATCTGTATTGCTTCCTTATGCCTATCCCATGCCTCTTTGAAGCCCTGCACTGTATTCATATCCACCACTTCCTGAAGTAGGCCATTCCATGCATCCACCACTTGTCAGTATTTGACCACATTTTTATTTATTTATGTAACCTCCGCCACAAATGGGGGTTCCCAAAAAGTCTTCCTTGAGCTTGCTTAAATGCTCACTGCCAGGCTGGTGTTCTGAGTTTTAGCAGTTTAAATGTAATGCCAGAGAGTGCCTGTATAGCCTCTGTGTACTGTCTCTTTAAGATAGTGGATTCGCGTGGGAGAACTGTGGAAAGGCCTGAGTTTGGCCTGCATGCCTGCCTGCTGTTCCTGAGAGGGAACTTATGTTTTTTTTTTTGACTGAATCCGAATTTGGAGAGCGAATTAAGCCACTGAATTGTGACCAGGATTTAACCTGAAGAAGACTGAAGATTTGCTGAATGCGATCAGCCTGTCAGGACTTCCAGCTACCTCTGAACTTCCAGATTGTGCAGAGACTATGTAATTGCGACCAGAGCGCCATTTGCCTGGTACAGTGGAATTTCCTTACATGTGAATGTGCTGTGTGCTTATAGTGGGTCGTGATTTGGTTCCCCACTGTGTGTCTGAACTGTGTTTTGCTTGCTGGAGGCTGTATCCAGCTCCACGGACTGAATCCGTATCCATTTCCGTTTGCCTGGGCCCTGCTACACTGGCCCAGCCAGAATACCTGCCACGCAGAGAAAGTCATCAACGAGAGACTGTCCCGGGGATCAGCCCCCTGCTCAACGCCTTGAACAGGAACGAAAGCCTTGGTGATTTGTGTGGGCCCTGCTTCTCCAGGCACTCCAGCTCAACAGCCTGCAGTCTTGATTTCCTTGTGCCTGTGTCCAGTATTGGGTATCGTGAGTAAACATCAGGGTAGCTCCCTGCAACAACAGCTAAATCTAAAAGTGTTGTCATCTGACTGTCTTGTTGTCTTTTCTTTTACGAACTGAGCCCTCCGGCTCCAGATTACAAATAGTGTGTGTTGTGCATGTTGCTTTCTTCCATCACAGGGCCCCAACCAGCTGCAACGTTCCTGGCTAGCCCACCGTTTTCCTACCTGGGTACCCAGAGTGTGTGACTATGTAGGGACTCTGAACTGCATGCATAACTGTCTGATTAATATAGCTTTTAAGCAAATCAACCTGATTACGCCCCTCCCCTCTTCAAGTCCCCTGAATAAATCAGATTTAACTTTGTTTGCATTTAACCCGACTGTGGTTCCAGTTTATGCCAAAAGTATTGTACTGCTGCTATTTGCTGTGCTTAACCTCGTTTTACAGGAGGTCCCCAGGGTCAAGCTAGAGGAACCAGCCCTGGTGGTAAGTGCAAACAGTGTGGGTAACTGATTTGTGAATAAGGGTCATTGTGAAAGTAACTACTGTATATTGTTCAGGCCACTAGAACAGAAAGGAGGGGGGTTACAGTGTCCCGGAGGGCTGTGCCCAGGTTAGCTTGACCACTAACAACCCTGACCTCCGGGCAGAGGCACCCGTTTCATTACCCAGGCCCATTAACCTGCTACTAGCCAAGCAGGTAGGGGTAGTAGCCCTTGGGATTGCGCCACCTAGGGGTTATATCTATATTTGTTGTACTTTCTAAATCGTATTTTCAGGACTACTACTGCAATACTCTTATGATCCTACCAGGACCACCCTGTGTACTACCTCTAATGCTTAGCTTATTGTTAAATGTTTTTCAAAATACTCTGTATACTACCTGTGCTGCTTAGCCTATTGTTTAATGTTTCACAACACTTTGTTTATATATCTCGATCAGTAGCGGCTCAAGCCACAAATGGTTACCAGGGCACAGCTGGGGCACAACAGATGGCAGCCAGGGCACTGACATATTGTTACTATGGGGGAAGCTCTGCCCCATATGGGGCACCAACTGGGGCACAGCATTTTTTTTTACGGGGGCACGTGCCCTGGCAGGCCCTGGTGTACAGCCGCCACTGATCTCGATGTAATCTACTGTTTGTTATACCTGCAATGTCTGGCCTGTAACCGCCTGGGTCGTGCCTGAAAACAGTCATCTTTATGGCTAGTGCACCCACGGGTAAACAAAAACTAAATAAATAAATATACCACAACATCCTTGAGGTAGTGACAGAGATCTAATACTTAAACAACGGAAATGTGAGTAGATTTTTAGAATGGGATCTTATCTCCTACAGCTTTAAATCATAAAATCATAGAAAGGGTTTCAAGTTCTGTAGACCAAGGTCCTTTAGTGAACTTGCCACCATAACGTTTAATGGTGGTAATAACATTTTCTTTCTGACATATGTCTGTCCAATCTAATCTTAAACGTTTCCATATCCTTACTATTAACAACATGTTTTGGAAGTGTATTCCGTAATGTAATAATTCTTTGGTTATACCAATAATTCCTTTTTGTAGAGTTATTTACTTCTCCCTTTAGTTTACACATGTGTGATCTAGTAATTAAACTTTTTGGATTATGTTTACGTAACCTTAAAGTATGTAACAGAGCCTCGTTATGATACACTTTGAATGCAAAACACAAGTCACCTCTCGTTTTCCTCTATTCCATAGAGAAAAGGTTCAGTTCCTGTAGTCTTGTACTATATGATTTGTTGTGCATGTTTTTAACTTTTTTAGTTAACCTCTGCTATATTTTCTCCATTTTATTTTTACCTTCAATAGTATAAGGGGCACAAAACTGGAAGAAGTACTCCAGTTGGGGTCTAACCAGTGAGGTATATAGTGGAACTATAACCTCCTGGTCACGGCTCTTGATGTTTCTCAAAACACAGTAATAAATTCCACGATATCAGTGATAAATTAAATGAAATTATAAACCTGTCAATGTTTTTGTGAATTACTTGTATCAAAAGCGAATGGAAAAGAGACATCAAATGTGAATCAAGCATTGCATTATAATGTAATTTATAATGTTTTAATTGCCACTGTCCACTGTTATATTAACTGTTGTGAGGTTTTATTACTGTATTTATTGTGAAGCGCCCTGAGCCTTTGAGAAAGGGTGCTCTATAAATCAAGCTGCCTTGTCAAATTGGAAAAACATGCGCACAAAAATCTTAAATCTTTTGTGTACAATGTAAGTATGATTGGGGATTTTGTAAGGGGAGAAACCATAAAAAGTAAAAAAACAAAACTGTTCATAAACTTTTTCGGTAATGCATGTCTACTTTATATGCATTTTTTTCATTAGCAATATTGTGTTATCATGATGCAATTCCAAAGCTCCATTTTGCTATTTAATAGAAACATAACATAGAAACATAGAAACATACATAGAAACATAGAATTTGACGGCAGATAAGGACCGCTTGGCCCACCCAGTCTGCCCATTTCCCTACCTACTGGATAAGCTGCAGATCCTAGTTAACCAGCAGCCTACTTCTTCCTACCCCAACCCCCTAGAATGGCCTTATGACTGTCCCATGCATGCTTGAATTCCACCACTGATTTTGACTCCACAACCTCCTCCAGAAGGCCGCTCCATGCATCCACAACCCTCTCTGTGAAAAAATACTTCCTTAAATTACCTCTGAGCCGCCCCCATCTTCAAATTGTGCCCCTTGTTCTTGCACACTCTTTTTGAAAGATGCTACCCTCTTGGACTTTGTTGATTCCCTGAGGTACTTGAACGCTTTATCATGTCCTCTCCCTCCTTTCTCGAGGCTATACATATTGGCTCCTTTCGCCTCTTCATATGTCTTCCGTGCAGACTCCAGACCATTTTAGTTGCCCTCCTCTGGACAGCTTCCATCCTGTCTATGTCTTTGCGAGATTGGTCTCAGAACTGCACACAGTACTCCAGATGGGGTCTCACCAGCTGTCTGTACAGAGGATAATAACTTCCTGTTTTCTACTGGTGATGCCTCTCCTATGCATCCCAGTATCCCCCCAGCCCTCCTTGCTGCCCTATCACATTGCTTGTCCACCTTTAGGTCATCTGATATGACTACCCCCAGGTCCCTTTCCATTTTTGTTGTTGTTAGTATCTCACCCCCTATTGTGTACTCTTCCCCTGGGTTTTTGTTTCCCAGATGCATTACCTTGCACTTCTTAGCATTGAATCTAAGCTGCCATACATTTGACCATTCCTCTAACCTTGCCAAGTCCCTTCTCATCCGTTCCACCGCACCCTGTGCATCAACTCTGTTGCAGATCTTTGTGTCATCTACAAAGAGACATACTTTTCTTCAGTCCCTCTGCAATGTAAACATAAAGACATTGAAGAGGACCAGTCTAATACTGAACCCTGCGGTACCCACTAGTAACCCTCCTTTCTTCTGAGTGGACTCCATTTACTATTACTCTGTGTCCTATTCTCCAGCCAATTCTTTACCCAGGCTGTCATCTTGGGACCCACTCCCAGGCTGGCTAACTTGTATATTAATCTTTTGTGTGGGACTGTGTCAAATGCCTGCTAAAGTCTAGGTAGGCCATGTCCACAGCCCCTCCTGATCTACTACTTTGGTCACCCAGTCAAAGAAATCTATCAGATTGTCTGGCATGACCTTCCCACTGTGAATCCATGCTGCCTTGGGTCCTGTGCCCCACTGGCCTCTAGATACTCGACAATTCTTTCCTTCAGAAGTGATTCCATCATTTTCCCTATCACTGAGGTTAAACTAACAGGTCTGTAGTTTCCTGCTTCTGCCTTGCTCCCACTTTTGTGAAGGAATCACATCTGCCCTCCTCCAGTCCTCAGGTACCACCCCATCCTCCCATGATTTGTTAAAGAGGGTAGTCAGTGGTGTCACTAGTTCTACCCTTAGTTCTTTTAGAATTCTGGGATGAATCCCATCAGGCCCCATTGCTTTGTCCACCTTCAGTTTTAAGAGTTCTTTCAGAACCCTTTATTCTGTAAATGGGCTGGTATCAACTTCTGTATCCAGAGTGTTTCTACTGTTTGTTTTATGTACCTCCCCCTCTTCATTTGTAAATACTGAGCAAAAATATTTGTTTAGTATCTCTGCCTTTTCACAGTCTCCCTCTGCCCACACTCCTTCCCCTTTATTAAGCCTCACTATCCCTCCTTTGGTCTTTCTTCGCTCCTGATGTACCTATAAAAGGTTTTATCCCCTTCTTAACTGAGTTGGCTATCTTTTCCTCGGTTTGGGCCTTTGCTGTTCTGACTGCCTTCCCAGCCTCCTTTTGCTTTAACTGATACAGTTCTCTGTCCTGCTCCTTCTGTGATTCCTTGTACTTCCTGAATGCTTTTTCTCTTGAACCTTCACTGCCACTTCCTTTGAGAACCATAGTGGTTTCTTACATCGTTTTGTTTTGTTTATTTGCTTCACACAAAGGCTCGTTACCTCTGTGATGGCAGTTTTTATTATTCCCCATTGTTCTTCCACCCCTCCTTCCTGCCCATTTGCTAGTGCATTCCTTAGGCACTCACCCATTTTGGCAAAGACAGCCCTCCTAAAGTCCAGTACTTTTGCCTTTGTATGGCTTGACTCTATTGCTGTGTTTATTGTGAACCATACTGTTCGATGGTCGCTAGTTCCCAGATGGCTACCCACTTCTACATCTGTGATCCTCTCTCCATCTCCATTTGAAATAATCAGGTCTAATATTGCTCCCTCTCAAGTGGGCTCCAATACTAGTTGTCTAAGGCATGCCCCCTGTAGGGCATCTAGAATAACTCCACTCTTTGAAGTGGCTGCTGCAACAGCACTCCAGTTAACATCTGACATATTCAGATCACCCATCAGCAATATCTACCCTTTTTCTGCCATTCTAAGTATACTTTCTATCATTTTCTTGTCCATTTCCTCCCCCTGAGAAGGGGGTCTGTATACAACCCCTGTGCGGATTGTGGTGCCATTGCCTGTCTCCAAATTTACCCACAGTGCTTCTTCTCCTCCCTGTTTACCCTTTTGTTCTGTTACTTTTATTTCTTCCCTTATGTAAAGAGCTACTCCTCTTTTACCCTCCCTGTCCCTCCTGTAGATAGTGTATCCTGGTATGTTTATATCCCAGTCATGGTTTTGTGTGTACCATGTTTCTGTGACTGCCACAATATCCAGATGTTCCTCCTCCATCAAGGCTACTAATTCAGGAAGCTTGTTACCCAGACTACGGGCATTGGTACTCACTGCTCTCCATTTTTTGATGGCTTTACCTTCTGTTGCAGCATCCCCCACTGACCTTTCTACCTCGGTCTTTTTCTCATTTAGTACCCTGTTTTGTAGGGAGAGGCTGGGATTTTCCTGCTGCTTATCAGTGCCTCCCCTTTGACTAGTTTAAAAGCTTGCCAATGAAGCATTTAAACCAATTGCTCAAAAGACTTGTTCCCTTCCTGGACAGATGCAGACCACCCTGCCAGTATAGGCTGGTGTCCCTCCAGGTGGAACCCCAGTCCCCAATGAAGCCAAACCTCTGTGCTCTGCACCGTTTTTTCAACCATTCATTAAACTGCATGGTGCTAATTACCCTCGCCTCCCCCATGCCATTGACAGGCAGCACCTCTGAGAAGGATACTGTGTGTGCTACTTATCTTAGGCCCCTCCCCAGCTCAACAATGTCCTCCTGCACTGCTCTAATCTCATGATGAGCCAAGTCATTTGTCCCTAGGTGGACAATTACATCCAGCTCAGACTCCCTTGCAGCTGTTCTCGTGATCCTGAGGATGCGCTTCCTGTCCCTCCAAGCCATGGCACCAGGCAGGCACCTTACTTCAGTTTTCCCAGCTCCCCCAGTTCTATCCCCCTAATAACTGAGTACCCCACCAGGAGCTGCTTCCTTTCCCTGTGGTGTCCTCTGCCTCCTTCCTGTGGGCCTCCCTTGTGACAGTTGTCATCAGTCTTCTCTGCGGGTGCATCCATAGGGGAGCTATGCTCCCCCAGAATGGTGTATGGATTGTGGAGTGGAACAATTGACTGGGTGTGCCTCTGTTCCACCCTCCTCACCCTCCCTGAGCCCACTGTGGTCCAACTGCTGTGCTTTCTTCGCAACCTCTGAGGTAGTGGTGGTGGTGCTAGTGCTCCCTGGATGGGGGAGGTTCCCTTCCTACTGTCCAGTGTGGCCTGGGGGAAGGTTTCTTTACTACTGACCAGTGCAGCCTGAAGATGGGCAACTTCCTCCCTCAGGGCAGAGAGTTGTCTGCAAATAGGGCAGCATCTCAGCCTCCAAAAAGACTCCCGGAAGACTGCTGCCCCAAAGCCATTACATTGCACTACTCCCCACATGTTTATCTACTTTTATTTTGTTTGTTTTTTTGTGTGTGTGTGTGTGTGTGTGTGTGTGTGTGTGTGTGTGTGTGTGTGTGATAGGTTTGTTATATAGAAATATATATCTTATACAATGTGTATGCTTATATTGTCAGTGCAGTGTGCTAGAGAGGAAATGACAGTGATATGCACCTTGCACTCTTGAGGAAATGATGTCAGAACCTCAGGTATAAAGGAACTATTTGCAGGGGTGGGTGGGGTGAGGGGTGGGAAGGGTTGGGCCTAAACTGTGCCCTCACAAAACAATCAGCTAAAGCTCTCACCCACCGCCATGATGAGAGCCTTCCTGTCAGCAAGATACCCTACACAACAATTTGACAGAGAAAATACCCTGCTAATCAAACAGAGAAAATCCAGACATCCAAGTCAGACACAGGTAAACCTCTCCAGCCCCAAAACAGCCTGGTGGTTTGTTAGCCACAAAGGAAAATCAAATATGCAGTTATTTCAGCCCTTCTGAAGATGCTGACAAGATAAGCAGTTTTGAAAACCCCCTTCCTGAATTAAAAATGAAAATAATTAAACACAAAGCAATACCGATGTAAAAGTAAGGAAAACTTCTCTCAGATGTAAGCAAGAGAGAGAGAGATTAGTTACAGATATCTAGTTCAATATAATATATCCCATGCAGCTTCTCAGTTGTTTCAAAGCACACCCAGTACACAACTTGGAAGAAGATGGACTTCTGTCTGAAACAGGATCACACCAGTAGTTTATAGTAATTGATCAATGCTGAAATGGTCAAGCTAGAACAATTGGCTACGATGCAGACCTCTCTGACTTGTGAAGACATTAGTCAATAGATCAAGTGTACTTCCAATCACAGATTGCTTAACTAAGAAACTAGTTTTAATATATAGATTGGGACGCAGATTATTTATATAATGTTTTGATAAATGTATATAATGTCCCTTTAAGGAAGTAAAAATGACATGCCTGCCGTATTTAAACAGCATTATTTATCAATGTCTGAGAACGGTTTTGGTGCTCCTTTAATACCAGTTCGTATGTGTAATCTTTGTTGTACTTAATGTAGCATCTGGTTCACTGGTTGATCAGTTTTAGTACAACTTTTTTTGTTACTGAGCTCTCCACAATTGGTCTATGCTGCAAAAGCAAAACCTCAAGAACATCTTAGGGCAGTACAACACAATACAGTACAGTACAATGAGGGATGTGACAGCTCTGCTGGCTATCACGTAAAAGCAATACATTAGGGAGATAGATACCAGTTCTTTTAAATTTGTGGTAGTTGATCATATATACCACAACATCCTTAAGGTGGAATACTTGAAGAATGGGATTGTATAGATTGGGACACAGATTATTTACATTATTTTTTGATAAATGTGTATAATGTCCCTTTAAGGAAGTAAAAATGACATGCCTACTGTGTTTAAACAGCATTACTTATCAGTGTCTCAGAATGGTTTTGGTGCACCTCTAATATCAGTTCGTATGTGTAATCTTTGTTGTACTTCATGTACCATCTGGTTCACTGGCTGATCAGTTTCTGTGTTTTTAACTTTTTTTTGTTACTGAGCTCTCCGCAATAGGTACCTCTGCTTAATTAACTAACCAGCACAATCGCTTAATTTAAATTGATCAAAAGGAATAAATTGATAATGCTTGGCTTGATGATGGATTAAGTTGAAATTCAATCATAAATTAGTAGGAGCAGTTTGTGCATCATGCTGGTTAACAACGATATTTAAGCAGGGGTATCATCTACAAGCAGCTACCCCTGACCAAGAGTTTTTGTAATGCAAAGCGCAGGGCTGCTTACTTGTACCTTTTCAGCACCTCAGTACTGTAATTAATTTCACATTCACACTGTAGGTGAACACTAGCACTTTCTATGAGACATGCCGGTTATCCGTCTGCAGAACTGTAGAAGCAGAATTTAAATAATTTTACTGGTGCAATAAAAAAGAAAAAAGCACTTTACAAAAGAATTTGGACTCTCTTGATTAGTGCCCGAGACTTGGAGAAACATACTCAACCAATGCCCCTGCCATTCTATTCATCGTAATTCATTCACTGTCCTCTGACACTGTCCCAGACCCTCTTAACTTTGCTACTACAACTTTCCTTCTCAAAAATTCTTCTCTTGACCCCGTCTCTTTCATGAACCACTGAGCTATGTCTAATCTTCTATTTCTAAGTTGGTTATCTGAAATAGTTATCTTTGGTCATCATTCTGATCAACTTAATAAAAAAATAACACAAAAGCACTATAGTGATGGAAGGGACTTAGGGCTCACCTTGGCACCCCATCTGTTGCATGGCAGTGACTGTACCAATTTGAGTATGGACACACACATCCACGCTTATCAGTCATGTCACCATCAATGTTACCGTCTTTCTAGAATAAAAAATATTCTTGACCTCCACTTAGGTTTCGAACCATTTCACTACACTGAGACAACCCTTCTTAAGAGTAGTTAAGGACCTCATCCTTTCCCCATATCAAGGCTCTCTCCTTCTTAATCCTCCTTGACCTGAGTACTGATTTTGATACAACTGACGACTCTAGTCCTTTTAACTGTCTTGAAACCTATGCTGGTATTCCTGGTACATTACTCTTTTGGTTCAAATCTCATCCTCTTAATTGTTTCTGGTATTTACTGATCCTCTTCTTTCCATCCCCCGACTCATGTTGTTCCTCAGGGCTCTGTATTTGGCCCATGTCTTTTCTCTATTTATCTTGGCAATTTTATCTTTAAATATAGCCTTGGGTATTACTTTGATGCAAATATACAACATTATATTCCCTTTGACTCCTTTGCTAATCCTTTCTTATCTACTCATTTTAGCTATCTTGAGCTCATTAATTCCTGGCTTCAGTCTAATTCTAACGATGGACCAATCTGAGCGCTCTTTTCCCCTGCGCGTGAGACGCTCTTATTCTGTGAAGAGCGTCTCACGTGCAGATGCCCTGGAAACAGGCAGGTTTGGGGGAGTTTTAAAAAACATATATATATTATTGATCGCTCTCGATCAATAATATATTAATATGTACCACGTCACCACTTGTTGCTGAGAACAAGTGGTTTCACTTGCCTTCAGCTTGAGCCAGAACAGCTCAGCTTCATTCCGCTGTTCTTACACAGCTGAAGGCGCGTGAAACCACTCATTTTCAGCACCAAGTGGCTCTGGGGGACATATTAACGCATAAATTAAAGCCCTTTCTCTTTGGTAACATTTGTTTTCTCTATGCTTATAGAACCTCTCTGTCCTTACATAACTCTAATCTCAATTCTTCTGTCAGAAACATAAGTACTAGTAATGACCCTGAACTCCTCAGTATTCATTTCTCTCAGTTTTCTAAACCTGTCCATTGTCACCTACATAACACTGCGCACATTTCTCACGGTCTCAATTTTACTGCGTCTAAAATTGGTGCAATAGTTTTATTTTTTTATACTGATTACTGCATTTCCTTTTTGTTTCTTTTTACTGCTTAAACAGCACCTTTCTTGGTGCTCAAAACAGGGAGCTCCATTACCTCAATGGGAATGCCTCCACAATGTTTTCTAGCAGCACCCAAAGGAAGGGAAAGGATCATAATTTCCAGTGAAGGCTGGCCACCCAATCCCTATCAACTTCCTGACTTGCTGCCCCTACCCTGCACTCCGACTTTATGTTATGTCTTTATAGGGAAAGCACGAGGGCACGCACCATTCACTTGAATGAAGCATCTTTTTTAAAGCTGATGTCTTAATTTAAAATTGGTTTTGGTACCCACTGATGCTAGGGTTCAACCAACAAGAACCTTGTTGGTTGAATCCTGGCCTCAGTTGGTACCAAAACCAGATTTAACATAGGAAAATCAGCTTTAATAAAAACCCCACTCCATTCAAATGAATGGACTGCACCCCTGCACGCTCCCTATGAAGTCGTCATGTAATATTGGAGCACAGGGGCACAGCAGCAAGTCAGGAAGTGGAAAGGGATTGTGCAGCCAGACCCTCAGCAGTAAAGAACAGTTACATAAGAACTTACCATAACAGTAGATATTCGAGAGACTCTCTTGCAGCAGGTCACACATTAGGAACCTTAGCAGTCAGGCGCTAGGACAACATGGAAGCTTTTTCATAAGCAGTCTAACTGGGGCTGCCCATGGCAATGTCACTATATCGATGTCTCCCTATACAGCTGTGGGAGACCCACGCCCTCCTCAGTTCCCTGCCAGAGACCATCCAGTGAGGATGCACCTCCAAGAGAACCGAGGAAAGCACCCACCAGAAGCAGCATGAGGAGCTGAAGGGCATCATCCTAGACAGGAGAAACAGGAAAAGAGAAACTCCAAGGAAAAGGGGAAGAAGGGATGGATGGCATGACCTGCTGCAACAGATTCTCTCAAAGATCTACTGTTACAGTAAGTTCTTATGCAACTGTTCTGCCTTGTTCGAAGATATCTCTTGCAGTACGTCACACCTTAGGAACAAGTCCTAAGCAGTATCACAGGTCAGACTAGAATGAGAGACTGGAAGACAGTGAGCTAGGAGAGAAAGCCCTGCAGCACCACCAGGCCGAAATCGGCACATCTAGAGGAGATGTCCAGACTGTAGTGCTTTGTGAAAGTGTAGATGGTACTCCAAGTGGCAGCAGCACAAATCTCTGCTGCTGAGACGCCCCTGAAGCAGGCAACTGAAGCGGCCATGCCCCTGGTAGAGTGGTCCTTAACAGCCCCAGGAAGTTCCTTACCATACTTCCTGTAACAAAAAGTGATACAGTTGGCCAACCATTTGGACAAGCACTGTTTTGCACACCCTCTTTCCTGGGGTGAAGGAAACAAAGAGCTACAAGGACTTCCTACAGTCCTTTGTACAGTGAGTATAGTAACACAAAATTCTATGTACATCTAAAGTGTGGAGCAATGCCTCCCCTGGATTGGCATGCTTTGGGTAATAAACTGGCAGGTGGATGGATTCATTTAAGGTAAACTCAGACACCACCTTAGGAAGAAACTTAGAATTCATACACAAAGACTCCCTGTCTTTGTCAAAGACTAAATATGGCTGCTCACATGAGTGCCTGGAACTTGGAAATTCTTCGAGCAGAAGTAACAGCAACTAAAATAATGCTTTCCATGTCAGAAAATGTAGCTCGCAAGTTGCGGCAGGCTCAAACAGAGCCAATATAAGCTTTTCCAAAATACAATTCAGGTCCCAGGCTGGAACAAGATTGCAGGTCAGGTCAATGCAGTATGCCTCTCAGAAAAGTACGGGCCATGTCAAGCTGGGTCACTGTACGCCCGTCAACAGGCACATGGAAGGCTGATATAGCTGACAGGTGCACCTTGAGTGAAAAATATTTAAGGCCAGCATCAGACAGGGATAGCAGATATTCTAGAATCTGGGTCACTGGACGGGTGAATGGATACAGATGATAGGAGGCTGCCCACAAGGCAAAGCGCTTCCACTTCATGGAATAAGTTGCTCTGGTGGAAGGCTTTCTGGTGGCCACCAGGACATCAGCCACTTTAGGAAGAGATTCCAAATCTGGCAATGGCTACATCTTCAGAAGCCAGGCATGTAGGTGGAAGAACCGGAGGTTCGGATGGAGAAGGGTCCCCCATTCCTGCGACAGCAAGCCCGAGCACAGGGGTAGGGGTACTGGAGGCTCCACTGCTAACTCCTGTAACAGTGGGAACCAAATCTGATGAGATCAGAAGGGAGCCACCAGGATTAGCATGGCATCCTCCATCTGGAGCTCGATTAGTACTCTCTGGATCAGAAGATAGGGAGAGGAGGCGTAAAGGAACCTCCCTTTCCAAGAGTAGGACAATGCGTCTTGCCAGAAAACTCCAGGCCCTGGAATGAGCAGTGAGCAAAAAAGAGGCAATTTTGCATTGTGTGGGGACGTAAACAGGTCCAACTCTGGATGCCCCCACCTGTTGAACAGGTCTTCTACAACCAAGGTCAGTAGTTCCCACTCATGCATTCTGGACTGTGACTGCCTCAAGTTGTCTGCCTGGACATTTTGGGTGCCTGGAACATGGACGGCTGACAGTTCCAGGCTGTGGCCCCCAGCCCAGTACCAAACCCTCATCACCTTCCTGCACAAGGGGTAAGACTGGGTGCCACCCTTCTTGTTAATGTAATATACCACACTGATATTGTCACACTGTATCCGCAGAGGCGCTGGGGACAGATGGGACTGGAAGGCCTGCAGTCCATACAGTACTGCTCTCATCTTGAAGACACTGATGTGCAACGAGGCCTTGAGTGCAGACCATGTCTCTTGAGTCTGAAAAGGACCCAGATGGGCACCCCCGACCCATCTCTGAAGCATCCAAGGTGAGGATTTGGCGAGGAGAGGGAATGAGGAAAGGAACCCCTGCTAGTAAGTGGCTAGATTCCATCCACCACTGGAGGATTTTCTTGACATGGGAGGAGACCAGAACTATCTTCTCCAGGTCGTCGGTCTGCTGGTCCCACTGTACCCTCAAGGTCCATTGAGGGACACGCATATGCAGCCTCACTAGGGGAACAGTAGTAATGGCCATGGCCATCAGACCCAGCAGCCTGAGGTATGTCCAGGCTGTGACATACCGGCTGGGAGAGATTACTCGGGCCTGCACCATTGAACGCTCCACCCAACGTGGGGGCAAAGGTAATAGACCAGGGAGGGTGACCATCCTGAACTATTTGTATGGGATGAAATAATTAAAGTTGCGTAAGTCCAGGATGGTCCTTAAGTCCCATGGCCCCCAGGTCGCATCTGGAAACAAGCGGTCCCCGCTCAGAATACTTATCTGGGAAATCTCTTAAATAAATAAATAAATAAATAAAATGTGGACTTCGGGACGAGCAAGAAGTGGGAGTAGAAACCCATGTTTCGCTGCTCCTCGGAAACGGGTTCTATGGTCTTTTTTAAGGGCAGTGTCTGGATCTTCACTCGCAGCACATGTACACGTGCGGAAGGGAAAGTGGAGGGTCTCAGTGGAAGTTCTGGAGGCATTTCCAAGAATTCCATAGCATAGCCCTGATGTAGAAGCTGAAGCACTCAAGCGTCAGGTGTAATCTCCCACCACCCATCGAGATGGAGGAATAAACAACCCCCCCACAACCACATCCTAAGGAACCAGATTGGGGAAGGGGACAGGCAAGGAGTTATGCTGTGGTCGAGCCCACAGCCCACAGAGCCGTGGCCTGCTCCACCACCTCTTGCAGACTTGCCCAGGTTGGTGGAGGGAGGAACAGACTGATCTTGCTCCTACAATTGGGCAATTCCAGGTTTTACTGTAAATTGGGTTATGACCCCACCTTAGGATTCAAGACAACAGTTGATGCATATGTCACTGGGACTCATTTACAGGGTTGAATTGATGTTAGAACCAGGGACTTTTTGATTAAGGCTTCCCCTGTCAGACAAACTATATACATGCTACCGAAGGTGCACAAAAAAATTGCCCCCCCCCCGGGAGACCCATCATTTCGGGTGTGGACTCCCCTTACTGAACAATCTATGTTGATGCCTTTCTTAAACCATTTGTTGCAGGCCTTAGGTCATATGTTAAAGACACCAAGGAAATTCTTTCAGTGTTGCAGGATATCCACATTGAGTCAGATGAAATCCTTGTCACCCTTGACGTGGAATCCCTTTACATTGTCATTCCACACAGTAAAGGATTTGAAGCAGTACACATTTTTTTGGACTGCAGGGATCCTTCGGTGACTCCTCCCACAGAATTTTGGTATGACTGGCTCAATATTTTTCCAAATGTAGTTCTTTTACTTTTTTTAGGAGAGCATTATCTTCAGGTAAGTGGCACCACCATGGGTGCCACTTTCACTCCCAATTTTGCCAATCTGTACCTGGGTTTGTGGGAGTAGTGGTGTATTTATGATCTGGATAGAAACCCTTTTTTTGACAAAATGTGCCTGTATTGTCGTTATATAGACGATATTCTAATGGTGTAGTGGGGCTCAGTTGAGGAGCTGGAACAGTTTGTATTAATATCTGGAGTCTAGTAATAGAAATCTGCATTTTCAACTTCATACAGTAACTCCAGTATTTCATTTTTGGATGTATTATTGATCAAGAAGAAAATAAATACTCACCATAGTAATTATGTTTCTTCAAGGGGATCACGCAGTATGCTTAACTAATGCAGTCAGCCTTCAGCGTTGAACTGCCACGAAGAGAATGGAATGTATGTAAATGATGGAACTCTCATTGGCTTGTGCCAGTTTCAAACTGCTGCCCCTAGTAACTGCTGCACTCTAAAGTGCTCAGATTCAAGTTCAAGTTTATTGGCAGGAAAATCCAATGAGCAGGCTCATTTACAAGGAGGTCCTGTTAGGACAACATTATACAAACAGTAAACAATACAGTGTGTTAACACAGAATACAAATACAATAATTAATGTACACTATGGATACATACAGAGGCATTAAAAAAGAATGGCCTAGGATAGAGCAGATTTGAGGAAGCAGTCACACGTTTGTAGAAGGTGAGAGATAGATCTAAGACTATACATTCTGACATTCTAACAGAATACTGAGGGAAGGAAGAGGGAGAGGATAACTGAAGACAAGTGCCTCCTGTACTACCTCTGCCCTAGCTACTGGCCCTAGTTAGTGTGGCAATGGCAGGTTTCCATAAGTGCCTTATTGAGCAAGGATTTTAAAAAGTTTAGGGAGACAGATCCAGAGAGCTTGAGTGAGGCATGTATTTTATTCCAGGCAGTGGGAATGGTGTGACTGACTGCAGCTCTACCATAGAGAGTGCAGAATTTGGGAATGTCTAGAAGGATGAAAGCATATTTCCTGAGGGCATAATGGCTATTCGATTGGTAAAAGAGGGAAGTAATGTATGATGGAAGTTTGTTCAGTAGGACTTTGAGGGCTCAGGTGTCAGTGTGCAGCAGTCTTCTTTTGGTAAGGAATGACCAACCCACTGCTGAGTAAAGGGTGCAGTGATGCATTCTAAAAGGTGAATTGGTTACAAACCTTAATGCACGATGATACAGGATGGTCTGTGCAGGTTGGATGCTGTGCTATTATAGTAGATGATATCTGTGTAGTCCAACATGGGGAGGAAGGTGGCTTGCATTAGCCTTTTCCTAGTGTCTACAGGGAACAGGGATTTATTCCTACTGAAAAACCTCAGCTTCATTACAAAGCCATACAAAGTGAAGGCACCCTAAGTAGTTAACTGCGTAACCCCATTCCCCTGTATGAGCCCCTTAAGGAATGGTCCCTATAAGAAGGGACAATTAAATACAACTGGTTTAAACAAACTTCCAAACATTAATCCTAATAGAACAGTAGGACATGTAGTGACTAGCAGGGATGCAAGATAAGGCATCCCTTTTTCTCTGGTTCTGGTAGGGGAGGCAGGGTAGGAGCTTAAGCATAATGAGTGATCCCCTGGACGAAACATAATTACTATGGTGAGAATTTTTTCTTCAAACCCCAGGAATCACTCAGTATGCTTAACTAATGCAGACTACCAAGCAGTACCTTTGGAGGTTGGGCAGAGAAACTATTTAGGAAAAAGGCTCTGCAGAACTCCTGTGACAAACCTGGCATCACTTCTGGACTATATGTCTAAGCAGTAGTGCTTGGTGAATGTGTGAACAGTTTTTATGCAGCTGCTTTGCAAATTTCCAGTAGGGGTATGTCCCTTGCTACAGCTATTGATGCAGCTGTGCCCCTGGTAAAATGTGCCCTGAGGCCCGGGGAGCTGCTTACCAGCTTTGCTGTAACAGAACTGAATGCAGGCCACTGTCCAGCGTGCAACTGTCTGTCTAGATGCTGGTTTACCTTTACCAACTTCCCCGTAGGTGAGGCATAACTGAGTAACCTCTGGTCTATGGGCCTTGGTCCTGTCAAGATAGTGGCTTTGTGCCTTCTTGACATTTAGGCTATGCAATCTCCATTTCCCTGAGCTAGAATTGGCAGTGAAAAAGACTGGTTCAGATGGAAATCCAAGACGACCTTAGGTAGGAATTTCCTATTAGTTCTGAGTACCACCTTATCCCTGTGGAAAGAAATATAGTTCAGATCTGTGCACAGGGCCTGAAGCTCACTTACTTGCCTAGCTGAAGTAATGGCTACTAGGAAAATAGCTTTCCAAATAACATACTTTAAATCTGCAGTTGCCATTGGCTCAAACGGAGGTTTCATTTTTTTATTTATTTTATTTTATTGAAATCTAGGATTACAAATACCTTTGAGCAGGAACTACTCATTTACAAAGGTTCCACATTGAAGGAATGGGGGTATACATACATACAAAGGTCAACATAGTAATACATAGTTACACAATAAAAAGAAGCACGAGACTAAGGCTTAGTAAATTCCAGTAATTCAACATGTGCCAAATGTTAGGTAGCATGACATACCAGCCAAGGGCAATCTTAGAAATAAGAGCTGCAGGCGAGAGGGGGTATGCAGGCAGGAAGGCTATTGTCAGAGGGTAGAGGGTGAGGGTAAGAGCTCTAAAGGGGAGGGATAAAAATCAGAAAATGCCCAGGGGAAGAGGGGACAAGGGGGTGGGCAGGTGAGGCAGGTAGAAGGGGGGGCAAGGCGGGGAGAGGTAGCTGTTAAGACCGAAGTGGAAGGCAGTGAGCGGTGGGCCCCTGATTAGGCGAGGCAGTCACAACAACTAGATGAAATGAGATGAAGTCGGAGTTGTCTCTTAAAAGGGCCAAGAGCAGCAGCAGTGAGAGTTTCTTTGTTGAGAGTATTGTACCACTGTGGCGCTCTGTGGGCAAAGGTCCTCTGACCCATGATAGTCCGGCATCTGGGGACAAGGATGGTTAGTTGTTGTGAACTTCTAGTTCGCTGGGTGCTGTGGTGATCAATGAGGAGCTTTTCAATGCCAGAGGGCATGATCCCGAGGAGGACTTTTTTGGCTAAGAGGCAGGTTTGATACTGTATCTGGCTGATGAGAGGAAGCCATCCTGCCCAAGTGTACAGGTCACAAGTGCAAGTCGGCCAGCCCCAGTTAGCAGCCTGCATGCTTTGTTGAGTGCAACTATAATTCTGTGGAGGGCAGAGGTGGAGGCAGAGCCACTGATTGCTAGCCAGTAATCGATGATGGAGGTGACAGAGCTGTTGATAGCCAACCGGAGAGTGTCAGGAGTCATGCAGTGTTTGTGCCTGTAGAGCAGGCCTATATGGATGTTGGTGGCTTTGGCAACAGAATCTATGTGCCGATGGTAGGAGAGTGAGCTGTCCAATGTGACACATAGGTATTTAAAATCAGGAACGTGTTCAAGTAAGGTCCCTGTTTGGTTTGGGATGGTGAGGTCACAGGATTTGTGCTTACTCCTCTTTGTTTTGCTGTAGTTCATGACCAGTTTGTGTGACTTGAACCATTCTTTGAAGCACATGAATTCAAGCTGTAACTGTTTCTCAAGGAGCTCTGCGTTTTGGTGGTTGGTGAACATGACGGTGTCATCGGCGTAGAGCAGTAATTTCTGGTGGCAGACACTGGGAAGGTCGTTGAGGAAGAAGCTGAAGAATAGTGGCCCCAGGATGGACCCCTGAAAGAACTGGCTCATTAGCCTGGCAACGCAAATGTTCGGATGCCAGGCCTCCTCAAGGGAGGGTGAAGGGGACCTTGGAAAAATTTCCTGAAGACAGGATGAGATGCCAGGGACCTGTCCTTAACAGCTCAAATGTAAGACAAGACTGAGGCCAGGTGCACCTTCAAGGTGGAAGGTCTGAGGCCTATTGAATTTAAATGGGTCAGATAGTCCAGAAGGACAGACAAAGCAGCCGTAGTAGGATGGATACCCTTGTGGCCACACCATATAGAAAACCTCTTCCACTTGGAAGCATAAGTTTTTCTGGTTGAGCGTTTCTGGGAATCCCAAGGACACTGAGGACCTCTTCAAAGAGGTGCAGACTGGAAAACTCTAAGTCCTCTAGAACCAAGCACTGAGGTGGAGAGACTTGAGGCTGGATACAGTCTCCTGCCCTGCGAGGATGTCAGCAGATTGTGCCTCTGAGGGATGTGAATTGGCTGTGCCTCTGACAGGGCCAACAAGAGCGAGTACCAAGGCTGTCTCGCCCAATCTGGGGCCACTAGGATCACTGTTGCTGACTGAGTCCAGAGTTTTATCAGGACCTTGAGCAACAGAGGAAAGGGAGGAAAAGCACAAGGAAATCTGCCTGACAAATCCGGTGTCAGGGCATCCACTGACATAGTCCCTTTGCTGGAGGTCTGCAGCAGAACTGTGGCAGCTGGTGGTTGTCTGGGGAGGCAAGGAGGTCTATCTGTGGTGTGCTCCACTTTCTGAACTGAGTGTAGCACCTGTGCTTTGATGGACCACTCGTGGATGGTTCTGGCTGATCCTGCTGAGGGAATTTGCCAGAATGTTGTCCTTGCCTGGTAAGATGGATGGCAGACAGGGACACCTGCAAGGAATAGGCCAGGTTCCAGATACACAGTAAGGTTGATCTGGTGCCTCCCTGCTTGTTGATGTAATACATGGTGGTTGTGTTGCTGGTTCTGATCTATACCACCTTGCCTCTAGCTGAGGTGCAAATGACTGAACAGCCAGGTAAACTGCTCTGAGCTCTAACAGAATGATATGCAGAAGAGATTCCTGGGGGACTATGTACCACTGGCTGTGAGGTCAAGCATGTGTTCCCCCCACCCCAACAGGAAGGCATCTATAGTGAGCACTAGTGAGGGGTCCTCCTTTTGAAAGGGGGTTCCCTGTCTGAGAGTCTCCTTATCCATTCACCATTGCAGTGCATGTATGAGTTTTTGAAACAGGTACCAGCTTGGCCAGAGGATCGCTCATTTGGGACCAGTGAGCCCTTAGGTGGAACTGAATGTCCCTTATCTGGAATCTTGACCCCAGCACTATGGCCATGGCTGCTGCCATGTGGCCTAGCAGTTGCAGGAAATGTCTTTCTGGACTGGGTCTGTCAAGTCTGAAAGATCCTGCCAGCTGCAGAATATTGTTCACCCTGTCCTGAGGGAGGAATACCCTTCTTTGCAGGGTGTCCAGCTCTGCCCCTATGAAGTAAAGTACCTAAACTGGCTCTACCTGGGATGTCTGGGCATTTAATAGGAACCCCAGAGATTCCAGGGTGCTCTGAACTAGAGCAACAGAATCTCTGATGTGTTGCAGGGACTGTCCTATGACTAGGCAGTCATTTAGGTAATGGAATACTGTGACCCCTTACCTTCTCAGGTGAGCCACTATGACAGCTAGGCACTTTGTGAATGCCCTTGGGGCTGAGGTTAGGCCAAAGGTCATGGCCGTAAACTGACAGTGACCTGAGGGCAGTCTGAACCTCAGATACTTTCCGTGGCTGTGTCAGATTTGGATGTGAAAGCAGGTGTCCTTGAGGTCCAATGATGCCAGCCAGTCTCCTTGCTGGAGAGTGGGTATCATCATAGCCAGGGTGACCATTCTGAACTTTGGCTTTGTCACATACTTGTTCTGAAGTCTGAAATCTAATATTGGTCGTCAGTTCCCATTCTTCTTTTGTGTTAGGAAATATCTGCAGTAGAACCCCTTGCCCTTCTGTGGTAGAGGGGCAGGTGCCACTGCTCTGATTAGCAACAAATTAGCAACTTCTGTTTCCAGAAGCACCTTTTCTGTTGGGGTTACTGAAGGAAAACTTTTGTTTCTTAGTTTGGGTAGCATTTTGAAGCTTAGAGACAGACCCTGGCTCACTACCTCCAAGACCCACTTGTCTGTGGTGATGGACTGCCAAGCTTGGAGGAAGTGAGCCAGCCTGCCACCTACTGGTAGGGGGAGGTGACCTGCATGAACATGTCAGAGGTTCTGCTTCGATTGAGCCTTGACCTGGGGGGCTGGCTCTGCCTGTCACACTTCCCTTCTGCCCCTACCTCTGAAGTACCCCCTGGTCTGCTGGTAGTCTGGCAGGACCTGGGCCTGGAGTAGGATCCCCTATCCCTGTTTCCCCTAGTCTGGGACCTATAGGAAGTGGAGGGTCTCTCCTTGGCCACATTACTCCTGTAGGTGGCCTTGTATTCTTCCACTTTCTTCATGTAGGCCTCTGTTTTGTCCCCCAAAGAGAGATTTATTCTTACAGGGGAAATCCATGGCCTTAGCTTGGGTGTCCTGAGACAGGTTTATGGCTCTAAGCCAGGCACACCTCCTCATGGAGACTGTGAGGGCCATAAACCTGGCGACAGTGTCACTGGCATCTGCTGCCATATGGAACTGATATTCTGTGGCACCTAAAGCTGTCCTAGTGGTTTCAACCAAATCCACTATAATTTCACCCTGAATTTTATCTGACATACTGTGGTCCAAAGGGCTTTCTGGCATTAAGCTGCATAAGCCATGTAAATGACTTGCCTGACTAGGAGAGAAGCTGCCATTTCTTTTCATGGGGGTGAGACCCGTCATATCCAGGAAATCAGCTTTCTCTTCATCCTTGACTGACTCCTGTATAGAGAGGTTGAGGGTATCTACCATCTGCCTCACAAAGGAATTGGGAAATGAGTAGTTCTCTGGACCCCTGGGGGGAAGAACCGAAGTCCTGCTCCGGAGAGACTTCTGGTTCTATGGGTTCTCCCTCCTCCTCCTCCTCTGGTTCCTCATACAAATATACCAGTTCCTGTGAAGGAGAAACTGAAGTGGGAACTGGGGGAACCGGAGAGGTCCCAATGGACCGACAGCCTGGAGGGCCTGTAACACTTGCAGGGCCTTGGCAATTTCCTCCGCAAAGGGCATAGTCAGTCTACCCACTGACAGCTCCTTTGCTTTTTTAGCAGATGGTGTAGCGGTATGTTTTTCCTTCTGTTTTCTTTTTGCAGGAGCCGGCTCTGAGGCCAGTTCCACTGGCCTTTTTGCTCTGGCAGAATCAGGCTTCTCAGTGGATTTTTCTGCCAGTTCCTTGCTCTTACCTTTTTTGGAAGAGGAAGACTCCTCAGAAGGCTTTGTGGAGATGCAGGAGTAGCCATCTCTTCAAGCTTCTTGGCCCTTTTCTTGAGAGTTCCGGGGCAGAAAGTTTTGCAAATATCACAGTTTACAAATATATAACTAGTTTCCAGACAGAAAATACACAAATCGTGCCTATCCGCTGTAGCTATTTGTCCACAGCCAGTTGGTCCTGTCCATTTACTTTTCTAGGTGTTTCTGACATTAGTGTCAGGAACAACAGATATAACCGAAGAAAAATGGTCAGTTCCCAAACCGCAACAATAGTTTTTAAATATATGAGGAGAAACGGTTGGTTCCCCACAAGAGAAAATACAGTGGAACTGACTGAAGCACTCGGTTCCTGACAGGAAAAGGAACTGGGCAAACGCTAAATAAGTAAAAATACAAAATAGCACTACAGTCCCAAGAGGGAAACCAGTGCAAAATAGTAAAAAGCACTCAAAGGTGGTAGAAATCACCACAAGAACAGCGGTTACAAGTAACCGTGAAGTACTCCTAAAACCTAACAAAAACCCACTAAAAACTTACTAAATACCTGAAATAGGGACAGAAATCTTAAAATAGCAATAGGGGCAGCAATCTTAAAATGATAATAAAAGAACAAACTTCTTTGTAAAGAAATGAGTTTTTAAAGAAGTTGAGAAAAGCTCTCAGAGGCATCCTAACTGGCAGCCAGAGCTATGAATCTGATCACTTCAGGGGGCAACAGTTTGAAAAAGGCATGATCCAATAACAGTTCCATCATTTACATACATTCCATTCTCTCCATGGCAGTTCAACCCAGAAGGCTGGCTGTATTAGTTAAGCATACTGAGTGATTCCTGGAGTTTGAACAAAGACAACAGTATCGATACCAATCTTTATCGCAAACCTACGGATAAGAATGCACTTTTACTGTCAGCTCTTTCCATCTCCGCCACACCAGTGAGAATATATTGACCAGCCAGTTCCGACGCATAAGAAGTAACTGCAGTACTGACCGGTATTTTGAACAGAATGCAGACGGTATGGCAGCTATATTTCTTCAGCGAGGATAATGTCTGGATTCTGTCAATAGGACATACAGTAGGGCTAAAAGTAGAGATCGCCAGGAATTGTTGGCCACAGGAGAGAAACAACGTAGATCGGACAGTAAAGATGCAATTTCGTCACTATCTGTAATGTCCGGTCCAAATCCATATAGAACATTATCAAGCATAATTGGCACAGTCATCAGAATGAACCTAGGCTGACTGAGTGGGTGGAATCTTTTCACGAATGGTGTACAAGAGAGGCAGAAACCTCTCTGATATGGTCACTCACAGTTTTCAGCCTATCCCCTGCCAGCTCACCTGGCTACCGTCTTCTCCCCCTGGGTGCTACCGTTGCAATAGGTGTGAATTCTGCTAACATATTCAGCCAACTAAAACTTCCTCAAATCCATTGAATCAGGAGGCGGTTGAGATTGCCAGGTTTACCTGCTCTAACTTTTATGTTGGCAGAATTAAACGAAAATTGAAGGAGAGGTTGGGGGATCATCAAAATCTTGCTTATGCCATGGCAGCCCATACTGCCACTTCAAGGGATCCCTCTGTACATCAATGGTCCTTCCTCCGGATTGAACATGTGTCCCTGGGACCCAGATGAGGAGAATTTACCAAGGAAATTGTCTCAATGTGAGGGATACTGGATTTTTCATTTGGGGGCCATGAGAATATATCTCAATGATAGATTTGAATTTTCCCCATATTTGTAGTAGTTTCATGTAGGGGTACATTAGTACATGTTCAGACTTTATTATAAATAGTAACGATCAGCTGAATGATGTAAGAACTTGTCGCCCCTCCACTGACAAGTTCACATCACTGGCCTTAGCATTTCTGCTAACATTTGCATCTCATTTACAGTATGCCCTGTTTTATATCTTTTATTTCAAATCTTTTAATAAGTAGCTATGAATTTCAGAACAGTTTCAATGTAATATATTAGTAGTAGTAGTAGTAAAAGTTTATTTATATGCAGGTAGAGATAGTTTTCATCATTGGGTCATAGACCCTTTTTCAAGATGGACCCATTTTCTTCAATTTAAAAAAAGAACATAAATCATACAAACACAACTATGTTACAACATACTTTGTAATAAACATACAAGTGTTTTTTTTTTAAATAGTCAAACATACAAAACAACACATCATACAATTAAATTATATTACAACAATATTTCCAAAATTAAAAAAAAAAACCCTATAAACAAATCCTAATAATTTATATTTCCATCCATGGAGGTATATCACCCATTGCACATACATCTTATTTTCCGATCCATTATCAATTGATCTCATAAAATGTTTATATTTTTGAATCTGCTTTCTTTCTTGGTCAATTGGAGCCCAAAGGTTTATAACTTTCCTACCAAAAGTCATTTCACCATATTTATTATTTATTTTAGGCATAACATATTTATTTCCCACTTTACTTCTTAAATTGTGTTGATGGACATGCGTCGAATATGGAATTTTATCCACGAGATACTTCGGGCTTTGGTTGTGTACTACCCCATGGATTTGTTTTAACCATTTTTGTTCCCTTTTATATTCTATATGATCCCATTTTAGAGTTTTAAACACTTCACAATGATGAGTATGGTAATCACAGTTTAATATAAATCTATTTAAGTTATTATAAAGGACTTGTATAGCTCTCAGGTTTGATTTACTGGCCATACCATATATATGTATTCCATATTCGATGCATGGAATAATCAGTTAATTAATTATATCTTTTCTCATTTTTAGATCTAGGCAATATTTAGATCTACAAAATGCCCCTAGTTTATTATTTGTTTTATGAACAAGTTTTTTTACATGGGAATTAAATTTCAAATTACAGTCCACAATAATCCCTAGATACCTATATGATTCAACCTGATTTAAGAATTCATTTTTAGCTGTTTTAATTGAAATTTTGGGAGAATTACTAAAATTTCTTCCTTTACTCTGGAAAACCATTGAGTTGTTTTTTTTTACTATTTAAAACCAGCCCTGACTGGTATAACCATGTTTCCATCCTGCTAAAATCATTCTGGAGAATTTTCTCCATTTCCTGGATTGAGTCACCACTAGCCAGCAGTAGTGGCATCTGCATACATACTCAAAACTGAGTTCTGTACCAATGTTCATTTACATACATTAAAAATATTAAAGAACCCCAAATTGAGCCTTGAGGAACTCCTCTTCTTACTGGGGCTGGTTTTGATGAAATTTCACCAATAAAAACTTGTTGAACTCTACCTCTCAAATATGATTCAAACCAGGGAAGGGTTTCACTATCAATTCCCAAATCCATCATTTTCCCAAGCAATTTTTCATTGTATATGGTATCAAAGGCCTTGGAGAGATCCACGAACACTGCCCCCACAGATCCAACCCCATTTAGCTGGCAGGCAATGTTGTCTAGTAAGTCAGTGAGTGCGGTTTCCGTGGAATACCCTTTACGAAATCCTGACTAGCGAGGAGACAGGAGAGAATTTTTTTCTAAATATCTACTCAGCTGTCGCTTAATCAATCCCTCCAAGACCTTTGACAAACAAGACAATAAAGAAATTGGCCTGTAATTTGTTGGTTTTACAGGGGAAGATCCTTTATGGATTGGAACAATCTTTGCATGTTTCCACAAAGATGGAAACTTATTTTCCAACAGGCTCTAATTAAATAATCTTACTAAAATTGGGGCAGTTACCTCAAGGGCATCTTTTAGGAACCTATTTTCTAATTGGTCCACTCCTGAAGTTTTTTTTAGTTGAAACTTCTGTAATTCATTCTTAACCTCTCTGCAAGTAATTGCTTTAAACCTAAACCTAGTTTTATTTAATGGCCAATCTTCCCCTTTAACAGAATTTATATAAGACTGCTTTGGAATTTCTATATCAGGTAATGAAACAAAGTATTGATTCAACCTTTCTGCAGATTCAAACGGTGACAATAAGGTATCTCCTTCCCTGATCTGGATGGGCCGTCTATTTTCCACTATAGTTTCAAACGATTTAATCAGATTCCAATGTTGTCTGGGATCAGTAATGTGTTCAACCTTATTTTAGTAGAAGTGCTTTTTCGAAATTCTGATTTTAATTTTAAACTTTTTCCTTCATTTTTGTATTTATTCCAATCATTAGGATCCAGTGTTTTGTTTGCCATTTTCCATAATTGATCTTTATATCTAATATTATGCTTTATTTTATCAGTAATCCAAGGAACATTTATTTTTTTGCATACACTAATTTCAAAAGGGGCAGCCTTATCACAGGCCTGAACAAACAATTTAGAAAAAGCCTCAATGGCCCAATCCAGGTCGGGGATTAAAAACAACCTATCCCACCTAATACTTCTTAATTCGTGCAAGAAGGCGTCCTTATTATATTTTTTAAAATTTTGACGCCTGATTGTTCTTGGATTGGGTTAATAGACACTCCCCCTTTAGTGATCACTTACCCACACAAACAATAGAGGAATGGTTCCCAAATATGGGTGGCTTCACTTCCATAGTAATGACCTTAATTTGGCCTGAAGTGAAAAACTAGATCCAAATGTTCCCTTCATAGAAATATGCTTTCTCCGGAAACTGCAATATTTTGATTCAAGTTTAAAAGATTAAAACTTGTCCTTAGGGCATTACCTCTTGGTTTATTCCATGCTGCATTGAAATCACCTACCACTAACAAATCCAGCCCCATTGTATGTTGTTGTAATAGATAAGCCAATTTATCAAAATCTATTGTTTTAACTTTTGGAGGAGAATACACTAAGCCCAGAACCACATTTAGGTTTTTAATGTGTACTAACAAGCATTCTGTCATCACTACTTCTCCTGAAATGACTGTTGCAGTTTCACCCAATTCCCATTTTATGTACATCAATAACCCCCTTCCCACCCTATCTCTCCTATATATGATATATCCCTGTAGCTCAATTTCCCCTTCATTTAAATTAGGGGTCAATCAAGTCTCAGTCATGGCTATGATGTCGGGGTTTTCCAAAGCCTCCCAAGCTCTCATCATGTCTAATTTATTTTTTACGCTCCTAGCATTCTCATAAACTAATTTACATAGATGGGGGGGCAGGATTTGCTTCAATATCCCATCCCATCAGTAAAATAAAGCAGATATTTGTATGTAGATCTAATTTCTTAAAATGCATGAGCATTTTACAAGTATTTATCCCTGTTACAGAATGTCTAATAGAGGAGAAAGAATTCCTTCTCTTAGAACTCATATGCTGTATTTTATTTTCCTGAAATCCCTTCCACTGATGTCTTAAATAAACTACAGGGATCAAATCATCCTTGTTCTGTACTTTTGTCTTGTTTCTAAGTATTGGACATATCACTAAACACGTTAGAAGAAAATAAAACCACACATTTAAGGCCCCCATTTCAAAGATTTACTGAGAATGTCCAACAGTAAAGGAAACACTGCGCTGTTCAGCAACCCGACTGAAAGATCCTCGGTGAGAAGAAAGCCAATTACAATAGCTTTACAAATAATTTAAACTCTTACTCACCGGAGAAAACCAGTCGGGAAGCGATCAGATCAAGGGCTTCCTTTCTAATTTACTAACTTTTTTCTCTCCCGAGTGGCACTAGCGCCACTCACTGCTCGCGCTGGAGCGCGTAGCACTGATTTAAATAGTGCTTAACTCTGCCCTCTTACCACAGGATTGGTCGTCGGCTCCCCCTCGCACCAACCTGATCAGCTGTTCTCGGGACAGGGAGAACAAAGTCACAATAAGTCCTTATTTGAGCTGCTGGAAAGTCCCCTTTGTTCGTGCAGTCCTCTGTATTTTGAAGGCAACAGAAACGTCTCGGTGCAGATGGATTCGCAGATGGATTCTCGAACAAGCTGGGTAGCTGGCGTTTGTGGCTAAAGCGCACGGCTCTGATTTAAATAGTGCTTAACTCCGCCCCCTTATCACAGGATTGGTCGTCGGCTCCCCCTCGCGCCAACCTGATCAGCTGTTCTTGGGACAGGGAGAACAAAGTCACAATAAGTCCTTATTTGAGCTGCTGGAAAGTCCTCTTTGTTCGTGTAGCCCTCTGTATGTTGCAAGCAACAGAAATGCTTTGGTACAGATGGATTATTGAACAAGCTGGGTAGCTGGCGTTTTCTAGCTACCCTAAGATGGTCGATCTGGGCTATGCTGTGGTGAACCCAATTAAAACAAAAAACAGTTTAAAAGACAAAGAACCTCTGTGTGCAAGCACTGAGGCAAGGGTTACCCCAAAGGGCATTTGGCTGGGAAGCCAAGTTTCAATGAAATACAAAATCACACATGCCCCCACAATGCAAAGCATCATGGGCTCAGTTTTCTCTAAGTGATGTGTTTTATAAACATTGTAATGTTAAGCGAGTGACAATATTTGTAATGGCCATTTTAAGAGTGATTATATGAAGTAACTGTCTTTAAAAACAAATTAGATGTTTGGTTGAGGAATAATAGATAAATAATGTCCCACATAGTGTGGGGAACAGTCTCGAAGGGCTCTGGCCTTCTTCTGTTCTTTCATACCAAGTAATGAATGCGATATATACATATATATTTATCTATCACTATTTTTAAGGCTATGTCACTGCTTAATGAGTTCATCTTCTAGAATTATCACTCTGTGAATATATGCCTATCCTTTCAGTCCTAATAATCAGGGGTGTGCTAACCACGGCGTAACTGATGTATGTGATGACTTTTTTATGTGCATGCTTTGTGCTTTTAACATTTACTACACCTGTTTCACTTGCAATTGTTCAATGTTTTTAAAGGGCTCACTGGTCTTAGCACTTTAGCTTCTCAACAAGGCGCGTAACAGCGAAACACGGGAGCCTTTCTGTGGTGGGGTAACGCTGTTTTGGCACAGTCTTACAAAATAAAATTATGCCCAGCAGTGTTTTTTGGACTCCAGAGTGTGGTATCTTGTTTTCTTATATGTGCCCTACATAGATAAGGACCCTACTGGTTAGAGTAGAGGATAAAAAGACTCATTTCCCCATTAGGTCCAGCTTCCTGGACTCTTTAACAGGAGAAAGGGAGTTGAGGTGCTGGGGCCTCTTAGACAAGTCATGGGCTGCATTAATGACCATAGAATCTGCCTGAGGGGGCCCGAGAAAAAATGGCATTCCAGAGGGGGCCTGGTACAGCTTGTCCACCTTCCTGGGCATAAGGGGATCAGGTGTGGCCTATACCAGGCTGCTAGAATAGCATCCTCATAGCCATCGATGATAGGGGGATAACAAGGGAAGAAGATTGAGGCAGATGTAGGAAGTGTGCCAAGTTGCTCCAAGAACCATCCTGCTCTGCAGAATCAAAGCCCATGGCTACCTGCAGCTATCGCATCACAGCAGTGAAGTATGGGTCATCAGGGGGAACAAGGTACATACTTGGAGGAAGTGTTCCCCGCTGACAAGACTGTGGAGGTGCTGGAGGGGGTTCTGGCACCTACATTCCCCTCCTCCTCCTCCTCATCACTGTTCCCGGGTTCAAAGGGGGGAACCAAGGATATTGATGAGTGTGAAGGAGCAGTCCTCATCGACGACCGGTGCAGGAGCTTCGCAGTCAGCTGAGCAGATCCCTCAACGACGGGATGGGGGCTGGGACTACCCGCTGAATGAGGTCCAGGGCTGAGGAGAACAGAGCCTGGACAAAGATGGTGACAGTCATCGACGGGGCACCCTGAGGCAGAGGTGGGGAGAAGTGAGGCCCCTGTGGAAATGACAGCATAACAGGAAGAAGCAATGGAATGGGGGCAGGCTGGGGAACCAACTGAGGGGCCTGCAACCCGCAAGGAAACCGGTGTTGCTCCCTGGCTGAGCCCCTTGGGGAGGAGGGCATTCAGCAGGGGCGGACAGGTAGACAGAGGCAAAGGAGGAAGCCCCAGCAAAAATGTTCCAGTGTAGATGGAGCTGACGGGCCGCACTGCCAAAGTTCCCCCCCATGGAAGATAGGGTGAGGGAGGCAGTGGGAATCATAGGCAGAACATAGGAGCAGCCTGCCGATGAGGTACTACTGCTGGACTGGGACAGCGAGAGCTACCTGACCTGCCCTGCATCCAGAAGGGTGAGTGAGGGGAGGCAGTGGGGAATGTTGCTGATCTGGTTGACAACCGTGAAGTGGTCGGCACTGAGAGTGGTGACCTGGACCATTTGTGAGAGGAGCGACTTTTCTCCCAGTGGTGGTGCTTCCCTGACGACGACTGTCCCAGGCTTTGCCGGAGTGTGAGCCTGAAGACGGGGACGGGGAAGCAGAGAAGCCCCAGGCCTAGAGCTCCTTCTCTAAGATGGCTACCTTTTGCTCCATGAAGAATGCCTTGACCTCCTTCAGGCGGCATTGATGGGTGGTCTGGTTAAAACTGCTGCAGATCCCGCAGGCCTAGATGTCATGACTGGTCATGAGACAATGGACACAGGAGTCATAGAGATCCTTGTCAAAGATTTTCTGCCCGCAGCTGCACTGACAGAAAAGCAAGTCCTAACTGGACATAAACAAAGAAGGTGAGAAAAAACAACAAACTGCGATGTGGTTAGGGAGACTGCCAAAACTGCGGACCGATAGTCAACGGCGGGAAAGAACTGAGGAGGGCATGGGGCCACCTACAGCTATATAGGGGGACATCAATGTAGCGACGTCACCATGGGCATCCAAAAGTTATATTGCTTATGAAAAAGCTTCCCTGTTGTCCTGGTGCCTGATGGCTAAGGGTCCTACTGGCTCCCTTTTGGGATTTTCACAGCATCCCTTGGCTGAGGGAGTGGTGACAGAGTCTGTGTTCAGGCAGGTTGGGAATTCAGGAGACTCCGATAGACCACCCCTTTAAGATCTTGCTGGAAGGTCTTCAAGCTGGCTCCTCCCACCCACCCGGATGCAAGAGATATCCTCAAAGAAGATAATTATGATCCCTTTCCTTCCTTTAGGGGCTACTGGAAAATCATTTGAAACATGGAGGCAGTATAGCGCAGTGGTTTAAATCTGGAGACCTGGGTTTGAATCCCACAGCCCCCACTTGCATATACTGTGTGACCCTGAGCAAGTCAGTTAACTTCCCTATGCTCCCAGGTTGCACCTGTAAAAAAGCTTTCAGCTTAGTGAGTCTCACCTGGTTAAACAATTGGAAAAAAAAATGTGGAAGAGCTCCTACTGACGTAAGGGAGCTCCCCGTTTCTGCTTTTTAGTCCAAATAAAATGCAAGAAAGGTTCTCTTTAGGGCTTTCCTCCAAAAACGTCAATATGTTCAAAGTTCCATTGCATAGTCTTTAACCTATAGGATACCAGAAATTGTGATCACACAACACCTCTTCTCAAAAATCCACACTGGCACCCTAATCTATTTTTGCAGTCCATTTAAAAGTGTATCAAAAATCCTTTATATTTTTGCTCCTTTATATTTATCTGCCTTAATCTCACCTACTCAATCACTTCATTGTTCTTTAATGTCCCATTTTATTTATTCCTTATCGCCCATGCTTCTGTTGGTGGTCTTTCTTTGTTGCCATGTTTGCAATGACCTACCTATTCACCTTCACCAAAATAACACCACTATGCCTGGGTGGGACAAATTAGGTCACCGGGTCATAAATATGACCTAGCAAGGGGTGCTAGATGCTGATTTTTTACTTTAAAATCACCACCTTGGTGAGTTCTGGGAATGTGATAGGCTGGCCATGGCCAGGAAAGCAGACAACGGGCTCCTGTACTCATGCACATGTTATCCATGGACCAGCACCCCTGACTGCCCCCCCACCTCACAGACAGTAATACTTAGGGCCCAGGCACTTACTGCATAAGCAGAAGTGTCAGGATCTGAGTTCTACTGTATTTTCTACCATAGAATCATATTGCATCTGTTATTATAATTGTACCACCTGGGAGACACCGATGTATACACCATTGTATAATCATTAGTTAGACAACATTTCCATCTTTAGTTCCAGTGCAGAACAGCAATTATTTACGTAATTATGTGTGTAACCACAAATGACCTTCACGAATACAGGTTCTTTGTTTAGTTATCTTGTCTTTCTGGTAGCTCAGCATGCTTTCCCAGGCTAGTGAGAAGTTAGGTTATTTGCCATTATCCAATGATGAGAGTTTTATGTATCTTTTTAGCAGTTACTGTGGTGATTATCAGAGGTATAAGACCCTTTGCATTGCACCTTTTTCTCTGAGAAGAAGAAACTTATCATTGTCTATAGGTAAGAAAGATTGGAGGTGTTCTCCCCGGTGCTTATCACTGTGATTTGGTTGTAAGCCTGTTTCATATACCAGAAACAAATCACTGTATGTGCTGTTTTCCACCTGTCTGTCGTTTCTTCACTTTTGTGCAGTTCCAACAAGAACATGAGAAAGGTAATTTTATTACCCAGTTACATTTGGTGACCACGTGCAGGTTGGAATGTACAAAGTGAGGATTCCATTTGAGTTCTCTGAACTGAATGTCGAGTAGTGTGGTGCATATTTGCCCACTTGGACCTATTCAAACTTACTGTGGTTGTTCCTTTACGGACTTGTTCCGTCTTAATTTTGGGTGTGGCAGACCCACACCAAACCGCTGGTACACTCCCTTTGTGAGTAGCAGCATACCGCCTTGGCACCACCGTTTGCCCAGGGGGGACCAGAAAGCCATTGGGTGATGGCGCCAAGGAGTTTGATTCCAGTCTTTCGATTGCTTTCATTGTTTGTTTGCTTACCCCTTTGTTTGTTGTGCCAGAACTGTGCACATAACAGACTCTATGTCTCTAACTACCTCACCTCCCATGAGGATGGACTGATTTTACACTGGACGCGAGATCAGCTGAAGACTCCTTGCTTGCAATCTCTGAACAATATCTCAAGTCCAAGCAAACAGCCAAGAAATACCACACCAAAGGTCTCTTGGTAGTGGCTTTACATGCAGCTGTACAAAGTTTATTAGCACAATGTGCCTCCCTTGAGCTGCAAACGCTTCTCTAAAAAAAGAGATGAGCTTGCAGGCATCAGAGTTACTGAAAAGGGAACAGAAACTCATGGAGGAGACACAGTCACTCCATGATCATAATAACAGGCTGTTGCAGTTCACTCCTCAAGACTCTAAGAGTGAACTGTGTATGTTAAGGGATGACAATGAGAGGTTAAAATGTGATGAGAAACAGCTATTTATCTGAATATTTGAAGTGATACAAATGAAAGTTTGAGAGAAGATAATGTGGACTTGAAAAAGGAGAATGAAAGGTTGTTGAAAGAGCTAGACAAAGAGCTTAGGGACAACGTGAATTGGGCACCGCGTACAGCATATTGCAGTGTGACGTTGAAAAAGGTATTGAGCAGGGCACTGCAAGAGTTTGCCATAGGAGATGTAAAGCAAAGATGGCGAATCTGTGCCATCAGCGAGAGGTTCTTGCTGGCCATGTTAAAGCCATTAATGGCTTCCAGTACACACCCACTGATATTACGTCATCGGGTGATGACGATTCGAAGTACGAGGACATTGGACGCCTCGTCGCATCCAAACCCCCGCCTCACAAGGCAGTGGTCTTTACCAGTAGCCACTCCCAAGATGACGGCTACCATTCCCCAGATGGCGGCTACGTCACCACATGGATCACCTACTTATGTTGGCACGCCCTCTACACTGCCATGTAACAACAAACATGATATGGGAGGCTGACCACCACCCTGCAATGCACTCCCACTGGCTCCTATTGCCAGGGAAGATGTGCGGTGGTGTCTGGCATCGTGCAAGAAGTTATTACTAACCTAGCTAACCTCTACCACACCAGATGAACCATTGTCCCTGCATGACTAGATTGAACGCATGGTTGAGAATGCAGTCAGGGACAGTGCATTCCAAGCGGATGCTGCCCTTTGTGATGCTCTAGCCCACACGTCACGGACACACACGTCCAATCCCTTTGCAGGTCAGTCACTCTGTTCAGCAGATTGCCCAAGGCATTAGACCAATGGGCCCAACCAACAACCTTAGTTGTCACTTGGGAGAAGGTGCGCTCCCTCTGGGAGAAGCTTTCTCTCCAACCAGAGTATCAGGTCCAAGTCCTGAGACAAACCATCATGCCTACGCTCTGGGCCAAGCTCCCAGACACTGTCCGCAACTGCAACATACTCAATTTCAATGACATCGCTCAAGCCCGTCTTTCAGCTAACACCCCAGGTACTGTTGGAGCCGGCTTGGCCTACAAGGTTAAGCAAAATGTGAAGGAAAGCCTAGCAGCTTACCATCAATGGCTGTGGCTCGCTTACAAGGCCGGCAAAGCCTTGGCAAATGAGACCGCTACTAAGGACCAAATATTATAAGGATTTGTACATTTGGAACATGACTCCGGGGCTCTGAGAAAAAGTTGAACTCAATGCTTACCCGCAGTCCGACACCTTTGAACAGATTCTTACCAAGACAGAGTGGACCTTTCAGGTCTACCTCCGCAACCTCGCTTCCAGCAAGAACAACAACAAGGCCACCGTTATTTTTTATTTTTTTATTTTATTTAAATCTAGGATTACAAATACCTTTGAGCAGGAACTGCTCGTTTACAAAGGTTCCACGTCGAAGGAATGGGGGGTTATACATACATACAAAGGTCAACATAATAATACATAGTTACACAATAACAAGAAGTAAGAGACTGAGGCTTACGAAATTCCAGTAATTCAAAATGTGCCAAATGTTAGGTAGCATGACATAACCAGCCAAGGGCAATCTTGGAAATAAGCACTGCAAGTGAGAGGGAAGGGGGTATGCAGGCAGGAAGGCCATTGTCGGAGGGTAGAGGGTGAGGGTAAGCGCTCTAAAGGGGAGGGAGAGGAGGGATAGAAGTCAGGAAATGCCCCGGGGAAGGAAAGGGAGAGGGGGCAAGGGGGTAGGCAGGTAGAAGGAGGCTAGGTGGGGAGAGATAGCTTTCAAGACTGAAGTGGAGGGCAGTGAACGGTGGGCCCCCGATTAGGTGAGGCAGTCACAACGACTAGTTGAAATGAGATGAAGGCGGAGTTGTCTCTTAAAAAGGCCAAGAGCAGCAGCAGTAAGAGTTTCTTTGTTGAGAGTATTGTACCACTGTGGTGCTCTGTGGGCAAAGGCTCTGTTATCACCCCGATGGCCCAAGCAGACCCGGCCCAAGCTGCCACGGTCAACCCTGCCCCCACCCACTACACCATGGAGGGTGGCAATGACCAGCAGGAAGCCCCTTCCACTGACCAACAGTCACAGAAGGGGGAAGGACCGAAACTATAAGAATAACCGGAACAACAACAGAAATTGACAAAACCAGAATTCCAATAGCAAGTACTGTAACTGGCCCAGCTATCAGGACCTAAAGGATGAGAATGAGGCCCTCCACAAGCAGCTGGAGGAAGCCTGCACTGGAACACATGCCACCAGGGAACTGCATCGTAGCGGCCCTGGCACCGCTCAGCGATACAAACCCTTTTCGGACCTCGACTACTGCACAATCAAGTGGTCAAGGGACAAACCCCTTCACGACATCGGGTACTGGCCAGGCTGATGTGGTGATTTGGGAACCGCCAATTGAACAATCTGAGATCTCGGCCCTGACATCAGAGGTACAATATTTGTGCCCTGTAAAACACAGAGAGAAGACCCAACGATCCTCCAAAGACCTCAGGTCACAGGGACAGGAGGATGAGGAAGAAGCCGGGAGTAGTACCGATTGACAATTACAGGCCCCAGTCCGGATTGTGAGTGACCTGCTTGTCGACACAAACGGACGGCCTTGTGTAAGGGCCACGGTCGGGGGCCGCCAACTGGACATGCTTCTGGAAACAGAAACAGCTATGTCTGTTCTCCATGATGAGAACCCAGATACGTCTGCCTGGTTTACTGGCAGAAAGACCAGTGGACAGGGTGTGGATGACACCCAACTGCAAGCCTATCGATCTGTACCACTGCCTGTGCAGGTAGGTTGCCTCAAAACAAATTTTACTTTTGACCTCATGGTATTACGTCATCATCCCAGCATATTGGAAATTGATTTCCTTGCACAGCATGGCTGTGTGGTGGACCTAGCTAACAAGTTACTGTTACAGATCAAAGGACAATGTCATGCTGTCACTATATCAGATTCACACGCAGTGGCAGCCATCTCCCATAACAACACGGAGTATGACGTCATGGCTTTCTTTAAAAGTCATGACTTGTTTTCTGACCTGGCACCTTTGTTGCAGAAACACGCTGATGTGTTTGCTACCAACAAGCATGACTGTGGTAGGATTCACACTACCACTGAAATCACAGGACCCAATCCTGTGAGACAGAAGCAGTACCCATTTCATGCGGAAGCCCTCCCTTCATTAAGGGAAACCATCCAGTCACTGCTGCAATAGGGCATGATCAGAACTTGTGTCTCTACTGTCAACTCACCCATTTGGCCTGTGAAAAAGCCAAATGGAGCTTGGAGACTTACAACAGACTACAGAAAGCTTAACCAAGTTACCCCCAGCTGTGCCCCAACTGTGGCATCAGCTCCTGATGTGCTCAAGTTGTTGACACCTGATAAAAAGTGGTTCTCAGCTCCTGACATCTCTAATGGGTTTTGGTCACTTCCATTAGCACAAGAAAGCCAATACAAATTTGCTTTTACCTTCGATGGGTGCCAGTATACTTGGATCCAACTGCCCCAGGGCTTCCACAACAGCCCTTCCCTCTTCCATCTCCACATGATGGATGCACTGCAGGGGTTTTCCATGCCCCAGTGTCTCCTGCAGTATATGAATGATATGCTCTTGGCAATGTCCACCAAAGAAGAACACCTTACTCTTTTGGATGAACTACTGACTCTCCTCAGGAGAGCAGGCCTCAAGTGCAACCCCTCTAAGGCACAGTTGTGTCAGAAGGAGGTTATGTTCCTTGGCTGTTAAGACGATCCAGGGCTTACAAGATCTACCACTTCCTACAAGTGTGGCAACACTCAGATGTTTCCTAGGAATGGTAAATTACTCTAGGAATTTTATCCCTGATTTTGCATTGAAGGCTGCTCTCCTATATGAACTGCTGAAAAAGGATGTTCCATGGGCATGGGGCCATACGCACACTGAGGCTGTGGCCCAGCTCAAAAGGCCTTGTCCTCAGCCCCAGCACTGATTAACCCAAATCCAAAACTACCCTTCCATTTGGAAACTGCTACCTCTGATGTGGCCATGTCTGCAGTGCTGGCACAGAAATACAGTGAGTATTACAGGCCCATTGCCTATGCATCTCAAATGCTATCCCCAGTTGAGAGGAAATACAGTCTCTGTGAAAGGACACTCTTGGCAACCTTCTGGGCTGTCAAACATTGTCTCTACATCACTGGGTATGCCCCCATCATTTTGCATACCTGTCACACTCCCACTAACTTTTTGCTTTCAGAGAAAGTGAGAGATGGATCAGTCTCTAATACCAGACTTACTCATTGGTCTTTGCTTTTGCAGGATAGAGACATCAAGGTACTGCCTGCCAAAATGCCATCAATCCTGGCCCATGGCCTGCTGTACACAGGTAAGTCCCATGACTGTGCCCTCCAACCACTTGATCTACCTGATCCAGGGCCCTTCCTGCCAGCCAAACCTGAGGTCCTGGAAGACAAAACAATGTTCCACATCTTTACAGATGGTTCTGCATCCTATATGACTGGAGAATAGGTAGCGGGGCTTGGAGTGCTCATTAGGGAGTGTGCAGGTGATTTCAGGCACACTGTTAGAAAGTGCACTGTTATCGCTTCACAGTATGCCGAACTGGCTGCAGTGGCCTGTGCACTGGAGATCATGCCACATGATGACAAGGACGCCATCATCTTTGCGGACTCCAATTGGGTATGTTCATCCCTGAGTTCTTCTGCCAGAATGGAAAGAACAACTTTACCTCATCTGATGGTACCCCTGTCAAGAATAGGGAACTGTTTGTGTATATACACGCCCTGACACAAATGTTCACTCACAAGCTGTACATTCACAACATAAAGGCTCACTGCAAGTCTGACCCTTACCACGAATTCAATGAAAGAGCGGACTCACTTGCAAAAGCAGGCGCTCGAGGGGGGGGAGAAATGGGAAATGACTCACCCACAGTGCATAGCAGCAATTGTGCAATCTATAATTGCTGCCACCAAGAAACCAGTACCAGAACCCCCACTGGATCTCTCTGCTGCACAGAAGGCAGATCCAGAGATCAGAAATGTGTTCAAGTTCCTAGACAAGGGAACTGAAAAGCCATTGCCTGTTGGCAGTCCATAAAAAAGGCACTCTGACAATTTACATCCATCTGGTGATCAGAAACTCATCTGGTATCACAAACAGGATACAGGTAACAAGTTGTGGGTAGCACCACAATCACTGTGAACAGAGTTTATACACATGGTTCATGACACCCCCACTGGTGGACACCAGGGGACAGAAAACACTTTTCAGAAGCTCAAGACAGTTGTCTGGTGGCCAGGCATGGCCAAAGATGTGGAAAACTATAAGGACAACTGCATAGTGTGTGCTCAGAACAATCCCATTTCAGTAAAGAAAAATGCCAAAGTGTTGGCCCAAAGGCAATCTGGACCATGGAATGCGATACAGATCAATTTCGTTGGCCCTCCCACCAACTCCAGCAAGAACAAGTATGCCCTTGTTGTCACAGATTTGTTCTCCAAGTGGGTAGAAGCATTTCCCACTAAGAACAACACAGCAAAGACAACTGCCAAGATCCTGGTGAATCAATTGCTCTCCATGTGGGGCCCTACCTTTAAAGGTGGACTCAGACCAGAGAACCAGCTTTACAGTGGAACTGATGCAACAGACACTCCAACTCCTTGGAGTTGATCAGAAATTCCACATTCCTTACCATCCTCAATCACCAGGTCAAGTAAAAAGGACTAACAGATGCATAAAACAAATGTTATGCAAATCCATTGATGATAATCCCAAGGATTGGGATTCCCTCTTGCCCCTATTATTGACGGCAATTAGGGGTACGCCTGTGGCTACCACTCAGTGTACACCTTATGAGGTCATGACTGGCAGAGCCATGAGACTACCTGAGCACCTGTTAATTGCTCTACACACCTCTACAACAGATAAAGTATCTGTAGAAAAGTATGTGGAAAAGCTCCATAATGACATCATGAAGACGCACCTGTTTGCTACCAAGAAAATGGGCAAGGCTCAACAACAAGCAAAGGCTCATTTTGACAAGCATGTCAAAGAAGTCGACTGGCAAGTTGGAGATCAAGTCATGCTTCTCCAGTACTGACAACCCACACATTCATTTGGCAGTAAATGGGAAGGCCCTTATCCCATTGTTAACAAGCTCAGCCCTGCAGTGTATCAGGTCAGAGTACAGCAGCAGAAAAAGACTACTGACAAGCAGTTCCATGCTAACCAACTCAAACTATATAAAGATGACTAAAAACTTACTTTTCCTAACCCCATAGGGCGGAATAGCACTTACAGCTAACTAATCCTTTTCTGTTTCTTTCAGATATCAGCACAATGGCTATCTTGCACCCTCTTCTCCTACTGGTGGGACTACTGCCTCTAACCATTATAGCACCCCCATGTAAACCCCCACAGACTCAAAAGGATTGATTGATTTGCTTGCTTGCTAAATTGGACCGATCATCACCTCTCATGGGCGTTCGCATAAACATTCCAAATGCCAATATTAAGGTTACACAAGGCAAAGACGCCTTTCTGGATGCTGTAGCTGTTGCCCCAAATAAATCCTCCTTGTCTATTCAATGGCAAACTGATGCTATGGGCTACACAATCCCTGTAGCTCACCTGTCCAAGGGTACATTCCAGGGCTGGCCTAACACTGACATATCCCAGAATGGTTCTCTTTCTATTAAACAAACTTCTCCACGACACACTGGTCAGTATAATCTTACTGCACTTATAGATCCTGCCTTTTGTGACAGACTCCTTTCAGAGGAGGCCATTGATTTCTGTCTACAAAATTACGCTGCCTCCTTTTCTGTCTACCTTTCTGTAGTCCCACCCAGCCAGGAGGAACTACTTGCCTGTCCTCGCCAATTTGAGGGTCTTCCTAGTGGTTTGACCGCCACATCACTCCCAGATGCCCTTATCAACAATGTACAGTTTATGCATGTCCCAGTTATTTTAATTTATCACATTGGAATATGGCTGAATTTGGTTTGTGCCAACAAACTAATACTTCTAAGTTTCACAGTATGCTGCTTACTGATCTTGTAGCTGCTTACCAAACACACACAAATGATCCTACTGGTGGACCTCACACCACCAACCATATTGGTGTTTTTAGACCAGCCCATAAATATGCAAAACCCAGACCAAAATGCACCAAGTGGTACACAGCCTCAGACGTCGCTGGTGCAGCCGGTTTTGTCTCTAGCATAACCGGACTAGCCGACACTTTTTACTGGCCTTTTTGGCTCAGGAATGTCTATTTGGAATAGAGCAGACATTGTCTCCATTAAGGCACAGACACTGAAGTTTCAGCAAACAACTGGCAATGACATTATGCCCCCATCTTGCTAGGCGTAAATTCTCTTAGTAAAAACATGATACTGTGTACATTATGAAGGAGATTGCTCAAGGGTTCAATTATACCAGACAAAAACTTAATGATCTTATTTTTCAGAACAACCGTGAGGTGGACAAGCAATATACTGGGCATGAAATGTTATGTTCTGCTTATGGTTCTTATGTTATTTCTACTGTCAAAGCTCTTTTCAGGGATTTGGAATCAGGTGAAATTCCAGATATTATACATGATCTCAGATTGGGTAAATGGTACTGCCCACATTGCACAGCCACTGGTTGCATTTCCATTGTGTTTAAAGAGTACTCTTAACATTTCTATGTCCACAAAATGGGAATATTGGTTATGTCTCCAGGTTCCCCAATGGGGTCCCGTGTTATTTCACAAAGTTTTGCTCTATTAGGGACAACAGGTTTGTAGCCTTTCCTGTCTCTTTACCATGCTTTAATGCAGCTACATCTGCCTTTGAAAAACTGGCAAACATCCTTTCCATTGGACATTTGGGGAATTATATTTTCCGCCAACAAACGGAACTTCCCTCTAATGCTTGTGTTCCACCCTATACTTGAAGTATGGGTGGCTCCTCACACAAACTGTTGTGCCAAGAAAGGATATTACTTCTTGTGCCGCTGTGACATATCTGACATTGTGAAACCAGTCTGTGGCTACTCGACGGAATATCTTGATTGGACCTTGACTTTGGGTGAGGATTTGCCGAGCAACCATACTGATGTGGACCCAGCTGATGTCCCTCCTGCTGCATCTTCAGCATTTGACACTGAAACAGCACCATCGCGAAGCTATCTTGAACAGATACATCGCTTTATTACTCGGATCACCAACCAGACTTTTGCTTGCCCTGTACGTTTACACCGTTGGTGAGTCCCAACTGTCAGAGTCACTTATACTGCAGAAGGCCAGTTTTGTGTGGTAACAAATTACCCTTCCTTTGTTGATGGTTCTCATACTTGCAATATTACTAACTATAATTTCTGTTTTACTCCACAGTACAGGACTGTAATAGGTCACTCCATGATCATGCCTGTTCCTCTCTCTGAACCAGACGTACTGATACTGATCCTTAAAACTTGCTTGCTCTCTCTCAATATCTGCCCATTTTTAATGTACACATTGATCCCTTGACTCTCTCCTTACAATTTCTCTCCTAGCTAGAAAGGATGCTCATTTGATCTATATTAGCAATAATATATCCAAAGCAAATAATATACTCAATGATTTGATTCATGATGGTGATTTAAGTCTTGCAGTTGGCAATTACTAGGTAGAACTAAGCTTTAAGGTTTTTATTATTCAAGCATTTTTATTGTTCTCCTGATGTTTACTCTTTGCTGCCTTCGACGTACCCTCAAACAGGGTTGAACAACTCAAATTCCTTTGCAAGGCTCATGCATCGGGCCTATTAGCTCCATCCTACCAACTTACTTGGGATTATTGCCCCTTTCTGAGGCAACAAGGGGGGGAGGGAATGTTATCCATGGACCAGTACCCTGACTGGCCCCCTACCTCACAGACAGTAATACTTAGGGCCCCTGCACTTATTGTATAGGCATGAGTGTCAGGATCTGAGTTCTACTGTATTTTCTACCAAAAAATCATATTGCATCTCCTATTATAATTGAACCACTTGGGAGACACCTCTGTATATACCATTGTATTATGTGTGTAACCACAAATGGCCTTCACGAATACAGGTTCTTCGTTTAGTTATTTTTTTTTTTAGTTGATTAACCTGGAGTAGCACACTAAGCTGAAAGCTTTTTTACAGGTCTGACCTGGGAGCACAGGGAAGTTAAGTGACTTGCTCAGGGTCACACAATATGCAAGTGGAAGCTGTGGCATTCAAACCCAGGTCTGGCCTGCTGGATGTCACCAAATTTGCAGCTCAGAGGCTTAAACCACTGTGCTATACTGCCTCCATCTTGTCTTTCTGCTAGCTCAGCATACTTTCTTAGGCTAGTGAGAAGTTAGGTTATTTGCCATTATCCAATGATGAGAGTTTTGTGTATCTTTTTAGTAGTTACTATGGTGATTATCAGGGGTATAAGACCCTTTGCATTGCACCTTTTTCTCAGAGAAGAAGAAACTTATTGCTGCCTATAGGTAAGAAAGATTGGAAGTGTTCTCCCCAGTGTTTATTGCTGTGATTTTATTGTAAGTCTGTTTTATATACCAGAAATAAATCACTTTACATGCTGGACACCATACAAACATAGACTTTGACGGCAGATAAGGACTGCTTGGCCCACCTAGTCTGCCCATTTCCCTATCTACAGGATAAGCTGCAGATCCTATTTAACCAACAGCCTATTGCTTCCTACCCCCCACAAAAATTGCCTTATGTCTGTTCCATGCATTCTTGAATTCTCCCACAATTTTAGACTGCACAACCTCCTCAGGAAGGCTGTTCCACGCGTCCTCCACCCTCTCTGTGAAAAAAGACTTCCTCACACTGCCCCTGAGCCGTCCCCCCTCTAGCTTCAAATTGTGTCCCCTTGTTCTTGCACATCTCTTTTTCTGAAAGATGCTACCCTCTTGGACTTCATTTATTCCACTGAGGTACTTAAGAGTTTCTATCATGTTCCCCCTTCTCCCTCCTTTCCTCAAAGGTATACATCTTAAGCTCCTTTAGTCTCTCCTCATATGGCTTCTCTTGCAGACCCTGCACCATTTTAGTTGCCCTCCTCTGGACTGCCTCCATCCTGTCTATGTCCTTGTGGAGATGGGGTCTCCAGAACTGGACGCAGTACTACAGATGGGGGTCTCACCAACTGTCTGTACAGGGGGATAAAAATGTCCTGTATTCTGCTGGTGATGCCTCTCCCTATACATCCCGGTATCCCCCAGCCTTCCCTACTGCCTTCTCACATTGCTTGCCAACCTTAAGGTCATCTGATATGATTTCCCCCAGGTCCCGTTTCATTTTTGTTATTGTTACTACCTCCCCCCATTGTGTAATCTTCCCCTGGGTTTTTGTTTCCCAGGTGCATAATTTTGCACTTCTTTGGATTGAATCCAAGCTGCCATAATTCTGACTGTTCCTCCAACCTTGCCAAGTCCCTTCTCATCCTATCCACACCTCCTTGTGTACCAGCCCTGTTGCAGATCTTTGTGTCATCTGCAAAGAGGCATACTTTTCCTTTCAGTCCCTCTGCAATGTCACTTATAAAGACATTAAAAAGGACTGGACCCAGTACTGAACACTGCGGTACCCCATTAGTAACCCCTCTTTCTTCAGAGTGGACTCCATTTACAATTACCTTCTGGGTCCTGTTGTTCAGCCAATGTTTTACGCAGGCTACCACCCTGGGACCCACTCCCAGGCTGGTTAATTTGACTATTAATTTTTTGTGTGGGACTGTGTCAAATGCCTTGCTAAAGTCTAGGTAGGTCATGTCCACAGCCCCTTTCTGGTCTACTACTTTGATCACCCAGTCAAAGAAATCAATTAGATTCGTCTGACATGACCTTCCCGCTGTGAACCCATGCTGCATTGGGTCCTGTGCCCCACTGGCCTCTAAGTACTCAACAATTCTTTCCTTCAGAAGTGATTCCATCACTTTCCTACAACAGAGGTCAAACTGACAGGTCTTTAGTTCCTGCCTCTGTCTTGCTCCCACTTTTGTGAAGGGGAATGACATCCGCCTTCCTCCAGTCCTCAGGTACCACACCATCCTCCCATGATTTGTTAAAAAGGGTAGTCAGTGGTGTCACTAGTTCTCTCCTTAATTCTTTTAGAATTCTGAGGTGAATTCCATCAGGCCCCATTGCTTTGTCCACCTTCAGTTTTAGGAGTTCTTTCAGAACCCTTTCTTCTGTGAAAGGACTGGGATGAACCGCCCTATCCTGAGTGCTTCTGTTAAATGGATTAGGCACCTCCCCCTCCTCCTCTTTTGTGAATACTGAGCAGAAGTATTCATTCAGTATCCCTGCTTTTTCACTGTCCCTCTCTGCCCACCCACCGTCCATTCTATTCAGCCTCACTATCCCTCCCTTTGTCTTTCTACGCTCCCTGATATACCTATAAATGGGTTATCCCCCTTCTTAACAGAGTTGGCTATCTTTTCCTTAGTTTGGGCCTTTGCTATTCTGACTACTCTCCCTGCTTCCTTCTGCCTTGACTGGTACAGTTCTCTGTCTTGCTCCTTCTGTGTTTCCTTATACTTCCTAAATGCTATCTTTTTCTCCCTAACCTTTACTGCCACCTCTTTTGAGAACCACAGTGGCTTTTGTTTGTTTTGATTTACGTTTATTTGCTTCACACAAAGGCTTCTTCACTTTTGTGCAGTTCCAACGAGAACCTGAGAAATGTGATTTTATTACCCAGTTACACACTCAATTACAAATGCATGACTGTTTATGACACATACTAATGCAAATCAGAATTAGGCATAGGATCAAGTGCACCTTCTGCAAACTGCCAGTCTGTGAGCCACATCTGTAACAGTGCCCACCCACTCCACTTGCAGTAACCAAGTACTTCCCACAAGAAAGACTGGTAAGCCATTCCATGCTCTCTTCTCTCTCTCTCTCACAGTCTCAATTAAGCCAACAACTGCACATGGGGGTGGTAGACTGTCAGGGAAAGTTCTGCAGCCCGCCATACTGGTGTCAGAGCTGAGAAAGAAAGAACAGTGTAGTAATGCGTGCACTTACTGTTTGAGAATCAGAAGATTGCAAATAAAAATAATTAAGGACTTACCTTCTCACTGATGAAATCCATGATTTCCTGCAGGAAAACCCTCTCATGTCCCAGAGGCTGGTAAACAAGGAGGATCCTGCAACCCACATCTCGACCCCATGCATGGCCACACATTAAAATGATGAAGTATCCTCAACTAGGTGCACAGTGAAATTCAGTTCAGATCTAAAACAGATGGCCACTCACCACGACGATCCCACCGTGGGCAGTGCACCACAGAGAACCTGGCTGGGACAGCCACCTCTAAAACAAGTTCAGCATCGTCACTCAGAGAGTTCTCCATTATACAAACCAGATCAAGCAAAGAACAAGACATTAAATCTGCCATAATGGCTGTCTGGTTCCTCATCAATCTGACACTGCAGAGCACTGCCTGGATGGAGACTGCTAGCCTAAAGGTTACCTGCTGACTTGGTCAGGTGGGATCCCTGGGTATGAGCACCAAAGGTATGCCGTGGGTATATCATTATATTAGTAGAGAGACAATGGGCACAGTCATCTGGAGGAATCCAAGTATACAATACAAGGCTTAAGACCGTACATATGGTGTCATACACTGGCAAACAATGTTGGGACTACAGGTGTAGAGAAAGGCCTCCTAGCCCAAGACCAACTCAGTGGGCCAAGTTAAAGATAGTTTTTGGCAGCCCAAATGGGTGTTGCCAGAGAGACCCCAATGGGAAGTTATGACATGACAGAGGGGCCTTGTAGTATACAATGATTAGGGTCTTAGCAGGCTAGAAGCTGAGAAGAGGAGAGATTGTTTCAGATATGAGGGAGTCGATATCCTATAGAGGGCTACCCTAAGTTGCCACCTGCAGTGCAGGCTATGGAGCCTACTGCCTTCATTAGACCTAAAGGAGTGTGATGGAGTTTAGGAGGGGGAGAACTGGTCGATCAGGTAACTTGGCAATTTGTCTGACCAGAATTTGGCACCTACCAGAGTAATATGGAGACAGTGACTCAGAGAAGGACCTAGTCCAGCTTACTGTACATGGTACAGTGGTGGGTAAGGGGAGGGTTTGCCAGAGCTAATCTACAAAAGGGCATCGACCAACACGGTTGGTTTGGCTAGGGCAGTGGAGGTGGCTCTAGTTTATCAATCTCAGACCAAACTCAAGTTTCTGTCTAACTCCTAGAGACTATACTATCCTAACACAGTTCACCTTCTACAATGACCAATATTTTCTTCTAATGCCATTAAACCTTACTTTGCCTTTTGCACTTTACAGACATAAAGGCACTTGCTATCTGTCTAGTGCCCTTTACCTGGGGGGGGGGAGAGAGAGTGCGAGAGAGCAAGAGAAAGAAAGAAATGAAGGAAGGAATAAATTTAAGCCTCCTCTCTTTTGGAGAGAGACTTTTGCTCCCTTTAAGGACCTCTTCCCTCGCTGTTTTGCCCTCAGAGCTTTGGGATTTTTAGTGCTCTGGGGAGCAGCTTCTGTTGGTCGCCATGTGGTGGCAGCAGAGAGCAGGGTTTAGGATATAAATAGGCCAGGAACAGGAATTTTGGGGGAAGTGGCTAGGAGAGAGGAAGGAGAGGCAGGAGCCTGGCAGTCTGGGATTGGGACTGGAAGGGGGGAACCCCCCCAAGTGAGTAGACAGGATCAGTGGGTACAGTGGCATGACCCCGGCACGTTATGGGCGTTCTGAGGGAGGAGGGCTAGATAGCCTGGTGGCGTCGTTTGGGAGATAGGCTTCCCGGGGCAGGGTGGTGAGAGTGCCAAGTAGGAGGGAGTTGTAGGGCCTTAGGGAGGATCCCATTTCCCATGTCTGGTGTCTCCTGGGTCATCAGGGCTGTGGGAATCATGGCAGGGTTCCCACAGGGGAGGGCGCAGTGGCAGTGTCTCCTCCCATACCCGGCATAGCACGGCAGCCCAGGTTGTTGAGGGTGTGCAAGAGAGCATCCACCCATTTAGGGTCCTGCTTGGAGGGGCGGGTCCCGGGGCACAGTTCATGAACTGTTCGAGCGGGCTGCAGGTCTGTGTATGGACAGACCCTAGAAGGCTTCTCCTGGCCTGATGCTTGGCTCAAGCTCTGGAGTATGGTAAAAGGGAACATACTGGAGGCTCGGGTTGCCATCCTCCCCATCATCTGAGGGGCACCTAGGGAGTGGAGCATGGCCTGGGTATGCTGTGGGTCTGCCATGCCTGTATCTGGGGCAGGCCCCGGGGCCTACATTAAGTTGGCAGGCCTTTAGGATCATTTAGGCTGTGGCTCTGCTCTGGTGAGGGAACTGGAGGGCTGCACAAGGGTGAGGGTCTGGAGGAAATGCATGGCTCCTAAATTCAGCAGTGGTCTGGTCAGGAAAGAGGAAATTCCTGGATTCCCTGAGTGTTTTTCCTAGGGCCAGGGACCAGGTTGGGAGAGGCTGCTTGCTTCTCCCCTTGGAGGGAGATACCTGACCAGGAAAGAAGTGTGAGGAAAAGAGCAAGTAAAGGTGGATTACCAGCGCCAGAGGTTTCTGGAGCCCTGTGCTTCCGTGGGAAACTGAAGTCCCATTTCGGGTATATCATCAGACTTCTGAAATTTTAAAGCTGTGAGCCTTGTGTATTCTGTCTATAAAATCTGTCTCCTTACTGTGGTTGCCAACATTTGTAAGATAGTTATGCCCATGGAGCAGGAGTATTTATGGCATAAAGAAGCGATGAACCTCCTGTGGCCCTCTAAATCGTTTGGGCTCAGGAGAAAATAAATTGATTCATTTTGGGGAAGAAATAGTGACTCTTGATCTCATTTGTAAACAGTGAGGAAATGAAATTCGAAAGCCTCAGTTTTAATTCCTTCATGAGCTGATATTTTTCGGGAGAGGGGCATTCTTGCTGTGTAAGATCCTGCACCTTCTCAGGGTTCGAGACCTGTGGGGGATGCCGAGGGCCGAAGTCATCGTAGAGTCCTGGTCCTCCTGTGAGGTTCCTGGGGTGCTCTCTTTATCAGTGAGGGGGTAATCTGGGTATCCAGCAGTTACAAGACACCTCAAGGTAAGCAGACTTTGTTTGTCTGCCCGGGACTGTGCATTTCTGGAGTGTATCTCTGTGCTGTGGGCCCCTTCCCCTGGAATATCAGTGATTTCACCCCTAGACGTTCGGGGAGGAGTGAAGAGAAAAAGAAAGAGAGAAAGAAAGAAAGAAAGAAAGAAAGAAAGAAAGAAAGAAAGAAAGAAAAGTACAAGGGGCTAGGGCACGCTTATCACTCATGGAGCTAGACAAAGTTAAAATAACATATAAGAATGTAGCTTACTTTGTTCCACATATTCTAGCAACATTTTTACAGAGTAAAAATGCATGCAGATCAGACTCCACCCAAATTCATTCAAACTGTGAAGCTTCGGAGAGAAATCCAGACAAAGAATTGACTGTGCAATATGAGACGCATATTGAGCCATTTCATATTCATATCCAAACGGATATAAATTTTACATTTCCCTAAAAAAGCTAAAGGAGTTATATAATTCAGCTCAATTACTTGAAGTATTTTTTAACAGTGTCATATAAATGCATACCAACATTTATATTATATTTTTGTTTATTCTAGTTTGATTTCACTTGTTTTGCATCTATATTGTCCATGGGACGAGGCTGAAAATAGGCTATAATGGCTAGCACTCCTTTTCCTGTCAAAAAAAATAATGATAATGTGCACTAAATATTGGTTCCATAGTAAACCTGAATAGACAATTAATTGGATGAGAAATGAAAACCTTACTCAATTCAGAGAAGCACAGCCTGCTTTATGCAATGTTAATTAATTTCATAGTTTTACTATGAAAGGCCTAGTGAGCTGAGAACAGCTAGCTAACAATTGTTCTGGAGAAAAGTGTACAGGGGATAAAAGTAAGCAGTATATACAATAAATCAAACAGTATCATGAAGTGCATCAAGTAGGCAAGCAGCAGTACAAAACAGGACAGGGGAGTAAACTAAAAAAGTACCAGTCAGATAAACTAAAGAAAATGTGCATCGGGTCTGAACGAGCCAAGGATAAATTAAATTATAAAAAAGTACTGCTACAGTAAGGGGGGTGGCCAGGAATAAAATACTGAGAGAGAAAGAGCAACGAGGAAAACATGGGAAGAGACCAGAAGGTCAGAGAGGTAGTGAGATAGTAAGAATTGCAGGTTAAGAGGAGGGTAAAGGAGAGATTGGGAGGTAAAAGCATGAGCAGACATATGTGGTCATTGGGTAGGGCTTTCGGGCCAGAGGGGGAGGAAACAGATATATTCTCAACAAATTAATTTAGTTTTATTTGTTAAATGGTACAGGTCTTAATTTTAAAGGGGACAGTCCACCCTTGAAAGCCCCACACCTTAGTGTGCACTTTAAATACAACATAAATATGTTTAAACAAAACAACTGCAACCAGGGAAAGAACATGCTGGCTATAAATATGAATACATAGCAACAAAAAACAACTACACCTGCCCTTGAGAAAAGAATTATGCAGACACGCAAAACTTTGGGCTTGTCTGTTGCTGTTTTGAATGTGACACACTTAGCATGCTTACTCATTTATTATTGTGTACCTGTCTCAATATAGAGTAGTGGTTAAGGACACTGAGCTGCAAACCTGGGGACCTGGTTTTGAATCACATCAGCACCACTTGCATACTGTGTGACCCTCAGCAAGTCACTTAACTTCCTTGTGCTCCCAAGTCACACCTGGAAACAAGGTCTGGCTTAATGCCTTTCCGGACTAAACAAATTTACCTTCCCTTCATTTGGTAACCAGTGCATTTTTTTCTGCAAAATAAAAATGTTACCTTTCCTGGTTGCTGTGATATTTTATTTGTATCTGCCTGATCTTGCTGTTTCTTAGGCTGATATTTCAGATACATCGCTGCTTTGGGCATACTGCAGAATCTCCAGTGTCTGACACCACAGCTGGGGAGCAGCCGGGGGAGATTCAATTTGCTCACCTTGTTACTGAAGCAATTAATACAGCCATTTTGCGGTCCTCAGTCCCACTGCATCACCAAGACCATGTATAATTCATGTAAACTGTACTTAGGCCTGGTAAAGCATCCAGACTGGTGGCTGGAACAACAGTGCTATTTAAAAGAAAAACCGGGACTTACTGAACAAGGAAGCTTGCTAAGCAAGTTCTCCTACCATTGCTTGAATATGGCTCTCGTCTGCTATTTAACTCAACCTCTCTGAGGCCACCATTTTGCATCAAGGTTAAGCAATGAAATCTTTAGACTTCTAAAAGTGTTACTGGAGGAAATGGGTATAAAGTACCCAAATACCATGTAGATTTGAAATGTTATATAATATACATGCGAGTCTGCATGGAGTCTACCATACAGGAGACTCAGGGTTCACCTCTACAAGGAATTACATTTGCTTCTTCTGGCTGGACAAATCAAATATAGAATTATTTATTCTAATTCAAATAATTGTTCCAAACCGGCAGTCTACTGAATTGCGGAATAAACTTCAAGTCTCTCTCCTTACAACATCATAAGACATTCAAGTATCAACAGGTACAAAATCAGAATCTGCAAGACAAGGGCTACCGAGTACTCCTCCTCGAACTATGAACCTAGAATACATACTACTGTAGTCTACCTGCTTTTCTGGAACTATCACTGACCAAGTTTCAATTTAAATGTGAAAATACATCAATTACATGTACAGAGACCACCTGTACACGTAATTCATAATACGACTGTGTTTGAAGCCATGCTCATAACTTGTAAATGTGCTACTGCAGTGCAATTCTGTTGTCATTGAGACAATGTTAATGTTCCTTGTATATCCAGGTGTGGCTGAAAATGTGAAAACCACCCACCTCACTACCTGGTAAAGCAAACTAAACAAATAACTACATAAATAAATAAAGCTCTAATGACAAGAACAGCTAATCAGATCTTCTATGACTAATCCCTGGTCGTGAGGTTAACCACAGGGGATTCTGGTATGTGCCTAAGCTGTGCTGTATCTGAAATATTGGACCTGGGTAACAGTAAGTTTAACCAGATAAAAATAAATATCACAATAACCAGTTAACAAAAAATGTTTGTTTTGCAAGTGAAGTACTAAGCAGGGGCACCCCACACTAAGACATGGAGCTTTTAAAGATGGGTGTTCCCCTTTAATACGAACATATGAAATTTGCCAGCAGATAAATGCCTAGAGGTCTATCAAGTCTGCTCGAATGTGCAGCTAGCACCCCTTATTCTGCAGCTGCCCCTCCCTTCCACCCTTCCCCTTCATTAACCCTCCCCCTTGTTCTGTCCCATCCTCGTTTGAAGCAGTCCACTGTTCTACTGCATACCACTTCAGCAGGTAACGCATTCCACCCAGCCACCACCCTCTCTGTAAAAGTGTCTCCTCATCTCCTCCTGAACCTTCCTCACTCCAGTCTCATATCATGGCCCTTGGTGGCCCTCCCTCCCTCACTTTGAACAGCCCCTCTGTACCCGTCTTGTTTATTCCTTTCATGTATTTAAAGGTTTCAATCATGTCACCCCTGTCTCTCCTCTCCTCCAGTGAGTACATGTTCAGCTCCTTCAACCTCCTCTCGTCTAAGTCCCCCAGCCCCTTGATCATCTTTGTCGCTCTGCGCTGCACCCCCTCCAGTAACTTAATGTCCCTCTTCAGATACAGACGCCAGTACTGCACGCAGTACTCCAGGTGTGGTCTAACTAATGACCTATACAATGGCAGAATCACCTCCTCCTCCTCCACGAGGATATACCCCTTGCAATACAACCCAGCATTTTGTTGGCCTTTGCAGCTGCCTTCCTACATTGTGCAGAGTTGTTCATTGACCCTGTAATGAGCACACCCAGATCCTTCTCCTCCTCCTCTGTCTGGGCTAGCTGCACTCTCCCTAGCTGGTAACTCCTCCTCCTTGGGTTCTTCATCCCAAAATGCAGCACCTTGCACTTTTTGGCATTAAAGCCCAGTTGCCAGGTGTCTGACCAGGTTTCAAGCTTTGCCAGATCATCCTGCAACTCCTGCCATCCCCCTAGGTCATCTACCAAGGCGCCTACCTTGGTATCATCAGCAAACAGACTGATCTTGCTCTTGATGTCCCATGATATGTCTGCAATGAATATCCCAAACAACACTGGTCCCAACACTGAGCCCTGTGGAACACCGCTCATCACTGCCCTTGGGTGTGAGAGCTCCCCACCCACCACCACCCTCTGTTGCCTTCCCTGCAGCCAGTTTCCTACCCATCTCACCAGCTTTGCACCCGCCCCTGTGCCTACCTAACTACCTAACTGCCCAACTTCCTTCCCAGCTGCCTAACTTCCTTCCCAGCCTTCCATGTGGCACTGAGTCGAATGCCTTACTAGAGTCCAGATACAGGACATCCACTGCATGGCCCCTGTCCACTTGCCTAGTTACCCAGTCACAGAACTCAACCAGGTTGGTTTGGCAGGATCTGCCATGTATGAAGCCATGCTGTCTGCTGTTCTGTAGTCCTTTGGCCTCTAGGAGGGCCACCAGCCTCTCCTTCAGGATAGTCTCCATTAGCTTACCCACGATGGATGTGAGGCTCACTGGTCTGTAGTTTCCCGGTTCATCCTTGGGGCCACTCTTGTGGAGGGGCACCACATGAGCCATCCTCCAGTCCTGAGGTACACACCCCGAATGTAGTGAATGCAGAGTGTAGTTAATGTACACTAGATAATGAAGGCATTAAATACCCTTGCTGTACATAGCATTTGCATACTGTAACTAACAGGGCAGTATTTGTATAGTCTTCCTTTTTTATTAATTGCGCAAGTATCTTATCTTGATGACTGCTTGAAGAGTTACAATACTACCACTTCCTTACTTAGGCTCACCGATTCAATACTCTCAGGTATGGACAGTGGTCTAATCACATCTGTGATCTTTGTCGACCTTGCAAAGGCTTTTTGACACTGTCTCCCACCCTCTTCTCCTAGATCATCTGTGATCTGCTGACCTGTCTGATTCAGCCACAAACTGGTTTAGCTCCTACCTAGCAGGCCAGACACAGTCAGTCAAAATTGCTGATTCCACCTGCCCCCCACTCCAGATTAATGCTGACATACCCCAAGGCTCTGTCCTTGGCCCCCTACTATTCTCCATATTCCTTAATGACCTTCCATCAGTGTGCACCTTCTCCTCCATCCATATGTATGCTGACGATACTGTCCTTTTCTACTCAGGCCAATTGCCAACTGATGTTGCTTCCACACTTTAGCATTACTTTGAGAAAGTTCAGCAATGGCTAAGATCCCATCAGCATTTCCTCAACTCCAAGAAACCAGTCTCCATGACCCTCAGCACTAGGCAGAGACTCTCTAGGCTAACTAAACTGCCCTCCTTCCACACCCTTGATGGCTCTGCTCTGGAGGACACCTCCTCTTTTAGGTATCTCAGGGCCTGGCTAGACCAGCACCTAAATTTCACTGGACACATAGATTCCATCCTGAAAAAGTTGCATCCCAAATTAGGTGCCCTTACAGGAACTGAAGTTGCCTACCACTACAGGCCAGGCGGGAGACTGTCCAGAAAATGATACTACCCATCTTTGACTACTGTGACATAGTCTACAGTGCCACACCGAAGTCATCCTTAACCAGATTAAACACCCTTTTCAATGCTTTCTGTTGTTTCACGCTGGGTGCCCCTTCCTTTACCGACCACTGTGATCTATATCACTCTCTAGCTTTTCCTTCCCTGGAAAACTGCCGTCTAGCCCACTGCATAAAATCTGTCTCTAAATTCTGGTTTGATACACTTCCCCCTTACCTTGCCTCTTCACTGTCCTCCCGCCCCACTGCCCCTCCCTCTCTCTGATTCAGAGACTCCCGCACCCTAGCTATACCATGACACAACACCTCTATAGGCCAATTGTCATTCTCCTATAGGTTCTCTAAGCTCCGGAACTCAATGCCTCATCAAATCAGGCACCCCTCCTCCCCGTGGTCCATCTCGACCTCCCTCCTCAACTTCCTCTCTCCATCCTGCAGCTGCTCCTAGTTTCCCCTCTGGCTCCTCACTCCTCCTAATTTCCCCTCTGGTTTCTCCATACCCTCTCTCAGCCTAGCACATAATGTGAAGAGAAACCAATGTACTTTATTGCACTTCCTTGTCTGCATTGCATGTACTGTATTAGTCTGCAGTGCTGTTAATTTGATACTCTCACATCAAATCCCAGTGATTATCTGATGCCACTAACTGATGTATTGTCATTTTACTCTGTTGCGCCTCTGTTTTATGTTACCTTTGGAAATGTGTTGTTGATTATTGTATATATATACTATTCTATAATACTGTATAGAAATGTGCTTTTGATTACTGTACTCCCATGTTCCCCTTCCCCCAGGACGCTCCGTGAGATGAGCAATTTTGTATTGTTCAGTGTGCCTTTCCTGGTGAAACTTTTTTATTAAATAAATAAAAAACTGTATGTAGTCCATAATAGTACTTTTGTTTCTTTAACTGTAGAAGAAATGCACAGAAAATACAAAAAGTGAAAATTTTAAAACTAAAGAAATCTCAATTCAGACACACTAATCCTCTCTTTACTATCTACTCCACCAACATTATTTTTATCAAAGCATAATACTGTAGTAGACATCTCATAATAGTCTTTCAGTAGCAATAGGTCAGACATTTTAGTTTATATATTATCTAATATTTTTGTTCTAATGTTCATTATTTTAGTTTGCACATTTTCTTCTGATAAATCTGTAAAGCCTTTTCTGAAATGTTCTATACGATAATCTATATACAAATATATTGTTTTGTATTGTACCAGTTCTTGCACAGTTGCTGGCCCTTTGGAGCGCAGTCGCAGGGTTCCTCTTCCAGTTCCTAATTGGGTGCCAGTGCTTGACTTACCTCCACCTCCCCGCTGACTGATCATATCTGCAAACACAGTGAAAAGAAAATATATTGTAGCTATTCACAGTAAAAACCAGCACAGCAGGAAATAATGTACGTGTTGTATATTCAGATTTATGCAGGAAAGAAGACCACTGACCATCAAGTTCCTCCCTTACACTTGCTCATTGGGAACACACAGCCTACAAAGTAGTGTTTCAGGTCTATAAAGGCTAGTCTGGCACAACAGTCATTTAGCAAACCTTATAAGAAAGGAAAAACTAAAGTGTACTAGAAACTCCTGTAGTGCAGGGTATATTTATATAGAACAGCCTAACAAAAATACCGTGTCCCTGATCACTGCTGATTTTTCAGCAGGTTTCTGTGGGTTAAAACAGCAGCAAATTGTTACAAGGATATGTACCATATACACAGAAAGGACCGACTAGTACAGATATAGCGCAGGTCTTATAAATTCAGTAAGACAAGATATTGCTGAGTAAAGAGAACCAGATAACTATTATTGGCAAAGACCTAATGGGCATATTTGAGGTACAATGTAATAATGTGCTGTAGTAGAAGCATGGCCTAAAGAGGCGGCTGACGACAGACAGTCTTTCTAAACTGGGACATGCCACTGATCTATCTAAGACATTCAGGGAGGGTGTTCCAACTAGTGGATGCAAAATGGACAAAGTCCTTTTCTGTAAAGCTTAATATGTCTCCCTCTTTCTTTTATGTTTACTTTACTTTACCCATGGTTACTACAGTGATGTACCTTGGTTGCTGTTCCTTGACTTTTGCTATTTTCCTCAGAGTATACTAACTCCCCTGTGTAAAACTTGCTGACTTTCGACTTGCATTTTTGTACACTGTACTGCACTTGTAATATGTTTCCCTTTTTACCACTCCCCCAGGTCGCACCTGGCACAAGTCCTGGCTCAGTGTGCCTTTCCCGGTTACAACATTTAAATAAATAAATGCATAAAACTGCTCTTTTAACTCTGGGAATCTGGTACAGTTCCTTGACCTGAAACCACAGCTAATATATGTAGAAGGTTATGATCATACTACTACTGGTCACAGTACTGTGTAAGGACCATTAGTAGGCATTGTAACCAGGCATCTAATGAATAGCGTGAATGCATTATAATGATTCGCCGAATCAAACCCCCGTGGTACACAATAAAGCGGGCATTAATTCCCTAGTAATGCCCGCTTCATTGTGTAGTACTGCAAGTGTCCACACTGAAATTACCAAGCATGCATTCCAGGAATGCAGTTGTCACCTCCCACCCACCCGTCCCACGGCCACAGTAGTATCCCGAATTTTTAGTTGCTTAACTGCAACCCGAAATTTGCGTTCTATTCCCAAAGTGTAAATTTTGCATTGCGTTTCTTAAGTGCGCATTTGTTCCCAAGTCGTTTCTATGTTAGTACAGGAAAAAGGTGGCCCGAAGTTTGCATTTCTACCTGCACGATATAGTAGTTCTTTCATTTTGTTAGCTGTAAAATTGTTTTTCATGATTGGAATGTATGCAGGCTCGGCTAATGATAATCATTAATTATTAATCAATAATTAAGAAGATATAAACACACTTTGTAATGTTAATGTGCGTTACTGTAGCACATACTTATATTTGTAGAAAAAAAGTTTTTGTCAGCAACCACAATATTAAACAATGTGGCTTTGATGAAAAGCACAGTTCCATAGTAAAAAAATATGAGCTGCAAAAACCAGAGTCTGTGTTTATTTCACACATATATGCATTTCTGGAACATTTCAAGCGCTTGTCAGGTTACAAGCGCATTTCTGCACTCCAGAGTCAGGCTCTACTAGGGAATTAATGCTTACCTGGTAACCTATTGTAAATGTCCCCCTGCTATTTCAGCAGAATATACCCTGGAAGTAACTGCCCTCCTGATCCATAGTGGTGTTAGGCTATCAGGTTTCAGGCATTTATGTAAATTTTTGTCACAATATACTGATAATCATGATAACCGAAAAGCATTTCTACTTTTAAAATCAGTAAAAATCTGGTTTGGGGGGATTAGGAGTCTACACTGCACCCAAAGAGTAACACAATGCCAGAGAGAAAGTCATGGCAGTTTAACACAGTATATCATGCTTTAGCATAACTCTGCAGTATTGTCTTTCATTTGAGGGAAACTGTGTGATGAAACGTCTCACTTTATTACTGTGACTTCCCTAATCATACGTTTCATTAGGTAGGAGAGGAATAGCCTTTGGCCCCCATATTCAGTCATGGTTATTTTTGCCTCGCTAATATAGTGCCAGGCTAAAATTGGAGTGCCTCTGCTAAGAATTGTTATTCATATAAGCAGCATGCCCCGTCTGGCTTCTGCTGCCTGTATGAATACTGTGTCCTGAAAACACCATGCACAGTGCATATGTAAAGTGCTAAAACAGTCCCCTGCCAGCAACAGTCTCCCAGGAGCAACAGGAGATAATGCGTCCCAAATGGTACAGCCCCGTTGCTCCTAGGACCAATATTCATTGGTCATACTTTTAATGGATACATATGGCATGCACAACACTAAGGGGTCATTTGCATGCCATTACAGAAACATAGAAGTATGTGGTCATTAGCAGCGCTGCACAATACCTTCGCACACAAATGCATCTCGGCATTGTGCAGGGCCTTGGTCAATCCTTCCCTCCACCCGGAGCCCTACTTACTGATGGATTCCCCAGTAGTCTATTGTACCCCTCCCGCCAGATCCCCAATTACACATCCCTGGTAGTCCTGTGCCCCCTGCCCAATCCACCATTACACATTAAATTATGCCATCTGCAGGGGCAGCCCTGATACCGTTGCACAGAAGATCTGGGTTTGGGAGAAGAGCTGGGTTGCCAGGTCTAAGGATGAGCCCAACTAAGATAGCTGCCGCGGGGTTGTACACTCAGTCTGTGAGGGGTAACGGTGAGTTCTGGCACCACTGTAATGCCCTATGGCTGGGTGGTCTAGAAGACAGCATGAGAGATGGAAGGCCCACGCGGAGTGAAAACTCCTAGGAAGGAAAGTGGCGTTGAAATCCAAAGTACCACGTACTCAGGTTTCCCATGAGGAGTAACTAGTTGACTGATGTGCTGAATAGTGGAAGAAGTGTAAAGATATTCATTTCTTACTGAATTGTGTTAACCGGGTAGGCTGACTGAGACAGTAAGTCCCTTCTTCAGGGGTGACCCCAAGTTAATTACAGTGAGAAACAAACAATGCACATCTATTGGCTTAATTATAAGATCAAGGACATTAATTCAAATAATAAGTGCACAGACCGATTAACACAGCAGGTGGTTACAGACTAGTAGATTGTACAACGATACAGAAAGATAATAATAGTCAAGATCATTGATGAACAACATGCAGAGTGATAACAATACTCAAGAACAAATAAAGAAAACTCCCAGAAGAAGCACTACCAGGCAAAACATTTGGACATATTGGACAGTAATAAAGGAAAACTGTTTGGCACAGTTGAAGCTAGTTAGGTTTACGCTCTTTTCAAAAAAGCAGTTGAGCAACCCCCTTCCCCCTCACAAGACACTGACATTCTAAGGAGCAATTTAGGGGTTTGCTCCCACACTTCCTGGGATGTAAGAAAAATGAACGCAGTTTCCTGCAGTACACACAGGCCCTTAAAGATACTGAAAGTACCACCTTCTGAAGTACAAGATAAAATTCAACAATGCATGATATTATACAGTATAATGAAATGTGGAATACTGTGTTTATCACTTTGTTGCAGTACGGTCAGGGTGAACTTATTGGAACTCTAAAATGGACTCCAAATTGAATTGGAACTGCACTGGAACATTTGGGAAAGGCTCAATTTATGATTATTAGCAGAAGTTGGAAGAGGGACTCAGACCACAGCGCAAAGACTATTTGGATGTTTTAATGTAGTATTAAAAGCATTTTTCAAATAGTATTTATACACACTTATCAACTTGGATTTGGTTAAGGGGACGCTGTCAACCTTTTCTGTATCATAATATTTCTAGTTAAATTACTGCTCACCTTCTCTAAAATTCAGTAATGTTGCTGGTTATTTTATCTGCTTCCTTTCTTAGCAGAACTGCTATGCATTCTAATGGTGTATTTATACTCAACCTTGTTTTGCTGCAAATCCTTGCCCTACTCTTACTGCATACTTCCTGAACATTATGAACATCCCCAAACAGTGCAGTCTGTCATAAAGCAATAGTCTCCTCTAATCCCACTGCATCATGAGTAGCTAGACTATGTTGGGGGGTGTTCCCAAGTCCAGGGAAAATGCAGTAGTAGTGGATCAAGAACTGCAAAAACATTTTTGTGTGGAAACACCAGTATGGTGGGCGGTCTAATTTTCACTTTTAAAAGGAAAAAAGGAATCAAAATCCAACAGCCAGAGACATCAGGAATCTCTACAGAATGTGATCAACCATTAAACATGAGATTTTTAAACTAGCGACCCTCTGAGGCCTAAGGGGGTGGACAGTGTCCCTTTAACTGTCTGGTTCCAGTGATGCTAAAGGGATACTGGCATTTTAAAAGCTGTCCTATATAAGGTGGTGTGCATCACAGAACCCAAACACTGAGGAAGCACAGGTACTAGGGGTGCGAAACGTGCTGTGTTGGGGTGCATGTGTGTGTGCTGCCGTATCCTTGTATGGACTGGCACATCAACAAGTTACTTTTTGCACAGAAATAAAGAAAGCCCAGAGATAATTATTTTTGCTTCAGTTTATATCTGTTACTAGGCTGATTCTGGTGCTATCCTTTTTTTTTTTCTTTTGTTACCTGGTTCCAGTTCGGATAATAGCACCAGTTTACAGAGGTGCAACTCCTTTACACATTTTCCATGGAGACTTGTGTAGAGACCCTCCCAACTGCTACTGAAGTACTATGACCCCCACCCACTGCTACACTAAGACCCCCCAAATACTGCTGTACTGAGCCCCCCACTTCCTGCTGTACAGAGATTTCCTATCAAATGATGTATTGAGACCCTCCCAACTACTACAGTATAGAAAATCCCCTTACTGCTGCAACGTGACCCCATCTACTGCTGTACCGAGACACTCCCATGTACTGCAGTTCTGAGACCCACAAACTGCTGCTGTACAATAAAACCACCTACTTCTGTAGTGTGCCCCTGTCTATTGCTTTACAGAGACCCCCCACTACTGCTGTACAAAGACACCCCTACCTACTGCTGCTCTAAGACCTACAAACTACTGCTGTACAGAAAATCCCATTTACTGCTGTAGTGACAGTAACTATGGCTGTACAGACTCCTACTTACTGCTGTACAGACCACAGATCAACTACTGCATCAAGATCATCCCACCTACTGCGTGCAGTTCTAGAAACCCAGTCTCCGCAAGGACAAAGACAGGATGGAGGCCGTCCAGAGGAGGACAACTAAAATGGTGCAGGGTCTGCACCAGAAGCCATATGAAGAGAGACTAAAGGGGCTTAATATGTATACCCTTGAGGAAAGGAGGGAGAAGGGGGACATGATAGAAACTTTCAAGTACCTCAAGGGAATCAACAACATCCAAGAGGGTAGCATATTTCCGAAAAAGAGATAGAAACACAGAAGTGTGATGGCAGAAAAGGACCGACATGCCCACCTAGTCTGCCCATTTGTCTAGCTATCTACTAGGACATCCTCCCCCCCCCACACTCCCCTGTGTCTGTCCCATGCTTTTTTGAAGCCTTCCACCGTTGCTTCTCCAACCAACTCCTCCAGGAGCCTAGTCGACTTATCCACCACCCTCTCTGTGAAATAGTACTTCCTAATGTTACCCTTGAACTGTCCCCCCAGAATCTGTAACCCATGCTCCCACATCCTCCGACTGCCTTTCAGCTGGAAGATGCTTTCCACTGGCACTAAGTTTATACCCTTAAGGTACTTGAAGGTCTCAATCATGTCCCCCCTCTCCCTCCTCTGCTTCAGGGAGTTCATGTTCAATTCTCCCAACCTTTCTTATAGGACAGGTGGCTGAGCCCCTTTACCATCTTCGTTGCCCTCCTCTGAACTCACTCCAGCCTCCCCACATCCTTTTTGAGGTATGGCCCCAGAACTGGACTCCATACTCCAAATGCGGTCCAGCTAGATGGGTGTACAAGGGTACTATGACCTCCCTTTTTCTACTGGTAATCCCCCTTCTGGTGCAGCCCAGCATTCTGCTGCCACTAGCCGCTGCTCTCTCTCAGTGCCTTTCCACGTTCAAGTCCCTTGATATAGTGATGCTCAGGTCTCTTTCCTGTTCTGTTACCTCCAGGTCTCTGCCCCCCATACAGTACCCTGCCATCTGGTTCCTGTATCCAAGATGAAAAAATTACTCACCTTAGTAATTATGTTTCTTCTAATGGAGTCTTGCTGTATTCTGACTATTGCAGTTAGCTCCAGCACTTGAACTGCCCCGGAGAGAGAAGGGTTAAAAATTCTATGGAAGGCACAGAACGCTGAGCTCAAGCTTGGTTGAAAACTCTGTCTGTAGCACTTTGAAACCCAACCATCAGATTCTTATGAGCTAAAACTCACTGACTTAATAATAATGTGAAAACTGTAAAATTTCTACAAGCCAACTGGCAACAAAAGTTTTTGATTCCTAAAAGACTCAAGTCAGGAAACCCAAAAACCAAAAACCAGGTAATAAAGCATAAAAATTCTTAACTAATCAAACACAAAGCACCCAAACAACAGAAAGTGGGCTGAATACACCCCTGGGGTGCAACACTGCACCTGCCCACCCACCCACTTCCCAAAAACAGGTTCCGAGAGTGGAGGCAGGGAGGGAGGTCAGTATACAGCAAGACTCCATTAGAAGAAACATAATTACTAAGATGAGTAATTTTTTCTTCAAACAACATGAAGTCTTGCTGTATTTTGACTATTGCAGACTACCAAGCAGTACCTCCAAGGAGGAGGGACAGAACCTACTTTGGGAATAGGCTCTGAAGTACTGCTGTGCCAAACCTAGCACCACTCCTAGCCTGGATATCCAGAGAGTAATGCTTGGTAAAGGTATGAACTGTTTTCCAGGTGGCTGCTTGACAGATTTCTAACAAAGGAATATCCCTGGCCGCAGTCAGAGATGCAGCTGTACTTCTAGTGGAATGAGCCCTCAGGCTTGAGGGTGGAATTTTTCCCAGTTTCTCATAGCAGAATTGGATACAGGACACAATCCACCTGGCAATAGTTCTCCTGGTGGCAGATTTGCCCTTACCTACTTTCCCATAAGTGAGGAACAACTGGAGGGAGTCAAACCTGTGACCCTTTGTACATTCTATGTAGTAACTAAGGGCTCTTCTAACATCTAAACCGTGCAACCTCCGCTCTCCTGAGGAAGTATGATCAGTGAAGAACACAGGAAGAGACGTAGACTGATTTAAATGGAAATCAGAAACCACTTTGGGTAAGAACCGTCTACTGGTTCTAAGGACCACCTTATCTCTATGGAATGAAATGAAGTCAGGTTCAACTGACAGGGCTTGCAATTCACTGATACATCTGGCAGAGGTAACAGCAACCAAAAACACAGTTTTCCAAGTCACGTATTTGAGCTCTGCTGAGGACATAGGCTCAAAAGGGGGTTGCATAAGCTGGGCAATGCAAACATTCAAATACCTGGCAGGAACAGGATCCCTAAAGAGGGGGGGATTGGTATGAAGCAATCCTTTGAAAAATTTACAGAATACAGGGTGAGATGACAGAGAGGATGTCTTCCCCACTGAAAGGAAAGCAGAAACAGCTGACAAATGTACTTTGAGAGTAGCTGGTCTGAGGCCTGGGCCATTAAGGTGAACCATATAATCCAGACCTGTAGACAATTCAGCAGTGTCTGGGGATATATTTATTTATTTTACTTTTTGTTTACCGGGTAAGTACACTAGACAACAATGTTGCCTATATTCAGGCACGACCCAGGAGAGTAGAGACAGGGGAGACCAGAGTCAACATTAAAGAGTATTTCATGACGCAGCATGAGGTGAGAACAAACATTTGAACAGTATACAGCCAGGTACAGTCATTATCAGTGATGACAAAGAGAAACAGATAACATTACATTAATTATTTTCGTCTGATGATACATCAATGACTGAATTGAAATGTCAAACAGCAAACAAAACTTAAATGAAGTAGCATTATAACAATAGGATTTCTGCTGGGTGTGGGAAACTTTCAGATTTTGGAGACCAGCAGGAAATCAGTCAGTGCCATAGGGAGGAGAAAATGCTAGGAGAGAGGCTCAAGTTACAGCACAAGAGCAGCAGTCGGATTCTAATAGGTGTGCCTGAAGACCCAGTTTAAAGGCCTTGTGGGATTTGGAGAGTTTGATGTGGGAGGGAATGGAATTCCAGGAGCGGGGGGCAAATATGGCAAAGGATCGTTCTCCTTTTTTTGTGAGATATCTGGGAATTTCAAGTTGGGTTTGAGCAGATGCCCTGAGGAGGCATGCTTGGGAGGGCTGAGTTAATATTTCGGCAAGGTATTTAGGGGACCCCGTTCTGATCATATTATCAATTGCACAGCCCGCAGAATAGTGTCTGAGCGAGTCTGGGGAGAGCCAATTTAGTTTCGAGTAGAGCAGGCAATGATGGGTAAGTCTCTGAGCAGAGAGAGCAAATCTGCATATAGTGTTATAGCAGGTGCTCCATTTCTGGAGTGCTCCTTTGCTAGCTTTAAGATAAACCTGAGAGCAATATGTCAGAGCAAAGAGGAGAAATCCTTGTGCAATAGCAAGCCGACAGCATCACTGAGGAAGGACCTAATTTTAAAGGCAAGACCAGGTTTTGAGTAAACTGTCTTACATGTAGCCGCAATGTGGAGGTTAATGTCAAGAGATGGGTCAAAAGTGACTCCTAGATACCTGAAGGAGGTAACGAATTCAAGAGGGGAGTCATCTAGAGAATGCATCAGTAAGTCTGGAGTAAGAGATCTGATTCTTGACGGGGGGCCAAAAAGCATAGTTACGGTTTTCTTAGCATTCATTAGGAGCCTGTTCTGTAGTAACCACTCCTGCAAGCATTAGAAGTCTGCTTGAAGATGTGCTCTTACTGATAAGGGATCTTTACCACTGGAAAGAAGCACCATGTCATCAGCATAAAGGATCAACGAGGAGGAGCAGGGAAGGGAGGGCAAGTTATTAATGAAAAGGGAGAAAAGTAGTGGGCCAAGAATAGATCCTTGGGGGACTCCAACAGAGGTAGGGGAAGGATTTGAGACGGCGGATTCAAGTTGGACAAATTGCAACCTCCCTGAGAGGTAGCAATCGAACCAGGAGATGTCGACAGGTCAAAGCCAAGGCAGGACAGTTTGAAAAGTAGCAGAGAGTAATTCACAAGGTCAAATGCCTTTGTGAGATCGATAAATATGGCCCCAGTGAGCAGGCTCTTATCCACCGCTGTAAGGACCGCATTTGTCAGCTGAAGTAGTGCAGCTGTGGTGCTGTGTCCTGTTCGGAATCTGTGCTTGGTAGGGGATATAAGGTTGTGAAGGTGCAGGTAATTTGTGACCTGAGTAGCAATGGCCTTCTCAAGAAGTTTATTTAGGGTAGAGAGAATGGTAATTGGTCTATAGTTTGACATATTTTTGGTATCCCTTTTTTTGTGAACAGGGACAACGGGTGGTTTTCCACAATGTTGGTACCATTTGGGTTATTATGGAAAGATTAAAGATTCTTGCAATAGGAACAGTAAGGGCAGGGGCTGCCTGCTTCAAGAAGCTTGGCAGTAGCCCATCCGGGCCAGCAGATCCATAAGGGGATACTGATTTGAGGAGGTGCAGCACTTCGGTGGAGGAGACTAATGTGAGACAAAAAGGGGTTTCATGCAAAAGTTGCACCACAGGAGGAGGTGAAAGAGGTTGGTTGAATTTCTCACTGTATTCAGAGAGATCCGGGAATTGTGCATTAAGAGCATTAGCAACAGTAGGTAACTTATTACAGTTTGCGTCATTCAGTGTCATGTCGATAATGGCCATCTTGGGCCTTTGCCCAATGAAATTTTTGATGTGGTTCCAAAAACCCCTGGTAGCACCTGCTGAAGACTGGAGAAGCTTAAGGCAATAGCTCCTTTTTGCCTTCAGAATATCTTTTTTGCAGGCATTTCTCAGTTGTCTATAGTTAACCCAGTCTTCTGGTTGTTGGGACTTCTTTGCCAAGGTCCAGGCCTTGTCTCTTTTTATCATGGATCGAAGGAGGTCTTTATTTGGCTATTTATTAGAGGAGCCCCTGAGATGTCTTTTTTTTCAGAGGGATGTGCAGATCCCGAAGGGCAAGAAGCTGAGACATCAGGTATTCAAGTGCAGTGTTTACATCATCAATGTGATAGATGGGAGACCAGTCTATATTATTAATATCCTCGAAAAGTGCAGTTCGGTTTAGTTCAGCAAAATCCTGAAACTGAATGATTCTTTGGGGGTGAGGCAGTGGCCATTCCAGATACAGAAAGTAGGCAGGTGATCACTGATAGAATCCGAAAAGGTCCCTGCAGCAATTATTTTATTTGCTCTATTTGTAGCCATCCAGTCCAGGAGAGATTGGTGCTCAGAGCTGGAAGAGATGCGTGTGGGGCTAGAGATAAGTTGAGCGAGGTTAAGTCGGTGGAGAGCTTCAGTGCACGATGCAGTGACTCCTGATAGGTCTAGGTTGAAGTCTCCCATTAGTATGACTTCAGATCTACCCTTTAGAGTGGCCAGATAATCCAAGAGCCCATTTAGCTTGGGACAGCCCCTTGGAGGACTGTAGGCACAGATCAGATTTACCTATCACCCCTAGTTGTAGAACCGTATGCAGAGCTTCACAGTGATTTGTTATCCAAGACTGGAGTACTGAGACATTGAGATGCTCTTTATAATAAAGGGCAACTCCTCCACCCTTTTGTTTGGTGGGGCGATCGGACCTGGACAAGCTGTAGCCAGGTATTTTGTACATGGAATCATGCATCTCTGGCCTGAGCCATGTTTCAGTTAGTCCAAGTATGTCTGGATAGTAGTGGGCTATCCAGGCTTCAAGTTCAGGAAAGTTTGCTGGTAAACTTCTGATATTCATGTTGACAATTTTCATGCCCTTAGTGGAGAACTATGAGGAGTCATCCGTGGACCTGGCATTCCAATGGGGGCCAGGGTTAGACTCTATGTCTCCTGATAAGCATAAGCACAGAAGCATCACCCAAACTTCTTTGTAGAATCTGTAATTGTGCTTGAGGTATTTAGGCATGCTAGGGGGGTGGTAGAGAAGGAAATGCCCTAATTTGGAAGGATGAGTTATATGGAGGGACAGGTTAGGAGAAGGGAGCAAGGTTCTAGTTGGTATAAGGTTGGAGAAGACAAAGGAGAATTCTTCATGGCAGTGGGACCCAGGGTATCCAGCTGGTATGTTACATGAGAGATAGAAGAGGATGATTATGGTGGGTAGTAATCCTGATACCACCAGAAGTGACCTTGGGCATGCAAGAGAGAACATTATGTATGTCTTGCAAGAAACCTCTGTTAATCAGAGGTGGATTGTCCCTTATAAGAGTAGAATTTAAGTGACAGAAATGGTGACTTAAGGGCAAGGTGACACCTATAGTGAAGGCAGTTTGAGTGAAACTCTTAGTGGCCAGAGGTTGGCAGTCAATTATACAAGTTATCCACAAGAGGCAGGTATTCCAATAGAGTGCAGTTTATGAGGAGAGGACAGGAGCAGGGGGGAATTTGAAAAGGTGAGGGGAAACGATAAAACTGGGATACCCTCAGTCCGAGTTACTTTTCCAGACAAAATAAGTGTAGAACAGAGGCAAACATAGAGAATAGGCAAGAGTGAGGAGGAAAAAAAAAGAAAAGGACTGCCTCGTGGTTTGAATTAGGACTGATGCAGCAAGGGAGGGTAGGACTGCCCTTCAAGGTGAGTTTACAGGTTGGAACAAAAGTGGAGCGGATTACTAGTGTATTTAATTAATGGTGGGGGGTGGGAGAAAATTTCAAGCCTGCAAGCAGCTGCTGTGTTAGAGGATCTGCTAAAATTAATTAAACAGCAGCTGCAGTGTACCAGAATCAGTCAAAGTTAATTAAATCAAGGTAGGCAGGCTAGAGAGTATCATAGGCACAGTCTTATGAGTCGAAATACATTAATTTCCTTGGGTTTAAAGTGGTTGCAGCAGCGAGTACTACAGCGCCAGGGAGCTGAACAGAAAAAAGGCGCCAAGGTTTTTTTTTTTTTGTGTTATGTTTTTTTCCTTCCGATCTCACCTCCGGATTTGCCACTCCTTCCGGCTGCGCATGCTACTCGTGACCCCCTCGTCCTGTCCCTCTTCCCCTCACCTCAAATCGCAGCCGACCCAGGGGTGGCCTGGCATATCCCTTTGCCGGGTGGGTCCCCCTCCTCCGAGGGGAAAGACACCGGGTGGGGGCGGGTCCCAGCGTACTAGGCATCAGTCCCTGGGCGCTGCTGAGGTGGGATTGGAGGGCACAGGACCTCGAGCCAGCTGAGCAGGCAGCCATCATCCGCCGAACCCGGAGGCTAGTATTTCGCTTTTCTCTGGGCGTGTGTGCCACGAACGCCAGGCGAGCCGACGCTCACCACGCTACGCCCAGGCTCGCTGCGATTGATCTCCCTGGCCTCCGCCAGGGGTACTGCTACAGCCACCCTGTCTCCTCCTACCCCTGAGTAGGTGGAGCAGTCGTGGCACGCCGGGACCTACTCCACCCCGGCCGGCTCTCCAGCGACCCGAGTCCATTCCCGAACCCGGGTCGCCAGCGTCACAAGTGGAAATCCAACCGCTGCGCCGACGAGCCGGCTAAGGCGCCAAGGTTTGAAACTATGCTCAGTCTTGAGATCGCGTACCTTCCTGCTGCCAGCCTTGTAGCTTCAGGGAATCGAGGGGAGCTGGGGAGGGCTTTTCAACAACCATTGCCCTCTCGACCCTTCCTGCTGCCAGCCTTGTAGCTTTGGGAAACCGAGGGGAGCTGGGGAGGGCTCTTCAACAACCGTTGCCCTCTCGACCCTTCCTGCTGCCAGCCTTGTAGCTTCGGGGAACCGCAGCTTCTTGGAACATCAAATGCTGACTCTTTTCCATTTGGAGTTGTAAGTTTTTCTGGTGGCAGGCTTTCGAGAAGCTTTGACAATGTCCAAAACCCCTTGGGACAGATGCAAATTTGCATACTCTTTAATTCTTCAAGAGCCATGCTTGAGATTGAGTGACCGAAGATTGGGGTACCAAATCCTCCCCATGAGAGAAGGCTAACAGGTTGTAATTCCAGGGAAGAGACAGGGGAAGATGGACTGCTAGAGACAGCAATGGGGGTACCAAGGTTGCCTGGCCCAGTCTGGAGCAATCAGAATCACTTTGCAAGGTTGTGACCTTATTTTGACTAGAACCTTGAACAGTAGAGGAAAAGGAGAGAAGGCATATAGAAATTTCCCTTCCCAGTTCAAAATCAGAGCATCCAGAGGGACTGAGCCCAAGACTGGGGGTCTGCAACAAAACAGAGGAAGTTGGTGATTGTCTGGGGCTGCAAAGAGATTTATCTCTGGAGTGCCCCACCTTGAAAAAAAATCACTTTCAACACCAGAGGGTCCAGGGACCATTCGTGATGGCCCTGGGAAATCTTGCTCAATGCATCTGCTAGCACTTTGTCCTTTCCTGGGAGGTGGACTGCTACCAGAGAGGTCTGTAGGGAATAAGCCAGGGACCATATTTTCATGGCTTCCATGCACAAGGCCATAGACTGAGTGCCTCCCTGCTTGTTGATATACCACATGGTGGTGGTGTTGTCTGTCCTGACCTGAACTACCTTGTTCTGTACTGACTGAGAAAAAACTTTGCAGGGCCAGAAACACTGCCCTGAGCTCCAGGAGGTTGATATGAAGAAGGGATTCCTGAGGGGACCACAGTCCCTGGGCTGTGAGAGCCCCTAGATGGGCCCCCCACCCCAATACGGAAGCATCTGTGGTAAGGACCACAGATTGAATCTGAGTGACAGATGGAACTCCCTGCCTCAGATTGTCCAGATTCTGCCACCACTGAAGGGCCTGGATAAGGGTCTGAGTAACCAGGACTAGTTTGGTAAGAGGATCTTTCCTTTGGGACCAAAAAGCCCTCAGATGGAACTGAATGTCCCTCATCTGAAACCTAGCCCCTTGGACCACTGCTGTGGAAGCTGCCACGTGGTCCAAAAGCTGAAGAAAATGCCTTGCTGGTTGAGAGACCAGGGGGAGGAAGGAAGAGACCAGCTGAGAGATGGCTGTTGCCCTTTCCAGAGGAAGGAAAGCTCTTGCCATGACCATGTCCAGCTCTGCTCCTATAAAAGTGAGAAGCTGTACAGGCTCGAGAACGGACTTGGGAAGATTGAGAAGGAAACCCAGAGAAGTGAGAACTTGTTGGGTCATCTGCAGAACTGACTTGACTTGGGCTGGGGACTGGCCCACAAGGAGTCAATCGTCCAGATATGGAAAGATTGAAACCCTCTTTCTTCTTAAGAAGGCCACCATTACTGCTAGGCACTTTGTGAACACCCTTGGGGCTGAAGTTAGGCCAAAGGGCATTGCTCTGAACTGGTAATGGCCTGAAGGCAATCAAACCTGAGGCACTTTCTATGGGAGCACCTGATGGGAATGTGAAAATAGGCATCCTTGAGGTCCAGGGAGGCTAGCCAGTTTCCTGGCCTTAGAGAGGGAAGAAATGTTCCCAGAGTCACCATTTTGAATTTTGGCTTTAAAAGATGCTTGTTCAGGTATCTCAAGTCTGGAATGGGTCACCACTCCCCTGTCTTTTTTGGGGCAAGGAAGTACCTGGAGTACAGACCTTTGCCCTGTAAGGGGTAGGAACTCTCCCTATGGCTCTTAAGGCCAGTAGAAACGAAACCTCTGCCTCTAGGGCAAGGGTTTCTGATATATTTGCAGGTGGAAAGGATCTGGGTCTCATTTTCAGAAAATTTTTGAAACTGAGAACCAGTTCTTGGCTTACTACCTCCAGGATCCACTTGTCTGAGGTAACAGACATCCAGTCCTGGACAAAGTAAGCCAGCCTGCCTCCTACCGGAAAGGGGGAGTCGACCCAGGCAGACATATCGGGGTGTCTGTTTGGCAGGAACCTTAGGCTGAGGGATAGATGCAGCCCTGCTCATCCCCCTTCTGCCTCTCCCTCTAAAGAACCCCCTCTGAGAAAAGGAAGAAGAGGTGTTCACTTGGTAGAAAGGCCTGTGAACAGGCCTACCCCTGCCCCTAGCTTGCTGCCTTTGAGGAGTTGCCTGCCTCTCCATGGCCTGGGCACTCCTATAAGTGGTCCTGTACTCATCCATTTTCTTCATGTAATTCTCTGTCTGCTCCCCAAACACAGAATTAACCATCACAGGGAAATCCATGGCCTTAGCCTGGGTGTCCAGTGAAAGGCTAGTACATCTGAGTCAAGCCATTCTCGAAAGAGCCACAGATGTAGCCATGACTCTTGATGACACATCACTGGAGTCCACATCAGCAGCATGAAATTGCACCTTTGATGCCTCAATCCCATCAGCAGCCACCTCCTCCAGCTCCTTGGCTAGCTGGGGGGAAGCCTGCTTAGCCAGTGCCAGTAGAGTGTCCCACCCGGACTTCTGGTACCTGGCTGTATAGGCCATATAGTTAGCCTGCCTGAGTCCCAACGATAATGCCATGTACTGTTTCTTTGCCATGGCATCTCTCTTCCTGGAATCTTTGTCTGGGGGGTGTGAAGCCAAGGGAATGTCTGCCTTGTCACAGGCTGCAGCCTGCACTACCCCAACATGGCTGCATTGCTGACAGAAAAACTCCATAGCCGAACTTGACAAGGTGCACCTCCTGTCCATTCTTCTGTCAACTGGAGGTACACAGTTAGGAGACCTTAGAATTTTTTGTGTCTGTTTCCCAAAGGACTTATGGAGGGGAACAGACAGTCTCTTAGACTCTGGGATGTCCATCATCTCAACAAAATCAGGCTCTTCCTGATCCTCCACAGCCTCCTCCATGGGAAGCTGGAGGGTTTCATCCACCTTTTTATAAAACAGATAGTGGGGAGCGGACTCAGAAAGCCTAGGAGGGGAAACACCAGAAGGTCTGTCTGGGGAGATGTACGGTTCCACAGGCACATCCAGACTTTTACCATCATCACCATCCTCTTCAAAATCCCCCTCCTCATCAAACTCCAGTTCGTAAAAGTCTTCAGGGGAATAATCTCGAACCAGGGGAACCGACCAAACCAAGCCCCTGCCAGAAGGAGCCGGATCGGTCGGAACCGGACAAAGCGATTCAACAATCCGAATCGCTCTGGCTATCTCTTCGGCGGTCAGAACATGAAGGTCTGGATCCAAACCAGCCAATTTATCTCTGCGCTTTCTTTTAGTAGGAACCGATACCTCAGGATCGGCTCTCCTCTTGCCTGAAGAAGCATCACCCTGGTCAGAGGGCACTCCTTCTGGTTCGGTAGAAACTGAACTGGGCTGGCCTTCCGGGTCAGCGGATTTTTCGGACTCCTTATCCCCAAGTCTACCTAACCTTTTTTCCAGGGTAGACTTAGAGAAATTCTTTCAAATTTGGCAGTCTGAATAGAGGTGAGTCAACCCCAGACAGTAAACAAGGTGGTGTAGGGATGGCCTTAGCAAAGCCTCCCACACACTGCAGTGTTGAAACCCAGTGGGACCCATTTTTTTCTTGGGTTTCTCAGACATGGCCAACCTAACAAACTTACCCTTTATTTGGCAACCGCCAAGCAAGACTCCCTTATCGGTTTCTCACCGTGTTACGGGTGATGTAAAAAAAAAAAACGTTTAAATCACATTTTTTTTTTAAACCGATATGGACCGGTAACCACACACTAAATTTTTTCCACAAAAGAACTACTAAAGGAACAGTTCAGCTGAACCAACGGAAAAATACCATTTTTTTACAATTTCCACAAAAGAACTAGCCTACATACTTACAGTACCGCAGACAGAGTCCTGAACCGACAAAATGGAACTAATTGCGGAATAATTTCGGACTAACCAACAACTTTAACCGACTTTTTGAACCAAGCAAGGGAGAAAATTTCCAGAGCAACTGTTCAGTGAGGCGAAGTAAAGAATCTGACAGTTGGGTTTCAAAGTGCTGCAGACAGAGTTTTTAACCGAGCTCGAGCTCAACGTTCTATGCCTTGCATAGAATTTTTAATCCTTCTCTCTCCGAGGCAGTTCAAGTGCTGGAGCTAACTGCAAAAGTCAGAATACAGCAAGACTTCATGTTGTTTGAAGCATGATCCGTGTTGAATGAAAGCTGCCACCTCTGTGACCATGCCTCGAGCCTCCCCAAATCTCTTTGCATTCTTTCCACCCCTTCTGGAGTGTCGACCTTATTGCAGACTTTAATATTGTCTACAAATAGACTCACACTCTCTCAAGGCCCTCCATGATGTCCCCTACGAATAGACTGAAAAGTAGGGGTCCTAACACCAACCCCTGAGGGACCCCACTTGTGACCATGCCCTCTCCAGATGTCACCCCATTTATAATGGCCCTCTGCCTCCTGTCCCCCAGCCAGTTTCCCATCCACTGAACCACCTTCTGTCCCAGCCGCAGACATGACAACTTATACAGCAGTCTCCTGTGTGGCACGGAGTCAAATGCCTTTTTTTTTTTTTTCAACTTTTCCCCTCCGGTCACAGTCTGTGGGGCCTCCATCAGGCATCCTGCCTGCTTCTGCCCTGCCTGAAGTCCTCCTACCTGTGCCTCCTCTCTCTCTCCTTCCTCTATCCACAATCAGCACCCCCAGCCTAACCCCTGCAGGGTGGGGCCACCCCTCCTCTTTGGGCACTCTCAACAGACAGACTCCGATGTGGTAGAGGGCCCAGGCGGAGGAACCTGGAAGGCCAGGCAGGATGGACCCGGCTGTGGGCATGGGGGCAGGTGCTGTCACCTACCCCTCAGAGCAGGTTTTTCCCTTGTTCTGGTGAGTGCTTCTCCCCCCCCTTGCGTGTGCATATCCTGATGCTTAGCAGCCCCTGTCGAAGTCCGCATACTTCATGCTGCTCAGTGAGCTACAGCACTCCCGGTCTCCACCAGGAGCCGCTGATGCACTGAGCAATCCCCCAGCCTCCCCCCGGGGAGGAGAGCAGCCCTGCGGGCACTCAATCCTCTCCCACCCCTGCCATCCCCCAGCACCCCGAGCTCACTCCCAAACTCGGGTCACTGGCATGGCATGAGGTGTGGCGTCCAGCGCCTCAACCCTCAGCGCCACCGAGCCAGCTGTCAAATGCCTTCTTGAAATCCAGATAAGCGACATCTACTGCCCTCCCCTGATCCAGTTCCTTGGTGACAGTGTCAAAAATCTCTACCAAGTTTGTTTGACAGGATCTACCCCTGGTAAAGCCATGTTGCCTTGGATTCATCAGGCCGCTCACCTCTAGGTAACTGGTGATCCTGACTTTCATTAGTTTCTCCATCAGCTTGCCTACCTCCAATGTCAAGCTCACAGGCCTGTAATTTCCCACCTCCTCCCTTATGCAGAGGGACCACATTTGCCTGCCTCCAGTCCTCTAGTATTACTCCAGACTCCAGGGACCTGTTGAAGAGTGCAGTCAAAGATGACGCCAGTATATCTTTAAGTTCCTTCAACACCCTTGGGTGCACCCCATCCGGCTTCATCACCTTGTCCACCTTCATGGAGCCCAGTTCTCCCAGAATCGCCTCCACCCAAAATGGACTTGTATCCTCTACCCCCTCCCCTGCCTTGGCTTCTCCTGCTCTGCTGCCTACCCCTTCTTCCTCCCTAGTTAACACTGAGCAAAAATAGTTGTTTAGCAGTTCAGCCTTCTCTCTGTACCTTTATATCAGCTCACCCTCGTTTGTTTTTAACCGTATTCCCTGCTTAGTCTTCTTCCTTTCACTGACATACCTAAAAAAAGTTTTATCCCCTTTTTTGACCTCACTAGCTATGTTCTCCTCTGTCCGTGCATTCGCCCTCCTTACTTCTAGCCCTGCTTCTCTCTGGCTCACCTGATACCTTTCCCAGACCTTGTCAGCCTGTGTTACCTTGAACTTTCTAAAGGCCTTACTCTTTGCCCTGACCTTTTCTGCTACAACCCTATTAAACCACAGGGGTTTCTGCCTCCTTTTATTTTTGTTTGATCTCTTGGCGCATAGGTCCTTGGCCTCCACATCTTTTAACTCCTCCACCCCTTCCACAGCCCTCTCCACTACTTCCCCATTTTCTTGAAATCTGCTCTATTAAAATCCAGCAACCTCAACTTAGACCGGTTCCTTATTTTTTTTTTTGATATTTTTTTTTTTTTACTCTTTTTTTGTCCTTTCTGCCATCAGTTTCTCTGCCCTGGTCCACGGTGCCCATGACTCCACCTCCTACTGGGCCCTGCTCTCCGGTTACCCCTGGGAGTCAGGGTCCGGCATTAGCAGGCACCAGTACCGTGAGAACTGTAACTGTCAGGAGAGCTGGCCAGGAGGCTAACCTCAGCCTGGGACAGGCTTCATAGAGATGGCAGGAGCAGCAGTTTGTCCCCTGTAGGCTGGGGCGGAGACATGCAATGACATCCAGCGTCTGTCCCACCCCAGAGTCATTATCCTCCATCAGGCGCGGGGCAACATGCTGGCCTCCGCCAGGTGTCGGCTCCTGCAGAGCCTGAGCCCCTCCCCAGAGGCAGGTTCTGGGGCCTTCGATCCTTCTCCCCCGGCCGGCCCTCCGACAACCTGGATCCATTCCCGAACCCGGGTCACCGGCGTCCCAACCAGAAATCCAACTGCTACGCTGGCAGGCCGGCCTCAGTGTTCCTTACTTTGAACCAAACTATGTTGTGGTCACTCGTACCAAGGTGTTCACTCACCGATACCTCTCCTTCCCTAACACCATTTGTCAGAACCAGATCAAGAATAGCTCCTGCCCTGGTTGGTTCCCTGACCAGTTGCCTCAGGAGAGCCATTTGCAGGGAGTCCAATATTACCCTGCTGCTGGCTGATTCTGCCAATAGGGTGTCCCAATCCACATCTGGTAGGTTCAGGTCCCCAATCAGCACCACCTCCCCCTTAACCACCATGCTCACGAATTCATTAGTATGCTTCTATGCACAGATTCCTGCTGTGCTGGGGGCCTGTAAACCACCCCAGTATGCACCACCTCCCCCTTCCCAGCCACCAAGGAGACCCATAGCCCTTTGGCCTCCCCCCACCTTGCCCTGCGATTCTGACATCCTTACATAGCATGCAACCCCCCCCTTCCTCTCTGTCTGTCCTGAACAGTGTATACCCTGGTAACTCTATGTCCCATCCTTGTTCTCAGTGGCACCATGTTTCTGTTATCCCCACAATGTCAAGACTGTCCTCAACCACTGTCGCTGCTAGATCTGGGATCTTCCTACCCAGACTTCTGGTGTTTGCACATATGACCCTCCAACGCCCTCCTCAATGTTCCCCGCTTGCTACACACCCTATATTTCCTACTCTCGTGCCTCTTATCTGTTGGGGTAGGGCTCACAGCCCCCTGCCATGTGGTGTCCTACAAGCAGAGTTCCCCTTGCCCTCACTCCCCATGTTTAGTTTAAATGATAGCTTTTTTCAACATAATCTTACAGCTTGCATTTGAGCACTGCTTTCCCCTCCCCATTTAAATTCAGCCTAACTGGGGCATAGAGGCTATTGTCGCTCCACTTTGTTCCCCAATCTCCTACCATTTCATATCCCCTCTGAGCACATCATCCTGCTAGCCAACTGTTGAATTCCTCTATATTTTGTTTCACCTCTATGCTGGCCCTTAGTACTGGTAGCACCTCAGAGAATGTCAAGGATTTAAAATGCAAGCTGCTGTAGAAGCTAGCCAGTCCCATAAACTGTGCCTGCGCCTCCATCACACTTTACTTGCAAGGTAATTCGTCCCTATGTGGAAGATCAGATGTGTTCTCTCATCCAGTACCTCCCCCCACCCTGAGGGGATCCAGTGTATGACTTTAGCTGCCGTCATTCCTGGCAGGCATTCCACCCATATTTTCCCCCTCTGCCTCCCCTTCTCCCCCATGTAACACGTTTTATGATAGAGTCCCCAACTATTAAAACCCTGTCCCCTTCCCCCTCCTGGGCACCTCTCACTACTGTGTTTCCCCCACCCTTTCCCAAGTTATCCGTATCCTTTTCCTTGCTATTCCCCCCGAACTATTTTGAGACCTCCTCTCCCCATCCTCCTCCTCTTCCTCCTCCTGTTCATCTCCCTGAGCCACTGTCTGGTTCTTTGGCACCTCTGTACTGCTACCTGCCCCTGTGCCCTGCTCCATTTGGTCACCCCCTCTGGGGGGTTCCCCTCTGTCCCCTTTACCCCCAGCTTAATTTCAGGTCCATGCCCCCAGCCCTTCCCGTAGAAGTCCCCATCCCCTGCATCCTTTCTCCCTGCCTGGGTTGTTCCAGCACGGTTCTCACAGGTCCCACCCTTGCTGCACCTATCTGTGCGTTTTTACGGAGTCCTGATCTGGGGCCTCTGCTCCCCCCCCTTTACTGCCTGCTACAATTTCACACCTTCCATTACTATGAGGCCCCGCTGCATCCCTCTGCGCCTTTACACCCCTACACTTCCCGACAGCCAGACTGTCAGCTAGCCTGATCCCTGTGTGTTCCTATGCAAAAAACCCTCTCTGCTTCCCTGTTTACCAGGCCATCTACCATGCCCACCCCGCCCCCTTTTTCTCCTCTGCCGGGCCTACCACAACTCCAGCCCCCAGAGCAGGCTTATGCAACATCCCACCCCTGCTTCTCCTGTTGTCCTGGCAACCCCCCATATCCAGCCCACCCATGACCCCCTTTTCCACCATTGCTCCATTTACAACATCCTCCCCATTCTGCATCAGAAGTAGAGGCTCGAATTTGTTATTAAGGTCCAATCCAACTACCTTTTTTCCTCCCCTGTTGTCCCCCCCAGCCTGTTCTTGTCTGGGCCATGCCGACCCTCTGCACCCTACATACTGCCAGCCTTTGCAGCCCTTGTCGAATTTGTCCCCCCTACCTGGGTCCCCTGGCTCCCCCCATGTTCCATCTCAACACCTCCTATTTGCCTCGTATCTTCGATCCCGGGTAAAGCCGCTGTGCCCATAAAGCCCACCTCATACTCCCCCCCAGCCACCCTCCCCACTTCTTCTATCAGGACAGCCTCCTCCACCCCCAACATAGATTCCACTTAATCCACCTTACCTCCTCCCTTAATTGTGCCAACTGGCAACATACCAAACAGCCCCCCATCCTCCAAGCCAAAGCCAGAACCATGGCTGAACCGCACCCCGTACACCCCCCCCACCCTACCAAAGATGCCGGCCCTAGTGATTTGTGGCCCCTGCTTAACCCCATCCCCATCTTATAAAATGTCAAGCAGGAATTTTAGTTTCTACTGTAGGCCCCCTCACACCTTCCCTGACAAGAAGCCCCATAGATACAAGTATATAGCGCCTATAAAGTATACACAACAATAAAGATCTTAAGCTACAGTCCCTAAACTTTTGCCCCTACAAGCTACCCCAGACATACACGTATATAGAGCCCATAAGCATACACAACAATAGAGACCTTAAGCTAGAGTCCTTAAACTTTGACCCCTATACTGTTACCACAATGTTACCACAATAAAGTCCTAAACAGAGTCCTTGAATGTTGACACCCCCCCAACTGTGCAGAATCAGTCTAGGGCAGCCATTCCCCCTTGTCCATGGATGCTCCACCCTATGTCCCCTACGATAGGTGCCTCCTCCAATGGGTGGTCCCAAACAGTCTTTTTAATAATGGAGGCAGTGCAGGGTCGGCAGGTGGGACAAAGAATCCAGCTCCTCCTGAAGCAGTCCCAAGTCCCAAAATAGTGAGATCAGCTTCCCTCTGGTACGATATGTGCTGCTGTGCACTTGGCCTTTCAAGCCCAGCCACGTCGTTCAAACAGTGCGCCAAAGTCCCTGATTGGCTCTCCTCGTGGCCGCCATTGCAACCGAGCCAACAGTCCCCAGCTCTGCCACTGACTCTTCCTCGGCTTGCCACCAATGCGGCTGATGTCCTCCAGATGCAGGCTTTCTGCCAATATGGCAGAAGAGCCCCCCCAGAAGTGTCACTGTCCCTCCTCTGGCTCACCGGCAATGCGGCAATTAGCTCCCCTCTGGTACACTTACTGTATTACTGACACCCCCCCACACCTACTGTATTACTGAGATGTGCAAAAACAAGGGGACACAATTTGAAGATAGAAGGGGGATGGCTCAGAGGCAATGTGAGGAAATGTTTTTTCATGGAGAGGGTGGTGGACATGTGGAACAACCTTCCTGAGGAGGTTGTCAGGTTAAAAACAGTGGGGGAATTCAAGGATGCATGGGACAGACATAAGGCAATTCTGGTGGGGGGTAGGAGGAATTAGGCTGTTGGTTAACTAGGATCTGCAGCTTATCCAATAGGTAGGGAAATGGGAAGATTGGGTGGGCCAAGTGGTCCTTATTGCCGTCAAAGTCTATGTTTCCACTGCTAAACAGAGACCCACCCACACCTACTGATGTAATAAGCCCAACAAACTACTGCTGTACAGAGACCCCTGTACTGCTACAGTGACCCAACTAACTGCTGTAAGTCCCCCCACCAACTGTTGTATAGAGACCGCCCCACCTACTGCTGTACAGAGACCCCCCTGCCAACTGCAGTATAGAGACCACCCTGCCTACTGCTGTACAGAGACCCCCTAACCTACTGCAGTAGACAGAACCCCCACCTACTATTGCACGTAGACCCCCAAACTATTACTGTACAGAGACCTCCTCATTGCTCTACAGAGACCTCACACCTACTACAGTACTGAGACCCCACGGTTACTGCAGTACTGAGACCCTACACTTACTGCAGTACTAAGACTCCATGCCTACTGCAGTAGTGAGACCCCCCTACTGCTGTACTGAGACCCCCCACTGCTGTACTGAGACCCCAACTACTACAATACTGAGACCCCCACATCTACTGTATTACTGAGACCCCAAAGCTACTGCAGTATTTTGACTCCACACCTACTGCAGTACTGAGACCCCATGCCTACTGCAGTACTAAGACCCCCACCTACTGCTGTACTGCGCCCCCTCCTATGGCTGTACTGAGACCACACACCTACTGCAGTACTGAGATCCCACAGCTACTGCTGTACTGAGGCCCCACACCTACTGCAGTATGGAAACCCCACACCTACTGCAGTACAGAGACCCCACTCCTACTGTAGTACTGAGATACCCAACACAACTACTGCTGTACTTAGGGTCCTCCAACCTACTGCTATGCTAAGATGCTGATCTAGATGACAGAGAGACATATAGTATATAGGGGATTTGACATGGCCTGACTGAAGATGTCATATTTATCTTCATGAGAGGCCAATGATATAGAGAATAATGCCTGTGCAGGTGTATGTTATGAGGATTTTTCACACACCCAAGTTAATCCATAAACACAGAGAACAAAGCTTGAGGGGTTTATGAGATTATCACACACCGAGGGTGTGTGAAAAATCCCCATAAAACAAACTTTGCCCCGGCATTATTTTTTATAACAACTGGTGCAAGGGTTCAACACAGAGAAAAAACTGTACTTATGCAAGCATGTCCCTGAGCAGCCACTGTATTTACACAAATACAGTGTGCTCTTTTTCACACTTCAGTGAAGTGAAAGTGTGAGGAGGAAAACACCGTAATAACCCGCTATTGCATTATTACGTAATTCAGTGGGTTACTGTGGCATTTTATCAAGACTGGATATCCAGTTATTATAGGAAGTCACCAGTTATTATATAGAGAATAACCAATAGGTTTGAGTCTATTACCAGGGAGTAATAGCATCGACAGGTTCTGGACACATGAACCTCAAGATCGAAGCTCGAGAGGTTCCAATGTGTCCAAAACTGAGATGCTAATACTCCCTGGTAACAGACACACAAACCTATCGGGTATTTTTTTTAATATATGGATGCGTCGTTTGTTTCGAATGGGCGGTTGACCATTTCAATGAGCTGACTTTCTACTGTTCGACCGCTGCAGTGTCCTACGCTGTGGATTCAGCTGCGTGCTTGCTCGTGACGGTTCCCGCCCCCTGTCCATTTATTTATTTATTTATTTATTTACAATTTTTGACATCCTACCTGCTCTTCAGGACCGCAATGACAGGATCAACCATATATTTTTATTTCCTGAGTGAAAACCATAAAATAAAAACGAGAAGCGCGACGACAGAGTTCGCTCTCGGTAAGCTAGAGAACCGGCGCCATCTTTTTTCAACTGTTCTGCCCACTCACACAGGAAAACCGGCCAATGAGGAGGCACGCTTATGACGTATGGACAGGAGATTTCTTTTTGGAAGCTTGGAAAGATACTATTATCAGCTCAAAAGTATAGTATTACCAGTGACTGACAATACTATTATCACTGAACCTTTCAGGCTATTACCAGAATTTTTTTGTATGCTTTATAGACCTATTAAATTGAAGATCCATATATGAAATTATGATATCTCACAAGTGGTAGTGCCACATGGGCTGTATCTTAATATCACTGGCCTCGAACGAAGATACATATAATATCTTCAGTCAGGCCATGTCATGTTCTGTTTATACAGACATATGTTTTGGGACAAACATGTTTGGGAATGTGTAAAAAAGTGTGTGTGACTTTGAAAAGCTTTTGGTTTCTTTAACAGTTACGGTACTTGTTTGAAAGTGGTTTCTGAGATTTACTACTACTTCTGTTTAACTCACAGAGCCCCATGACTCTGCATTATGGCCAGAACATAATGAAAAGTCTGATGCACACTTTTTTTTTTTTAAGATTTTTGGTCATTTGTTTATAGAAAAAGTGGAGGAAAAAAACTGAATTTTCTGCCATTTTTTTTGCTGATTGTAGAAGAATCTTAAAGGTATCTATAAATGAAATGCCACTCATTTTGTAGATACTTTCGTGCTGAACAACTTCATGCTCATAGTACCATGCTATCATTTTTCATTTTAAAGAACAAAAAAGTGAAAAATGAATTTTTGCCATTTTTTGCTGATTATAAAAAATCTAAAAGGTATCTATAAATGAAACACCATTTGTTTTGTAGATATTCTTGTGCTGAATAACTTTCATATTCACAGTACCATGTTGTCACTTTTTTGTTTTAAAGCAGCAATACATGATAGTAATGAAAATGTTGACTTATATTTTTTATTCTATTTCAGACTGGCCCTTATCTCCAGACTTCTGTGATACCATTCTTTCCCCATTTTTTGAGTCTGCTTTAGTACTTTTTCACATTTGAAATAATAAAAGATGCACTCCTAATATGGCTCGGACCAGGTTTTCGTCAGTATTCTCAGCTGTTTTTGAACACCTATAGTCCCATAAGGTGAGGGAGAACTAACTAGTGTGATTACTCATTTTAGTCACAACAGAAGTAATTTTAAACAACTGACATACAAAAACAGCAGAGAATACTGATAAAAGGCTGGTCCGAGCTATATTAAAAGGAGCGCTCCTTTTATTATTTCAAATGTAGAGGAAAAAGTGCTAAAGCAGGCTTAGAATGGGGAAAGAAGGGTATCATACTAGTACGGAGAGAAAGGCAATCTAAAACTGAAGAAAAAAGAATAGGTCAAAATTTTCACCACTGTCATGCACTGCTGCTTTAAATCTATTCACATTTGAATATGGTTAGAACTGCTATTGAGGCCGAATGTTCTAAACCAAAACAAAGATAACACTTCATCATGAAAAGATATTATCATCTTTTCATGTTCAGAAAGATAACACTTTTTTATCTGGCCAGTGCACATCCTGCTGGAGTTGCCTTGTCTGATAGCAGTAATACATTTCTAACAAACAATATACTTTGAGTGTCTGACTGCTCCAAGAAGTGTTAGAATCTACTTAAACTGCATCAAGTACTTATGGAGTTGGGGTAGTTTTCATACATTTAAAAAAAAAACAAAAACCTTTCCTTTACACTTGTGCACACCATGGACCAGAGAGACAAGGCCCCAACCAGAGAAAGCAAATGTAAAGGAGCTTGGTGTGGAAGGACAAAATGAGGTGGCTCTCTCGCTTTGAACCCCTTGACTGTGTCGAAGGCCTTACTTAGATCCAAAAAAAACTACACAGACAAAGTTCCTATTGTCAAGGTCAAGGAACCAATCATTAGTCACTTTCCCTAGGGCCATTATTGTGCTGTGCTTTGCTTTAAATCCAGACTGCACTGGGTTTACCAAGCTCCTGGATTCAAGGTACATTTTTAGCTGACCACTCACTATCTTTTCCAGTAATTTAGACAGAATAGAAAGGAGGGAGATCAGCCTGTAACTGTTAAGGTCGCAAGGATCACCTGATTTGAGCAGGAGAATGACATGGGCTACTTTCCATTGCAATGGGAGGCTCTTCTGGGATAATGATAAGTTGAAGAGGTGCGTGATTGGCACTGCCAACATATGGTATGCACATTTCAGAAAGTAGGGCTCTATGGAGTTCAAGCTCGCACCCTTCTTGATATCCAACTGCAGTAACAGATATTCAACCTCTTTTAGAGTGGCAGGCTGGAAGGAGAAGGCCGCTTTGGTGGTGGGAAACTTCATGATTCAATAAGCCCATCTGTGCATGAACAGCATTAGCGGGGGAGTTGTCAAATGCTAGCCCAGCAGTTGCAAAATGATTATTGAAGGCGTCCAGTATCTCTGTTCTGTCTGAAATGGTGTTACTACCGGAGATGATTTTTGTTGGAAAGGAGTTACCAGGTGAATGTCCAGACATGTTCTTAATTGTTTTCCAAAATTTTGATGGATTCCTTGAGGCAGAGTCTAGCTCAGCATGATAGAAAGTGGCCTTGGCTGCTCTGACCAACTTAGTGCACATGTTGCGGGCCCTGCTAAATTGGCACCAACCCATGTCATTCTTACTTCTGCGTGCTTTTTTCCAAAGCTTATCTCTTTCTAGCATGGATGCCTTAAGTTCTGGAGAGAACCAACGACAAGTACTGCTCCTCACTCGTACCTTTACTGTGGGGGCATGCCTGTTTAAAGCCACAGTTAATATTTCACGAAAGATGTTATGTGCCTTGTTTACCGTTTTGGCTAAGTAGAAATCCTGCCAATGCAGAGAATGTTTCAATTCGTCGATGTAAGCAAGCAAGTCAAAGTTGCATCTAAACCTCTTGGTTAAGAACTTTGATACAAACTGTGGATTGTGCACAGATCTAATGCTGGCAATAAAACAGTGATCACTGATGTCAGAGAAAAATGTTTCGGCATGGCAGAATAGGTGAGGTTGGCCTACCAATATTATGGTTGGCGGGGAGTGGGTCGGGCCTGTAGGCCGCATCTCTGCTTCCATTTAGTGATGCCGTTAACCACACCCCACTATACCAGTCAGAAGACCAAAAGGGTACACTGAGTACTTCACGAGGGAGAAGGTGGCAAGCAGTTACTCTGATAAAACAGCCGGTTTGGAAAAAGGAAACGGTGTTTTACTGAGCTGAGGTACGGAGCCAAGATAAACACGACCTACCCGCTCTGATGCATCACGTGTCCCCGGCGTGTTATTTCTTTATATAACCTAGCTCTGAGACCAAGATATTTTTGGTATTTCGTCCATTCTTTTTTGGGGGGTGCTCTAAGATCATGGCCTGTTTAACATCCTACTTCATATCCTCTTACCACTCTATTATACTATCATATAAATCCAGTACTGTACCTCTTGCAGCTAAAATGTCTTTTATTAAATCAGTAACAGTTTCTTCTTGTAAGTTTTCTATGTTCATCCTCCAATACCCTTTACCAAAAGATATATTCTTCCTTAAATCTATTTGTAATAGAACTGCCATATGATGAGATGTCTCCAAAGTTATAGTTTTGATATTTTTAACCTTTGTATTTTTCGGAACAAATCAGAACTCAATCCTTGTTGACACTTCTCCTTTAAAAAAGGTGTGTTCTGATGGTTTCCCTATAATTTTATATGCATCTTCCATCTGTGGACTTCATATTTTTTTGTTGTTGATCTGAGTCACAAAGTATTTTTTCCAGTTTTCTTCCTCAACCTTTCTTTGTCAATCTGCAGTTGAAGTCTCCTCCCCATAAAGTAAGCTTAAGAAGTATGTAAAAAGGCTCTGTTAGCCTCATTAACTTATAGCTGTCGGTTTTAACTTGTGGCTTATAGATCACTATCAACCTTACTATTTTTAACTACTTTATCCACCACCATTGCCCTACCTGGTGTTATATCTATTATTTTGATTATTTTAATATCAGCACCTTGTCACAATGGCCTCCTGTGAATGTTTCTCCTAACTAAACTTACTCTCCTTCCATCTAATCCCCCCAAGTCCCTCCCACCTTTACCCCCCCACTATCTCCTATCTCCTCCCTTTTTATTTCCTTACTATTATCTACATTCTCTCCCCATAACTTCCTCTACATGTATCTACCATCTCTCCTAGCAGTTTCTAATTTAATCTAGTGAACCACATTACAACTGTTTTTTTATTGTACATATGTTCTTGAATAATATACACAAATTACTGTAACTTAACATATATACTACGACTCATTGCACATATTACAGTAATTTCATATGAAAGCTTTAGTGTACCCAACAAAGCCTATGGCTGCTTGAAACCACTGTACTTGTTATTGTCCTCACTATGTTCTGTATTGTTTCCCTGACATGGAACTTTTGTAAAAGAGCCCTGGCTCAAACGTGTCTTCCGAAATAATAATAAACATAAATAAACAGATGTTGAAAAGGCTATGCCTATCCCCGAACACCTTTCCTCCCCAATTGATCAAATGGATGGTCCCCACCTTCAGTCTTTCTGGGCTTGATTTATTTCTGCAATTGTGTGGAATCTTCTGTCTTGTAAAAACATGTCCCCCTTTAGATCTTTCATAACAGAAAAAGTTACTAGCCTCTTGGATCTGTTTTTGATGCTGTTCACATTGCATGTAATACAGTATAAGGAGGTCATTCTAATTAAAAAAAAAAGTTTTTAAATGTTCTTAGTTTTTTTTCCCTTTTTTTGGAGGTTTGAGTGTCTGTTTCATATTCGAAAGAATCCTCATTTCCTGAGAAGTCTGAGAGTGTTGAGTCAGTATCCTCATCCACTGTAGCCCATTCTTTGTCTTCTTGGACTGTATATTTGTTTGTTAGTTGCAAAACACAGGTTACTTACCTGTAACAGTAGTTCTAGGAGTGGAATATGTTGTTCATCCACACTTTCTGGCAGATCACCTTCCCCCTTTAAAAGGTGCCGGAAAGTCTTCAAGCTGGCTCCTCCCACCCACTCGGGTGGTAAAACCCTCGGCTCCGCCCCATGACGGCAGATCTTACCCACTGGAAGCAGAGGTGTTCATCGAAGCCGGGGAGGTCAGGTGGGTTAGCATGGATGAACAACATATACCACTCCAAGAACTACTGTTACAGGTGAGTAACCTGTGTTTCTAGGGATGTGGATATGTTGTTCTATCCACATTTTCTGGCAGACTCCAATCAATTCAGGAGGAGAAAGGCAAGGCGCACACCCCCTACTTAGGAAACAGAGACTGGAGAACTGAGGCCCCAAAACCAGCATCCCAGCATGACTCCAGGTCAATGTGGTAATGGGATATGAAGGTGTGTGCTGACTTCCAGGTAGCAACCCTCCAGATTTCCTGGATAGGGACATCCCTGGAAGCAGCCACTGATGCAGCGGTATGGAGGGTGGAATGAGCCCTCAGCCCTACAGGAGGCTCTCTACCCACCAACCTATAGCAGAGATCAATGCAGGAAGTGATCCACCTGCTAATCGTCCTCTTGGCTGCAGGTCTGCCAGGTGCGGCTTCAGCGTAGGTGACAAACTACTGGTGAACCTCTCCCCGAACTTCCGCCGTACGCTCTTTGTAGTAGGTGAGCACTCATTTCAGGTCCAAAGTATGGAGCCTGTACTTGGCCTCCAAGGTGTAACTTGGGTAGTACACCGGCACAGTCAACACCTGATTAAGGTGAAACTCCGACACCACCTGTGGAAGGAATTTTGGGTGGGGGCACAGGACAACCTTGTCCCTGTGGAAGACCAGGTAAGGAAATGCCACCGAGAGCACCTGGAGCTCCCCAATCCTTCTGGCTGACGTAATGGCCACCAGGAAGGCGGTCTTCCACGACAGGTGGGAGATACCACACCTGTGCATTGGTTCAAATGGCTTGCCCATGAGCTTTGCCAAAACCAGCAGTAAATCCCACGGAGGTGGTGGTTCATGCACCGGAGGGGATATGTGATCTAAGCCCTTGATAAGGCACCAGACCACCTTGTCCTGTGCCACCGACTTCTGACCGGCCCACGCCCAGTAAGCAGAGATGGCTGCCAGGCATGCCTTAAAGGTTCGTCGACCGAAGTCCCTTCTGGAAGAGAGACCACAGGTAGTCCAAAATGCTAGCCACTGGACAGAATGAGGGGTCCAACCCTTTCCCCTGACACCAAATGGAAAATCTTTTCCATTTGAAGGAATAGCATTTTCTGGTCGATTCCTTACAGGATGCCTCAACAACCGTGAGGACCTCGTCGGAGAGACCCAAAGCCTGGAACTCTAGCCACTCAGGAACCAGACTGTCAGGTGCAGGAACTGAAGGTCTGGATGGACTAACTTCCCCTGACTGATGGAGAGCAGGTCCGGGCATGCTGGAAGATGCTTCAGGAGCCTGTTGCTGAGGAGATCTGGATAGCAGAACTGGTGTGGCCAGTCTGGGGCTACCAGGATCACCTGTGCATTGTCCTCCTGGTCTTGATGAGCACCTTGTGAATCAAGGGAAGTGGAAGGAAGGCACAGAAGAGGCCTGGGGTCCACGGCCTTGAGAAGGCATCCCCCTGCAGCGAGCCCTGCTGAGGGGGGGTGGGCATGGAACAGCCTCAGCTTCCCGTTCTCCCTGAAGGCGAACAGGTCCACCTGAGGGGTGCCCCATTGGGAGAACAGATCTTGTACTACCTCCGGATGGAGGGACCACTCATGAGATGTCTCGCTCATTTGGCTGACAGCATCGGCCAGCTGATTTGAGGCTCCTGCCACATGGACGGCTAGGAAATCTGCCCTTAAGCTGAGCATGAGTGTCCAAGTGCAGAGCGCTTTCTTGCTCAGCGGCAAGGAGTGCGTCCCGCCTTGCTTGTTGAGATAGTACATGGTCGTGGTATTGTCCGTCTGGACCTGGACCACTTGACACCGAATGAACGGAGTGAATGCAGTCAGGGCTAGCCGAACCGCTCAGAGCTCCAGAAGGTTGATGCGACATTGGGACTCCTGAGGGGACCAGAGCCCGTGGGCTTTGTGCTCCCCCAGATGGGCATCCCAACCCATCAGAGAGGTGTCGGTCGTCAGGATGACAGTCGGCTTGGGGTGGACAAACGGGATGCCTTCCTACAGATGAGCTGGGACGAGTCACCACTGGAGGCCATCCCACATCCTCTGAGTCATGGTGACCAGCTGGTCGAGGTGACCTGAACGCTGAGACCACTGACTGGCCAGTTGCCATTGAAGGGAACACGTATGCCAGCGGGCACATCAGACCACACTGATGCAGGCCACCAAGTAGTCCAGAAGGTGCAGGAAGTCCCAGGCAGGGCGCAACTGCCCAACCAGAAATGACTGGGCAAAGCAGGTGAGAACCTCCGCCCTGTCCATCGGGAGCTGAGCTCTGCCCCGATTAAATGAATCGCCTGCGAGGGCACAAGTTCTGACTTGGCCTCATTGATCAGGAGGCCAACTTCGAAGCAAGTCTGGAGGGCCAGATCCCTGGACCGCTCCACCTCCTGCCTGGAGGGACCTGTTATGAGCCAGTCATCCAGGTAGGGATAAACCCGGATCCCTCAGCACCTCAGGAAAGCTGCCACCACTGCAATGCATTTGGTGAAGACCCTGGGAGCCAACGAGAGGCCAAAGGGCATGGCCTGGAACTCACAGAGGGTTCCCGTGGCTCGGAGGTGGAGAAACCTTCGGTGGGACGGACGGATTGGGACGTGAAAGAATGTATCCTGAAGAGCCAGGGAGCAAAATACAGGTTACTCACCTGTAACAGGAGTTCTAGGAATAGTATATGTTTTCATCCACACTATCTGGCAGGTTCCTTGCCGCTTTAAATCTTGCGGAAGGTCTTCAAGCTGGCTCCTCCCACCCACCGGTTGGTAAAACTCGGCTCCAGCCCCATGATGCCAGATCTAGCCGCTGGAAGCCAGGTTGTCGTTGGTAGGGAGGCCGGGTGGTCGTGTGGATGAACAACATATACCATTCTAGAACTCCTGTTACAGGTGGGTAACCTGTATTTCTAGGGACATGGATATGTTGTTCATCCACACTATCAAGCGAACTCCTAGTAGTTCTCCAGGAGGGAGGGAGGCAAGGCGCACACCCTACTTGAGAATAAGCGCTGGAGGAGCGAGGCCCGACCAACATCCCAGCGTGACCCAAGGTGATGTGGTAGGGTAAAAGCGGTATATACCAGCTTCCAGGTAGGAGCCCTATGGATATCCTGGACAGGGGTATCCTCGGAAGCAGCCACCGATGCAGCAGAAGGGCGGGTAAAATGAGCACTTATCCCTCTGGGAGGCTCCATGCCCGCCCACCTATAGCAAAGATCTATGCAGGAGGTGACCCATCCGCTCATCGTCCGCTTGGCTGCAGGTCTCCAGGTGCGGCTTCAGCGTAGATGACAAACAGCTGGCGAACCTCTCCCGAACTTCAGCCCTACACTCCCTGGGAAGGCAAGCACTAAATTAGGGTCCCAATGTATCCTATATGCGGCCTCCGAGGTGCGAATGGGGTTGAACCCCGGCAGAGACAATACCCGGTTAGGGAAAAACTCCACCACCACCTACGGAAGGAACTTTGGGTGGGGTGCAGGAGAATCTTGTCCCTGTGGAAGACCAGATAGGGAGACTCAAAGGAGCACCTGGAGCTCTCCCAGCCTTCTGGTTGGCATGGTAGACCCCAAGAAGGTGTTCTTCCACAACAGGTGGGGAAATCGCACCTGTGCATAGGTTCGACGGCTTGCCCATGAGCTAAGCCCATACCAGCGTAAGATCCACGGAGATGGGATACTCTCCCGGAAGGAAGTGTGATCAAGGCCTTGGAGCCAGACCACCTTTCCTGCGCCACCGACTACCTTCCGGCCCGCACCCGGAAGACGGGGTGGCTATCAGGAGCACCTTAAGGGTCGTCGACCGAAGCCCTTGCTCAAGAGGAAGAATGGAGCACAGATAGTCCGGAATGCTCACCGAGGAACAGGAAAAGGGACCAGGCCCTATCCTAACACCAAATGGAGAACTCTTCCATTTGAAGGCGTAGCATATCTGGTCGACTCCTGGCAGGGCGCCTCAGCAACGTCGAGGACCTTGCGGAAGACCCAAGAGCCGCAACCACTAGCCGCACAGGGACCAGGCTGCCAGGTGCAGGGATTGAAGGTCCGGATGGAATACCTTCCCTAATAACAGAGATCAGGACCGGGCAGGCTGGAGGCCGCCTCGGGAGCCTGGGGCTGAGACTGAGGAGAGCTGGATACCAGAGCTGGCAAAACCAGTCTGGGGCTACCAGAATCACCTGCGCCTAGTCCCTCCTTGCCTTGCCTGTGGGTCAAGGGAAATGGGGGAGAGGCGTAGAAGAGGCCCGGGGTCTACAGCCTCAGAGGCATCCCCTACAGTGAACCTTGCTGAGGGGGCGGGCGTGAGACAGTCTCGGCCTCGTATTCTCCCTGGAGGGAAAAAACAAAGGTCCACCCGAGGCGTGACCTAGAGGGAGAAGGATCTTGTGCTACCTCCGGCAGGGAAGACCACTCATGAGGCGCAGCCCTTATCTGGCTTAGGGCATGAGCCAGGGTGCTGGAGGCTCCTCCCATCGAAATGGCTGAGAAACCGCCTCCCGGCTGCGCACAAGACCCAATCACGGAGGAGACCTCCTACCCTTAATGGCAGGGCTCATCAACCCTGGCAGGTTAGGTAGCACATGGTGGTGGTATTGTCCGCCTGGACCTAAACCACTGGACCCCGCACAGGCAGGTGAACAGTGCGAGCTAAGCGGACCGCCTGGAGCTCCAGCAGGTTGGAATGACATCGGGACTCCGAGAGGACCAGAGGCGTGCACTCTGTATTCCCTTGATGGGCACCCCACCCATCAGAGATGCATCGGTTGGAGAAGACCCGTCGACTCGGGAGCGGACGAGCAGGATGTTCTCCTGCAGATGAGCTGGAGCAGTCCAAGGAGAGCTTTCCCCAACCCCTGGGCTGTTGTCACGGACTGGTCCAAAGGATCACAGCGTTGTGACCGCTGGCTGGCCAGCCCCCATTAAGGGGACGCATGGACCGGTGGGTCCAAACAGACCACGCTGGTGCAGGCCACTGCAAGGCCCAAGAGGTGCAGGAAGTCCCGGGCAGGGTGCAATTGTCCAGTCAGACATGACTAGGTAAGGTAGGAAGAACCTCAGCCCTGTCCGCCAGGAGCTGAGCTCAGACTCAAGAGTCAAGCTTCGTCCCGAAGAAAGGATCACCCGCTTAGACACGAGTTCCAACATGGCTCCATTAGAGAGGAGACCGGTCTGAGAGCAACCTAGAGGGCCAGAACTCTGGACCGTCCCCCTCCGCCCTGAAGGGGTTACAGTCAGGCCGCCATCTGGGTGGGGTTACGCCCGGACCCTTCGGTGCTGCAGGAATGCTGCTGAGAAGAGACCGAGGCATGGCCTGGAACTTGTAAAGATCCCCACTTCCAGAAATGGAAGACTCTCCCAAGAAACGGACGGATCGAAGTGTAAAGTACGTCCTGGAGGTCCAGGAAATAGAGCCACACGCCTCGTTCCGAGGATGGGGTATCTGTGTCAGAGTGACCATCCCATCGTGCGGGTCAAGGATGGGGCGTGAGCCTCCCATCCGTTTGGGGACCAGGAATACCTGGACACAAACCCAGGGTCTGGAGGGCGATCCGCCACCTTCCTGATCACCTCTATCTCGAGGGGCAGGGCAGAGTCTCGGCAGGCCGACGGCGGACCCATGGCCCCGAGGACAGCAGCTCGAAAGGGTGGAGCCTGCTGCATGATCAAGGCAGGAACTTCCCTAGCACCTCCGGCACCCAGTGGTCTGTGAAAGTGGACCAGGTGGAGGAGGGCGAGCTACATCTCCAGGGAGACCCGGGTAGGAGTGATGAGACCGGGGCAGCGCCCCTCAGCCCGTCACTGAGCAGGCTTGGAGGAGGGACTGGCCGAGGAAGCTCCTGAGCCTTTACCTCCCTGCTTCTCTTTGGAGGAAGCCACTGGCTTGGAGTCAGGATGCCCAGCACAAGCCTGCTGGCCCTCATGCTGGTGTCGATGGGCCGGTCGAGCCGCAAGGGCCGAGGGACAAAGAGGCTTATGCAAAGGCTGCTGGCAGCCCTTGTCCCTCTGGGCGGGGGTGACCGAGTCCAGAGTGGCAATGGACTTCTCGATCCCCTGGAGGTGTCCCTCCATTCCAGGGCCGAGGACGTCAGTCCCCAAGAAGGGGATGTCTGCCAACTTGTGCTGGGTATCCATTGAGAAAGAGGATATCCTCAGCCACGCCCTGCGGCGCATGGCCACCGTGGCCGCTACCAACCTGGCACAGGAATCACCTAAGTCCAGAGCAGTCTGAAGCTGCTGCTTGGCCACCGCCCTACCCTGGTCCCGCACCCACCGGACCTTGGTCCGCAGGTCAGCCGGGAGATGAGGAAGCACCTCATCCGGGGAGCCCAAAAGGGCGTGGGAAAAATGTGCCATCAGTGCGGCCGAGCTGGCCTGTCGGAGGCCTAGGGAGGACACGGCGTAAACCTTGCGCCTGACACAGTCCATCATTTTGGACTCTTTGGCGGGGGGCCTATCCACATCGCGAGCGTTCACAGAACGCTGGAAGACATGATCGGTAACTAACCCCTCAGCTGAGGGGTGCTCCGAAAAACCGGGCAAAGAACCGACGGGGACATAGTACTTCCTGGCCATCCTGGCCGAGGGTGCAGGACAGGAAGTAGGCCGCTGCCAGAGCTCCAAGGCCGGGCCGACAATGGCCTCGGCCACCGGGAAGGCCTCCGAGGGTGAACCCCCTCGGTCTAGAATTTCCATCAGGGGATAAGAGACCCGTTTGGACGAGTTCAAGCTGCATCCCGGTGAACTCCGAGATGAGCACAAACAGACCCAGAAAGGGCGATGGGCTGTCATCCACAGAAGCGGTCGGAAGGACCCCAGCCCTCCCGACTGGGGAACATGGAGGAGTCGTCGTCCGGACTCGAAGGGTCTGCAAAACTGCCTCAGGCCTGAGCCACTCTTCACCCGCTGAGGCGGGCGGGGTGAGGTGACGAGACAACCTGCGGGACAGTGCGTGACCCGACCGAGTTCCACGAAATCAGTGGGGCAGCAAGGTTGGATGAACAACTGGCCTGAAGTGGGCACCTTGACTGCAGCGGCGGTTGCGTCGGCCCGTTCGGGTGGCAGCTGCTTGCTGGGCCAGGGAATAGATAGGAGTCGATTGATTCCCGGACAATACTAACTGCTGCCCTTGAACTCCTCATGTATCGACGCCATCTGCATCGAAGCCACTCCTCATCCGAGGAGGGAGATGAGGAGGAACGGTAATGCCACTTAACTCGGTGCCCCGACTGAGACCGCCGAAGTCAGCGGGAGCGGCTTGACCGAGAAGAGGACCAAGACCGAGACCTAGATCCTCGGGGAAACGGTGGGTCCGGGAAGGAGCAGGGGACACGCGCTCTTCCCTTGGCTCGGACAAAAAGACGGAGGCCTGTCGCCGCGAAGGTGCAGGCAGAACCTCGGCCTCCACCAGGGAAACCGGCGAAGGGTTGACGGCTCCTGCACTAGACCCTCCGGGTGACAGGTCGAGAAAAGACTCGACAACGTCGACGGGAGTAATGGCCGGCTGGCCTGACAGGGACACCGTTGAGCCAAGCGGCCTGAGCCGCAACCTCGACCAGTCGAAGTCGGCAGACAGAGGGACCTCTCCATAGCGCCCGGCGATGGGACTTACCCTCACGACTCCTTTGACCTGGGCGAGGCAGGGTCCGAGCCCCTCTCCCTTGGGAAAGGGACTGTGACTCACTGACGGCCTGAGTGGAGGAACTCAAAGAAGGCGGGATAAGCGCGCAACTGAGGAGGAGGGAGGAGACAGCCTTGGTCACCGCCTCCTCCATGGAGGAAGAGAGATCGAGCTGCTCAGCCGAGACAGCCGACGCGGACACCACCCAACGAGCCTTTAAAGATTTTTCCGGCGCGGAAAAAATTCCAGGTCGCCCAAGCCCCAAACGGGCCGCACGATCCTCCAGGACACTGGTCGAAAGGGCACAGCAAAATTCGCAAACTTGCGGATCATGGTCCAAGTCAAGGCAGTAAATGCATGTGGAGTGCGGGTTCCTGGAGGTATTCCCCGGGCGCCTCTGAGAGCCGGGAAACGAAATATCCATCACAGCAGCAAGGGAAGAAGACCGAAGTTTTAGAAAACTTCCAAACTAAATTCGGAAAAAACGAAGAATCAGGAACCAGTCGAAAACGCAGAGCGCTAAGGAGGGAACCTGAGCTTCCAAGCGGTAAGGAAGATCTGGCATCATGGGGCGGAGCCGAGAGTTTTACCACCCGGGTGGGTGGGAGGAGCCAGCTTGAAGACCTTCCGGCAAGATTTAAAGCGGCAAGGAACCTGCCAGATAGTGTGGATGAACAACATATCCATGTCCCTAGAAACCACATGCCTTGCTGCAGGGATGGTACGATCTGAGCCAGAGTTACTATCCGGAAGGTGCAAGAGACCTGAGAAAACTGTTCAGGTCATGCAGATCAAGAATGGGGCACCAGCCCCCCGTCCATTTTGGTACCAGGAAGTACCCGGAAACAAACCCTAGGTCTGTCGATGGTTCCGCCGCTCTGTGCACAACCTCCTTGTGGAGGAGCTGAGCGATGTCGTATTGAAGAGCTGACTGAGTGACAGCGGACGCCAAATCCTCCCATGGGGCATGGACTTGGAGGGTACAGTTCGAATTCCAGTGGCAGACCCCGTCTGACCGCTTCCAGCACCCACCTGTCTGTGGTGATAACGGACCAGGCAGAAAGGAAGTGGCGGAGCCGGCTCCACAAAGGAGGACCTGGGGGGGAGGCATGACGGGATTGAGGGTGGCACCCCCAACCTGTCACTGAGCAGGCTTGGAGGAGGGGGAGCCAGCCGAGGGTCAGCCGGGTCCCTTCCCTCCAGGCTTTCTGACCAATGAGGCCACCGACTTGGCCTGCAGTCACCAGGTTTGAGCCTGCTGGCCCTGCTGCTGCTGGGCTTGTTTAGCTGCAGGAGTGGAAGACCAAAAGGGCTTGCGCTTTTGGTGCTTTGAGCCCTTGTCTTTCTGGGCGGATGCCACAGAGTCCAGGGTGGCACTGGACTTTTCAAGGTATTGTAGGTGGCCCTCCACACTGGGACCAAACAGGTCAGTGCCCAAAAAGGGAACAACTGCCAGCTTATGGTGGGTATCCGTCGTAAAGGTCAAGATCCTCAACCAAGCCTTACGGTGCATGGCTACTGTGGCAGCGACAGAGCAGGCACATGAATCGCCAATATCCAGAGCTGTCTGGAGTTGTTGCTTTGCCACTGCCCTCCCCTGGCCATGGACCTGCTTGACCGTGGTCTGGAGGTCCACCAGGAGGTGAGGAATCACCTCGTCCAAGGAGCCAAAAAGGGCATGGGAGAAGTATGCCATCAGCATGACCAAGCTAGCCTGACGAAGGCTGAGTGAAGAGGCAGCGCAGACTTTAGCCGACTGGTCCAGTTTCTTGAACTCTTTATCCAGCAGTCTATCAACATCCCCTGTATTGGCCGAGCGCTGAAAAATGGAGTTAGCTACCAGTCCCTCAGCAGAGGGATGTTCTGAAAACCCCGAAAGGGAACCAGTTGGAACTGCATACTTGCGGGCCATCCAGGCCAAGGGTGCAGGGCAAGAGGAAGGGCACTGCCAAAGGTCCAGGGCTGGGCCGACAATGGCCTCGGCCACAGGGAAGGCCTCCATAGGAGAATCCCCTTTGTCCAGAATCTCTGTAAGGGGATATTAAGCCCGTTTCTGGACCGACTTGAGCGCTATCCCCATGGACTCGGAGATGAGCCGAAGAATGCCCATAAATAAGGTGGGTCCCTCGTCCATGGAGAGACTCCCACCACCCACCGGACTCTATGTTGAGGGGACATGAGTGCAGCGAGGAGCCTTCAGACTCTGAGGTCTCCATGTAAACCAGGTGTCCACCCGAGTCACCCTCAACCCACCTTGGGTGGTCGGGAGTGAGGGTGACTGACAGCCAATGGAGCAGCCCTTTGACAGTCCAAGACTCCCTAGACAGAGCCCCAGACTTCAGCTGTTCAGGTGGCGGCTCTGCCACAATCGGCAGAGTAGCCTGCTTCGGCCGAGTTGGCTGAGCCTGCGGTGGCACCTCCAAGGGGGTGACGGTGGCAGGAACCGATGTCGATCGTTCAGACAACAGCCACTTGATAGCCGGGATAGAAACCGGGGTCGGTTTTGGACTGGACAAAACCAGCTGCTGCCACATTAAGTCTTCGTAGCGCCGAAGCAATTTGTGCCGGAGCGTCTCCTTGGCCAAGGAGGATGAAGAGGAGTAGCGGCGTCACTGCTTGCCATGATGCCAGGAATGAGATCGCTGGTGATGGCGAGAGCTGCCCGACCCAAAGGAAGAAGACCGAGACCTCGATCTCGACCGTTGGTAGAGCCAACGGGGAACATCAGAAGGAGCTGGGGAGCCCCGCGGCTCTTCCAGGTCAGGGTCTAGGGCCAGAGGGTTTGACCCAGTGGGCTGAGCCGACCTGTCGGAGGACACCAGAAGCACCGGAGTCCAAAAAAGAGAGTTGTCAGTCTCTTCGGATGACAACCTGTCGATCAGTTCGAGAAAAATCTTGACCACATTGACCAGCATCTCAGCCAACTGTTGTGACGGGGGCTCCGTGAAACCAGTGGCCGCAGTTTCGACCAAAGTCGAAACCAGAGTCTCCTGAGAATGGGACTGCTCCTGATACCAAGAGCATCAATGGTGAGTCTTTTCTTTTTTCAACTCCTTCTTATGAGAGTGTGAAAGGTGCAATCCAGAAGGACCGTCTCCCTTGGTGGAGAGGGATTGGTACAGCTCTTTGAAGGAAGCCCAACTGGAGCGACACAAAGGCCGAAACTGAAGAGGAACTAGTCGCGGCCTGGGCTGCCTCCTCCTCAAAAGCCTTGAGCTGTTCGAGCTGCTCAGCGGACCCCACAGCCACCGAGACCACCCGATGGGCATCCTTAGACTTAACCAGTGGGTAATATTTCTCTGGTCGCCCCAGCTGGAGTCAGGCAGCACAGTCATCCAGAACTGACAGGTGAAAGCACCAACAGATATCACAGACCTGCGGATCGTGGTTATGTCCTAAGCAATACATGCACGTGGCGTGAAGGTCGGTGTGCGACATCTTCTGCCCACAAGGGCACCAGTGAAACCCGGGAACAGTCTTTTCTTCCATCACGGGAGTGAAAGAAGGAATTGACAATGAAACTCTAACGAGTTTAAAGGTAAGTTTTGGAAGCAAATCGAAAGATTCGACAGCCAGGGCCTACCACACACGGGAGCGCAAAGGAGGGAACCTGTACCTTCCAGCAGAAAGGGAGATCAGGCGTCATGGGGCAGAGTCAAGGGTTTTACCACCTGGGTGGGTGGGAGGAGCCAGCTTGAAGACGTTCCAGTACCTCTTAAAGGGGAAGGTGATCTGCCAGAAAGTGTGGCTAGAGCAACATATCCACATCCCTAGAAGATTCCTTTTTTTTTCTGATATATTTCCATTTTGGTGGTTTAATGCTCTTTTTCTTGGATCTAGTTACCATAGCAAATTTTCCTTCCTGTATTTTTGCAACAATATTTCTTTTTCTATCTTGTTTATGATTCCCACTTTCTTCTACTTGTCTCCCTGATTCACTCTGATTGTCTTGTGACAAAACGTTTTCCTCGGGGTGGGGGCACAGTTTGAGTTACAGTATGAGTTTCACCAGGAGCTTTCTGACCCTCCTCCTCCATCTCTTTTGCTTCAGCAATTATTTTTGCTTTTTTGCTTTTTCCTTCTAGGCCAGGGTTAGATAGAAATCTTGTTCTGCCTTTTCCGCTGGGTCAGGACTGTTGTTTGTAGCCCAAGGACAATTGTTGAAAATGTGACCAGTCTCCTCACATAAACTACATTTTATTGGATTTCTGCATATAGCCTCATGATGCCCAATTTGTCTACATAAAGTACAGTTACGTAAGAACTTACCGTAACAGTAGATCTTTGAGAGAGGCTCTTGCAGTAGGTAATTACATATAGGACTGATGCCGTCAGGCGGCAGGACCCCACGGAAAAATTTCTAGCTAGCAGTACCTGGTGAGGGACCGCCCCCACGTCAGGTGACCGGCGTCAGGTGACGTCGGTATAAAGGGACGGTCCCTGACGCCCGCCTTCCAGTTCTTTCCTGCCACGGGCCAGAAAGGCCGGACGAGAGAGGAGCAGATATTTTCTTCACTCTAAAAGGAGCTGAAAAAGCCTAGGGGGATGGAGGGCGGGAAGGCATTACCTACTGCAAGAGCTTCTCTCGAAGATCTACTGTTGCGGTAAGCTCTTACGTAACTGTACTATCTTACTTCGAGAGAGCTCTTGCAGTAGGTAATTACATATAGGACTGAATCCCAAGCAGTCTGGAACAAAGAGAGGCACTGGGAGGAGGAAAACTACTCCAAAAAGCAGTTCTAGCTGTGCAAGCCTCAAGAAGAGGCCTTGCAAAACAGCCAGCCGAAGCCTGCTCTACGGTGAGAAGCAACATCCAAACTGTAGTGTTTAGTGAAAGTATGGACGGAAGTCCAGGTGGCAGCAGCACAGATGTCTGCCACAGACACATTTTTGAAACAAGCCGCTGAGGCAGCTACTCCTCTGGTGGAGTGGCCTCTCACTTGACCCGGGAGGGTCTTGTTATATTTGTCATAACAGAAAGTGATGCAATGAGCCAACCACTTAGATAGGCATTGCTTGGAAACAGCATTGCCTTACCTTTTATGAGCAAAGGAGACGAACAGTTGATCGGTCTTTCTGAGATCTTTCGTCCTGTTGGTGTAGTATCTCAGAATCCGGTGAACATCCATAGTATGGAGCAAATACTCCCCTTGATTAGAGTACTGCATAAAAAAGGCAGGTACTCTATGGAATGATTGGGAGTAGACTCAGCTACTACTTTAGGGAGAAACTTAGGATTCGTGCAAAGAGCAACCTGTTCCTTGTGAAAAATCAAGTAAGGGATTTTACACGTCAGGGCCTGGAGCTCGGAAATTCTCCGAGCAGAAGTAATGGCCACCAGAAAGAGAGTCTTCCATGAAAGGAACTTCAAATCCACAGAAGCTGCAGGTTCGAAGGGAGGGAAAGTAAGTTTCTCGAGAACAAAGTTCAAGTCCCAAGGGGGAGCAGGAGTATGAATGGGGGGCCTCAGATGGAGGACCCCTCTGAGAAAGGTCTTAGAGACCTCCAATTGAGTGAAAGCTTTGTCCTCGAAGGGAACATGATAGGTCGAAATGGCGGCCATGTGTACCTTCAGAGAAGAATGACTGAGACCCAGGTCAAACAGATGACGTAGGTACTCCAGCAGAAACCCCGCTGAACAGGAGAAGGGTTCCGTGTTCTTGGAAGCAGCCCAGATAGTGAATCTTTTCCATTTCATAGCATAAGTGGATCTGGTAGAGGGTTTTCTGGCCTCCACCAAAATCTCCACTACTTTGGGAGACACTCCAAAACAGGATTGGGCTAAGTCTGCAGGAGCCATGCATGCAGTTGAAGGGATTTGAGGCCTGAATGGACCAGGGTCCCCTGATCCTGGGTCAGTAAACCTCGAGATAGAGGAAGAGGAAGAGGAGGATCCTCTGAGTATTGTTGTAGAAGAGAGAACCAAACTTGCCTGGGCCAGAAAGGAGCGATCAGAATCATTCGTGCTCCTTCTGAAGCTAGTTTCTGCAAGACTCGTGGGATGAGTGGAATCGGGGGACAGGCATAGACGAATCTGTCCTTCCAGTCTAGAGATACAGCATCTTTCCAAAAAGCGCCTCGCTCTGGAATGAGCGAGCAGAAGACGGGAAGTTTTGCATTTAGACGAGATGCGAACAGGTCGACTTGTGGTGTTCCCCAAAGTCGGAAGATGTCGTCTAGGACCCCTTGGTCCAGTTCCCACTCGTGAGTCAGAGCAGAAGAGTGACTTAGCTTGTCTGCCAGGGTGTTGTCGACTCCCGGAACATGAACTGCCGTGAGGTGAAGGTCGTGTTGTGTTGCCCAATCCCAAACCCTCATTGCCTCCCTGCAAAGAGGGTAGGACCGAGTCCCTCCCTGTTTGTTGATGTACCACACCACGCACATGTTGTCCGTCTGGACGACTAGGTGGCCGGGAAGGATGTATTGGTGAAGGGCTTGGAGAGCGTACAACACAGCCCAAAGCTCGAGCACACTGATGTGGAGAGCTTGTTCTAGCTTGGACCAGGAGCCCTGGGTCCGATGAGGGCCTAGATGGGCTCCCCAACCTTCGCCCAAGGCGTCTGTGGTTAGAGTCTGGGAGGGGGGAGGATGAAAGAAAGGAACTCCCCGAAACAGGTTCTCTCGAACCATCCACCACTGCAAGTCTCGAAGCACCGGCGAGGAGACCAGAACTACGTGATCTAGGTCATCCTCTAGCTGGTCCCACTGGGAGCATAAAGTCCACTGAGAAATTCTCACGTGGAGTTGAGCGCGAGGAACCGTCAGGATAGCAGCCGCCATAAGCCCGAGAAGGCAAAGGACCGACCTCGTAGAGACCGTCCTGCAGTCGGACAGCAGACTTATTTGGGTCTGGAGGGTGGACGCCCTGTCCGGAGGCAGAAAGGCCTTGCCCATGGTCGTATCGAGAATCGCCCCAATAAACTGTAGTCTCTCAGATGGGACCAGATGAGACTTGGAATGGCTGATGGTAATACCCAGGCAGGCAAAAACCTGCTGGGTAAGGGAGAGGCAACACAGGAGTTCCTCCCTGGACGAGGCCACCAGGAGCCAATCGTCCAGGTAAGGGAAAACCTGCACTCCCTTGGTACGCAGGTGGGCCGCCACCACTGCCAGGCATTTGGTAAACACTCGGGGGGGCCGAGGATAGACCAAATGGGATCACCTTGAACTGGTAGTGGCCCCCCTGGAACGCAAAACGAAGGTATTTGCGATGGGATGGGAGAGTGGGAATGTGCAGATAAGTATCCTGCATATCCAGAGCACACAGCCATTGAACCAGCCGTAGGAGGGGCAGAAGGCTCTGCAAAGAGAGCATCCTGAACTTTTTGTATTCTGCGAAAAGATTCGGGGAACTGAGATCCAAAATTGGTCTGAGATCTCCTGTCTTCTTTGGGACCAGGAAGAAACGGGAATAGTAACCCGTCCCGTGCAGATGAAGGGGGACAGGTTCTATTGCTTGTTTCAGCAGGAGAGCCGAAATTTCTTCCTGGACCAAGAGAAGATGTTCCCTTGAATACGACGACTTCAAAGAGGGGTGGCGAGGTGGTTTCTGAAGAAATTCTATCGAGTGTCCTTCTGCTATGAGCTGGAGCACCCAAGAATCTGTGGTTATCCTCTCCCAGCCCGGAAGGTGGAGGGAAAACCTTCCTCCTACCGGTTCCTCCGGGGAGTCTGTGGGAGAGGAGAGGAGAGGAGTCAGGTGGTGTGGGGCAGCGCCGCAGCTGAAGCACCCGCTGCTTTTTTGGGCGGAGGGGGCTTAGCAGCTGTGGGGGCCCAGCGTTTTATGGCCTGCCTTCCCTAGGGTTTCGCCTTGGGCCGATTCCATCTGCGAAAGGGATGGCGCTGCTGCTGATGGGGATGGTACATGGAATCAACTGACTTCAGTGCCGTCCCCTTCTCTTGCAAATCGGTGATGATGTCCTTCACATCACCCCCGAAAAGCACCGACCCCTGGAAGGGTGCTTCCTGGATAGCAGATTGCACCTCCAGGACCAACCCTGACACATGGAGCCAAGCATGACGCCGTAGGCCTACAGCAAAAGCTGAGCTCCATCCAGCAGTGTCCACTGCATCGTATGTCACACGAAGCATGTGTCGACTGGCCGAATGAGCAGAGCAGACAAGATCAGCCAACTCCTGCTTGACTTGAGAGTCAGGCAGGGAGTCCAATTTGGCTTCCACCTGGGTCAGAATGGCCTTCTGGTAGCCCCTCATATGGCCGACATAGTTCAGGGCCCTGATCCCCAGCATGAAGGAAGTGTAGATCTTTCTCCCACATTGGTCCACAAGGCGTGATTCCCTATCAGGTGGTGACGAGCTAAGGTGTTTGGGGTCGGCCGACCGGCTGTGAGCGGCGCTAATCATGACCGAGTCGGCACGAGGGCGAGAATCAGAAATCAACACCCTCCGGAGCTTGATATAGCCTGTTCGACTTCCTAGGAAGTGGGGCTAAAGCGGAAGGCTGTTTCCATATGGTGGTAACGAGGCCGGCGTCAGGCTCTATCAAGGGTGGCACCAAAGTAGGAGCTGTCACGGGCAGATCCAGATGTTCAGCGAGTTTCAGAGGCTGAGGATCTGGTTCAAGGGAGTGCCACTGATGAACCTCCTGGATTTTCTTAAGCAACTACGTAAAAGAAGGATCTTCCGGAGGAGACTTCGGAGGAGTCCTTGGCCTGGGCTTCGACGGAGAGCGTGGCTCGTCATCTCTCTCGGAGCAACCGTCGGAAGAATCCGAGGAGTTCGAGGGTGAAGAGGAGGATGAAGAGGAAAAGACTCCCTTTCCTGAACCGGGGGAGGAACGGACCCCTTGGGAAGCGTGTCCTGCCCCTCTCTGGTTCCAGACGGAAGAACCCTGGAGTCCAGAGGTGGTGAGGGAGTGTGCTGCCTCGGACGTACAGGAACCTGGGACGGCACTGTCGTCAGAAGGTGGCTCTCTACCTCTTTGGTGAGCTGAGCCTTGGCCTCAGCCCACCAGGATGCCAGAGTCTCCTGCAGGTCCACCGGTGGCTGTTAGGGCGGTGGAGGAGGAGGAGGAGGCGGGGGATAAGGATACGGATTATACCAGTAAGGAGCGTATCCGAAACCTGGTGTCGGGTAGCCTGGTGTCAGGTATTGTGGCATTGGGTACTGTGGCACTGGATACTGTGGTCCCAGGTACGCGGCGTCGGATAGGACAGAGGGGTCCCGGGGCAGGGCTGCGGGCAGACAGCCCGCGGTGGCCTCATGGTGGGTCCACATTGGAGGCCGGAGGGGCCGGGGAAGCGAGATGTTTCCAGGTGGTAGAGAACCGGCGTGGGAAGCCCTGGCATTGGTGGTTCCAGCGTCGGAGGGCCAGGCGTCGGGCCCGGCATCTGGAAGCTGGCGTCAGATCCGGCACTCCAGGTGGAGGGAGGTCTGAGCGGAGGAGGAAGATCCCAGCGTCGCCCGGGATGGAGGAGAAATCCCGGGGTCTGGCTGGGGAGACTCTGGAGTCCCAGATGGCAACGAGGCTGCAAGGAACCAGGTATGGCTGGGCGTGGGAGGGTCAGTCATCAGTTCCTTCACCAGCTGGGCGAGCAGCCCGACATGTGGCGAGGCAAGCCCGGCAGGCGCCCGGAGGGCGGCGGTCCGACTTATGGGAGCCATCACTGGAGGCAGGTCGGTAGAAGGATCGGCCTGGTCCGTGGAGTGAAGACCGCGTGCCGCCCCAGAAGGTCAGGCATCTTACGGCCCTCCCGGACGCGGACGTCAGAGGAACAGGAGCCCCGACTTGCGGTCGCCTGCAGTGTTAGGCTGCAAGTCTGTGGCGAGACCAGGGGCGGAGGCCTCCAATTGCCGGAGGCACCCGCAAACCAGGCCCGAGCCAGACAGCAGGCGGCGCCCCTCGGAAACCTCAAGGCGGCCGTCGGAGTGGTCCCCAGAGGGGATGTTACCTGTATCACGGCGACTCCCGAGGGAGACGCGGTAGAGGAGGCCTTGTCCCGGTGCCTCTCCTTCTCCTTCTTCTTCCTATGGCCTTCGGGGAAGGTGGACGCCTGCCTCAGTTTTTTGAGCTCCTTTTCCATTGAACTCATTTTTTTCTTCAGAATATGGGCTTCCAGGGATTGCTGCCGCCTTATCCGGGTAGCCGCGTTGAAGCTGAAGCAGTGCAGGCACTTCTCGACCGGGTGATCGGGGCCTAGGCAGAACAGGCACAAGGAAAGGACGTCCTTGTACGGTAGTTGGGCGCCACATGAATCACACTTATTTTTGTGTTCGGAGGGTGTAGGGGACGACATACACTGACGATGGTACCTGACGTTAGTCGAAAAAAAGCAATTATTTCAGTAAAAAAATGACGAAGATAGGGCTGTCGACCACCGAACACCCAGCGAGGCACTGCATGCGAGCTAATGGTAGGAAAAGAACTAGAAAGCGGGCGTCAGGGACTGCCCTCTCCTGATGCCGGTCACCTGGCGTAGAGGCAGTCCCTCGCAAGGGACTGCTAGCTAAAGGAACACATGTGGGTCCTGCCGCCTGCCCGGCGTCAGTCCTATGTAATTACCTGCAAGAGCCCTCAGTAATATCACGTTTTATTTTCCACGTGCATTGCTTGGCGATCTTTTCCACACACACCTATAGCATGCAGGGCTGTCCTGCATAAAGACTACCCTCTGTTTTCCTAACAAGAAGCAGTTTGGTAACTGCTATATCTCCCAATTTTGCTGTTTTACGGTTATTTTAAATCTCCAACCACCTGTCCGTAAGCTTTTGTTTCCATCCAGTATTGGTTCTGGAGGTCCATTCAGAACACGTTTTTGTTTTAGCCAGAAAGAAATGTATGCCACATTTACTCCCACATTTTTTGAAAGTACTGTAACTACTTTGTAGGCCGGTTTGTTTAAGGGTATCGCTATAAAATCTCTCCATAGTGGGGTATTTCTGATCTGATGGTAGAATTTCCAGAATCTTTCCAGTCCTACTGGGTGATTAAAAATCACATCATATGCTGTTTACAACAACCTACCTCCTGGCATCCAGTCCTGTGGCTCCATCCCCTTATTTACTGCTTCTGCAAAAAATTTGCTCCTGAAGAGTTACTCTTGTAAGTGCCCCCTGCGGTAAGTTTCATATAGCAGTTGTGAGGTTCCGCTCCCCACCCTTAAGGGCATCCCTTACGTCGCCTCCTTTTTCTCTTTCCACACCCCCCAGCTACATGTTTACTGTCTCATCTTTACCTCCCCCTCCCACTGTCTACCTTCCTCATCCTCACCGATATTTATGACTGTCTTAATTTTTATTTAAATTTGTTGTAAATATGGTTATTTCTGCTCTTGTATTTTTCTTTTGCTGTATATGTTGTGATACTCTGTAACCTGGATGATTGTGAAAACCGGCATGTTTGCTCACACTCTTTCCGGTATAAAATAAACTTGATTGATTGCTGTGTCTCCTGGGGTGTGTATTAAGGCGTACATTTCTTAAGTATAATATTTCATGCTGTTTTTAAGTAGCTGTCATCCTACAAATAATCTATCCGGGGCGTCTGCAGCCTAACCGCATTTCTTCTTTTTGCAGGCTCAGTCAGACTCTTTGCTCCATCTGGGAATAATTTTTCTCTTACACTGTCCCCCATACTTTTTCCTCTGTGTTTTTCATTTTCACTGTGCTCTTTCTCAGTCTGCAGGTTTTTTTTCCCCTCGATTTCCACTGAGGTATCTAAGTCCCCATCACCTGTTAGGCCCTCAATTTCTTTTGTATCATTTTCCTCTTCTGACATTTTTTCTTCTGTCTCTTTTTTCTGATGTTCTTTTTCCACCATCCTTGGGCTAGAAACTTCTTCTTGCATTTTTGTTTTTTTATTTTTTGTTTCAGTGGGAGCTTCTCCCTGAACATCCCCTTCTGTGGACGTACTGGGCCTATCAGGATCCCATCATTTGCCATCTGCTGTTTTTTTTTTCCATCCTGCATTTAAAAGTGCTTCAGCTACCCAGTCTGGTGTGTCTCTAAATTCAATTGGCCCTGTATTATTTAAGTCATCAGTATCTTTTGTATTTTTGTCACTTTTGGGGCCCCCTTTGCTAGATTCTGATATATTTTCTTGATAAATTTTTTCTGTTTGTTTTCACTCTGTTTCTCCTCACTATTTTCCTCTTTATTTATTTTTTCTCCTTCAACAGTGACTTGCTGAGCCCTTCTTAGGCCGAGTCGTTTCCGACTCTTTTTGGCCATTCCAATTGGGGATTCACTCTTGCGCTTTTTCATAGCATTTTTCTCATTCCCGGCTGTTTGCTGACTACAGGACACGGCTCTCTTTGATGATACTATGTCAGCTTTCACCGGCTGAATATGACAAGCCGCCAACCTGTCAGCCCTTTCTGTTTCTTTTGCCACTTCCCTCTGGTTCATGAAATATTTTCTTTCACTTTTTCTTTTGTAACTTTCTTCTTTCTTTTGCTGACATACAGACTGTTCTTTATTTTTAGGTGGCTTACCTGCACTTTCCATCTCCACGGAGTGTGCGCTTTTTTCTTTGTTGCCATCTGCCGTCAAAATCCCAAGCGTATCATGCTCCAAACCGCTTTCCGGTTCTGCACCACTTCCCTTAATTTTCTCTTGCTCTGGTAACAAATTTCTTCGCAACGTGGTCTCCAGCAACTCAGAGGCAGGGGATGAGATCCACTCCCTAGCCTCCCACACGTCTTTGCTCTTGTCGCACCAAACTGAGTCTGACATCTGTCAGTACTCTGGCATGGATCCCCCCACTGGCAGAGTAGGGGAATTTCCCCAGTGTCCTGGCCAAATTTCTCCCATTCACTAAAAACAGCACCAACAGCTTAATATGTTTCAGTTGGTTATCTTCTGTAACCCCCCCCCAGGGGTCACCCCTGAAAAAGGGACTTCTAGTCTCAGTGGGCCAACCCGGTCAACAAAATTCAATAAATTAATACATCAATTAATCACCTGGTTAAGGTGAAAATCCGACACAACCTTCAGGAGGAACTTTGAAGAACTTCGGGTTGGGGCGCAGGACAACCTTGTCCCTGTGGAAGATCAGGTAATGAGACTCCATCAAAAGCACCTGAAGCTCACTGATCCTTCTGGCTGATGTGATAGACACCAGGAAGGCAGTCTTCCATAACAGATGAGACATCTCACACCTGTGCATCGGTTTGAATGGCTTGTCCATGAGCGTTGCCAAAAACCAGCAACAAGTCCCATGGTGGTGGTGGTGGTTCACACACTGGCGGGGAAATATGGTCAAGGCCCTTGAAAAAGCACCAGACCACCTTCTCCTGAGCCACCGACTGCTAACTGGCCCACGCCTGGTAAGCAGAGATGGCTGCCAGGTGCACCTTATAGGTCATTGACCGGAAGGCCCTACTGAGAGAGGGACCAGAGATAATCAAGAATGCTAGCCACTGGATAGGACAAAGGGTCCAACCCCTTGCCCTTACACCAAATGGAGAATCTCTTCCATTTGAAGGCATACCACTTCCTGGTCAACTCCTTCCGAGGTGCCTCCACAATGGTGAAGACAACTTCGGAGAGACCCAAAGCCTGGAACTCTAGCCGCTCAGGAACCAGGCTGTCAGGTGCAGGGACTAAAGGTCCCAGTGGAGTACCTTACCCTGGTTGATGGAAAACAGGTCTGGGCATAGGGGAAGATGCCTCTGGAGCATGCTGCTGAGGCTGAGGAGATCCCAAGTATCAGAATTGGTGCGGCCAGTCTGAAGTCACCAGGATCACCTATACCTTGTCTCTCCTGGCCTTGAGGAGCACCTTGTGGATCAAAGGAATTGCAGAGAAGGCATGGAAGAGGCCTGAGCTCCACGGCCTCAAGAAGGCATCCCCCTGTAGCGTTCCCTGCAGAGGGAAGCGGGCACAATATAGTCTCAGCTTTGCATTCTGCCTGGAGGTGAACAGGTCCACCTGTGGGCTGCCCCACTGGGAGAACAGGCTGTGCACTACCTCTAGGTGGAGAGACCACTCTTAAGACACCTTGTCCACCCGAATAAGAGCGTCCATCAGCTGACTGGAGGCCCCTGCCACATGGATGGCTAGGAGATTCACCTCCAGCTGTGCAAAAGGATCAAAACCAGCTGTGCACAAGGGTCAAAATGCAGAAAGCTTCCCTGCATAGGGGCAGGGAGTGTGACCTACCCTGTTTGTTGAGGTAGTACATGATCATAGTGTTGTCTGTCTAGACCCAGACCACCTGACCCTGGATGTGCAGAGGGAGTGCAGTCAGCGTTAGCCAAACTGCTCGGAGCTCCAGCAGGTTGATGTGGCATTGGGACTCTTTGGGGGTCCAGAGCCTGTGGACTCTGTGTTCCCACCAGCAGGGCACCCCAGCCCTTGAGAGAGGTATCGGTCGTCAGGGTGACTGTTGGCTCTGGGCAGACAAATAGGATTCCTTCCTGCAGATATGCTAGGACTAATCGCCACTGGATGGCATTCCACATCCACTGAGTCACAGTGACCAGCTGGTGGAAGTGACCCTTGCACTGAGATCACTGGCTGGCCAGCTCCCACTGCAGGGAGCGCATAAGTGGGCCCATCGGACCACCCTGGTGCAGGCCGCCATGTAGCCCAGCAAGCGCATGTTCTGGGCAGAGTGCAACTGCCCAACCCGAAATGATCAGGCACAGAGGAGAGAAAGCCTCCACCCTGTCCACCGGGAGCCAGGCTCTAGTTCTGTAAGAGCCAAGCTCTGCCCCGATCAAGGTGATCACCTGCAAAGGCACAAGTTCCAACTTGGCCTCATTTACCAGGAGGCCAAGGGAGATGCAGGTCTGGAGGGCCAGGTCCCTGGACCACTCCACTTCCTGCCTGAAGGGACCTGTGATCAGCCAGTCGTCCAGGTAGGGGTAAACCCGGGGCACTGGGTCATAACACAGCAGACAAGAATGCCGTCAGCAACAACAGCGCAGCAAAAATGACGTCATATCTGTTTTTGCTGGGGTCTCCGCCACCCGCAACCCCCAGACTTAAGGATTCTCTTGCCCTGTGATCTGCTCCCCCGGCATGTTAAAATTCATGGGGCCATGGAGTACTCCACAGTCCCTTGTAAGAACAGCACAAGTCCTGATTGTGCTAAAATAGAAGAGACCAGGATTAGAACCCTGGTTTACACTGGCTCCCAGCCAAGCTGCTCCATGCCCAAGCTCTCCACGCCATGGGGGCAGCATGGCCAGGCACCAGTATTTGGCTGCACTTGTCCTTTGGCAGCACCATGTACAACGACCAGTGGAGCACATATAGTAAGCGCTGTACATCCCCGCTTGCTGTCCATGGTAGTGCTAGACATACTTGCTCTCCCTTGATTGGCGCTATTAATGTAACGCTCTTCTAATCAGGTACCTAAACCCAGACCCATCAGTGCCTCAGGTAAGTTGACACCACTGCAATGCACTTGGTGAAGACCCTGGCGGCCGAGGAAAGGCCAAATGGCATGGCTTGGAACTCAAAGAGGGTTCCCTTTGCTTGGAAGCGGAGGAAACTTTGATGAGACAGACAGATCGGGACATGGAAGAATGCGTCCTGAAGATCCAGGGAACAAAATCACATGTTTCGTTCTAGACATGGTATGATGTGAGACAAGAGTTACCATCCTGAAGGTGTGTGACCAGAGAAATTTGTTCAGGTCATGCGATCTAGAAAGGAGCACCAGTCCCCCATCTGCTTTGGCACCAAGAAGTACCTGGAGACAAACCCTGGGTATTCTGGAGGATCCACGACAGGAACCACAACATCCTTGCAGAGGAGCTGGGCTATGTCGGCTCTGGGAGCTGACAGCATGTCTTCGGAAACCAAGTCATCCTGTGGAGCATCGGCTCAGCAAGGAGGGTACTGCTCTAATTCCAGAGGTAGACCCTGACCCACCACTTCGAGAACCCACCTGTCCGTGGTGAAGCGGACCAGGCAGAAAGGAAGTGGCAGAGACAGCCCCCCACAGGAGGACCCAGGGGAGGTAAGATGGGCATGAGAGAGGTACCCTTCATCCTGTCGCTGGACAGGCTTAGAGAAGGAGGAGGCTGAGGTGCCACCGGAGCCTCTCCCTCAAGGCTTGAGGAAAGGTGCCACTGGGACCTCTCCCTCCAGGCTTGAGGACAACCGAGGCCACCGACTTGGGCCGAGGTCACTAGGCCTGAGCCTGCTGGGCAGGTCTGGCCACAGGAGTAGAGGTGGACCGAAAGGGCTTCCTCTTCTGCTGCTGCTTGGAGCCCTTAGGGTCCTTCTGGGCAGATGTCATGGAGTCCAAGGTGGCACTGGACTTCTGGCCCTCAACCCTGGGCTCGAACAGGTCAGGGCCCAGGAAAGGGACATCTGCCAGCTTGTGCTGAGTGTCTGCTGTGAAGGTCGAGATCCTCAGCCAAGCCCTGCGGCACACGGCCACTGACGCCACCATGGAGTGGGCACAGAAGTCCCCAACATCCATGGCTTTTTGCAGCTGTATTGCTACAGCCCAGCCCAGTCCCAGACCTGTCTGACCATGGTCTGAAGGTCCACTGGCAGATGAGGAAGCATCTCATCCAGGGTGCCTTGCAGGGCATGAGCGAAATGGGCCATGTGGAGGGCCTAGCTCGCCTGGCGGAGACCAAGTGAGGAGGCAGCGTAGACTTTCTTTGCTGCATGGTCCAACTTTTTGGACTCCATGTCAGGTGACTTGTCAACAACCCGAGTGTTGCCAGAGTGCCTAAACACAAAGTCTGCCACCAATCCCTCTGCCGAGGGGTGCTCTGTGAATCCCGAGAGGCAGCCAGTGGATACTGCGTATTTGTGGGCCATCCGGGCAGAAGACGCAGTATAGCGGGGTTGGGATAACAGAGTACAAACACTTAGATTTTGTGCATAAAAAGCGCCTAGTTGGTACTTATTTTATTTCATTTTTAAAACAATATATACAGAAAATAAAATGTTTGGTATTACTTCATACAGTGTTCCAACAAAAATCACTTAGGAAAAGACCAATCTGATGCCCCATAATGGCTCCTTTCAGTCAGCTCAGAGACTGAACCTTCCTTCTCCCTGGTCAGTGCCAGACTGACTCTCTCGCTGGATCTCTAGCTTAATCCAACTAAACACTCCTGCTGGTAGCCTTTTATCTAATTCTGGGAGTGACATCACAAATCCTGTGATCCACCCCTTTTTCTTAATTTCAAAATAACAAACATACTTCAGTCTACCATTTTCCATCTTATTAGGGTGTACCAGTCAATAGTAAATACATATTTGTCCAAAACAATACTATGCAGTACTACAACTGTGATATGTAGTCTAAAAACAACCTTTACATAGTTAATAGGCCATAATGGGGATAAGCTCTTCCCCTTTTCCTGACGTCACTCCTGGGGAGTTCCATAAATTGTGCCACACTGAGGGCAGCCAACCCTATAGTGACACCTCATTTCAACAACCCGGTGAAGAATTACTATTTTTACTTTTATTCTTTCCTTTATTCATTCTTTAAAGCAGCAGCCTTTTTATGGTTCTCCTAGCAGAGTTATGGGGATTAATTCCTCTCTTTTGGAAACTGGGAAACACTACTCATATTTCTCTGCTGGCTGACATCTTCAGCCGTTGGCTGAACTTTTCATTTTGGCCCTTTTCTGGCAACTTACATATTTATTTAGGCAGCCCATTCCTAACATCTCTATTTATTTTTCTCTTTCTTCTTTAAGGGCTTTGTTTTTTCTGGGGAGTGGGGTGGCTGCAATTACCACTGGCAGCCAGGCAGCCCCTTGCTATTACGGGTGGTGGTAATCCTGAATCGCATCAGTATTCGCACTACCCTCACAACAGCCCAGCGCAAGACAGGGTGAGGAGCAGGTACACTCCTCCTATCTTTTCATTTAGAGAGGGCACCAGTGCTATACTTTAACTACCGCGAGCTACGCTTTTACTCTATATACTCCTTCCCTGAAACTCCAATAAACCGTACAACATGCGCCTTACTTTATCAAAGGGGCATACTATGTTTATTTCAAATGCATCATATGCCCTTTTTATTTCTATACCAGCAGCCTAAATTGGCTGCCCATGTATTCATAGCCCAACATGGCTAACGCATTTTACTTTTTTACACACTGCCAGCAGCTGTTCAGAGGGTACAGGACAGTGGGTAAATACCACTTTGCATAACTGTCTCACCTGGCAGCTCCCTGCATATCTGGTTTCCAATGTAGTCGATCCTATTTTACCATTACCATTCTATAGTGAAGGGCACTGCAATTTTTTTGTACACTGGGACACCCTAGTCCCTATCTTTAGTGTGTTTACGTCAAGGAGACAGGATTTCAAATGCAACCATGATAGCACATTAAATCCCCAGAGGGAGCAGTATTTAACCTTACCATATTTAAATAACCGCTTTTAGTAGCAGTATTTCTTTGGGGGGGTGAACATATCAGGGCACCCTTCCATGACAGAGGTCACTCTGTCACACGCAAGGCATGAAGCGGGGCGCTACCAAAGCTCCAGGCCTGTGCCAAGAATGGCCTCTGCCACTGGGAACGCCTCCATAAGAGTGTCTCTTGGCTAATCAAGGGTGTCATCTCATGAGTTCATAGTGTTCGCGAGCAACAAAGTGAAGCTGAACGGTTCTGAAACACTAAGTAGTTACGAGATGAAGCTCTTGATTAGCCAAAAGCACCTCACAAACAACACTCAGTTCTTTGTTAAGCATTTCTTCCCCCCCCCCCAAAGTACAACAGCCATGACAACATAAAGGTGAGTAATTTCTGGAATACAGTATCTGTCCACTACTGAACGAAGTGTAACAAACCAGAACATCGTTTCTAACATACTAAACACACATACACACACAAAATCCACCACCACTGCAGCCACATTTACAGCCCCCCTCCCCCGGGCCCCCGTGTTGCTGTAACAGTAATGGTTAGGATTTTGTTTATAAGTAATAACTGTACTTGCTCTTAGTTGGTCTGATGTACTGATCATGAAGACAGGTACAGTAATGAAAAAAAAGCTGCAGTGATATGAAGCCATCCACTAGTCACTGAGGATCAGCCAGCCAGAAATGTCAGCAGTCTACAAACATCATCATTTTTTGTATTTTATTACTAGAAAAAAATGTTTAATTAATATGTAGAAGCTGAAGTTTTTTATTGCTTTTTTAACTTTCTATTTGCTGGGCCACAGGTTGGGCTATTTCAGTAAGAGTTCTGGGAGGGAGTGGCAGAACAGGATGAGTGAGCATTTTAAGAAGCCGCAAACTGGCAACCGAAGGAATCAGGTGATCACAGGATTATGCGTGTGTGAAGTTATTGCAACCTGTGGATATAATCGAGCTGTGGTGAATAAGTAAAATGCATGCACAGCTTCAGGAGAAAATAGCTTTTTATTATACGTGAACCTATTATGGAACTATATTGATCAATAATTCTTTTGCTGTGGAATGAATGTTTTCAAATGGACCCCATCTGTATGTTCGAAACATTTGGAATGTAGAACCCTGACAAACAGAAGCTGTAGCATGTGAAGACGAATACCTCTTGGCTGTATAAGAGGTCTTCATATGCTGCAGGTTCCTTTGTACACTTCTAAGGAGACAAAAAAAGAAATGCTTTATAAATGTGTCTATATTCTTATTATACTTTTCTTAACATTCATATAGAAAACAGACCTGCCTCTTCTCTGTAGCATTTGAAATTTAGAATAAGACCTTTCTAAGCAAGCTCTACTTCATACACTTTAGTGAAAAAATGGGAAGTCTGCAAGTCAGTTGGAGCAAGTTACATGCTCTGGTATATCTGCCCAGTGCCCACTTCTGGTGTCTTCACGGGAACAGTCTGCTGTTCCTCAGCATACGCATATTATTAAGGAGATTTATTGGGGACTATTGTAACTGAGGTCTTTTGCCACTGCCCTAAACCTTGCCTGATTTACCTTCCCTATGATAAGAGAGATCTGGGTGGGTGTTTGAGGCCGAGCATGCTATAATAGTCTCATTAACACAAGGAAAGAAAGAATAAGCCATTGCAGGAATGAATCAATGCCCTGTGGTAAGCTTTGCATATTTTTTATAAAATCACTGGTCGACAAATGCCTTGGTGCTCCCAATATCAATAGTGGAATGCAAACAACTGATACCCTATGCAAACAAATCTGCACTCCAAAAACATGCTGCCCCTCTGAATATCTGCACTACAGTATGATAGTCAACAGGTTCAACTCACCAAACGCCTTCAACGGTTCCACCAGCTTTAGTGTAAAAGTCTGTCCTTTCTGTAACTCTTTTAGCATCTTGGCCACTTCAAAATGTCGGCAACCAATCAGGCCACGGCCATTAATTGACTCGATCATATCGCCAACGTTAATCACTGCAATATGGTCGATGATGCTGCCTTCCCGGATTCTCTGTGAAAATGAACCAGGCATTCAGCATAGGGTTACTGTTACTGGTTGGGGTGTTTACATGAGAACACAAATGTGTATGGTCAGGCCCTGAATCTTGAATCATTTCTGTCTTTCATAGAATCACAGAATGTTAAGCATAGGAGGAAGCCAGCACATCTTTCTTGCCAGTGCCAACATTAACCCTTGCTCAAGGCAGTTTTCCCCCCACTTCTGTTTTCTATCTGCATGCATCTGCATTATCATAATATTGTTTGAAAAAAGTATCACTTCTGGAGCGGTCCCCATAGAATGGAGAATGGCGCATGTGGTTCCACTGTTTAAGAAAAGCTGTAAACAACAGAAAGAAAAGCACAGCCCAATCAGCCTGACATCTGTAGTCTGTAAAGCATTGGAAAGAATCATAAAAAAATATGATAATGGCTGATAAGTCACATATTGACTCTATGAACAACATGACTTTAGTAAAGGGAGACCTTGCCTTACTAATCTTTTTTGCTTCAACAACATTAGCAAATCTCTACATGACAAAACACAATGTGATGCCGTTTATGTAGACTTCAGCAAAGCGTTTGATACAGTTCCACATCATGCTATTACTGACAAACTTCAGCTCAGAAGGGTTAATATCAAATTGATCAAATGGATTGAAAGTTGGTTGGAGGAGAGAAAACACTGAGTGGTCATTAATGGAATCAAGTCTGATGTGGGTGGTGTGGTGTGCCCCAGGGTTCGGTACTGGGACCATACATTTTCTATATATTCATATCAGGTATCTTGCAGGACTTAACATCATGGACAACTAGGTATGCTGATGATTTAAAACTAGGTAGTTTCTCCAAAACAGTTGAAAGCAGAGCAAGCCTTTAAGTTGATCTAAATAAAATCGTCTCATGGGCCAATAAGTGGGGCATGCCCTTCAATACTGAGAAATGCACTGTCATGCATTTCGGAAACAATAATTTAAAGCAATCATATCTATTAATGACAACTTCATGCGAAAAAGACCTAGGCGTATACATTACAGAGGACCTGAGCTCAAACATCACATTAATGACACCATCTGTAAAGTTAATAAACTTTCATGGACGATAAAAAACAATACCAGGTCAGGAAATTCTGCAATATGCTTCCTTGAGGCCACATTTGGATTTCTGTTCCCAGTTATGGTCCCCATATAGGTCCAGTGAAATCAGAGCCATAGAAAAAATACAGAGGAGATTCACAAAATCAATTACAGAAAAAAACGACAACGACAGACTGAATACATCGAGGTTAATGCCACTGGAAAGAAGGTGATACAGGGGTGAGTTATTATTGTTGGGACATCATGGCAGTTGGTTATTTACAGAGATGGCATTTAACTTTAAGTAAGATGCAATAGTTACAAGGGGACATCCACTTCAACTACGTGGTGTAATACTACACTAAATAAATTTTTTACACTGAAAGGATAATTGGCATGTGGAATTCTCTACCATTGTGTGTAATTCTAAGTAAAAATAAACACTAGTTTAAACACAGACTAGATAAAAAGATAAACACTAGTTTAAACAGAGACTAGATAATTGATTGTTGTCTCATGACTAGGGGTTAAGCGACAGGAGAGAGCTCGTGCATACACCTTTTGCTTCTGCGCTTTACCACAGTATGGGGTCCTAACACCCACATATTACCATGGAAAGCCCCGTTCCTAGTCATAACCCTCTGTCTTTGTAGTAACAGGGGATTTATATACTGTGATTATGGTCCTTCAGTAAAATGTACTAGTGGGTATGTTTGGTGCCTATTTATTTAGTCCTGTAATTTGTCAACGTTAATGTAATCCTCTGTACACATTTTCCCATTCACTGTTTGTATATCTGACTGTAATTAAGCCAACAGCTTGTGATCTACTGTATTCAATGTACCTGTCCACTGTCTGAATATCTGATTTAATTAACTCCAAGTCACCTCTGAAAAAGGGACCACTGGTTCCAGTGTGCCTAAGCAGTTACCAAAATTTAGTAAATAAATAAATCAGTGGATTTAGCCATCCACATATGTCCAGGGTGGGCCCCATATATAGTCAATGTCTCTCTCTCACTCGTTCTCTTGTGCTCAGACACACACACACACACACACACACACACACACTCTCTCTCCTCTTCCTCTCTCCCCTCCTCCCTCCCTCCCTCCTCTCTCATGCACTTTCTGTAACCTCCCTCAGTCTCACTTACTAGGTACTATATCAGATATATAAGGATGGAGGAAGGGGGTTAGCCTATCTGGACCATGCTCCACTAATAACTGGTGATGATCACTGACATAGCTAACATCATTCATGTGACTATCAAAGATTTTGTTTAATCTGAATGAAAGAAACAGACTGACCTAACTACCCCATCAGGAAGCTTATTCCAGAATCTGATTGCCTCTGTGTAGAAAACTCTTAGCATTTTTGTTTATAATGCTCTGCCCCTGCAGCTAATAACCGCCATGTTCTTACCTATGGTTGTTGCAACTATTCATTGCTTATACTGTGCTCTGGGACATAGTGTATATAAAAAGGGCTACATCGAAGAAATGTAATTTTCTGTGTCAGATTTACCTGTCCTTGGACAGCAGAAGGTTTCCACAAGAAGAGATTATTACATGTGGATAATGTGGACATGAGGAAAAGATAGCCAACTCAGTTAAGAAGGGGGATAAAACCTTTTATAGGTACATCAGGAGCGAAGGAAGACCAAGGGAGGGATAGTGAGGCTTAATAAGGGGAGGGAGGGTGGGCAGAGGAGACTGTGAAAAGGCAGAGATACTAAACAAATATTTTGCTCAGTATTTACAAAGGAAGAGGGAGGTACATAAAACAAACAGTAGTAACACTCTGGATACAGAAGTTGATACTGGCCCATTTACAGAACAAGGGTTCTGAAAGAACTCTTAAAACTGAAGGTGGACAAAGCAATGGGGCCTGATGGGATTCATCCCAGAATTCTAAAGAACTAGGGTAGAACTAGTGACACCACTGACTACCCTTTTAACAAATCATGGGAGGATGGGTGGTACCGAGGACTGGAGGAGGGCAGATGTGATTCCCTTCACAAAAGTGGGAGCAAGGCAGAAGCAGGAAACTATAGACTTGTTAGTTTAACCTCAGTGATAGGGAAAATGATGGAATCACTTCTAAAGGAAAGAAATTGTCAGTATCTAGAGGCCAGAGGGGCACAGGACCCTAGGCAGCATGGATTCACAGCGGAAGGTCATGCCAGATGAATCTGATAGATTTCTTTGACTGGGTGACCAAAGTAGTAGATCAGGGAGGGCTGTGGACATGGCCTACCTAGACTTTAACAAGGCATTTGACACAGTCCCACACAAAGATTAATATGCAAGTTAGCCAGCCTGGGAGTGGGTCCCAAGATGACAGCCTGGGTAAAGAATTGGCTGGAGAATAGGATACAGAGAGTAATAGTAAATGGAGTCCACTCAGGCGAAAGGAGGGTTACTAGTGGGTACCGCAGAGGTTCAGTATAGGACGGGTCCTCTTCAATGTCTTTATAAGCGACATTGCAGAAGGACTGAAGAAAAAGTATGTCTCTTTGCAGATGACACTAAGATCTGCAACAGAGTTGATGCACAGGGTGGGGTGGAAAGGATGAGAAGGGACTTGGCAAGGTTAGAGGAATGGTCAAATGTATGGCAGCTTAGATTCAATGCTAAGAAGTGCAAGGTAATGCACCTGGGAAACAAAAACCAAGGGGAAGAGTACACAATGGGGGGTGAGATACTAACAACAACAAAAATGGAAAGGGACCTGGGGGTAGTCATATCAGATGACCTAAAGGTGGGCAAGCAATGTGAGAGGGCAGCAAGGAGGGCTGGGGGGATACTGGGATGCATTGGGAGAGGCATCACCAGTAGAAAACAGGAAGTTATTATCCCTCTGTACAGACAGCTGGTGAGACCCCATCTGGAGTATTGTGTGCAGTTCTGGAGACCCAATCTCTGCAAAGACATAGACAGGATGGAAGCTGTCCAGAGGAGGGCAACTAAAATGGTGCAGGGTCTGCACCGGAAGACATATGAAGAGAGACTTAAGGAGCTTAATATGTATAGCCTCGAGGAAAGAAGGGAGAGGAGGGACATGATAGAAACGTTCAAGTACCTCAAGAGAATCAACAAAGTCAAGAGGGTAGCATCTTTCAAAAAAAGAGGTGTGCAAGAACAAGAGGGCACAATTTGAAAATAGAGGGGGCTCAGAGGTAATTTAAGGAAGTATTTTTTACAGAGAGGGTTGTGGATGCATGGAACGGCCTTCTGAAGGAGGTTGTGGAGTCAAAATCAGTGGTGGAATTCAAGCATGCATGGGATAGTCATAAGGCAGTTCTAGGGGTTGGGGGTAGGAAGAAGTAGGCTGCTGGTTAACTAGGATCTGCAGCTTATCCAGTAGGTAGGGAAATGGGCAGACTGGGTGGGCCAAGCGGTCCTTATCTGCCGTCAAATTCTATGTTTCTATGTTTCTATGTGGCTCATGTACTGGGGGCATTTTTGCAGCAGTAGCAAGGGATAAGCAGTGCATCGCTGCTTACAGCCCCCATTTTGGGATTCAAACTCAGGACACTAGATATTGCAGAAAAATCACAAATGTATTTCTAGGTGCTAGTCAGTACGTCAATTAATCAAGATCAGTGTCTAAGCTCATATCCTGCACTTTAATGTGACAAAATCATTTCTGCCCTACCTTGATGAAAGCATATCCTGCTCCATTGTCAGTGATGGTCAGCCCCAGAGCATCCTCAGACTTAAAGACATCCACCTCCTTCCTCTGGCCTTTCACATGAGCAAAGATAAAGTCCTCCAGGCCAATTTGACCTCCAAGCAGCTTGTCCATATCCACTTTATGGGTGTTTAATGTGCAAAACATGATCTGACAGAAACAGGGACAAAAAAAGTGAAACACAAAGATGATAGGCAAAAAAGATTTGAACAATCTATGCAGTCTGTACCAAGATTCCCCACTTGGAAATGCTCTAGTCTCTGTTCTCTCTCTCTCTCTCTCTCTCTCCCAGTAACCTCCTTCCCCTCCACTTCTGTCTGAGGACTTCTTTATATGTGCCCCAGTTTCCCTTGGATCCTGCTATTGTCTTTGCCTCCACAACCTTGTCTGGAAGTTGATTCCTCCCGTAAACCACCCTTTCTGTGAAATAATACTTCCATACAACCTTTTTTACCCTCCAGTTTGAGCACGTTCCCTCCGTGGACACAGTTTCTTAAAGCAGCGAGTGCACAGTAGCAGTGAAAATAATAATCTTATTTTTACAGGACTGCCCCATATCTCCTGTCTTGTACAATATTCTTTCTTTTGTACTATTTATAGTCACAGTTTTCAAAATTAAACAGTAACAAGAAGAAAGACTATACAGAGAGTACAGTCTCATTTAATACAAAATACACCACAGCCTTAGAATCTGCTGCAGTGCAAATGCCATAAAGAGGTCAAGTTTCAGTGACACGTCAGGCCACTGTTGGTTCAGTCATTCATACACACAAAAATTGTTAAACCTAGTAGCAAGAGGTAAGTACCACTTAAGGCACATCTGTATTATCGACTTCCAGTATATACCTTATCCTCTTTTGCCATTCTAATTGGAAGTGGGGGTACAGGTTACGTAACACAGAGATTAACTTTTTCATACAGTATTTATATAGAGTTTATGATAACCGTCCCTCTGGTCAACCACTGAAGAGCATGGTTGTAACCATAATCTCGTTATGTCCTTTTGTGCTGCTAGTGGCTCCCCAAACAAACCCCACAGGTGGGACAGACAGGGCCATAAAGGCAGTAATTAAGAGTGATCCTGGCAACAACTGTATCATAATGGAGGTAATGGACTGACAATCTTTCAAGATAGGATAGTCCCAAAAGATATGAATTTGATCTGCTCACTGATTCGCTCCCTCTCTCCAACAGTTACGCCAGCACTTTCTATAACTGTGCCCCATATATCTGGCTTGTGCCACTGAGGTGCAGAAAAATACATTTCTACATTTCCAGGTAAATTCACACCTAGAGTCAAAGAGGCCACCTCAGGTGCCTGGAGATTAATTTGTATTCCCCCTTTTGAGACTACTTGAACTCTTTTTTTTTTTTTACATTTAAAATAATAAAAGGAGCACTAATTTTAACATGGCTCAGTCCAGGTTTTGATCTGTAAGCTTACTAAGGTCTATGAGAGGGAAGAAGGCCATGAATCCCATCAGGGACCCCATCCCCACCTTACATACGAACAAGCCAGCAGAAGAGGGCCATTTGGTCTATCAAGTCTACTCATACTGCAGGGTCCACAACTTGAGCTAATGTCTCTTCCCTTCCTTCCCATTCCTCCCATCCTCCCTACCCATGATCCTTACTTTCCCCCTATGCCTATCCCAGCCTCTCTCAAAGCTGCCCACTTGGTAGTGTTATATCTAAGGTACAAGTATTATTGAACTGTATCTGTTGCTATAGTCTGGAGTCCAGTAAATATACCCACCACTGTGATTTATATAACTCACTTAATTGGCACACTTTACACAAACGTACACAATACCAACAAGTAATATTACTTTTGGAAAATTCTGAATTCCCCATGCCCCACAAGTGTAAAATCTATGATTCATTTTCAATCCTACTTCCCACTAACAATAAGAACTACTCAGACTCTGTCATGCTTCAAAATGCACTAAAGACACATCTGAATACCTGCATGATGTACATGCTATACTTAACTCCTTTGTGATCTCATTCATTTTTATACTGACAATGTACTTTTAATGTACTGTAATTCACTGTATTGTTGTGTATCGTATCGAATGTATTTTATTTGTGCTATGCACCTGTGTCGTACCTGAGAATGGGCACTTGCGCTCAATGGCCCTACCTAGTTAACAAACAAACAAACATTCTAAGTGCCAGGGTATTAAGTCCCAACCTGGAAGACCACAGTGCAGTAACTTGTAGCCTTGAGAGAACAACTATAAAATCATTTAATTAAACTTACAAAACAAGTAGATGCTACAAAAGCTTCAGGGAGGAAAGCTTTAACTATAGTATGTCAAAATGAAAGGTGGGACAGGCTGGACCTCATTTCCAATGTAAACACTGCTATCGAAGAATTATACAATGGGGTCCAATAATCCTAGAACCTGACTGGTTGGCTGGGTTCTTTAACCGTGGGTAAATCCCACCATAACCCACAGGTAAAGTTCCAGCCATCCCAGCAGACCATTGTACAAAACACTCACTATCCCTTTTTTCTTTTGCCAATGTTTAGCCGCCATCTTGAAAGCCTAACCATATTTATCACAACTCTACATCAAGCTCCCAGGGCAATTTTGTGTACAAAAATAATTACAAAACCAACTTTCCATACCATTAAAACTATTCTTAGTATCGCATCAAAATTAATTGTCACTGCTCACACCCGCCCCACTCTCTAACGGCTCCGTCCTGGCTCTCTGTACTTCATCAGCTGCCTCCTGCATCTCATGGCAAACATAGAGGCACTTAACTTTTACAAGAGCTCCCGATCGAGCTTTCCAGGAGCTTCTGACAGCATGCACCATGGTGTACTACAGGAGCTGGTTGCACCACACTTAACTACAGGAATCGCTCGCACTTGCTGTCAGAGGCTCTTACCAGGCTAAATTACAACACAGAATTTAAACAAAAAAAGTACACAAAAAAAGACGTCTGTGTGTCTGGAACACTGAAAAAGGGACGAAAAATAAACAGGCCTTCATCTGGTGAGATGGAAGGGGAGCAGGTTCGGCAACAATATTCTGCCTAGCAACAAAGCACTTAATATTGGAGGAAGGAAATTACAATGAAAAATCAATACAAACTGCTTAAAATTAAAAAAGAAACTTTTTTTTTTGCAGCAATCCACTCCAATGTATGGATTATAGTGGGATTATCAAACCACACCAGGGATGGGTAAATCCCACCATAACACAAACCCTGTCGTGAATTACTGTTTAATTAACCCATTCATTTCTTGCACTCTGCAACAAGCATGCCCCATTAAAAATTAGTAGGGTTGGGGGAAAGAAAACACACACCATAGGTAACAGACCACATAAAAAAGCAAATTAGGATCATAGGCAGGGCATGGAGAAAGGCAAACACAACAGCCAAAAGAGATGTTTGGGACAGGTTAAAAAAACTAAGCAACATCTGCAAACAACAAATCAAAAGGGCGAAGGCCAAATATTTCGAGAACAAAATCGAAACCCCAACCAATACCTCTACATACTAGAAAATGATAAAATGTTCTGAGGGATCCAGTGGAAGCAGTAATGGAGTCAAATGCATGAAGGAAGACAACAGAGCCCAAGACCCAAAAACTGCAGCAAACCAACTAAAACCACTACCTCTGCACACTCCCTGATGTAAAACTCCCACCTACACAACTAAGAACTGACTACAACATGGTAAGTTGGTGGCAGGATGTGGAAGCGATTCACACAAACAGACTTAGCTTCTATTTTAACATAATAAAAGACAAAGAAATACGAAAAAAGAACTAAGCAAACTAAATGCAAACAAGTCTCCAGGCCTGTACAATGTAGAAATTAAGTTAAAAACAAAAACAAAAAAGGCAGCAGCCCACGTATACACAATCCTGACAAAACCCCTCAACAGAAGCCTTATCCTTCCATGAGACCTGGAAAAATGCAAAAGTGGTGCTAATCTGCAAGGGGACCATACTGACTCCTTACACTACAGACCAACAGCCCTATCTGTGATATCAAAAGTACTTGAAAAAAACTGTAACAAGCAACTAACCTCATACCTGGAAAAATACAACCTACTGATGGTTTACCAGTCGGGATTTAGGGCCAGCAGGTCCATCACGCCCACTATAATTTCGTGAGACTTCATCAGAGAAGCTGCGGGGGTCAAGAATGGTGATTGCACTGTAGCAGTGCAGGTGGGCCTCTCAAAGGCATCTGACATGGTGGACCAGAACATCCTCCTAGAAAAATAAAGGAAAATGGAAGCTGCAGCAGAAGTGAACTCCACGTTCACTTCCTACTTAACCAACTGCAGAAAGTCAGTAGCCACAGACAATACCCTGTCAGAGGTGGGGTATGTGTATGTGTTCAGGGGGGTATCCCAGGGATAGATACTAGCTGGGTCCACCCCTGTTATTCCTGGTTTACGTGAAGGACCTCCCTGGCCACACACAACACTCCAAGACATAAAACTCTACACAGATAACACAGTCCTCATCGCAAAAGCGACAGATTGTTCCCAAATGGAAAAAGAAATGTATTCAGATTTTGATACCCTTCAAAAGTGGTTTGTCTCTGCAAAGTGGCAGTGTCAGTGGCTCAGTAAGTAGCACACTCGCCTCTGAGGCCAGGAGATCAGAGGGCTGTTGGTTGAGCTCCCACATCTGGCACTTGGGTTAATATCCCAGTACTGACACTGTAGTGCAGCATGAGAGGGGTGCTGCACTTCTGAGGTGCTGTCTTTTGGATGAGACATTAAACTGAGGTCCCATCTGCCTGGATTGGTGGTAGTTCAGGTGGATGTTAAAAGTCCCATGGCACTTATTGAAAAGAGTAGGGGGAAGACTTTACTAAAGAAATCATACAGTACAAAACTCAAAATCACACAGAGCAAAAACAATACAAACTGTTCCCGTAGTAACCAGAATAAACAAATACAATAAAAAAAAAAGGAAAAGGACAAGTCTAGACAAAAGTCATCCAGTAATCAGAAAGTCATTGTCAGTAATCCAGGGCAAATTCCACCAAACAGCCTGCAAACGGACTCTACTGAGACTTTTAGATTCAGAAAAATAAACATCCTGTAGGGATTTGAAAATATTACCATGCACATCATAATAGGAAAGTTCCTGCTGTTGGAGAGTGAACAAACATCTAGAATGCCAGATTAACCATTTGAGAACAGCAAAAATTACAGTCAATGTACTTGTATCCCAAATATCCCAGTTGCTAGGATAACTACCATACATAAATTCAGGATACATAAGTTGTAGAAAAAAAGACGAGATTTGTCATAAAGGAATTTCCAAAAATCAACAATATAAGTACAAGTAAAATACAAATGCAGAAGGGTTTCTGGTTGAGCAATGCACCAAGGTCTAGAACAAATACGTTACTCCATCCATTTATGCTTCTGATTAGCTTTTACATTCAGTTTTTCATGACAATTAAGCCAGTGATGATCTCTAAATTTCTGTGGGATTCTCTTCTCATTCAGACAGTTTAATAAGGCCCCTCTATATGTCACCGGACATTTTGGAAAGATGTCCAACTCACTAAAATGATTCTCCATAACAAATGCATAAAACTGTTTTTTAGATTTTGAAATCACAAGTCTACTAGTGATCCCCCAGGATCGAAGCTTGACAAAACCTCACGCAGATACAATGGAGAACTGGCTATCCACTCAATGTGATGTAAACGACCCAAATCCCAAGCTACAAACCAGGGTGATATGGTGTGAATAAAAAAACCACACCAGTAGTTATCAGGAGAAATAAATAAAGGTTTCAAATTAGCATGCAAAAACTGATGGAAAAAAATAACACAGGGTTAATCATTTGTTGTCCACCTTGATTACGAGGTAAATATAAGACATTTATTTTGATGGGATTCAGACAACTCCCCCAGAAGGACTGGAAAAATAGGCTATACAATGTAACCTCCATTGACTTGGGAACAGGAAAAACAGAACTAAGACACAAAAAAAGAGGCACCAGGTAAGTCTTCATCAAACAAACACGTTTGCAATAACTCATTTTAGTCTTATTCCAGCTCTGAACCATTTGCACACCAATTAAACAATTTCTTGTCCCAGTTTGGGATGACCCACATTCAATGCCTAAGATCTGTAAAGGAACTAATGTATAAGGGGTCTTAGACCGGCTATTTGATCAGTGGGAACAACCTGACCACCCAGGGGCCTCCCAATACTTTTGGACAGGTTCAAGCTGGTTCCTGAGAATGTACCATAAGTGGTACAAACAGTCAGCGCCATTTCAGCAGATTGGGTATTCCCAACCAAAAGAACCACATCATCCGCATAGGCCAAGGCAGTATAAGGAACCATAAAATTTGATATCTGAATTGGAGCAATACCGGGTGTGGAGTTGAGAAGCCTTAATAAAGAATCTATACTAAATACATATAAAAGAGGACTGATCGGACACCCCTTTTTTAATAGGCACACGAGGGCCTAAAAATCCATTAATACAGGGGCGAACAGTGGCAGTGCGATAAAGGGCCTGCAGCCATGCTATAAAAGTGGCAGGGATACCATAATGGCATGGTACATGCCATAAGAAGACATGTGCCACATTATCAAAGGCTTGCCTCTGGTCTAGGGAAAGAATATTACCATCCAGTGGGGAAACAGAATCATGAAAAAAGAGATCCCGTAATAAAAGCAGTTGATCTGTTATTGAGTTCCCAGGCACAGTACAAGATTGGGACGGAGAAATCAAGAACTTTGCCACTGTTAGCAACCTAGAGTTCAAAAGCTTGGAAATAATTTTAAAATCATTATTCAAGAGGCTAATAGGCCTCCAATTAGAGAGAGATTCAATTTATCACCTTTATTCTTAAAGATAAAAATGACGATTCCTGTAGTCATGTCAAAAGGTACATTTTGAGTGTGCACAATAGAATTATAAACTGAGGTAAGTTCTTCCAAAAGTTCACCATGTAAAAGATGGTAAAGGTCAGAGGTGAGGCCATCCAGACCAGGGGCTTTACCTTTAGATAAAGATTGGATGGCAGTAGCAACTTCCTGGGCCTGAAAAGGAGCCGTCAAGCCTAAAAGCTGATTTTGAGGTGCCTGGGGAACCTGAAGTTTATCAAAAAAAAAACAAAATCTAGAGACTGAACTGGGTGGGTAGAAAATAAAGAAGCAGCATAGGCAGATGCAATGCACAAAACACTACCCTGCTCAGTGTGGACCACTCCCTGCTGGTCATAAAGAGCAGAAATAGTTTTAGCCTGTACCGTCTCCTGATGGCTAAGTAAGGGACAAGTAGTAGTAAATGGTCCCTGTGTACCATGGTGTTGTCGCGACTGAAGATCTACAGACAAATTCAAATGAAATTGCATCATCTTCTTCTGAAAATGAGCAATCTGGGCCGAAAAATCATGTCTGGTAAGTTGTGAGAGGGAATACAAGTGTTGCAGCTGTTTTCTGTCTTGTAAATACAAAAAATAAGTCCCCTTCCTAAAGTATCTGCTATGGGAAATAAGTAGGGAGCGCAGGTCTGATTTGGTTTCCAACCACCAAAGCACTGGATCGTCATATAAGGGATACAAGGATTTCCGACAGGCCAAAAAAGTGGAGCTGAGCTGTCAAACAATCAGCGTGCTGCAAAAGTCTGGAATTTAATCTCCAGTATCTGGGTCCCATAGGAGCAACTGCTTTGCCCAAGGAAATCGTCAAAAGCCTATGGTCAGAATAAACAGTTGGATCCACAGAGACAGTCTGGAATAACAAAGAAATAGACAAAAACAAAAAATCAATATGGGTAGATAATGCCCCTTTAAAAAAAGTTAGCTCTCGCACACCTGTATGCGAAAAAACAGCATCCTTTAGACGAGCATCTCACACAGCCTTATTCAATGCAGCCATATCACCAAATATTTTTTCCGTCGTAGTGGCAGAACCCCGATCCCATTTACTCAATCTGCAATTAAAATCACCTCCCCAAATGACATAATGAGCAATGTGCAGAAAGGGACTGATTTGTTGAAAAAGAAGTGTACGCTCAGCTTCAGTCTGTGGTGCATAAGTGTTAATTAGTCAAAAAAGGACTTTGTCCAAAATGAAATCAAGTAACAGTACTCTACCAGGGACGAGGTCCAACACCCGAACAATAGTAGGCCGAATATGGTGAAAAAGGATACCAACCCCCATGCAACGGTCTGGGCCAATCGACCAAAAGGAGATCCCGGAGAACCATGCTTTAGTGGAAAGAGTAAGTTCTAGAGTAGTGTGAAGCCAAGTATCTCGTAAAAGAAAGACTCCAGGAGGGTAAATCTGTAAAAATGAAAACACCGCACTCCGTTTAACAGCATTCTTAACACTATTGACGTTAGACGTCAAAAGTAAGAATGGAGGGGAAAGGATATTTGTAAAAAAAAACAAAAAACAGACGAGACTAAATCAACACTTTTTCTTTCTGGGTTTCCCTTTCCGATGTGAGGGTTGTGAGGGGTTTTCGCCTTCATCGGGGAGCAACAAATCAGAAGCATCCTTGGGTAGAATAGAGTCTGCTGAGGAACATGCCGAATCAGTGTCGGAGTGATCTGCATCCAAAAAAACTGAAAATCTATTAGAGGAATCATGCAGTGAAGTTTTAGGCATTTTAGAGGTAGGCAGGGCCCCAGCAGACCTTTTCCTGGTCGACATTCTCCTCTCAGGAGGATCCTCAACTTCATGGGGGGGGGGCATGGAGTCAGGTAGAACCTCAATACAGATGAATATGGATAGATAGGTCATTGACAGTGTAAAGGTGTGTGGCAGATTCATAAGGTAGAAAAAATGGGCAGACTGGATGGGCCTTGTGGTCCTTATCTGCCGTCAACCTCTATGTTTATGTTTCTAAGTAATATTAGTGGGTAGTGAGGCAGCTTGCAAATCAGGGGAGTTTTCCGGTGGTTCTACAAATGGAGAAAGAGAAATCTCCTGCAAAACTGGAGCAGGACAAGCTACAGACTCATTAGGGGGTGGACGGCCTGGGGCAGTAGGAACAGGCAACTGGGAAGGAGGAGCACCCTCTGCTAACTGTGCTGTAGAAGCTTTATTAAATTCCCTCTGGGCTAAAGTAACCAAGAGACGTTGCTCCTCCCCATCAGCAGGATTTCCTATGAGCAGCCTCAGGACAGGCCACATAAACATGTCCATCTTTCCCACAAAGGTTACAGTGCACCGAACTGGAACACTGACCACTAAGATGACTAGTCTTGTGACAAAGGGAATATTTCATCTGGTCACAAACACTACTAATGTGACCTGGAAGCCCACATTTATAACAAGTCCTGGGCTGAACAGGATAAAACAGAACACCTCTATCCCTACCTAGAAAAAAACTATTAGGGAGATGGTGAAGACCCCCACCCTCTAAGTGCAAAATCTCCCTAATTCGCCATCCACCAGTCCAGATTCCCTCAGAGTCAAATATGGTTTCTGGATGACCAGTGACAGTGCAGCGTTGCTTAAGCCAAAATAAATCGGTAACACTGACCCCTTCACTGCGGAAGAGAACACTAATGGTTTTGTGAGCAGGCCTGGTTACAGGAAGAACCTCAAAAGGGGCCCACAAAGGGGTGGTCTTCACTTGGTGATAACGTGCCCAGAACTTGTCAAGGCCACTCCCCAGTTTAAAGCTGACATCAAATACATTCTCACCTGACACATGAATTAGGGCATACAATTCAGAAACATGAAAATGTAAACTGTTTATCAATAATGTACGACCCACATAAACCCCATCAGAAAATTTATCAAGACCCCCTTTATATATGAGACGTACAGCATTATGGCATTTAGCCAAAGGAGCAGCATTCTGAAAAAAGGAGGCAAAAGGCCGAGAGGTTTTAGGAGGGGCAGGAGGAGGGGGCTGCTCCTCCACACCGTGAGAGGCCTGTGGACAATTCCGAACAGCAGCCGGAATATGTCTAGGAATATCCGAAAAATCATAAACATCACTAAGTTCAGCCACCTCCACCTCACATGGTGGAGAACTAGCCCTTATTGTACTAAGTGCCTGTAAAACAGGAGTTTGAGAAAGTTCCAAATCCGAAGACAAGTGGAGAGGAGAATGCTGTAAAGTGTCCATAGCTGGAGGAGGTTCCTGCTCAGGAGTGGACACGGGCAAAGCAGGTAGAGAAACCCCAACAGTTAATGCAGCAGCTACAGTCTCAGATTAGTACTCACAGCCTTAGAGATAGGATGAGTAGAAGGAGAAGGTGATAGCTTGACTCCCGGTATTTTAATGGGCACAAAGCCCGAATCCAAGTCCCAGTATCAGGGGAGCGCACCCAGCCTGCAGCCTTCAATGAGTCTTCCACAGTCCAGGGATCCCCGTCCAAAACAGGAGCATCAGCCCAACTAAGTTTGCTGGGGCACCCTTTATGAGTAACTCGCTCCATGCGAGGTGTGTCCGGAGCAGCGTTGAAAGAAAAAACAGTAGCAGCAGCTTGATCCTGTCCCGAGAGGTGAAAGCCTATGCTCGGCTCAGTCTGAACCTCCGTTTGGTCCATGACCATGGAAACAGACTGCTCAGCATCAACAACAAGCCCAGGAGTAACAGCCGTAGTCACTGAACATTTTAACTGAAACCGCTCCAAAAGTTCCTTTTTCTTTAACAAATACTGTCGTTCTTCCAACTGCAACAGCTTTTGCAGTTCAACGTCAGGAGACTCCACAGCAGGCGATACAGGCTCAACCAGACAATCCAAAACAGTCAAAGCTGGCAAGCAAGCAGCCTCTAGAACTGGCACAGACACAACATCTTCGGCAGGAGCATCCATCTCAAACAGCGCCTTAGCCGAGGAGGAGACAGGTTCCTCAACATGCTACACGTCCATCTCCTCAGTCGGCAGCACAACAACTGACTCTGCCATCCTCCGATGGCCAAAACTGTCCCCCTACTGACGGGTACGGGAATTTCCCCGGTGTCCTGGCCAAATTTCCCTCATTCGCTAAAAATACCATCAACAACTTAATCTGGTTCAAGGTCAGTTGGCATTCATCTGTATCCCCTTCCCCCGGGTCGTGCCTGAAAATAGTCAGGATTTGTCTAGTGCACTTACCTGGTCAACAAAAACTAAATAAAATAAATAAAGATGGTCCTAAGTAAGAAACAGACCCAGTCGATGGACTTCCCCCAAAAAATTAATAAAAAAAAAAAAAGAGAGAGAAACACAACGGCCTGGGGGCTCGGTGATAGCGCTTCCACCAGTCACGCTGGTGACCTGAGTTCATAAAGAGACTCGAAGAGCTAGGAATCGGCCAGAAGGAGGAGGATTGAGTGTCCGAGGGACTGCAGATCCAGCCTTGGCAACCTCAGATAGGAAATGTTTGGAGCCAAACAGCATGGTTTAGTTATTTTAATGTTTACAAGTAGGGGATGAGATTAGAATCAGTTGGGAGCAGCAGTGTAGTTTCTGGATAGAACCATGGATATGTTCCCCAGGGTCTTGTCACTAGTGAAGAGGACGAGGTTGTCTGCGTAAGTAGTGCATCGCATGTAAAACAGTCAGAGGGAAGGGAGTTTATGAACAGGGAGAATAATAGTGGGCCAAGGATGGAGCCTTGAGGTACACCGGCGGTAAGTGGGAGGGCAGGGGAGGTGTTAGAGCCTATGTATACTAACTGAGATCTATCTGAGAGGTAACTATGGAACCACCACATGGTCCCAGAGAAGCAACCAAGGTTGTAGAGGGAGATGTGCAGCAGGATGTGGTCGACCAGGTCAAAAGCTTTGGACAGGTCAACAAAGACAGCACCTGTAGCTCTCTGAAGGTCCATGAAGGGCAAATGTTGTGGAGTGATGCTTATGGAAGCTGTGTTGCTGCCTGGACATTGGATTGTGAGTGTTGATGTAGGTGGACAGTTGTCGGCAGACAATCCTTTCCAGAAGCTTACTAAGGTGGGGGAGCAAGGACCTAGGTCGATAGTTGTCTGAGGATAGCGGGTCGCCTGATTTAAAAATCGGGACCACCTTGGCATGCTTCCAAGTACAGGGAACAGAGGAGGTGGTCAGTTCCAGGTTAAAGAGGTAGGTAAGTGGTTATAGGATAGCAAGGGAGACAAGTCTGAGTATCGCAGGAAAAAGACCGTCACTGCCCGAGCTGCCCCGGCTGGGCAGGATCCTTAGCAGTTTGGCAGTAACCTTGGGGGTGATGGTCTGAAAGTAGAAAGGAGGGGGCTGGACTTTCAGGATCATGGACAGGGGGATGATCAACAGGATTCGGCCCAGGGCTAGGAGTCATCAGGGGGTGGCAGCTTTCCAAGGAGGGAAGACAGGTCTGTGAACTTTTTATTGAAAGCCGTAGCAACTTCAACGGCGTCTGCCAGCTGGCCAGAGAGAGTGCCAAGGTGAATGATAGGGTTATGAGTGCATGGGTTGAGCAAGGAGCTGACTTCACCCCAGAAGTGTTGAGGATCGCCAAGGGTGTCCATTTGTCTGTCCTGAAAGAAGGCACGCTTTTGGGCAAGGGCAGTCTGTTTACATCGGTTCTGTAGACACCTGTAATCATTCCAACGGGCAGGGGAGAGGGCCTTTTTGTAGGTGGACCATAGTTTATCCCTCTCCCTCATCATGGCCAGTGTGATCATTTTATTCCTTGATCCAGGGCTGGGCCTGGGACGGTCAGTGATTAGTTGGGGTATGTTTGTCCATTGATTATGACCTGCAGATGAAAAGGAAAGTTGATAAATTAAAAGTATGTACAGGACCCATTAGACAGGACTGTGTATGCATAGTTAGTCTGAGGGGGAAATGTAACGCTATTTAATTTTGCAAATGCTAATTATTTGCTCAGCTTTGTCATAGGGATTGTGTATTGGGGGCTCTGTACCAAATAAAAAATAACAAAACAAAAAAATACATATATCCTAGCTTAACTGGCCTGTCAATGCAGTGATAGGTCTACCATTCACAACACTGGCAACCCGGGATCCGAAGCATTCCTGTGTTGTCAGAGGCCAACCGGGGGGGGGGGACTAAACATCCCAGGGGACACACCACCTTCACTGCAATACTACTACCCAGGTGATCACAGGTGCTAAGGTGCTATAGCTAAGGGTGCCATGGGAGTGTCGGACACAGACCAGAGGCCAACATAGTAGCATGCCATGTGTGCAAGTGCATCTAGGTCCTCCTCGAGTGTCAGCATCCAGAGGGAAAGGGAGAAACAGGAAAATGGCCCTGTTTTAGGTGGACAAAGGACCCCCGTGCTATCAGCCAACACCTGCCTTGTCTCCTGATGAAAGTTGTGCAGCATCGTTCGGGGGTCTATCCCTCCATAATACCATGCCTTAGGTGAGAAACTACAGTAGCATGGAGGATGACGGGTGACTGTAGCAAGCTAAAGGGACCTGAGGATACCTAGGGGATTTGTAGGGATGCCTGAAGCAGAGACTGGAAGGAGGCATACAATAAAGAATATTAAAAAAAAAATTAAACAAAAAAAAGAATCCTAGTTTACAGCATATTTTAACTATAGAATCTGGACATTCTCCCTTGTGGAATTACTGTAATGTTGTTTTTTACAAAATGAATACACAAAAGTTGAAAAAGGTTCGGAGACTGATATTCTGTCATAAAACAAACGAACGGTGAGCTACTTCCTATGCCGACTACTGGGTTCATACCCTGAGCACAGGATGTCACTGCGGGAGAGCAGCTCAGTGACGGAAGAAACCAAGGGGATGCTCTCCAACACTCTGTTAGGAAGGGAACCCTGCACTGTTCTTTTATTTACCCTTTCATGAACAAGAGAACACAACAGCAGAGCAAAACATGCACGTAAGGTTTAAAGGCAGTATGGTGACATTAAGGCAAGCCTCTGGGAACTCGTTCAGAGCACTGTGCTCAAGAGAGATGAGAGTGAAGAAAAGAAAAACTTCAGATGGAGTTAGGCACCTTATATTGCTGCCTCCCACCATACCATATAGGGCTATCTTGGCCTCTCTGTCCTTGTCCTCTGGATTGGAGTCCCTCACCCAACTGGTTCAGTAGCCAGTAAGAGAGGAGTTTTCCAGCCCCAAGGGACGGGTGGTACACCCTGCAGGGCCATGGCCACAGTGCAGCTTGCTCATCCAATGACAAGGACTTGAGTGTGTGATTAAGATGACAGTCACTAGGACAGCTCTGACAGGATAAGCATACCAGCAACAGGACCTGGAACAAGAGGTATCCAGACAGAAAATTCACCCCAATAGTCACCTGGTTTGTAAGGCAAATAAAGGAGGACCTGTGTTTCACACAAGAAAAGAAGGTATAAGAAATAAAAATAAAAAGAATAGAGTTCGGAAGCAACACAATTAACAGTTGGTAAGGAGGATTTAAACTGTGAGGATAGGCTATCTAACCAGAAGTTATCCTCAAAAGTGTAAAGATATGGATGAGATGTTGTAATGGGCTGGGCTTCATATTGGTCAAAGGAATTACGATCAGATAAAGCTTCCATATGTATCAAAAGATAACATAATTAGGACTTCCGGTTCCACCCCTACGCACCATGGCAGCCCAGTCTCGAACGCCACACTAAATCCTGAACAAATACCCCCCATTAAACGTGTTACACAATCCTAAAACTAAGAATTAGCAACTTTGAAAGGTAACGGAGGGTTTTCAGTACCTGAACTGGTGTTTTTCTTGAATGGTGAGCAGAAATGGAGAGCGATGCAGAGCGATCGGAATCGGAGGCCTCTGGCTCGGAATACGTGCAAGAAGCTAAAGTCAGGGGCCAGGGCAGAATCTTACAGAAAGGCCTACGCTCAGCAGCAAAACCTAAACCAAAGAAAGTGAAGCTCAATCTTATTTATCAAGAACTTCTCTCATTTAGGGCTGACATTAAACAGCTCTATGGGGAGCTCAGAAAGGATGTGATGTTATTGGAGCAGCGGGCCGATGATACGGAGAGGCAACTAACAGCCACCAAAAACTGCGAGGATGACCTGGAACTTCAGTATCAGCAATTACAACAGCAGCATGAAGCTTTGGAGGCTAGACAAGAGGATGCTGAAAACACGGCTAGAAGGGAGAACATCTGTACCTACAGTATACTGGAATATGCAGAGGGCCCAAACATCAAGGACTTTGTAGATAATCTATTATGCACTACCTTGGAACTGCCAGAAGGGTTTCAGCTTCACCTCGAGAGAGTACACCGAGCCCTAGCCCCAAAGCCCTCAAACCCTGTGGCTCCTCCCAGGTCTACCATAGTTCACTTTAACAGCTTTTCCACCAAAGAGCAGATTCTGCAGATGGCATAGCGAAAACAGAAAATTTATTTCAGACAGAAGCATTTCTATATAGACCATGATTATGCTTCAAAAACTATGAGACAACGCAGGGCCTACCTTCCATTGCTACCAGTAATCAAAGCTGCGAGCCATATGTTTTCAACTCCTTACCCAGCCCGTTTAATTGTTCACTTTCCAAATGGCAAAAAAGAATATTCCACAGCACAGGAGGCTAAACAAGATCTAACCAAGTTGGTCTTCATTTTCCTGAATACTCGGATGGAGCAGTGGAGTTTACTGCCAGACCACCACGATGGCAAACGGTTCAGACAGCTACGAAAGCAGAGAAGAATAGCAACACCCAAGATGCAAAGATCACTCTGGCCACATTTCGTCACTCAGAAGCCATTACCAGGACTGATCAGACCTGAGAGAGATTCCGATGGAGAGACGCATATAATAATAGGTTAGTGGGCGGGTGGGGTGGGTATAATTCCCTGGGCCCTTCTTCCTCTAACTACCTCCCTGGGCCCTTCTTCCTCTATCTGACTCTAGGCCCGAACTACTACCATCATTTATTTTGTGCACTATTAAAGATGCATGGGCCATTTGCCAAGGTGGTGTTGGGAGTAGGTGCCATCCCCCACCCACCCCATAATGGCTTACTGACAAATGGATATTGCATGAGAATAATGCTGTATTTTGCGTATTTATGTTCCCAACAAATCTACTCAAACTAATTTGAACTCTTATGCTGGACTGCATTGCACAAACTTTTAGAGGGACAATTGCACCAGTTTTAATTTAAAGTCTCTTATAATGGGAGTGGAGACTCACATTAGGCCACCGATATGAGTGGCTGCATGAGATCTGGGGCGTTTAAATTCTTTCCTTTCCAAATTTATTGTTTTCTCCTAATTCGACTTTATGTTGGAGCTTGCATTTGCTCCCAGGAGGCCCCAGGCTTTTTTGATCTGGGTCAATCCTCCTTTCCCGTGGGCTCCGGTTTTGTACCGACTGAACACACAGGATATATAGGGAGGAAGAGATTATCCTCCCCCACCTTGGAAGTACTAGTTAGTGCTGTAATTTCTTGTTTAATAAGCCACACTAGTACACAGGTACAATATGTTTATGAAGTTATACCTAGTCAGGCAAATGGTTATATATGTAGTTGTATGCTTGGTTATTGGTTTAAAAGAGGTACACTGCTCAGACAACGGGTTCCTTTGTTGGACCCAAAATCAAATCTCATCCTTGACATTGTATCCCTGTTAATTCAAATTTGGTGGAAACATTACTGCTGGCGAAGGTTGGGGAAATGGCTTTTAAGAAAGCAGATAGATTGGCAGCGGTGGGGAAAGGGTGGTGTTTTCAGCAGAAACATGGGATTTTTTGATATTCCTATTAAGGATGGATAGTTCCCCTTGTAAAGTGCTTTCGATTAACATTAATGGAATTAACAGCACAGTTAAGCGCTCTAGGTTGCTTCAATATATTAACAGACTGGCCCCAGATATGATATATACTGTATGTGTGTGTGTGTGTGTGTGTGTGTGTGTGTGTGTGTGTAACCCCTAGATGGCGCTATCCCAGGGGCTACTACCCCTGCCTGATTTGCCACTAACAGGTTGAGGGGCCTGGATCCAATGGCGGGTGCCTCCACCCAGAGGTCAGGGTTTGCAATAGTTAAACTAACTTGGTCACAGCCCTCTGGGACACTGCAACCCCTTCTTCCACTAGTGGCCCACACAATATATCAGAATTACCTTCACAGTATACACTTCCCCCAGGACTGGTTCCGGCACTGGGACCTCCTGTGAAATGAGATACAGTGCAACAATCACAGTACAGTACTTTAACATAGACAAATACCTCAGGCAGTACAACTTTGCTGAAACAAGCAGCTCTGATTTATTTAGGGGATATAACAAGGACAGGGGAAATCAGGTTAATTAGCTTATCACTCTAATAATCTATTTATGGCTCTGTGCACAGGCCTATCCCTATCAGTTACTGTCCCTGGGTACCCAAGCCCTAGTGGCTAGTCCAAACCGTGGCAGCTGGTAGGGCCCTTTCACACAGAGAAAAGGAAAATTAAACAGTCAGCAGTACAGTAATTCCATTTGGATTTAATGTGGCAATTCAACAGGAGCGACCCTGAATTAGTACTCACGACCTCCAAATAAGATAGGGTCCTTCAATGTCAGCAGGGCTCACTTGAGGTACACAAACCTCTTCACACATTTATATAAAAGAAAGCACTATACCAGGCAGGCTGCATCTGTATCCGATGCAATTACTGCACAATACCGGGAGAACACACAGCAGATTCAGTTCCTGACAGACCGAGTGCAATTTTCAGCAATTCTTCCAGTCTTCTACAGGGTGAGCCTGGTTTACTCTTCAGAGATCCTTTGATTCTTTTCACAGGACGGATTCAGTCCTAACAAGCTGCAGACCGAACTCTGGGCCTTACACACGCTTTTTGACTAAAACTGCACACTGAAAAGCACAGGGCTCCTTCCTCTTCACTGCCAAAGCTCAACTGAAACTCCAACCGACAAAACCGGCTCTTCCTTTGAGTTCCTCCCAGTTCTTGACTGGATTGGCTGTCACTCACAATAGACTGCTGCTGTTGGTCCAAAAGGCACTGAAGTCTAAACTACATCTCCAGAGTCACTGCCCATACAATCCTCTTGTGGCTGGCTCAGTTATGAGTCCAAGTTCTGATTCGTCCCAAGGCACCATTTTAGAGCTAGCTTACCCACACTGATTGGTCCAGTTCAGCAGTTCAAAACTAGAATGGGAACTAGCAGACACAGTTCTGACTGCAAAGAAAGCAGGTTAGACTAACTGTAATTTTATTATTACTCTAAATAATTTCTGGCAAACAGTTACATCTTTCAGATAGGTTCCTTTGCACTCCTAGTGACTGCAAAAATGAAGTGAATTGGCGCAGCTCGAGTGGTACTCAGAAGCACACAGTCCCCCCATGCAAACTAATTATGTCTGCAAGCAGACAGCTCTTAAAGAGACAGTACCAGAGGCTCTAAAAACACTCACTGATAAATGGCTTAAATGCCAAACACCATTCAGGCTTGGAGCATTCAAGCAAGCTCCTGGAAGTCTTTTGGGAACCCCCATTTGCAGGGGGGTTACATGTATATATATATATATACACACACACACACACACACACACACACAGGAAACTCATCTAACTCAGTCGGAACACATGAAGTTGGGGGCCGGGGAAGGTTTAAGATATATTCAGCCTCCAGTATAACTGGCCATAGAAGGGGTGTAGCTACATTAATCCCTGCTACCTTACCATTAGAGGTGGGAGTCGAATATGCTGATCCTGCTGGTTGCTATGTTATAGTCCAGGGAAAACTATTTGGTCAAGATATAACCCTTGCTAATGTTTATCTCCCACCTGCATCTTCCCAGCTGAGAGTTAATCAGCTTCTAAATAAAATCACTGAGTTACAGAAGGGGATACTGCTTATGGAAGGAGATTTTAATATCATATTAAATCCCAAAATAGATACTTCTAATCCCCTTTCTCATAGAAGATCTCCAGCTCAGAGGTGGCTGTCCTCCCAGATTAAGGCCTTGGGAATTTTGGATGTCTGGAGGCATTTCTATTCCAGAGCAGGAGGATTTACATGTGACTCACCACATTTTAAAACCTCATCTAGACTACATTATTTTTGCATTTCAGTGGAGCATATGGATGTGCTAAGGGATCTCTCGCTGAATGCTAGGTTTTTGTCAGACCATACCACATTACTACTTAAAATAGATTTATGAAGACCACGTCGACAGATGCTTCGTGGACTTAATTTATCTCTGCTTAAAGATCAGGAACGTAAACATTTTTTGCAAACTAGGATCCCACAGATTATTCTCAAAAACACCTCACCTGGCACCACGGCAATCCTGGTATGGGACACACTAAAGGTGGTAATTTGGGCGGAACTGATTGCTTATACTGCAGGAAAGCAAAAACAGAGAGAATGTGGATACAGGCAGCTCCAAGCGCACTTGACATTTCTGCAACAAGGCCAGGAACTGAGCGACTCCTCTAAGGAGCAGGAAATTATACAATTTAAAGGGGATCTTCAAGTTATAATTGATTACCAAGTACAAGCTAAACTACAACAATTAAAGGATACCTAAACAACATTTTGACAACAAACTATTCAAAAATCTGACTGCATAGGTGACTAAAGGAAAGGCTGCTGTATTCATTAAGGCTAAAACTACATATATATATAATTTACCTAAATGTGGTTCCAGAGCATTTGAATATTGTAAAATTAGCCTTCTAATTAAAAAAAAAAAAACTGTCTTACCTGCTTCCTAAAATGGCCGCCAAATGTGTTATGTGATTACATCATTTGAGCCAAAGTCAGAAAGATATATGGCTCTCTATAGTGTTAACTAGTTATTTTTTCCCTTTGTACAGAATTGTTTCACCCAAAAGGTCAAAACCATGTGCATTATTTTGTATAATACACATGTTAGGCTATAGTTCTGTTCATTTTGTTTATTTTAACATGCTGAAATTGTGTTTTAATCCAACCAACTTTCTCTGTGGCAAACTACAGTGCAGTACAAATCTTGAATAACCTGGTGGTCTAGTGGTTATGGTGGATCCAAGATGCTACAGAGGGGGTGCTGGGGTGGTGTGCATGCTTAATATGCACTTTTTAACATTTTTATTAAACCTTTATATTTTCTGCTATTCTTTTCTAGTACGTTTTTGACAGAACCTACAAATGTAATCCATAGTTTGAATGTAAACATTTGTACAATCAATAAATCAGACTTCTTCAACAAAGTGAAATGCAGCAGCAGCACGCAAGTACATTACTATGTGTGTGTGTGTGGAGGGGGGTGGTGCAGCCACACCCTTCACCACCCCCTAGAGCCACCACTTTTTTGTAGCAAAGTTCCTGTTCAGTCCACTGTTAGAGTTCATACTTTCTCAAAACTCAAATATATGCTTGTCTCGTCTTCTTTTTCCATGGGAAATAATAATAAAAAGAAGAATTAGCATTTATATAGTGGTTTTCATACACATTGTATCCCAAAGTGCTTTACAAGCAATACTAGACTGGTAGTGAAGTGACTGAACATGTAGTGGCAGCCATTCCATACATTATAATATTCACACACAGCTTTGGACAATTGCATGAACTGGCTTTATGGGAAGGGGAATGTTAGCCAGGACAACGGGGTCAGGTAGTGATCAAGGTGCTGTGAGCCCACATCTTATTTCTCACAGTAATCTACTCATATTTCTCTCCTCTGTCTTCCCCCCTCTCCTGAATACAGCAGTACCTTGCAAGAGTGGCCTTCTCAGTCCCCCTCTGGTATTCATTCTTCACTATTCCTCCTCACTCCGAAAACTGGTGAGCTCATCACCATATGCATCATATGAATGCAAGTAGTAGAGTCCCTGTTTTATTTTGACATATCAAATATAAACATATCTTTCCAGTAAGTCAGGCTGATAGCAACAGGGAACAAGGGGAATGATGGGCTTTCCTATCCTTAAATGATCTAGGCTACCTTTGATTAGGCACTGCTAAATGATGGGTGTGCACATCATTATGCACATCATTTAATAGTGTCTAATCGTAGATGTCTTAGATCTTACATAGGTAGGAAAGCCTATTTTTCCACTTGTGTAATGCAGCTATCAGCCTGACTTACCAGAAGATCATGTTTATTATTAATATGTAAAAATATAACATGGGAGACTGTACTAACCACATTCATGATGCAGAAGGGTAGTGAACTCACCAGTTTCTGGTGTGGCATCCAGGTGAGAAGACTGTATGCCAGAGAGGGACTGAAGAGGCCATTCCAGCAGGGTATAGCTATATTCAGGTTAGTTGAAGACATGAAGGAGGACGTTGAGCAGATCACTGTGAGATCTGAAATGTGGGGCTGCCAACTTCGTGATCACTACCTGACTGTGGATGAGAGTAGCCAGCGATGGCAAATACTCAAGAGTGGCAGGGCTGCACCTAAACTGTTACTTGAATTAATTGTAAGGAGATTACCCTCAGGTGTGGGGGGTTGACGTTTGTTAGGACAGTATTGAGGGAGTTGTGTATAGCTCATTCAAGATTTGCAAGGGTGGTAGCCAGCCAACTCGAATTGTGGAGTACAGCACAGAAAAGTACTGGAGAAAAAATGATGGGAACTGTCCTGCGGTGTTCTGTAGATCACAGGTAAAGGAGTAGACTGACAATGGAAGTCGGGTGGATTTGCTCAAGGTATTAGTATGCCTCTCCTGCTAATAATATCATTACCCATTCTAAGTGCAGCCCTTGTGAGGGCATGAACAGCAGTTTTTCTGATGGGTCATGATGCTTATTGCTTGGCCCTCCAGGAAGACCTAGCTGTTGGTTAACGAGGTGGGAAAAAAAACACAACAGGGGAACTGTACATACCACCATCACTGTGCAGAAGGGTGGTGATGCACTCAATGTTTACTGTGGAAGCAGAAGTCAAGCACTGAGAATGTGGACCGGAGAGTGATTTGGGAGACATTTTTTAACAGTGCCAGCTCATGATGTGTATTAGTATAGGTGTGCACAACTCTCTGAGGTACAAGATTACAATCTGAGGTATGATAATTCTCTTCATGAGACCATAAGCACATATGCAGCACCAGGCAGTACTAAGGAGAGGGTATGGATGGTGGGATGTTCAATAGAAGGCAGGCTAGGTACAGGGGGTTCACATGGAAAAAGAAAGCCTTATTTGTGGATTAACAAGAGAGCATGGGCTTTGGAACTGAACCAGACCAGTATTTTGGAGGCAGTATAGCGCAGTGGTTTAAGGCTCTGAGCTGCAAATCTGGTGACATCCAGCAGACCAGACCTGGGTTTGAATCCCACAGCTTCCACTTGCACACTGTGTGACCCTGAGCAAGTCACTTAACTTCCCTGTGCTCCCAGGTTGCACCTGTAAAAAAGCTTTCCGCTTAGTGTGTCTCACCTGGTTAAACAACTAAATAAAATTAAAAAAAATAAATAAATTTTGCTCTGTGACCCTGAGCAAGTCATTACACTTCCTTGTGCTCCCAAGCCACACCTGCAAACAAGCTTTCAGCTTAGTGGGTCTCTCCTGGCTAACAAAAAACAAAATTCAGTGCATCATATAACCACTAGATCATCAGGTAATTGAAGTGTTGTACTGTAATGCAGTTTGCCAAGGAAAAAGTCAGCAGGATTGCAAAACATTTTCCACAAGTTAAAGTAAACTAAATGAACAAAATCACTGCCCAACGTGTACTGGTCAAAATAATCCATGAGTTAATACATGGTGTTGATCATTCTGGTATGTGGGTCTCTGTCTTTAGCTCAGATTATGTCATTGTAACCCCTAGATGGCGCTATCCCAGGGGCTACTACCCCTGCCTGATTTGCCACTAACAGGTTGAGGGGCCTGGATCCAATGGTGGGTGCCTCCACCCAGAGGTCAGGGTTTGCAATAGTTAAACTAACTTGGTCACAGCCCTCTGGGACACTGCAACCCCCCTTTCTTCCCACTAGTGGCCCACACAATATATCAGAATTACCTTCACAGTATACACTTACCCCCAGGTCTGGTTCCGCACTGGGACCTCCTGTGAAATGAGATACAGTGCAACAATCACAGTACAGTACTTTAACATAGACAAATACCTCAGGCAGTATAACTTTGCTGAAACAAGCAGCTCTGATTTATTTAGGGGATATAACAAGAACAGGGAAATCAGGTTAATCAGCTTATCACTCTAATAATCTATTTATGGCTCTGTGCACAGGCCTATCCCTATCAGTTACTGTCCCTGGGTACCCAAGCCCTAGTGGCTAGTCCAAACCGTGGCAGCTGGTAGGGGCCCTCTTCACAGAGAAAAGGAGAATTAAACAGTCAGCAGTACAGTAATTCCATTTGGATTTAATGTGGTAATTCAACAGGAGCCACCTGAATTAGTACTCACGACCTCCAAATAAGATAGGGTCCTTCAATGTCAGCAGGGCTCACTTGAGGCACACAAACCTCTTCACACATCCATATAAAAGAAAGCACTATACCAGGCAGGCTGCATCTGTATCCCGATCGCAATTACTGCACAATACCAGGAGAACACACAGCAGATTCAGTTCCTGACAGACCGAGTGTAATTTTCAGCAGTTCCTCCAGTCTTCTACAGGGTGAGCCTGGTTTCTACTCTTCAGAGATCCTTGATTCTTTTCACAGGACGGATTCAGTCCTAACAAGCTGCAGACCGAACTCTGGGCCTTACACACGCTTTTGACTAAACTGCACACTGAAAAGCACAGGGCTCCTTCCTTCTTCACTGCCAAAGCTCAACTGAAACTCCAACCGACAAAAACCGGCACTTCCTTTGAGTTCCTCCCAGTTCTTGACTGGATTGGCTGTCACTCACAATAGACTGCTGCTGTTGGTCCAAAAGGCACTGAAGTCTAAACTACCATCCCAGAGTCACTGCCCATACAATCCTCTTGTGGCTGGCTCAGATTATGAGTCCAAGTTCTGATTCGTCCAAGGCACCATTTTAGAGCTAGCTTACCCCACACTGATTGGTCCAGTTCAGCAGTTCAAAACTAGAATGGGAACTAGCAGACACAGTTCTGACTGCAAAGAAGCAGGTTAGACAAACTGTAATTTCATTATTACTAAATAATTTCTGGCAAACAGTTACATCTTTCAGATAGGTTCCTTTGCACTCCTAGTGACTGCAAAATGAAGTGAATTGGCAGCAGCTTGAGTGGTACTCAATCAAAGAAACACAGTCCCCATACAAACTAATTATGTCTGCAAGCAGACAGCTCTTAAAGAGACAGTACCAGAGGTTCTAAAACACTCACTGATAAATGGCTTAAATGCAAACACCATTCAGGCTTGGAGCATTCAAGCAAGCTCCTGGAAGTCTTTTGGGAACCCCATTTGCAGGGGGTTACACCTTCCTGGCCTGGAAAAGCTGACGTCCGCGTCAAGCAAGTACCTATAAGTTTCAACTGCAACCATATACATTTGCATTAGGCTCGCATATGTAATCATCAGTCAATATATCATTTTACCAAGAACACATTTCTGAAACATTGCAGTACGTCCTCTTTACACAGTATTACATACACATTGTACCATAACTCAAGTTATACTCTTGTACATGAAACCTGAAGAGAGGGGGCCCTTCCTCATCAGTTACCTTGGGCTGGATGGGGCAAGGGCACCATACTTAGAGGGCAACACAAGTAACCTGGAGTTAGCACTGATGCTCAGTTTGGGCAATGAGCTGGGACACATACACTCCTTTATGGACAACATTGAGAGGCAAGTCCACAGGCCTCCCAAGTGAATCATAACTGAGGTGCACCACAGGCTTTACAGCTCTGACCAGTCTTTCTAGGGGAACTTGTTATAGTCTCTGCACTTTGAGCTTCATTTTCAGCATTGTCCTCACTTGTCAGGGAGTCTCCATGGGGGTGAGAGGCTAGAACTTGGGGCACTTTCAGCTCCAGGAGTTACAGTTTCTGAGTCCACAACATTTGGCTCGCATGGAGAGCTTGGACACTGGCAGTGGACTGTCAAGGCCTCAAAATACTCTTCTGTTCGGTGTATCACCAGTCTGCCCCAATCTATCATTTCCTCCCTGAAAGCTCAAACAGTTCAACCATGCACAATGATTCCATTTCATCTGATCTGATGCTTTGCACTTCACTTTCTGGGAGCATTGCTCCAGGGATGAAGCTGAGGGTTGGACAGTCCAGAAGGCCCAGCTTCATCTCCAGTATTGACTAGGATTGCCCCAAACAATTGACTCAGTTCGTAAGAAGGATAGTATTCAAAGTCACTCTCACTTTCTTCTGATATGGACTGACAGTCATGCTCAACTGGGACTTGTGCAGGGAACACTTTAACTCTGCTTCTGTAGGTGCAGACTTCCTTGGTCTTTCTTTAGCAGCAGCTCTAGTCACTGGTCCAGAGGGGCATCTTCTAGGGCTCAGACTCAATTAAGATTTGTCCAATGGGCAGTAAATGATTTCTATGCATTGTTTTTACATCTTTTGAATTATTCTCAGGCCTTACTTTGTACACTGGCAGATCATCTAGCTTGCCCACTACAATGTGAGGGAGATGGTGCCATCTGTCAGCAATCTTGTGCTTGCCATGCAGTCCCAGATTTCTTAGCATACCGATCTCCCTCCTGGAGTTCCTGTGCTTTCACCTTTTATCATACCTTCTTTGTTGGCCAGATTTCTTTTGGCAGCCATGGTTTGAGCCAGTTAGTACGCATGAGTTAGCTGGGCCTAACTTTTGCACATACTGTAAATAGTTGTCAGCTTGAACCCCATCAGGAGAGACCCCAAAACACACATCTACTGGTAGTCGAGCTTCTTCTTCCAAACATCAGGCGGTAGGGAGAATCCAGTGGCATCACTTTTGGTGCAGTTATAAGCATGTACCAGGGTGCTAATTTGTTGGCTCCATCTAGGCTTGTCCTTTGGGTGCAGGTGCTAGCATATCTAGCAAAGTGCGGTGAAACGTCTCAGGCTGTGGGTCTCTCTGGGTGGTAAGGAGTGGTTCTGGACTTCGTGACTCCCACAGAGAAAGCATCTTTGATCATACGACTCTCAAAGTCTCTCCTTGATCAGAATGGATTCTTGTGGAGCCCCATAGTGAACAAAAAGTTTTCTACAAGTACTTTGGCTACAGTGGATGCTTTCTGGTCTTTGGTGGGAAAAGCTGGGCATATCTCGTGAAATGGTCAGTGACCACCAGACACATGATATTTCTTTGATCTGACTCAAACTTTAGAAAATCAATACAGACCAGCTCCATGGGTGCACTGGTGGTGATGTTAACAAGGGGCAGCCTCTGGGGCAAAGCTTTCCTCTGTAAGCAGCGACTCAGTTCGAATGTGTTGCTCCACATCAGCCCCCATCTTAGGCCAATAGAATCTGGATCTCACCAAGTCAAGTGTTCTGTCTATACCAAGGTGCCCCATGTGGTTGTGCAAGGACCTCAGTACTGAGTCTCGAAAGGCAGTGGGCAGCACTAGTTGTTGTTTGTCTACTTGTCCCCTCTGTCTACTGTTTCTCTGTATAACAGTTTATTGATCAGTTTCAACTTAGGACCTTCTTTGTATAACAGTGCAGTTCTCAAATCAGTGGAGCGTAATTTGGACACATCTTTTCCTGCATAGAGGGCTTCTAAAGCTGCTTTGATCATGGGATCGGGATTGAGCCCATGAATACTGTCATTGTCCAGCTGAGGCAGTGCACCAATGTCTATTGCAGAAAAGTGGCAATAAGCAGCAGGTATGCAATTCTCAGAGGCTCCCAAGCAATCCACATCATGCAGTCCACTGCGTCTGCGGGACATTTGCTCCCTGTCAAACTCCGCAGAGTGCCCGAATGTCAGGTTCTGCCAATCGACCCAATCATTCTGGGGAACAGGCTCCGGGAGAGAGCATCAGCATCTATGTGGTTCAGACCTGCTCTGGATTCGAGAGCATAGTCATATGTAGATAATGCAGAAAGCCACCTATGGCCAGTGGCATCCAACTTAGCTGAGGTCTGCACATAGGTCAAAGGATTATTGTCAGTTTTACTAGTATTTAGCCCCATACAAGTACTCATGGAATTGGTCAACAATAGCCCACTTCAAAGCTAGAACTCTAACTTATGTACAGGATAGTTCTTTTCGGATGGGGTCAGGCTTCTACTGGCAAAGGCCACTGGTCTCAGGCCATTCTCGTGTTTTTGGTCCAACATAAATTCCCCAACCCTTGCAAGCTAGCATCAGTGCAGGACGTAGGTTTTCTTGGATCGCATAGGCCAGCACTGGAGCATGGGTAGTTGATATATGATCTCATGAAAAGCAGTCTCACATCAGGAGTCCAGCGGCCCCAAATACTTCACTCGGATGAAATACACCTTTCAGTCTTGAGGACGCTTGACTTTGGTATTTTTGTGGGTTGGGGATACCTTGAGTAAGGTTAAGTAAAGGGCTGATCACTCTTGAATAGTCCTTGATGAAGCTGCCGATAATAACCACAGAATCCCAGGAATCTTTGCAGTTCTTTAGATTTTTGGCCTGGCCAGGTGGTCAAGGCTCAACTTTACTTGGGTCGGTCTCTATTCCTCGGTGGATACTATGTGTCCACATACTTTACTGATGTTTGAAAGAATTGACACTTATCAATGGACAGTTTAAGGCCAAAGTCCTCCAGTCGGTCCAATACCTAAATAATCTGCTCTCATGTTCCTCCAGTGAGCTGCCAAACACAATAACATCATCTAGGTATACCAGGCACTCTAGTAAGTTCATGTCCCCACTGCACGCCCATCAATCGCTGAAAGTGGCTGGGGCACCTGAAATCCTTGAGGCATCCTCATGAATTCATAGAAGCCAAGCGGACAGATAAAGGCCGTCTTCTCACGGTCCTCTGGGGCCATCGGGATCTGGTAGTACCCACTGCGGAGATCCAGCACAGAGAACCACTTGCTCCCGCTTAGGCAGTCCAGCATCCTGAATGCGGGCATTGTGTACTGATCCGGGATAGTCCACGGTTTAAGGTGCGATAATCCACACACATCCTTACTGTTCCATTCTTTTTCCTCACTACCACAATGGGGAAGCATAAGGGCTTCTGGATTCTTGTATTACACCAGCAGCTAACATCTCTTGCAGATGCCGTCTCACATCATCTATGTCAGCAGGTGCCAGGCGCCGAGACCTCTCACGAAATGGTCTTTCGTCATGCAGCCGGATATTGTGTCAGCCCTGCACGATCCTACATCCCATTCCTTTAAAGAAAACACCTGGTCTCTCTGGGCAAGCTTCTCACTGATCCTCACTTTCCATTCAGCTGGCAGCGGGAGTCGCGAAATCAAACAAGTCAGGCGTTACTCTGTCATTCTTCCTTGAACTCTTGCTGCTGGGTAGCACTGCAGTGTCTGCACAATGCACATTAGCCAGGATGCAACCTCTGTTTACTCGAATGTCTCTTTCAGACACATTATGAACTTGGACCATTACCCTTCTGGCATAAGCATGGGCTCTAGCGGGCAAAATACTAAGGCTTGACTAGCAGTCCCTCTGGCAATTTTCCATCGCCAGGTGCATCCAACATTAATATTTTATTCTTAACATCCTTTCTGATCACGGACCTCTCCTGTAAGGTACACTGGGCATTTGGCGCCAGGATCAGAGACTCAGGATCCTTCTTCCATACAATTCCGACCGGTTCCTCTGGTTCTGTTTTTCAGCATCTCTCTGTGCCTCATAGGCCTTCTTAATTAAAGCCGAACTCTTAAAGCTCTACTAGTCTTTGACCCCTGTTTTCATAACACAACTGTGCCAGCCTTCCAACATATGAGCATTTGTTCCAATCAACAAAGGGACACCATCATACAGTCCAGTGGGGGACACACTAAGGCTAGGGTCTCTACTTGTTCGGCACTCCAGCCACGGAGGTGGGGAAAGACAACCAAATTCGGATATACCGGAATAGGGTAGGCCTTCTCACTTAACCCCCATACATGCAGTCCTTCTAATGGTTGTAAGGGTATGTCTGACAAATGCTTCTGATACCAATCCTGGAACATAATTGTCACTTGGGAGCCACTGTCTAATACAGCTCTTGTAGACACTCCATTCACCTTACAGTGGTCTCCATGGAGGGACCCACTATTCTGGACCAGTCTGGAGAGGCGTTAGTGGGGCCTGGCAACTGACCTTGCCACAAAAGGACGCGGAATTAGCATTTTTGGTGCCTCACTGGACTCATGTCGCACCCTCTTAACCACTGATTTGTTCTCCAAGCTCTCCTTGTAGCCTATATGCAACTTTGTCAGTGTCTTTTGGGGACTGGCATTCCCTTTTCATGTGCCCATCTTTCCCACAATTATAGCAAAACATACTTTCTGGAGTTTGAGCTGGCGGCGCCCACTGGGAGCCAGGGCGGGGTATTATAACTGGAAACCTGGGTGCCATCTCTGTCCTGGCGTGATAAGCATTTGGAGACATCTCGTCAGTTTCTCCACTTCCATGGTCAAGGAATTGAGTTTGGAGCTGTTATCAGCAGGAGATACATGGGTGGGTACCCCACCCCATAGCAGATGCAGTCGGATATAAGTCAGGGCCTGTACTTGCAGGCGTGGCCTTCATAAAGGACTGTTTTGAATTCCGGATCTCTCTCAACAGTTCGCCCCATTGTGACATATCTTTTTCCTTGTCAGAGCACTCATTGACTGCCAACCTCTGCCCCTGAACTTCACTTGATGGGTCACCCTCAGTCACTCGGGTCGTAGCCGCAGCTATTGGTGCAGGTCCCTCCCGAGGTCGCCTTTTCTCAACTCCTCGAATTTCTCTCATTAACTCATCATAGGAGGGTGGGATTCCAGTCGATCTGCCAGGCGAACTGAAGCAACAGCAGTTCTGAGAAGGCGAGACTTAAGGATCCTGTCCAGCCTGGTTCGGTCCAGTTCAATCGCTGGCAAACTACCTTTTCTGAGGCATTCTTGCAACAATTTTTCCAGCCGAGATACATACACAGACAACAACTCCCTTGGTACTGTTGTGCATTTCTTACTCTCCACCATAGGGTCCTCATCAGAATCTGGGCTCCATACACATTCTCCAAGGCCTCAAGATAGGCCTGTGCAGTCGCTTCAGGGTTACTGGCCCGTTTAGCACGGATGGTAGCCAGGGCAGGACCTCGGGCTCTCACTAACCCTCTTTCGCTTTTCGCCTTCCGAGCATTGCCATTCTAGCACTTGGGGCAACATAGTTATCCAGGTCTCCCAGTCATCCTCCCTTGGGGGTGGGAGGGTGCCAGAGAAGATCCTCAACCTTGAAGAGTCGTGACTAATGGCAGGTGCAGAAATAGGAGTCTGCATTGGTTCAGCCACCATTACGGGCACTGGAGCAGGAGAGGTGTTGGGGAGGAACACCCCAGGTGGCAAGAATAGTTTCTTCAAGTCCTCCACAGTTTTCCCTCTCCAGCAACCATTCAGCAAATTTCTCCTCAAAAGTTTCAGATAGTGGTGGGGGGCTGATTCCCGGTCTTTACTGTCCTTAGTTATCACTCTCCAAGCAGTGAGGCTCCCTCTGGGGTAATGGTCTGTGCACTTTGGAGCTATCTATGGGATCCTTAAACTCTACTAGGCCAGGAAAGTGTGGGTGAGCAGATTAGCATGCCGACCCACCACCACAGGGTTTTGTAAACCTTCCACCTTGGAAAGTACTCCTGCACAGTGTCCGTTTGATACCCAGGGGATGTCCAGGATAAGCATAGCATTTTGGGGTCGATCTCTCCCCAGTACACCACTCCACCAGCCGGTGCACAGCCACTTCTGTCGGGTACCCATTTTTTCTTAACAGTGGTTCGTAAATATGGCCACTAGAGGACACACAATCCCAGCGGTGAGCCTCCAAGATGTAACCCTAGATGGCGCTATCCCAGGGGCTACTACCCCTGCCTGATTTGCCACTAACAGGTTGAGGGGCCTGGATCCAATGGTGGGTGCCTCCACCCAGAGGTCAGGGTTTGCAGCAGTTAAACTAACGGTCACAGCCCTCTAGGACACTGCAACCTTTCTTCCCACTAGTGGCCCACACAATATATCAGAATTACCTTCACAGTATACACTTACCCCCAGGTCTGGTTCCGCACTGGGACCTCCTGTGAAATGAGATACAGTGCAACAATCACAGTACAGTACTTTAACATAGACAAATACCTCAGGCAGTATAACTTTGCTGAAACAAGCAGCTCTGATTTATTTAGGGGATATAACAAGGAACAGGGGAAATCAGGTTAATCAGCTTATCACTCTAATAATTCATTTATGGCTCTGTGCACAGGCCTATCCCTATCAGTTACTGTCCCTGGGTACCCAAGCCCTAGTGGCTAGTCCAAACCGTGGCAGCTGGTAGGGGCCCTTTCACAGAGAAAAGGAGAATTAAACAGTCAGCAGTACAGTAATTCCATTTGGATTTAATGTGGCAATTCAACAGGAGCGACCCTGAATTAGTACTCACGACCTCCAAATAAGATAGGGTCCTTCAATGTCAGCAGGGCTCACTTGAGGTACACAAACCTCTTCACACATCCATATAAAGAAAGCACTATACCAGGCAGGCTGCATCTGTATCCCGATCTAATTACTGCACAATACCAGGAGAACACACAGCAGATTCAGTTCCTGACAGACCGAGTGTAATTTTCAGCAGTTCCTCCAGTCTTCTACAGGGTGAGCCTGGTTTCTACTCTTCAGAGATCCTTTGATTCTTTTCACAGGACGGATTCAGTCCTAACAAGCTGCAGACCGAACTCTGGGCCTTACACACGTTTTTGACTAAAACTGCACACTGAAAAGCACAGGGCTCCTTCCTTCTTCACTGCCAAAGCTCAACTGAAACTCCAACCGACAAAACCGGCACTTCCTTTGAGTTCCTCCCAGTTCTTGACTGGATTGGCTGTCACTCACAATAGACTGCTGCTGTTGGTCCAAAAAGGCACTGAAGTCTAAACTACATCTCCCAGAGTCACTGCCCATACAATCCTCTTGTGGCTGGCTCAGATTATGAGTCCAAGTTCTGATTCGTCCAAGGCACCATTTTAGAGCTAGCTTACCCCACACTGATTGGTCCAGTTCAGCAGTTCAAAACTAGAATGGGGAACTAGCAGACACAGTTCTGACTGCAAAGAAAGCAGGTTAGACAAACTGTAATTTCATTATTACTCTAAATAATTTCTGGCAAACAGTTACATCTTTCAGATAGGTTCCTTTGCACTCCTAGTGACTGCAAAATGAAGTGAATTGGCAGCAGCTTGAGTGGTACTCAATCAAAGAAACACACAGTCCCCCATACAAACTAATTATGTCTGCAAGCAGACAGCTCTTAAAGAGACAGTACCAGAGGTTCTAAAAACACTCACTGATAAATGGCTTAAATGCCAAACACCATTCAGGCTTGGAGCATTCAAGCAAGCTCCTGGAAGTCTTTTGGGAACCCCCATTTGCAGGGGGGTTACATCATCATGACGTATCATTTAACAGACTTGGCAGACATCTTAGGGAGAAACCAAGGCTGTTTTCTGATAGTGAAAAGATGATGTTTACATTTTTCAAAAGCTATGAAACTGCATTTATATTATTTACATAAATGCAGTTTTAGCATAAATGTAAACAGCAGCCTCTACTTTACCTTCTTATGAGGCCAGATTTTGGAGTTTGCAGTTTTAAAAAACTCCTTGTTTAGGTACCCTTAAAAGAGATATTATTATGAAGGTGGATCTAGAGGGGCACTTAACTTGGCCAGGAGACTCAGGGGTGTCAGGCAGGTGGCCACAATATCAAAATTAAAAGATCTGGTATCTGGGATACAGAAGGGCACTACTCTGGAAATTCTTTCTGTATTTCAGAATTATTATAGGGAGTTATATTCCAACACAACTCCTCCCCCAGAACACAAGATACAACAATTCCTCTCCCCCTTGCATTTTCCCAAGTTAACCCCCTTGCAGCAGGATATAATTAAGGCCCCAGTATCAGAGATGGAAATCAAACAGGCAAGCAGACGGGCTAAACCCCAGGAGTCACGTTAAAGGTGTGCTCCGTTCTCTGAGCACAGTTTTGATTCTGTAGGAGCATGTTTTAAATGCTCAGTTTGGCATTCTGTGTGCTCCTGTTGTATAGCAGGAGTATGGAGGAGAGAAGGGTTATTATAATGTTCTGACAACAATTAGCCTTTTTTTCTTTTTAAACTTGAACCGACAGTAAAGGGGTTGTGCAAAAAAAAGGGTTGTGTGTATTTTGAAGTGGGAGTTTTTAAGACAACAACTGGCTATGCTGCCAGTCAATCAATGTACTGTAGGGGCAGGCAACCACTTGTTGCTAAGGGTGCGTACAATGATTGGCTGTTGCCTAGGTTCGCTTTTCATTGGAGGTGGACGCCACTGCAGACATGAGGGAGAGGGGCTGAGACTACCAAGCAGTGCCGATGATCGCATGGTTGGGTCTTGGGAGAAACTGAGATTACCAGAAGGAAGGAAGATTCCACCTTATATATGGTCAAAGGTAAGTTGATCTTTTCTTTGCAGTGCAAGATCCCATCCGCCGCAAATTCTATTGAGTGGAGTGTGTATCTGTGGTGGTTTTCTGGTTCTGAGGAGTTTTTGTGCATTTCTTTTGTCTGTGCGTGAGACCGCTGTTAGTTAAGTGTGCAAGTATCAACCGGCTGTTTTTTAGTGTTGGGCAGTGTGGCTGGTTTACTCTCTCTGGTGAGTAGCACAGTCTCTCAGTTTGCTGCAAACTTATGCTGCATCAGAATGGAAGCAGCTTACTTTCAAAGTCAAACAGTACAGACTCAGGATTAGAGGTTTCACGGTATACCTGTGTGAAGGAATACAGCGGTTTCCAAGTAGCATGTATTTGAAACCGTGGCAGATTCCCCTAACCTGCGATCTGACAGCGTATCTCGCCAACTGGAAATGTATATTACTAGCTGATCAACTGCTTAAAGGAGTGACAAATGGGTTTTTGCCGCCCTTCCTGAATGTCATGTCATGTTGTTGTGTGGCCATGTGATAAAAGTTACTCAGGTGACTGCATTTCACTTGTCTCATATTGTAGACCCATGCCTAATGAATGCTAGCTTTAATTGAAATAATTAAAAAAAAAAAAAGTATGCCCCAGCTTGTAAATTGTTACAGAGCCACTCATGGGTCGGTTTAGCTGTCTTCCCTCAGATGCATCATGCTGGCCATCAGATGCGGCCCCCTCATCAAATGGCTTGAAAAGGTAAAACTTTTATTATAGTGCTGCAGATCCTGTGTCTTTGTAAAGTTTGATCTGCTACTGCTGTGGAGTACTGCTGGATTACTGGTGGGGGTGAATGGATGCTTGAGGGATCAGGCTGTGTGGTGAACAGTGATGAGTAAGTAGTCTGGTATCTGGTCAAACAGAGAATGGGGGGGCATGGATGGATTATTTTAGAATGCTTTAAATTAAAACTTACTGAGGCTTAGGATTTGATCAGGGACTTTGTGGCTGCAAGTGAATGTGGAGTCCAGATTGTCAGTTAACTGCCCTGCCTATGCTGTGTCTTGCTCCCGCTAGGCTTCACGTGGCCTTCTACCACTCACAAAATCCTTTCTCCCTAGCTAGATCTAGAAAATGTTTTGGTTGACTGCATGGGAGTCAGTCTAGCAGGTGAGGTCTACTGAAACTGTTAAGTTTCACGTGGTGGTCAGAGGGGAAGGTATTCTACTGGTGCATTGCACAAACCAGCCAGGGGCTGAAATATTCCCTAAGTCTTCAGGTCTGGGCCCGATCAAAGTGGCGCAGGACTTTCATTTCTAACCCTGTGAAAATCTGATGAACTCACTGAGCTGTTAGTTATTTTGTGTGCATGCGCAACTTACTGAGCTATTATTAAGTCTAGCTCCTTCCTCCCTTCTACTGCCTGGACTTGGAGCCATGTCAAATTGAACAGGCCCCTTTTTTTTTGTCTATTAAGGGATTTCTACCACCCCCTGCCATGCTCAGCTCCGTGAGGAGCACCCATCAGTGCACCCACGTGCATTATGTTTAGCGGAGGGCAGTGTTGTCTGACTCCAGTGCGGCCAGGAATGGACTGCATGGTGAGTAATCTCTGTAAAATGCTCACCATATGATAGTCTTACTGCCTAAGACAATGCACAATACAGCTACTGAAGATTATTTATTTTTATTTAGTTTTTGTTGACCAGGAAAGCAGGACTAGACAATTCTGCCCATTTTCAGCCTCGTCTTGGGGAAGGGGGATACAGATGATTGCCAATGGACACTGAACCAGATTAAACTGCTGGTGGTATTTTTAGTGAATGGAGGAAATTCCCCTACTCTGTTCTGAATTGTGTACAAATATATTGTATGTAAATGAAATGTGATGGTGTAAAATACTGATGTGATTTCAAATTAAAATTCCCCTACCCTTTTTGAGAAGTGCCATGGGATCTTTAACATCCACCTGAACTACCACCAGAACAGGCAGATGGTACCTTGGTTTAATCTCTCATCTGACAGACGGCACCTCAGGAGTGCAGCACCCCCCACATGCAGCCCTACAATCTCAGTACTGGGATTTAACCTAAGTGCCTGGTGTGGGGATAGAACCTACAGCATTCTGCTCTTGAGGCCTCAGAGTCAAGTATGCAACCTGTTGAGCCACTGACACTGCTAAAGCAAGCAGGCAGAGTTAAAGCAAGCAGGCAGTTATTCTATTAAGTTTGGTGACTTTTTGTATGTAGGAGCACAGAAGCGATTAACAGGAGCACATATTTTGGGTCCTGATATGGACAATGTGTGCTCCTCAATTTCGAAGAAGCACACCGTGGCAAAACCTTAACGCCATCCCTGCTAAGACCCTCAAGTCTCCGGGTCCTGATGGTTTCCCTCAGGAATGGTATAAAGCCCTCCTCCCCTTACTTCTTGATTTGATGAGACAGACATTTAATGAAGTGCAGTTAGGAAATTCCTCTCCAGTTTCATGGGCATACGCAGTGATTTCAACAATCCCTAAACCTGGTAGAGAGCTCAGTCACCCTGAATCATATAGGCCCATTTCTATTTTAAATTGAGACTATAAAATACATGTCAGTGTGGGCCCGGAGACTTGAAGATATGCTACCTGATTTAATCCATCAGGACCAAACTGGCTTCTTAAAGAATAGGCAAACTTCAGATAATACGCTTAGAATCATACACTTTTTGTCCTATGTCTCCAGGTCCTCACTCCCTGTGGTAGTGGCTAGTCTAGATGCCTGCAAGGCATTCGATCATGTCCTTTGGAATCATCTCTGGCAGGTACTGGGAGCATTTGGATTTCCAGAGGAATCTGTTAAATGGCTTAGTAATCTTTATGCTAACCCTAGGGCCTATATTAGGGTTAATGACTCTCTGTCCTCCCCAATTGATCTGAAACGAGGAACTAGACAGTGCTGTCCCTTGTCCCCTCAGTTATTTGCTCTTTATATAGAGCCTTTGGCTATGGCAATAAGATCCTCCAGAGAAGTACATGGAGTGGTAGTGGGAGGAGACTCCTATTGCATATTACTTTATGCAGATGATGTGCTGTTGACATTGACAGATCCTGAAGTATCATTACAAGGAACTTGGCAGACTTTGGAAAGGTTTGCCTCAGTATCTGGCTATGTTATTAATTTTTTGAAGACAGAGGTTCTGGCCTTGCATTTCATCCCCTCACCCCAACTTAAACAATGCCTGCCCCTTAAATGGCGAACCACAAAATGGAAATATCTGGGTATTCATCTACCATTACATATCTCTAATGTTACCTTAGTAAATTACGAGCCCATGACACAGGTGCTAGAGGCAGAGATACATAAATGGTCTCTGATGAAGCTCCCCTTTTATTTGAGAATTGCTACTATACAATCTAATGATCTACCTCGATTATTGTACTTATTTCAAACAATTCCCTTTCTTCCCTCTAAAATGTATTTTGACACATGTAAGCTCTTATCTTGATTTGTGTGGGATGGGCATAGGCCACGGGTTCTCTGGTCCTTGCTACAACTGCCAAAAGACAGAGGAGTCCTAAATGTCCCAGATTTAAATTATTATGCAATGTCAGTCCGAATAACCCGAATTCTCACCTGGGTGAACTCCAACCTCCAACCATCTTGGAAAAACTAGACTGTTTTCTTAATGATATGCACGATCCACAAAAGGTCATTTTTGCCCCTTTTCATGACTTACCAGCATTGACAGACTTTGATATAGGAGCCAAACAGGCCTTGCAAAGCTGGTATAAAAATAGAGCTGTGCCTGCCATGGAACCTGTGTTTTATTTTCTGTGATTACTTTTTGCTGAAACAGATTTCCTACCTATAAAATCTGTGGGTTCAGTTCCCACATCTGGCACTTGGGTTAATAGCCCAGTACTGACACTGTAGTGCAGCATGAGAGGAGTGCTGCACTTCTGAGGTGCCATCTTTCGGATGAGACATTAAACCAAGGTCACATCTGCCTGGATTGGTGGTAGTTCAGGCGGAAGTTAAAGATCCCATGGCACTTATCGAAAAGAGTAGGGGAATTTCCCCTGTGTCCTGGCCAAATTTCCCTCATTCACTAAAAATACCACCAACAGCTTAATCTGGTTCAAGGTCAGTTGGCATTCATCTGTATCCCCCTCCCCCAGGTCGTTCCTGAAAATAGGCAGGATTTGTCTAGTGCACTTATCCGGTCAACAAAAAGCTAAATAAAAAAAATAAATTAATTTGACCTAACATTTCGCATTTGGCACATTTACTTTTCAATTTTTGGATCCACACGGCGTGACTCCTTTTGCTCAGCTCCAAAGGGAATATAACTTATCAAATTCGGACCATTATAGGTACCTACAGGTGTGTGATTTTCTTTTACATAAGGGCCCCTCAAATAATTACCTCCCTACCACCATGCCCCTATTCCTCCAACTGGTTATTAATGCAATTTGTGGCTCTATCCAGTTACATTTGATTGGATTGTTGTATAGAGGAATCAGAGAAATTATCTCTGATTCATCTGAGTCAGTGGTGGAGGCATGGAACAGGGAACTTCCTTCTCGAGTGACTTACGACCCCTGGGTTAAACATAACCGCCTCTCATTAGGGATCTCTTTGGCTCCTTATTGGAGAGAATTTGCATGGAAATCACGAATTAGATATTTTAATACACCAGCTAAACTGGTTAAGATTTTTCCTGCACTAGGGCTGATTGTTAGAGACAATGTGGGGAACAGGGTGGATCAGGTACATATTTTTGGGGGTGTAGTAAATTATAAGTGTTTTGGCAGCAAGTTGAGCAGTCTTTACAGATGATATTTACACCAGATCTGGTACTAAGTCCACAGCTTGCTCTCCTGTCAATCCCTCCAGAAGGGCTCAACATACAAAAAAAGGTTGCTTGTATTTACTTTCCTCCTTTTGGCAAAGAAGACTATTACTAAGCTATGGAGACAGGTTAGATCCCCCGTGGTGGATACCTGGCATGATCTTATAGTAGAACATTATTTTTTAGAATGTATGCTTGCAGGGGCTATGGGGCACAGAGAACAATTTGAATTAAAGTGGAGGGCTTGGGTTCTTTTCCATTCAGTGAGAGACACTGCATTTGTTCCATGATGAAGTCCAAATATTTGGATGCTAGGAGATGGAAAAGGCACCATAAGAGAGGACTCTTTTCTCTAGATAGAGGGGAGATGGACAGACTCAGGAGGAAGAGGAAGTCGAAGATGTTTACTGTCGTTAAGCTTATGAAATGCTGTGAACTTTATTAAATGAGATGAAGACACTACTAATATTGCTATTGTACTACTGCTTATGGAATGATTTGCTGCTATAGATGTTTATGAATGTCATCTATAATGTATCTGCAGTGTATTGTACCTCCTATGAAAATAAAAGAAAAATAAAGTATGAAAAAAAAGATAACATAATTAGAGGACATAATAAGGGGGCAATTAAGCAAGGCAGTGTTAGAAATGAGTGTTTATGAACAGTAATTCAAGGGAGTGATGGATCTATGGAACAGACTTCTGTATGTACAGCTGAAGTCATCTATGTCTTTCAGTACTGACTAGGTTAAGTATATCAAGAAAAAAAGGAATTTACGATTATGCCTCTGAGTTGGTGGTGGAAAGAACCTGACAAGCCAAAGCTCCTCTTCCTCTTATTTTCATATTAGATTGAAGATCTGAAGTTCTGAGGGGGCTAAGCTTAACGGTATGAGGCAATGTGGATCGTATTTCTATTTTTCACTTCCAGGTGGCCATTCAAAAGCCAGTAATCTGCTACAGCAAAGCTGCTGATTTTTTCCCCCTGAACTTTGTTTATCGTCCTTCATGCCGCAGGCTAGGTCCTCCTTCAGCTCCACCAAGGCAAGCTACCCACCCTACCAAGGCTCCATTTACTACTCTTCCAGGCCCCTATGCCCACCCGAAACACACCTCTGTGCTACCCCCTTCCAGCTTTCCCCTGTGCTGGGTATGCTCACAGCTCCTTTGACATTTCTTCCTCATAGTCATCTGGCCACTTGAGGCGGAGGTGAAGACAGAGGGTCTCCCCTGGAGCACAGCAACTCTAGCCCGGTGTAGGCTGCCAGTGGAGCTTTATCTGCCTGACACTGCACACTGTTTTCTCTGCTCTGTACCACCCCCCCTCCAGAGCGCGAGCCTGATGCATCCAATCCACGACCACGCTCCAGTGGCCCCTCCTCCCAAGCTATTCCCCTGTACTACCACCTGTGGTCACCCAGGTGGCAGTAAAGTAGCGGGATGGGAGCTCCCCCCCCCTCCTTGGAGGAAGACAGCATCCGAACCCAGGTTTTCAGTGTTGCTAGCAGTAGCGCTATTGCTGAACCAGCAGGCCAGTTTCAAAACTATGGATAAAGTCTTGCTGGACAGATAAAAAAATTATAATAGTACTCTTAATCCCAAATTATCTGTCCTCACCATGATCCTGAAATCCTTAGTCACTGCCACATATTACCCCCCTCCCCGTGGAATCAGAACTATCTATTTTACTTACTGGCTATGCAGCTCTCTTCCTACTCAGACAATAAGGTGGCAATAGTCCAAAACCTAAATATCTTTACTGACCATCGGATAGGGGTGAAAAGGGCAAAGCTTGCCCTCAGGCTTGCCTGTGAGACAGTATACAAACTTACCCCACACCCTGCCTGTCATTGTGCCTAACCACAAAACATACAAAACAGCAAATAGTGTAACTTAGTTGTTAGAGCATACGTTTGTGAATCAGAAGATCTGGGACTGGATCCCACCAAAATCATACGCATGTTAAAATGATTATTTCCCACAGATTTCACTGGAGTGATTATCCATGGCAACATGGCACTGGAACAGTAAAGAGTAAAGTCCAAGAAGGAGCAGCTCTTGAAGGTGGAGATTTGTGTGCTGTCTCCCAGGTAGCTCTAAGGAAAAACTTTTCTCTTGTGTGCCAGGGAGGGACTGAATTGCATACAAGTGGTGAAATTAGATTTCAGCATCGTAAGATCGGACAAGTACTCACAGAAGTTAGACAGCAGTTAAAAGGGATTTACAGACTGTTGGTATTTACAGGGCACTGTAATTGGATACAATTCTCACAGTATGCTCCTGAGTACTTATAGCTGATGTGTGGTGAGGATGGGTAGGGGTCTGATAAGGGATGGGTACATCCAGCCCTGGTTGTGGTGTAGGGCTTCAGGAAAGGGCAGTGATGGTGTTAACTAGCTGAAAAAAGGTTTACCTCAGAGGCTGGTATATTAAAGGCTTCTCCTATCTTGCTGTAAAGCTCCTTCACATTACTGAAGCCCTCAATCCGGCCTGTGGGACTACCGTGGGCCAGCTGTGTATGGAATACCAGTCTGGGCCGCAGGCTGGCAGGCGGAGGAGGTAGTCCAGGTTGTAGAGATGTCATCCCTCCTAAGCTCCTCATGTCCGTCACATTCATCCCGCCCCGAACGGGCTCCGCCTCCTCATTCTCCACCAGCGGTGAGGCCTTTTTCCTACGGCCCAGTCCTAATGGCATAGCTGGTGAAAGCGCAACAGATAACAGTGGCTGACGCAACTCAGCAACACACCTGTGAGAGAAAGAGAGAGGCAAATGGTTACAGCATGAAAGCAAACAGTGCAGAAACACACAAAACATTGCTTATGTCAACAAGGCCTCCTATACTAACTGTATGTGTACACTGCAGTTTAAACACACGTTGCTGGATTATACAGTTTGAGAAATACAAATACTGGAGCTGAGAGCTGTGAGCAAACAGCTTAAGAACTGAGCTTCGTCAGTGTGGCATAGCCAGTAGCACTCTTGTCTCTGAGGAACTTAAGTTATAAGTTCAAGTAGTACACACACACACACACACACATGAGACATGGGCTCATATCAAAACATAATTCTCTTCAATCTTTCACATTCTAAACAACTCAAATCCTGCATCAGTCTTCTCATTTTGCCTGAGCACATTTCTCCAACCTCTCCTAATAACTTACATCTCTCATCTCTGATACAATACTGTGAATCTGGGTTAATTTTTCTACAAAGTTACTGTATCTCTGACACAGTGAGAAGTCCAAAACTGCACACAATACTGTAGCTGTGGACTATTCAATATTTTGTACAATGAAAACTTCTTTGTTTTTCATTTCAAAAATACACGTCCAAGCTAACATTCCCCAATGAACATATGAAAATATCCAGCAGGAAGAAGGCCTTGCAGCCTTTCTAGTATGCTCGAGTTTGCAGACCTCTCAGTACATACCAAGTGATCCAACTGTTTTTGTCACCATTTTTGTGGCTGTCAAATGTCAAATGACTGCATACAGTTCCTGAGTGGCCTATAGCTAACCCTTTACTGTTATTTTAGATACAATATGTAGAAAAGGACAGCGCCATAAAACCAAGTCAATACTGTACCACACTGCAGGTTGTGGGTTATGGCATTCTGATGCGCATCTCAGGGGTGTTATGAGAGACAAGGTATTCCCAAGTGTCTTTAATTTCTGGGAAATGCATCAAAGTACTTTAATACAGCACCCTGGAGTGTGTTACTGCACTTATAAAGTGACTCACTGTTACTCAGAACATATCCAGCTGGCCAGACCAGTGGTGCAAAGGGCTGAGGCACCAAAGTGCCTTACCTCTTATCACGCCGGTGACCTAGGGTCGGAAGCGAGCTCGGGCCATCTGGGGTTGGCTGGGAAGGAGAGGACTGAGTGTCCGGGGGGGGGCCAAGAAAACAGAAAACCCCCTCTCGCTGGGAGGAAGACACCACTCCAGCCAGCCATGTCAGTCGCTGGATCCTGCTCTCCAGCCCTGATTGCCTCCTTCCTTCACCTTCACCTGTGCTGACCTCTGATGCGAGATATGTTCACCGCAGCGCAGAAGGCGGCCCCGCCCCAGGGGGTCATGACTGGGGGGCGCCACACAAGTGAATCATGATTGGGTCGGAGAAACAGGGATACCGCTATAGGGGATCGCAAGCAGGACAGGACAATGGCAGAGCTGGCCGATAGGGCCCCAGCAAGTGGTGACAAGAGTGAAATAAAGGGGGAAAAAAGAAAGAAAAAGGAGATACAGCACCTTACCATGCATTGATACTATTTCCATGCATGGTCATGTCAAGGCCGGCGTCAGTATCCAGGCGAAGCGCCTAATTGCCCAGGGCCCCGATAATTGGGTGGCAATTAGGCTCAAAAATATTTAAACTTTGTCATAGCTCAGCACTGCATGGCTTGTGATTTAAGCTGCTATGCTACTTGCTCTGGCTCTGCTCCAATCGCTGGTGAAGACATGACAATGTGACAATTTAAATCAGTGCCAAGCTGAGTGGAAAACTAGGAAACCCAGGATTCCCTCAAAAACCACAAAGGTTGCAAGCCCTGCTTGACCGGCAGTGCCCTGATCCATTTGTGAGCCACTAGGCAGCATTTCATTGGGCGGGTGTGGATGTGCAGGCCAATGTCTGGGAGTGTGGCGGAGAGGCAGGCCCCTGAGTGGCCCAGCCAGCTGGTTTTAGCTTAGCTATATAGAGTTGTTGTGAAGGCGGGAGTCGGGCAGAGTGGTGGCAGTACACTGGGGCCAAGGAAAATGATCGGTTGTGTGTTACGCCATGAAGTCCTGAAACGACACCCATGACAGAAATGGTGGATGAAGATCCTCATGTAACCTGCACCACACCAGGTAGGCAGAGGCTGAGGAGGGAGGGGAGGCTGCAGGATGGACTTTACGCTCAAGTTTAAGCGGTCAAGGTCCAAGTGTCAAGCAGCTCGGCCAGGGTTGGTGTGAAACTTTGTCTGAAACCTGCTATGTGGAGGGTTGGTGATAGTTGCCATTGAGTCCTAGTGGTATTAGGGGAAAGAGTGTTTCACATTTGGTACTAGCAAAGTGGAATTTTGCATAATGCTATGGGTGCTAAATTACCAGCCTCAGACTGCATGTCACTGTGAAAAATTGTGTGCAGTTCCACTTACTTATTCATCACCAAAGTTATAAACAGAAAAGTCTTGAAAAATAAAAGGTTATCTTGTTTGGAGGTCGCGGGCCAAGTGTTGAGCGGCTTAGGGTTGGTGTGGAAGTTACAACTGCTGTGAGGAGAGGAGAAGCCAGGTAGGAGGTGCCATGGTGCTCGGGTGCATCGATCTCTGGTGGGCTGCTGCATCACTGTCTGGCAACAAGCCATGGCTGTGTGTGAAAAATGCCATCCAGTCCTCTCGGGGGCTGCCTGCATCTCTAGTCTCTGCCAAGCTGACTGCTTTGAATGTATTATTTATTTATTTTTTTACACAGATGGATGAGTCTGAGGGGGGCCCACTGGAAGTCTATTGCCCGTGGCCCACTGAAACCTGACGCAGGCCCTGCGCCATGTGGCATGTCTCAACCAGTTTCCATGCATGGTTATGTGACATATTTCGACTAGTACAGTTACTGCATTTATCCTTACCATTTTATAATAATTCATTACTCGATTTACTCGGCAGGATTCAGACATAAGAAAAAATTACTTACCATAGTAATTATGTTTCTTCCAGAGGATCACTCAGTATACTTAAGTAATGCAGTCAGCCTTCAGTGTTGAACTGCCATGGAGAGAATGGAATGTATGTAAATGATTGAACTCTCATTGGCTCGTGTCAATTGCAAACTGCTGCCCCTAGTAACTGCTGCACTCTGAAGTGCTCAGATTCATTACGAATCCTAACAAAGTGAAGGCACCTTAACTAACTAAACTACGTAACCCTATTCCCCTATATGAGCCCCTTAAATATTGGTCCCTGTAAGAAGGGACAATTAAATACAACTGGTTTAAAAAAACTTCCAAACATTAATCCTTATAAAACAGTAGGACATACAGTGACCAGCAGGGATGCAAGATAAGGCATCCCTTTTTCCTGGTTCTGGTAGGGGAGGCAGGGAGGGCGCTTAAGCATACTGAGTGATCCCCTGGAAGAAACATAATTACTATGGTGAGTAATTTTTTCTTCAAACCCCAAGAATCACTCAGTATGCTTAACTAATGCAGACTACCAAGCAGTACCTTTGGAGGTAGGGCAGAGAACATATTTGGGAAAAAGGATCTGAAGAACTGCTGTGCCGAATCCGGCATCACTTCTAGACTGTTCATCTAAGCAGTAGTGCTTGGTGAATGTGCGGACAGTTTTCCATGCAGCTGCTCTGCAAATTTCCAGTAGGGGTATGTCCCTTGCTGCAGTCACTGTTGCAGCTGTGCCCCTGGTAGTGTGTACCCAGAGACCCAGTGGGGCTGCTTACCAACTTTGCTGTAACAGAACTGAATGCAGGCCACTATCCAGCGAGCAATGGTTCTTCTAGATGCTGGTTTACCTTTACCCACTTCCCCATAGGTGAGGAACAGCTGGGTAACCGCTGGCCTATAGGCCCAGGTTATATCAAGATAGTGGCTAAGTGCCCTCTTGACATCCAGGCTATGCAATCTCCGCTCTCCAGAGCTGGAGTTGGCAGTGAAAAAGACTGGCAATGTAACAGACTGATTCAGGTGGAAATCTGAGATGACTTTAGGTAGGAATTCCCTATTAGTCCTGAGTACCACCTTATCCCTGTCGAAAGAGATATAGTTCAGATCTGTGCACAGGGTCTGAAGCTCACTTACTCATCTAGCTGAAGTAATGGCTACTAGGAAAATAGCTTTCCAGGTAACATACTTCAACTCTGCAGTTGCCATGGGCTCAAATGGGGGTTCCATTAGCCTGGCAATGCAAATGTTCAGAATCCAGGCCAGCACTGGCTCCCTCAAGGGAGGGTGAAGGTGAAGGAGACCTTTCAAAAACTTCCTGAAGACAGGGTGAGATGCCAAGGACCTGTCTTTACTGGTCGAAATGTATGCAGAGACTGCAGCCAGGTGTACCTTCAAGGTAGAGGGCCTAAGGCCTAGTGAATTCAGGTGGGTCAGATAGTGCAAAAGGACATAGAAATTGTCGACAGATAAGGACCACCTGGCCCATCTAGTCTGCCTGTAAACAACCCAGCAGTAGCAGGGTGGATTCCTTTGTGGCTACACCATGCAGAAAACCTCTTCCACTTGGAAAAATAAGTTTCCCTGGTTGAGGGTTTGCAAGAACCCCTAAAGACATTCAGGACCTCTTCAGAGAAACTCTAAGTCTTCAAGAGCCAAGCTCTGAGGCAAAGGGACTTGAGGCTGGGATACAGTATCCTTTCCTGTGAGGATGTCAGCAGATTGTGCCTCTGAGGGAGGTGAATCAGCCGTGCCACTGACAGGGTCAACAGGCACACATACCAAGGCTGTCTCGCCCAATCTGGTGCTATCAGGATCACTGCGGCTGGATGTGTCCTGAGTTTTATCTGAACCCTGAGCAGGAGAGGAAAGGGAGGAAAGGCATAAAGAAATCTGCCTGACGAATCCAATGCTAGGACATCAAGTAGCACAGTTCCCTTGGCTGGAGGTCTGCAGCAGAACTGTGGCGGCTGGTGGCTGTCTGGGGAGGTAAAGAGATCTATCTCTGTTGTGCCCCACCTTCTGAACACTGATTGTAGCACCTGTGTATTTATGGACCATTCATGATGGTTCTGGCTGATCCTGCTGATGGAATCTGCCAGAATGTTGCCCTTGCCCGGCAGATGTATGGCAGACAGGGAAACTTCAAAGGAATAGGCCAGGTTCCAGACCTTCATGGCCTCTGTGCACAGCAAGGTTGACCTGGTGCCCCCCTGCTTGTTGATGTAATACATGGTGATTGTGTGGTCTGTTCTGACCTACACCACCATGCCCTCTAGCTGAGGAGCAAATGACTGAAGACCCAGGTATACTGCTCTGAGCTCTAACCGACTGATGTGCACAAGTGATTCCTGGGGGGACCATGTATTGCTGGCCGAGGGGTCGAGCATGTGTGCCCCCCACCCCAACAGGAAGGCATCTGTCGTGAGCATTAGTGAGGGTTTTTTCTTTTGGAAAGTAGTTCCCTCTCAGACTGTCCCTGTCCATCCACCACTGTAGGGCCTGTATAAGAGGTTTTTCTTTCTGGTGCTCCAGCTCGGAACTCTCTCAGGCCACTGCACTCGCCAACTTGCTCTACCACCCGCTGTGTTCCCCTACCATCTTCAAGTTTGTCACAGTTCCCTGGGTCGGAGGATGGCAACCCGGGGATACTGCAGGGGGCAGTGGCGGGGAACCAGCGTTGGGCGTGTGGCGGTGGCACTGGCAGGGCTGTTGTCTATCCAAGCTGGAGGGGTATTTCTCTCCTTCTCCTCCTGTAGGTGCCCAGAGGCCCCCCCCGTGCGTGTGCACATCTGACACCGGCGCACAGCAACCCTGCCTGCATCAACCACGCTTCCTTACATGCAGCTCTGGCACTCTGTGGCACCCCCAGTCTCCACCAGGGGCTGCTAGAGCGCTGAGCGATCCCATACCCTCCCACCCGCAGGTGCTCAATCTGTCTCCCTCCTTGCCGACCCCTCCGACACCCAAGCTCACTCCCGAAGTCAGGTCATCGGCGTGGTGTGAGGTGTGGCGTCCAGCACCTCAACCCTTAGAGCCACCGGGCCAGCTTGTATAAGAGTTTTTGAAACAGGCACCAGCTTGGCCAGAGGATCCCTCCTCTGAGACCAGTGAGACATTAAGTGGAACTGTATGTCTCTCATCTGGAATCTTAAGCCTGGTACCATAGCCGTGCTGCTGCCATGTTTTGTTTTGCTTTCCAATTGTTTAACTCATTTCACACCACAAGAGTTCTTTGAGACTTCCACTGCTTGTGCCCTGTATACTCTTAGCACTGCATCCTGTGCCTTTCTAAGCAAAATCAAGCCATAAGCAACATGCCACAAACAAATGTGAATACCTCTTGAACCGTAAGTGCTACACACAAAGTACAAGTGGCAAAGTTGTTCAGCACAACATTACCTTTTTAACAGCGCTATGCAATCAATTGTAATTAATTTGGTTTTTATTTTATACTAGCTGAAATACCAAACAACTGTGTGTTTTCAGATTTTTTCAAAGTGCTTAGGTGAGGCTTGAGAGACAAATGTCAGCCATGCACACCATACCTTAAACAAATGGGAATACCTCCTAAAGTATACGTGGTAGACACAAAGTATCAGCGGCAAAATTGTTCAGTACAACATTACCTTTCTAACGTTGCTATGCAATCAATTGAAATCCATTTAGTTTTTATTTTATACTAGCTGAAATACCAAACAACAGCGTTTTTCTTTTCAGATTTATTCAAGCTGCTTAGGTGAGGCTTAAGAGATAGATGGCAGCCATGCACACCATACCTTAAACAAATGTAAATAACTCTTAAAATCATACATGACAGACACCAAGTATCAGCAGCAAAATTGTTCAGCACAAAATTACCTTTTTAATGGTGCTATGCAATCAATTCTAAGCAATTTGTTTTTTTTAATATTTAGGTAAAAACTACTGACTTCCTCAGACGTTTCCAGGCCTGAGTGTAAGTCAGTGGAGTACGTCTACATGCGTTAGTGGCTATGCTTTCAGACGCCACCTACAGGAGTATCTAGGCCTGAATGAGTTAACCAGGAGAGAGACACTAAGCTGAAAGCTTGTTTACAGGTGCGACCTGGGAGCACAGCAAAGTCAAGTGACTTGCTCAGGGTCACACAGTATGCATGTGGAGGGCTATGGGGGATTCAAACCCATGTCTCCAAATTTGCAGCTCAGAGCCTTAAACTACTGCACCATATTGCCTCCCTGGCCTAGCAGTTGCAGGAAGTGTCTTGCAGGCCTGGGTCTGTTCAGTTTGAAAGACCCTGACAGCTCCAGTATATTGTTTAGCCTGTCCTGGGGCAGGAATGCCCTTCCTTGCAGGGTGTCCAGTTCTGCTCCAATGAAGTCCAGTACCGGAACAGGTTCTACTTGGAACTTCAGGGCATTTACCAAAAAATCCCAGAGATTCCAGAGTGCTCTGAACTAGAGCAAGGGAGTTTCTGGTGTGCTGACGGGACTGTCCTACGACTAGCCAATTGTCCAGGTAAGGAAACACTGTGACCCTTTGCCGTCTCAAGTTAGCCACCACTAAAGCTAGGCACTTTGTGAATGCCCTTGGGGCTGAGGTTAGGCCAAAGAGCATGGTTGCAAACTGATAATGACCTGAGGGAAGTCTGAACCGCAGGTATTTTCTATTGCTGAGTCAGACTAGGATGTGGAAATAGAAATTTTTTGAGATCCAAGGATGCCAGCCAGACCCCCTGTTGGAGAGTGGGGATTATCATAGCCAGGGTGACCATTCTGAACTTTGGCTTTGTCACATGTTAGTTCAGGAGTCTGAGATCTAGTATGGGTCCCAAGTCCCCATTCTTCTTTTGTGTTAGGAAATACCTGGAATAGAACGCCTTGCCCATCTGTGACAGGTCCATTGCTCTGATGAACAAAAGGTTGTCAACTTCTGCTTCCAGAAGCACCCTTTCTGATGGGGTACTGGAGAAAAACTTCTGCTTCTTAGATTGGGGAGTGTTTTGAAGCTTAGAGACAGGCCCTGGCTCACTATCTCCAAGACCCATTTGTCTGTGGTGATGGACTGCCAAGCCTGGAGGAACTGAGCCAGCCTGCCACCTACTGGTATGGAGGGAAGCAACCAGTAATAACAAGTCGGGGATTCTGTTTCGGTGGAGCCTTGTTCTGAGGGGCTGGGTCCATAAGTCTCACTGCCCTTCTACCCCTACCCCTGAAGTACCTCTGGTCTGCTGGTAGTCTGGCAGGGCTTGGGCCTGGAAGAAAGGCTGGTGTAGGATCCCTACCCCTGCCTCCTCTAGTCTGGGAACTACAGGAAGTGGCCGCATTACCTCTGTAGGTGGCCTTGTACTCCTCTGCCCTATTCATGTGCCGTAGGCCCCTGTTTTATCTCCCAAAAGAGAATTATTCTCACGGGGAAATCCATTGCTTTTTGCCTGGGTATCCTTACAGAGGTTTGTAGCTCTAAGCCATTCAAACCTCTTCATTGAGACCGAAAGGGCCATGAGCCTGGCAGCAGTGTCACTGGGATCTACTGCCATATGGAACTGATATTTTCTGGCACCTAAAGCTGACCTGGTGGTTTCAGCTAGATCAGCGAATGTACATCACCGTAAATAAGAACAGCAAAGTACATTCACAGCAACAAAACCACACTAAAGGCCCCCCGCACCACCCCCTTACTAAAATAAATTTCGGGGGTGGGGGTGCATGTCGGGTTGGGGGGAGAACCAGGACAAAAGAGAAAAAAAAATGGGAACAGAAAAGCAAAAAATATTGTACTCCACCCCAACTCCAAACTCACCCCACCAGAGCCAGCCACCCTAACCACCGCACCACCAGGCCAGCTTGGCGGCTTCCCTTCCCCCCACATAACTTACAGATATCTTATGGTATCCTGTTACTGTTCCCCTCATCCTGCATTTTCCTGTCGCTATCCTTTCAGGGTAGCCCACAACACAGGCACTGAGACTGAGTTGCTAATATTTGAGTCGCTCAATCTCAGTCGGCTTTTTTTTTTTGTTTTACTACTTTCTATTTTTTCCCCACTCCTACTGCCCCAGTCTGACCTATCTCTCAGATCCCTCATACCACACACGCCCCATCTGCCGAGAAGTCTGCTTCTAGAGTACACACACTCTTGTATACCTCGAACCCCCGGATAACCCCCCGGGAGCGGTGAGGGAAGGATCCCCTTTACCGTCCTCAACTTCAGGGAGTGTGGTACACCAGAATCTGCCCTCAGAACTTGTGGGAGCAAGATGGCATGGAGAGATCATCACCAGGACTGGCCAAAGCCATTTTTTCCTCTGCTCTTGTGCTCCCATCCGACGTCGGCATGTAAGGGGCCAATGAGACAAAGGCATGCAGAGATGTGCCTCCGCTCAGGTCCCTGTCGACGTCGGCACCCCCCTCCCTGCATCCGATGCTTTTCCCAGCTGCACTGCCAGATGCCAGTGGCCACCGGAAGGTGGCAATATCGCAGCGGGACCAGCTCCTTCCCCTCCCCGGGAGAAGGAGTGCAGCCGTCGGGCACGCGATCCTTCTCCACTCCTGCCGACCCCCAGCATCCCATGCTCGTTCCCGAACACAGGTCGCCGGCATGGTGTGAGGTAAGGCGCTAGTGCCTCAACCCTCAGCGCCACCAGGCTGGCCTCAGTCGCCCTTTTGATGGGATACCTCCACTGCTGTTTCCCTATGAATCTTGTCTGACATATCTAGCACTGTTGTCCACACGGCTTTTTGATAGTGAGTTGCATAAGCCATTTAATTAGCTTGCTTGCCAAGGAGTGAAGCTGCCATGTATCCTTTCTTGCCCATGGCATCTATTTTCCTAGAGTCCCTGTCAGGGGAGTGGGAAGCGAAAGGCACCCTAGCCCTATCACACAAACAGCAGCCAGTGCCACTCCCTCATGATCTGTGTGAGTAAATAAAAAGTCAGCATTAGAGCTGTCCAGCCGGTACTTTTTATCTACTTTCCTGTCCACACCTGGAACTGATGTAGGGGTTTGGAGAATTTTCAGTACTGCCTTTTTAAGGGATTTATGGATGGGCAGTAGCAGTCTTTTTGTGGGTGTAAGGCCCATCATATTCAGGGAATCAGCTTCCTCTTCATCCTCAACTTAACTCCTGGAGAGAGAGGTTGAGGGTATCTACCATTTGCCTCACAAAAGAATTATGAGATGAATAGTCTTCTGGACCCCTGGGGGGTGGGGACCAAAGTCCTGCTCCAAGGAGATTTCTGGCTCAATGGGGTCCCCCTCCTCCTCTTCTTCCTCCTCTGGTTCCTCATACAGATTGGCCGGTTTCTGTGAAATGGGAACCACAGCAGGAACTGGGGGAGCCGGCAGAACCAAGGGAAAAGCCAAAAGAACTGACAGCCTGGAGGTCCTGCAATACCTGCAGGGCCATGGCAATTTCCTCCGCAGAGAGCACTGTCAGTGTACCCACTCAGAGCTCCTTTGCTTTTTCAGCAGCAGGTGCAGTGGTATGTTTTTCTTTATGTTTTCTTTTTGCAGGAACCAGTTCGGAGGTCAGTTCCACTGGTCTTTTTGCCTTAGAAGAGTCAGTTTTCTCAATGGATTTTTCCACCGGTTCCTTACTCTTATCTTTTTCTGAGGAGGAAGCCTCATCCGTAGGCTTTGTAGGAGAGGCAGGGGTAGCCATCCTTAGCCCTTTTCTTTAGAGTTTTAGGGCAGAAAGTTTTGCAAATATCACAGTTTACAAATATATGACTGGTACCCAGACAGGAAATACACAAATTGTGCCGATCCGCTTTGGCTACTATTTGTCCACAACTAGTGCAGTTTTTAAAACCAGTTAGTCCTGCATTTCTTTTTCTTAGGTGTTTCTGACATTAGTGTCAGGAACAATAGAAATAACCAATGAAAAACAGTCATACGAACACACAAAGAAACCAGCAGAGAAAGGCCATTTGGTTCATCAAGTCTGCTCGTGTTGCAGGATCCACAGCTTGAGCTATTGTCCCTGCCCCCTCTCCCCACTCCTCCCATCCTCCCTACCCATGACCCTAACCCTCCCCCTATACCTGCCCCAGCCTCTCTTAAAGCTGCCTACTGTCTTCAATGAGATTACATCTTCCGACAGTGCATTCCAAGTGTCCACCACCCTCTCTGTGAAGAAGTGCTTCCTGACCTCCCTCCTAAACCTCCCACCCACCCACCAGCTTTAGACTATGCCCCCTCATGTTATGGTTGCCACTCAGCTTAAAGAGACTACCAACCTTATTTATCCCTTTCAAGTACTTCAAGGTCCCAATCATGTTCTCTCTCTCTCTCTGTCTCTCTGTCTCTCTCTCTCCTGTCTTCCAGTAGTACATGTTCAGTGCCCTCAACCTCTCCTTGTATACCTTACCCTGCTTACCCACTACCATCTTTGTAGCCCTCCTCTAGATCTTTTCCAGCAGGTTAATATCATTTTTGAGGTGTGGGCACCAGTACTGAACTCCATACTCTAGATGCAGCCTTACCAGTGACCTGTACAAAGGCAGTATAACCTCCTCTCTCCTACTACTGATCCCCCTAGCTATGCATCCCAGCATCTTGTTTGCCTTTGCTGGTGCTTTCTTGCACTGCGTGGAGTGCTTCAGGTCACTAGTGATCATCACTCCCAGGTTCTTCTCCTCCTCCTCTGATGCAGATACTCGGACTCCACCCAGGTAGTACTCTGTCCTGGGATTCTTGGCTCCAATATGCATAACTTTGCATTTCTTGGCATTGAAGCCAAACTGCCAGATCCTGGACCACCTTCCCAGCTTTTCCAGATCTTCCTGTATGCCCTGTATCCCTTCAGCTGTGTCCACTCTCCCACAGAGCTTGGTGTCATCCCCAAATAGGCACATTTTGCCCTTAATGCCATCCCCAATGTCACTGATGAAGACACTGAACAACACCAGCCCCAGTACCAAGCCCTGTGGGACCCCACTGGTTACCTCTCTGGTGCCAGATAACTCTCCCCCCACAACCACCCTCTGGGTTCTGTCCCTCAGCCAGTTTTCCACCCATCTGGCCATCTTTTCCCCCACTCCAATATCCACCAACTTCCAGATCAACCTTTTGTGGGGCACAGAGTCAAAGGCCTTGCTGAAATCAAGATAGAGGATGTCTACCGCTTGGTCCCTGCCTACTACCTTAGTGACACAGTCAAAGAAGTCAATCAGATATGTTTGATACAATCTGCGCCCCCCCCATGAACCCATGCTGCCTTTCATCCCAGAGACCATGCTCCTCTAGATATTCTACCAACCTTTCCTTTAGTAAGGTCTCCACGCGCTTGCACACAATGGAGGTCAGACTGACTGGTCTGTAATTCCCTGGGTCATCCTTGGGACCGCTTTTGTAGAGGGGCACTACATGTGCTGTTCTCCAGTCCTGCGGTACCACGCTGACTCTATAGTCAGTTCCCCAACAGCAAACAAGAGTTTTAAAAATGCAGAAAAAATTATCAGTTCCCCATAGAAGATTATTTGTTTATTTAGTTTTGTTGACCAGGTAAGTGCACTAGACAAATTCTGCCTATTTTCAGGCACGATAGGAGGGGGATATAGATGAATACCAACTGGCCTTGAACCAGATTAAGCTGTTGGTGATATTTTTAGTGAATGGGGGGAAATTTGGCCAGGGCATTGGGGGAAAATCCCCTACTCTTTTCAAGAAGTGCCATGGGATCTTTAGCATCCACCTGAACTACCACCAGAACAGGCAGATGGGACCTCGGTTTAACGTCTCATCCGAAAGATGACACCTCAGGAGTGCAGCACCCCCCTCATGCTGTACTGCAGTGTCAGTATTGGGATATTAACCCAAATGCCTAGTGTGGGCCTAGAACCCACAGCCTTCTGATCCAACTGATGTGCTCAGTTCCTGACAGGAAAAGGAACCAGGCAAATGCTAAACAAAGTTAAAATAAAAACAGTGCTATGGTCCCAGATGGAACAGAGTGCTATATAGTAAAAAAATAATCAAATTAGTGGAAAATTACCACAAGGACAGCAGTTCCCCGCTGAACCATGAAGTACCACTAAAAAAGCCCAAAAACTCACTAAAACTATACTAAATACCTTAAATAGGGCAGCAATTATAAAGTAATAAAAGAACAAACTACTTCATAAATAAATAACTTTCTAGAGAAGTTGAGGAGAGCTCTCTGAGGTGTCCAAAATGGTGGCAGGCAGAGAAATTAATCTGATCACTTCAGAGTGCTGCAGTTACCAGGGGCAGCAGTTTGAAACTGGCACAAGACAATGAGAGTTCCATCATTTACATACACTTCATTCTCTCCGTGGCAGTTCAACATTAAAGGCTGATTACATTAGTTAAACATACTAAGTGATTCCTGGGGTTTGAAGCAGGCATATGCCCCTCTGGAATGTCTCCCACACCTCGGTGGGTAGATTAGTCCTTGCCAGAAGTCCAGTTGAGGAATTCGTCCAGCCTTGATTTAAAACATGTTGAGGTTAGCAGCTTCGACTACATGTCATGGCAGCTTGTTCCTGGCCTTTGCAACCCTAATGGTGAAGTAACTGTCGCTCTTACAAGTACTGACAGAAGGGACCAACAGTTGTTTATTATGGCTTATTAAAGTGGGTATGCAATTATTGAAATGGAAACCACACTGAGATTTTAGATTGGGATACTACAAAATCGTATACATTTATAATAGCTCACTCCTTTTTCTCCTATTCCCCAGACTAACCAGCCCCATGGTGTGAAGTCTTTCAAGATAACTGAGATATTTTAGATTTGGAATAAGTTTTGTAGTTCTGCACTGAAACTTTTTTTTTTCCCATTTATTTTTGCTCCTCCCCCTGCACCCTGGCCGGCCCCTCCTTCGAGCCGCCTAGGACCTACTCACCCCAGGCAACCCCCGTCGCCAACTGCCACCCCATTCTTAGCAGTCCCCCAGGGTAACCTGACATAACCCTTTGTCGGGTGGGTCCTCTCCTTCCGGAAAGAATGTGTCTTACCAGCATCCTTCTTGGCCCTGGGTGCTGCTGGGGTCGGTCCTGGCTGTCCAGGGGTCATTGAACCCTTTCAACAAGCTCAATATTCTTTTTTAGGTAAAGGATTCCAAAAAGGGAAACAGGAGTCTAAATGTGGATGGATTTGGGTCCAGTACAGGGGAATGATGCAATGCTAATTTCTACTAACAAAAATGCGTTTAACACAGTTTAAGATACCATTAGCAGTCTGGGTGACCTTAATACAGTGTCTGATGTTTGTGACAGGGAGCTCCTGCCATTCTTGAGGACTGACCTCTTCTTAAATCTGTTGCAACAGTTCTTCTGTTCCTTAGCCAAATTTGTCATTTACAATTTCTAGTCCATAAGGTTGGCCACTTATGGGCCCCCCTCCCCTTTCTTGACTATGCTATAGTGTTCTCTTTAATTTTCCTTTTCCCTCTCAGGTCCTCATACAGGGAGGTTATTGTGGTGACCTCCAAGTTTATGTAAAACAACAGGCTGTGTTTATCATTGTTGGATTTAGTATGTAATAGCATGATGTCATAAAATACCTTGATGCATATACCTCATGTTTATGAAACCTGTAAATGTTGAAAATACCATAGCACTAGGTGTTTTTGATAAAGGTAAAAAGTACTAGGTGGCTGTATTATAGAAATTAAGTTAGTTGTGCTATTTAAAATACATGTAAATTGCTGTAAACTGAACAAGTCTGAAATGTCATGGTGATTTTCATATATCTCATGATGTTTTGCATTATGGAAGTATGTGTGATGTTGTGTTTCTTTGAAACTTGGCTTATTGTCAATGCCCTTTGGGGTAACCCTTGTTTCAGTGCTTCTGCACTGAGGCGCTTTGTCTTTAGCTTGTTTTTTTTAATTTGAGCCCCGACCTCCCAAGCAAACAAGGCCCGCATAGGGGAGGCTGAATCTCAACTGATAAGTTTGACCAGAGATCATTGAGTCAGTAGGTGCTGGCTAAGTGCAGAGAAAGGACATACAGAGTCTGTTGCTGCAAACCGATGTACTGAAGAAGGGATATGACATTGCTGAAGGTTGTCCTCTGTATTTTGAATAAACATCACACAGAGATTGTGTGATGAACTTGAAGTTTGGTGTCTAGTCCATCTGTTATCCCACTGCCCCTCCACAATGCCAAAAGTCTGTTGTTAACTATTACTCCTAGAATCTCATTCTTTTTAAACTGACTTATGAATCTTATTATTAATAGCATATGTAAGTGATGGATTCTTTTTTACCAAAATGGAGAATTACACACTTCTCATGGTTCAGTTTCATCTTATTTGTGTTAGTCCATGTTTCAATGTTTTTTAAGTCGTGGCATTGTCAAGTACTTCTGAAAAGTGTCCACACCTCCCCCCCCCCCCCAGTTTTGTGTCATCTGCAAACTTGGAAAGGGAGTTGGAGATGTTATTTATATCTGAGAGAAACAGGTTGAATAGGGTCGGTCCATCCCTGCAGTATCCCACTACTAACAATGTCACAGTTTGAGATATATCCTTTCACCCGTGCACGTTTTGATCTGTTTTCCAACCGTTTTTTAAATCACCTAACTAGGTGGAGGTTAAAGCCCATCCATATTAATTTAGATACAAGTTTGCTGTGCAGGACTGTATCAAACACTTTGGCAAAATACAGCATGATAATGTCCACCGGGATGTTACTGTCTAGACTAGTGCTAACATTGTTGCAAAAAGTGATTAAACTGGTTGTGCATGAGCGTCCTATGCTAAAATTATGTTGGTATTGGTCACTCAACCCCTCAGACTTTGTCTCTGACTCCGTTCTGTCTTTTATGAGTCTTTCCATGGTTTTACAACAAAGTGAAGTTAGGCTGATAGGCCTGTAGTTGTTGACAGCCCCTTTATTGCCCATTTTAGGGCTGTGGACGGAGCCTACAGCTGTTTTGCAAGAGCTTTTTAGCTCTGAAAATGGCCAATCTCATAACCTCTTCCATTGGACTTTTGGAAGTATGCTTCGGAAGGCCCAACGGAGCTGAAAGCCCTCCGCCACGATCGGCGGGTGGTGTCATGTTCTGAATGGCAAAATGTAATTTACTATTTGCTGTGCCCCCTCCCCAAGTCATGTACCACACCTCATAGCACACTGGGAGCCCATCCCAGTGTGCAGATTTTGTTTTCCTTCTGAAAATTAGAAATCGGTCCCTCGTCGCAACTGTTTCCCCCAGTGCCCCCTGTCTAACTCATGCCCGACATAGGGTGCCCAATCCCCATGTCGGCATTCCATGTGGCACACTGGGAGCCCACCCCAGTGTACCAAAATGTTTTTTTCAGTTTCTTTTTGCTTAAAATTAGAAAACGGTCCCTCGTTGTCCGTTCCCCCGGTGGACCCCTGCCCGACTCATGCCCGACATAGGGTGCCCAATCCCCATGTCAGCATTCCATGTGGCACACTGGGAGCCCACCCCAGTGTACTGAAATGTTTTTTTGGTTTCTTTTTGCTGAAAATTAGAAAATGGTCCCTCGTTGTCCAGTTGTTTTCCCTGTGAAATTAAAAACGGTCCCTCATTGTCGCTGCAGTCCCCTCCTCCTCCCCACCCTCCCACTGAGCACCCACACCCCCTTACTCCCCACACTTACCTCCAGAGGTCGGTGTTGTCATCTTCTCTTGATTGGGACATGTCTGCACTCTTCAAAGCCCAACCTCGAACTGAAGAATTAAAGGTAAGCGTGCTCTACAGTTATTCAATGGGATTTTCAACTTATGCTCGTATCTCAGCCATTTTTTGGAATTTTGGCCCCAAATTTTCAACATGGGGTTCTTGGGACCCCACCTCATGAAAACTGTCACTGTAATTTTGTTACTCAGTCCCAAAAGGTGATTTCGTGGTCACTACGCGGAATCACCTTTCGGGACCGAATCATGAAATGACAGTGCCACTGTTCATGAGGTGGGGTCCCAAAAAGCCCATGTTGCAAATTTGGTGAAAAAACTCCAAAAACTGACTGCATCATCAGCGTGCATTGTGCAGTTTCTACGCACGCTAGTAACGTCACTAATTTTTAATATTTTCACTCCACATTTGTAACATTACCATTTTTGCATACCTCCTTCACAACAGTATAGCTGTCATTTTCCACAACCTGCCCGAAACGTGTTTTTGCACCTGTGGCGCAGAATAGTGAGTTTGCTCTCCACAATCATCTTTCAGGACAACTGAAAACAATGACACTGGCACTGTTCATGAGGAGGGGGTCCAAAAAAGGCCATGTTGAATATTTGGTCAAATAATTCAAAACAATGACTGCGTTACGAGAGTGCATTGCACACTTTCTATGCACACTCCTAACGTCGCTAATTTTTAATATTTTCACTTTACATTTTTAACATTGCCATTTTTGTACACCTCCTTCACAATAGTACAGCTGTCATTTTCCACAACCTGCCTGAAACATGTTTTCACCCCTGTGGTGCAGAATAGCACGTTTGGGCTGCGCAATCACCTTTCGGGACAACTGAGCAAAATGACACTGGCACTGTTCATGAGGAGGGGTCCAAAAAAGGCCATGTTGAAAATCTGGTTCAACGTCTCCAACATAAGGCCAAGTTACACCTGGGCGTTGAATAATTTCTACGCACATGTGTAACTTTCGTCACTTGGTAGTGTTTCAGAGCCCTATTAGCGCTGGCCAGACTTTGTTATGTACAGGAATGATAATAGCCATTCTCCTGTCAGATGACACCTCACCTGCTGCCAGGGACCTATTGAATAGGATTGGCGGACTTCTGGTTCCGCCACGGAGCAGACAAGAGCTTAGGAACGCACCTCCGCTCACCAGGGACAAAATTACCCTATTCCTTAAACTTTTAAAAGCAAAGAATGGCTAAAGAAGGTTGTAGAAGAGAGCGGGGACCATCTCTGTCAAGTAATTTAAGTAAATCACAGAGGAAAGACTTTGCCGGAGAAGAAATACAATCGCTCAGTTCTATACGCAGCAGAAGCCGCTCACGTAGCAGCAGGAGAGGCTCCAGCTACGACACGAAGGCCGAGATAGATCTTTTATCTCGTACAAGGTATGAAAATATATTGCGGGAAATTCCTGATTCTCGTGCTGAATCAAGGAGAGAGTTTCAATCCCTGGCTGTGCAAATCTCTAGCATTGACACCAAAGTTAACGCAGCAGAAGACAAAATAAAAGTCCTAGAAGAGAATAATACGCACCTTACTAATGCTGTGGAAGCGCTGTTCCAACAGGCTCAGGTCCTGCAAAGCAAGTGCACTGATCTGGAGGGACGCTCAAGGCGCAGCAATCTCAAGCGATATGGCCTCGCTGAAGGGGCTGAGGAACCTCCTATGACAGCATTTCTAGAAAACCTACTGAAAGATGTATTAGAGTTACCACCCAATTATGCCTTGTCCATCGAAAGAGCTCACCGCTCACTAGGCCAGAAACCATCTGGGGGGGGCAGCCCGCCCTCGATCAATAATCTTTAAGTTGAGCAGCTATAAAACCAAAGAGGACATTCTTCGGAGGGCCTGCAGTAAGAAGGAGTTGACGTACCTTTCATCCAGAATAACCCTTGACCATGACTATGCCCCAGAAGTGCAGCAAGCAAGACAGCTATATGTGCCAGTACTGAAAGCGCTGAGAGCTAAGGGCATAAGATTCCAAACCCTGTTCCCCGAGAAGCTCCATGTATTTTGGGAAGAGGGCCCTCAACTGTACCTTTCTCCCGTGAAGGCGCTGGATGAGCTCCAGAAGAAAGGAATTCCTATTCCCCCTACGGATGCAGAACGTGTGCATAAACAAAGATTTCCGGTGGGGCTACTGCCACAGACCGCAAATGGATTTGGGAGACTGGCAACTCTGAAAAAAGTAAGAGAGGCCTTGGGACTGATGCAGCGAGCGGCGCATTCCAGATCGATGAGTGACTCCTCTCCGGATTGCACCTGAGGAGGACAGAGGAAGGAACTTGTACAAGTCTGTTTTGAGATGGGGAGCACATACCCGTGGTGATGATTTACAGGCCTGACAAAGCACCACTCGAGGCAGAGAGGCCCATTAGACTCAATGACTGGGAATTCAGATCAAACTTTTTTTTTTTTCTTCTTTTTTACAGTTCCTAACAGTTGTTAATCATATCTCTAATGGTCTGTACTGAGTTGCCTGGTCGCGGACCATCACTGGTGAAGGCTAAAATTAATCTTATTGACCTTCCTATATGTAAGTTGGAAAAGGAAGAGTATTCCAAATGTTTAAATAATCAAGTGTTTAAATTTAAACTGTCCTTGGGGGAGCAACGAGGCATATTTCTGTTTATACATGACCTTGTTGTACGTTCCTCTAAATGTTCAAGGGACTGAGGTGAATCTGTGGCTAGCTTATTTCTGGGAAATCACTCCTTTGGAGTTATTTGTTGAAGAGGCTCTGTTAATTCAGGGCATACCTCCTCTTCAACCCCTACCTCGTAGCCTGTTTTTTTTGGCTCTTTTGAGGTTAGGGCAAGGGATCCTAGGTTCTGGATCTCCTACCTTGGAAGCAACGTGTTTTATAATAATAATAAGTTGTTGCAGCAATTAATGTAATATAGAGCTTTAGTTAACAAACAGGTATAGATTTGTTGTGTTTGACTACGTCACTACTTTTTGCCTTTTCTAGCTAATCTTTTTTCTTCCCTTTCCCTTCCCCTGAGCCCTCTCTCTATTTGCCCCCAGTAGTTAGACCCTGTCTCCCTTTTTATTAGGCTCCTGTAGGATTTGGAACCAGGCAGAACGAGGGTGAAGGTAAGGGACATTGGTAGAGGGAGGTAATAATACCTGGGTTGAGACAGAGGAAGAGTTCCTGCCAAATTAGGAATGGCAGCTAAACCTACCACCTTTTGTTCCTTCAATGTAAACGGGCTGACTAATCCACTAAAATGTAGCAAAATACTCGCCTTCCTCAAGAGGACTGAGGCGGACTTTCTGTTCCTGCAGAAAACGCATCTTTCATTGACGGAGCATCAGAAGTTGGGGAAATTTGGTTTCTGCGCTTCAGCGTGCGTAACATATGGAAAGGGAAGCCGGTACTTGTCCCAGAGAAGACGCCCTTTGAGCAAATAGCACAGCTGACAGATGGAGAAGGGCGCTTTGCCTTCCTGAAGGGGCGTCTCTTTGGGCAGCTACTAACTCTGGCATCGATTTATGTCCCTCCCGGTTCCGACTTTCAGACACACCGTCAAATTTTTTTAAGATTGCAGGAGTGGGCAGAGGGGGAGGTAATTATTGGAAGTGACCTAAACTTGGTCTTGAACCCGAGGCTGGACTCTTCCTCAGCGGTTCCCCGCCGCAATCAGGTTTGTATAAAAAAGGTTGGGGGGCTGCTTGCGGAGCTGGGACTAGGGGATGGATGGAGCCTCACCCATGGAAAGCAAAGAAACTATACTTTTTTCTCAGCTCCACATCAGTCCCACTCACGAATGGACTACATTTTACTCCCAGTAGAGCTAGTTGGTCAAATAAAAGATAGCTGGATAGGGGATAGATCACTGTCAGACCACGCGCCTGTCTTTTGCCAACTCCACCTAGGGGACTTTGTCAAGCGTACATTTTGGAGACTAAATACGTCTCTGCTTCAAGACCCAGAGGTGGAGGAGAAAAAGGCGGTTAGTGATACAATAATCCAGGCAGTGGCTGACAATGACTCCCCAGAGATACCGGTATCTTTACTTTGGGATACTTGTAAGGCTATAGTACGGGGTAAATTCATTGCCATATCGGCTTTTAAGAAAAAGCAACGAGAAGCCCAAAAAACAAAGTTGAGGGGGGAGACAGATAATTGTGAATCTCAGCTAAAGATTAAGTATAACGCAGAGACCTTCAAGAAGCTTAGCAAACTCAAGGCTGACCTTAACAAGTTATTGGAATACCAGGTGGAGCAGAAGGTCTTGTATCTTAAACAAAAGTACTATGAGGGAGGCCCAAGAGCCACTCGCCTATTGGCGGCCCGCTTCCGATCCCAGAGAGTGAGAGCACGGATTTCAACCTTGATACACCCTAGCTCCAAGCAGAAATTACATCAGACCCCGTAATAGTAGAAGCCTTTAGAGAATTCTATACTTCATTATATGCCGCCTCCCTTCCCACACCCCAGCAAGAGAACAATATATCTGAATACTTAGAGCCCTCTCTGCTCTCATTGACCCCTCCAAGCTAAACTGGACCTGTTAACCCCTTTTACTGAAATAGAGATGCAAAGAGAAGTCTCGAGACTGAAGGCCTCTAAATGCCCGGGCACAGATGGACTCTCGGGGGAATTTTATAAACATTTTAAAAGTCAGATTATACCACTCCTACTTAGGGTCTATAATGGGGCCTTACAAACCAAAGAAATACCACCAACCTCATGGGAGCAGGCCATCATATCAGTTATACCTAAACAAGGGAAAAACCCAACACTTTGTCCTTTGTACCAACCCATCTCCATATTAAATACAGATTATAAAATTTTTATGTCAGTTTTGGCCCAACGTATGCAGAAAGTAATACCTAAACTGATTAACCTTGACCAGACGGGTTTCATCCCTAATCACCAGGCACAGGATAATCTCCGAAGAACTACCCACCTATGTGATCACCTGGGTTCCACTCGGATACCCTCCATTTTTCTTAGTCTCGATGCCGAAAAAGCGTTTGATAAAGTCCTTTGGCCTTTTCTTCGTGCAGTACTCGGCAAATTTGGTCTCCCCGCTCAGTTTATTGATGTCATTTTCAAAATATACCATACACCAAAAGGATACATTAGGGCAAATGGCCATGTCTCCCCTTCCTTTCCATTATGCAGAGGTACACGTCAGGGCTGTCCGTTGTCACCTATTCTTTTTGGTCTATATCTTGAACCTTTAGCCCAAAGTATCAGAGAGAACTTAAATATAAAGGGAGTAAACATAAATGGGGACGAACATAAGCTTGCACTGTACGCAGATGACATCTTGCTATACATCACAGAACCTGAGTCATCTATCCCATATTTATTTCAACATATAAAGGAATTCTCGGAACTTTCTGGCTATGCCTTGAATACCCATAAAACTGAGGCTATTGCTTTTAATTATTCCCCTTCTCAATTCTTAAGAGACAAATACCCACTAAAATGGGACCTCCCATCTATGAAATATTTGGGAATAGTGTTATCACCCAGCGACTCTCAATTATACGACCTAAATTTTCCCCCTTTAATAAAACAAATACAAACAGATATTGAAAGGTGGTCCGTGCTCCCTCTCCCTTTGTATAGTCGAATTCAATCTATTAAGATGAACCTGTTGCCAAGGTTTTTATTCTTGTTTCAATGTGTGCCCTGCATAATCTCAAAAGAGAGACTGATGACCTGGCAAAGGATGCTTTTGAAATTTATATGGGCAGGAAAATGCCCCAGGATTAGAAAACAAACTCTCTTCCTCTCGAAGGAGGAGGGAGGGTTTGGTGTACCTTGTTTGGAGGGGTATTGGGTGGCAACCCAGCTGAGGGTCTCTTTATTATTACAACATCCTACTTACCAGGCTATTTGGAAGTCCATGGATCTAGCCGTCCCCTGTTCTCCCTCCCTCTCTCCGGTCACAAATGTTTGCACCAGCTGCATCAGTAAGTAGCTCTTCTCCACTGTATTCAGGCACCACTGCAGCTCTGGAGGGTTGCAGATGAGGATGTCTGCGTGAAACTACAAAGGTATACCTTTGGAAGTATCAGGCTTGGTCCCTGAGCTCGCTTCATACACCTGCTCATGGGAATCCTTGGTTTAAGCGACTTCAGAGACGGTGATGTTGGGCTCCGTGGCAGTTAATGAAAGGGGAGCAGATCCTGACATTTGAAGAAGGCACCGGAAAGTTTAATTGGGTATAGGGGGACTTGATATTCTACTACCAGATCAGAGATTATGTAACAAAACGCTTACGTAAATCCTCTTTAGATTCGGGGGGGACTCCCCAGCCGATGGTGTTTGAAGGGATTTGGGGGATGGAGAGGGGGGAACGAGCAATCTCTATACTTTATAAAACTTACATTATGGATTTACACTGCTCCACTACATATATCAAAGAGAAGTGGGAAAGGGATATTGGGTTAAGTTTACATAAAGAAAGATGGTTATTGTCCATAAAGAATACTTGGTCTACCTCCTCCTCCCCACCGGGGTGGCGTGAATTTTTATGGAAACTTAGAAGCAGGTACTTCCAAGTACCAGAGCAGGTGTCTAAGTGGAATCCGGAGATCTCACCTTTATGTTGGCGGAAATGTGGTAATCCTGGGGCATCTCAAGCCCATATTTTTTGGCACTGTTCTATGCTCAATCAATACTGGAGCAATATACAAAGCCAATTACAGAAAATTTTTAATATTGAGGTACCTATGGGACCGGAACATATAATTCTGGGCCTGTACCCCCTAGAGGTTGTAGGTAAGGAGGCCAGATATCTTTGGAACATTTTGGTGGCAGCAGCCTGTAGGTGATATATCAAGTGGCTGTTCCCCATCCACCTACTGAGGAGCGGAATGGAGGGACCTAGTAAACAATGTCAAAATCTATGAGAGGATTTCCTTCTCGCTAACTCTGAGGTCTCCACAGTTTGTAAATCGATGGGCAAGATGGGAATTGCTTGGTTAGGGAACTTCAAGGGGGGATGCTCTTACTCTCCTTTTCTCATCTAAGTGCTGACCTTGATTTCACCCTCACCTGGGTTGGATCTAGTTTCCCCACGTCCCTAATTCTATATCCTTGTCCCTTTTCCCCTTCTTTTCTCTTTAATTCCTTACTGTTTAAACTATCTTAGTAACAGGGCGTAGTCTATAGTTTTTATTTTTGTTTGTACTCTAATGTTGTTGGAAAATGTACATGTACTATAACTGTGATTTAACATGATGTAGTACCAGTTGAAATTGTAAGAAGTTTTTACAATTTTATTGGACCTATTAAGGTCTTTACATAAGTATGTATAAAATAATGATGCTGATATAACATAAATTCTGTACTGGAATCTGTGGATACCAATAAAAAAAAAAAAGAATAGGATTGGCAGTGGGACTGATAGTGCTGACGACATTTCTAAAAGAAGCCTAGAGTGGATGTTGTCCAGACCAGAAGAGGTATTTTTCTTCAGTTTTCCAATAGAGGATTTGATTTCCTCTCTAGTGAAGTAGATTGTGCTGCTGTTAGTGGTCTTTATTTGTTCGCTGGTTTGAGCCCCTGTACTGAACACTGAACACTGAACAAAAGAAATCCTGAAAATATTTACAGGTGTTGTGTTATCCTCAACTATTGATCCCTTCACACTGACGGGGCCAACTTAATTCAGTTTGTTTTTGTGACTATTAACATAAGAGAAGAATGCCTTATTGTTTCCCCTGGTGTGGGCAATTTTATTATCTATTTTACTCTTCTCTTTTCCGATCATGTGTTTTATTTTATTTTTTTTTACTGAAACTACTATTTATGCTCCCCTGTGGTGTCGGTCTCCACTCATTCAGGAGAAACAGATGGCAGTCTCTCCCCGCACCACAACCACCCCAATTTTTGTCCTGGTGGTCCCCATCCAGACAGTGGCTGTTACCCCCCAGGTGGAAATGCAGGCAGGGCCACCCGCCCCAAAAATTCTTGCTGTGTCAGACCACCGGGGACGTCAGGGAGCTGTGGGCAATCAGGGTCACTGTTGGGTCTCTGTCACCTAGGAGACCGACACCGGTTTTTCCTCCTTTTTTCCCTTGACATGGTGTGCACCCCTTGACATCAAAGTGCTAGGTGCCGACGTCCACCACGCATCTCAGCCGGCCCCTTCCTGGTGACAGGACTTGCAGTGCCCCTGGCCTCCTCCTGGGGTCAGGCAAACTGCGGGCCTTGGCCTCCCCCGGAGAAGGCGAGCAGTCGTGGGACACTCAAGCTTTTCTCCCCCGGCCAGCCCTCCAGCAACCCGAGTCCGCTCTCGAACACGGGTTGCCAGCGTTCCAAGCGGAAATCCAACCACTGCACCGACGGGCCGGACGTTTTTTTTTTTTTTAATTCAGATCTAAACGGATTATTGTCAAGCAGTTGTCCCTTTTAAGTTTTTTGTAGGATTTTTCCTTTCTGGATATTTGTTTGATTGCTCTGGTGAGCCATACTGGGACCCTACCCCATTCATCCACTTTTCTGGGAAAAGCAACAGGGAGGGGGCGTTACATTCAAACATACAAGACGACACTTTGAGGCAACCGCTATTTTGTCAGAAATTTATTTTGGTAGGTGATTCTATGTTTTTTTTATTAAATAAACTTATTGAAAGTTTTACTATACAGCCAGAGTCAACAAAAACAGAAATGATCACAACACAAACAAAAGAAAATAGTGGCGAACATACAGTTAGGAAACAAAATCCCTGCCCCCTTCCCCGTGGCCTGCACCCTCACAATACCTACCAAAAGTAAACCAACTGTAGGTGAAATCAACAAAATTTAAACAAAATAAATAAGTCCCAAAAATACAATAAGAAAAAACTAATCAAATAACAACGTACTAAGAGTAAGTACAATACATTAAAACATTCAGATATTCAAATATGGGGGTCAGGGAAAAAAGTTGGGTCAAGATAGTAAATCATAACATACAAAAAGTCACAAGAGTAAGGTAAACTTACATGGATAATAGGGACACCATCACTTCAGGTGATTCTATCTTTTAAAAACTAAAACAGGCAGCAATAAAACATGACAGGAATACAGATCAACTAATCATTTCTTATCTCCAGGAAGTCATTTCAGCCACAATCTGGCCTGCTAACATCCAAGGTCTACCAACAAAAGTACACCATGGCAACAGGCAAGCTCACTCGTGAGTTATGTTTAATGTAAATAAGTTGATGCTACTATTTTCAGCTGTGAAAGGACACAGTAAAGCACAAGAATTAAAGGAAAACTGCATACACTTTAAAAAACCTCCCCAGGTTACTTTGCTGATTAGCTGTTTTCTTTATTTAAAATAAAAACATTTTATTTTACTACCCAATTACTCCATTTCTTGTCCGTAAACAGTGGGCAGCCAAACCTTCCCCAACTACCCACTTTGTTCTTGATTTTAACTTTTTTCTTTTGCTCACTTTGCCTATTTTACAGGTTCTACTCTGCCATTTTCTAGTGTGCAGTTTTTAATTTGTTAGACAATAGTTACTAGTAGTATACCTCCTGAGGCCATGAACACATACATCTTCAGCCTCAGCTTCCCGATATGTTCTGATTCACAGTTTACACACTAAGAGCCACATCTTAGTCCTCACCCTGACCCCAGTGTAAACTGAAACCCATCTATTCCATAACAAAAGATGCAAAGATGCAATCCTTGCCTGAAAGCCTAAAAATAGTCACAAATGCACTGAATGCTGCCATGCTCAAACTAGAACTGCTGTGCCATATGGGGGGGAGCAATATCATGGTTTGGTAAGTGGAATATACCAATGTTTTTGCAAAACTCTCTTTTTTCTGCTGCTGACTGTGATGTAAATCTTTATAGCCGCCAGGTTTCTAAACGCAGGTTAAAGATCAGGATGCTTGTAAACAGCATTTGTTTATTATCGTTTTTTGTCAGATAAAACAAATTGAAACAAACGTCACCATTACAAGAGTGCCTGTAGGAGATGGGGGAAACACAGAAACATAGACCATGACAGAAGAAAAGACCAGAGGACCATCCAGTCTGCCCATACCCCCTATAACCGCTGGAACATATTGTTCCTCCAGGGTATTAGCCCTCCCCATCCTATCCCCATTCTCCTCCCCAGTTTTGTTGCCCCGGGTAACCACTATTCCCTTCATTCTATCCCATGCCTGCTTGAATCCCCTCTATTTGCACCCACCACCTCAGCCGACAGACTGTTCTAAGGTTCTGCCACCCTTTCCATAAAGAAGTACTTTGTCAGGTCCATCCTGAACCTCCTTCCTGTTAATTTCCACTCATGACCATGTGACCTCGAGTTGTTATTCAGGGTAAATAATTCCCTGCAGTTTACCTTGTTAATTCCTTTAAGGAACTTGAAGGTCTCTTTCATATCTCCCCTTTCCCCTCCTGGTTTCCAGTGAGCATATATTTAGTGCCTTGCGACGTTTCTCACAGGATCTGCCTTGCTGGCCCCAAATCGTTTTTCTTACTCTGTGTTGCACTGTTTCCAACCTACTGTATCCCTGTCTTTTCTGAGTTGAGGGCTCCAGAACTGGACTCCAGGTACCGTATCCCAAACTTTCCAAGGATCTATACAGGGGAAGTATTACCTCTTTTCTTCTGCTATCAATACCGCTCCCGACATATCCCAGCATCCAGTTAGCCTTGCTATATGCCTTGTTGCACTGGCTCATTTAAGGAAATTACTGATAACTCCTAGATCCCTTTCCTCTGCTGTAGTGCTAAGTCTCACTCCACCCATCCATTACTCCATCTTGGGGTTTCTTTTCCCTAGGTGCATTACCTTGCACTTTTGAGCATTGAATGTTAAATGCCAGACCTCAGATCACCCCTCTAGTTTTTGTAAGTCCCCCTGCATATTCTTTATTCCCTCATCACTATCCACCCACTAACATAGTTTAGTACCATCTGCCAAGAGACACAATCTGCCCTTGGATTCCTTCACTATTGTCACTAATGAACATGTGGAAGAGGACAGGACCCAGGTCAGATCCCTGTGGAACCCTGCTCGTAACCTCCCTTCCCTTTGATTTAACCCCGTTGCCCACCACCCTCTGCTGCCTCCCTTCTAGCCAACTACCCACCCAGTTCACTACAGTTTTAGCTGCACCCAGGTCTTCCATCTTTTTGAGCAACGTTTTGTGTGGTACAGAATGAAAAGCCTTGCTGAAGTCAAAATATAGCAGATCCACAGCGTGACTCTTGTCTACTTCCTTGGTCACCCAAAGAAAAAAAGCCTAACAAGACCTTTTGGCCACAAACAGTGTAGCTTACTATCCAGCAGCCTGTTGCTTTCTGGGTAGTCTACGAGGCCCTCTTTGATTAATGATTCCATCAGCTTCCCCACGATGGAAGTCAGACTGACAGGCCTGTAGTTCCCTGGATGCAGTACTCCAAGTCAGGCCTCACATTACATTACATCAATAAGCATAAAATCCAATCATACAACCTGCAGTACCACAGCATAGAGACGGGATTATCCTTTGAAGAGACTTATAAATGTGCTGCAGTGATTGAGACTGTCTTCTGGCCTGCCATCCCCGGTCCTAATATGAGTAACATGGGTAGCAGGAGGTGACCCTCTATCCTGTTCCTGGCATCGTTTTATCATTGCTGTTAAGAGTCATCAGTGTCCTGCTGTCAGACCTACCATCCTCCCCCATCTGCCCACAGGTGCCACAAACCAGCTTAAGTCGACAGCTCCCTTGCAGAGAAAGAAGGGATGTACCGTATCCCAAACTTTCCTTGATCCAATGCAGGATCACTAAGGGAAGCCACACTGTGATGCCCCTTCCTAGGGACAGAATGCACCACATTTTCAGTCCACCAAACAGGGACCTCCCAAACCCAGGTTGTTTGCGGGGCCACCACAAGTTTTAACTGTTCTTGTCAATCCTCAGTTAAACTATTTTTCCTAAAGTATCAGATATCCCAACGATTACTGCATTAGCCCACTTAAAGTTTCCGTTAGATATTTCCTGACCCACCTTCTCCTCTTGCTCTGGAGGCCTATAGCAGCAATCTCAAATTGTCTTTCTGTTGTTATCCTTTCTCTCAGTTTTAGGTGTTTCTGTTACATCTGTCAGTTGGTTTAAATAATTTCCTTCAGTAACTTTCTACAGTTCAAAGGGACTACAATATGTCCATTATATCTCATCAGCTGGGTTGTCTCGGTCTGCCTGCAACTGGTTCAGAGCTTACCTGGTAGGCAGAACTCAATCTGTTAAAACAGCTGACTCTACATCCCCTCCACTACTCATCTCTACTGGTGTGCCTCAAGGCTCCATACTTGGCCCTCTCTTTATTCTCAATTTTTTCTAAACGACCTACCATCAGTGTGCTTCTCATCCTCCATCCATATGTATGCTGATGACACGGTCTTGTTCACCTCTGGCCAATCTCCCTCCGATGCGGCTTCCAGACTACAGCTTGACTTCAATAATGTTCAACGCTGGCTAAGCTCGCATCAACTCTTCCTAAATGCCAAGAAAACAATCTCCATGACCTTTGGCACTAGGCAGAGACTCTCTAGGCTGCCCTTCCGTCCCTCCTTCCACACCCTTGACGGGACAACATTAGAGGATACCACCTCTTTCAAATACGTGGGTGTTTGGCTTGACCAACACTTTAACTTTTCTGTACATATTGACTCCATCCTGAAAAAAATGTGCTCCAAGCTCGGCACCCTTAACAGGATCCGTAGTTCCTTACCACTACCGGTTAGGCATGATCTTGTTCAGAAAATGATACTCCCTATTTTTGACTACTGCGACACAGTCTACAGTGCTGCTCCTAAGTCTTCCCTTACTAGGTTGGATACACTCTTCAATGCTTTCTGTTGCTTTGCTCTTGACGCCCTCTCCCGCACACATCACTGTACCTTGTATCATTCTCTAGCTTCCCCTCCCTTGAGTGTAGGCGTCTCTCTCACTGTGCCAAGTTCACGTCTAAATTCTGGGTTAGGACTCCCCCCTCTTTACCTCTCCTCCTTACCCTCTGCTCCACCTCCCTCCTCCCGCCCTCTCAGATCTACTGATGCACACACTCCAGCTATTCCTCATCGCTCTACCTCCATAGGACACAAAGCTTTCTCCTACCACTTCCCAAAGCTTTGGAACTCACTGCCAGCTCCTATCAGACTTTCCACTTCCCCATCTTCAATCTCCTTAGCCCTTCACAATTTCTATTCTCCTAACTGCACTTGTTCTTAGCCCCCCTTCAACACTCCCCATCCTGGTGCATTATCCGTTAGCCCTACTTTACTTTAATTCCCCTAACTGCTCTTGTTCTTAGCCCCTCTTCACAACCCTCCCCATCCTTGTGCACTATCCCCTACTTCTCTATCCTTAACTTACCTCCTGTCTCCTAACTGAACCCTTCCTCTGATTACTTTCTTACATGCTTCCTCCTATTATACCCCCTCCTCCCACCCCCTATCATATCCTATTGCACCATTTCAACACTACTACCATCCACAAGCTACTGTGCTATTTCGACATTCTACGGCTGTCCTTCTCTCCCACAACCCCCTCTTCCCCCCTACTGATGCTCTCCCCATTTTCAATTCCTAGTTTACCCCTATTTTCTCCAGCCTCCCTATTCCTTATCCCTCTTCTCCCCTCCGGTCACCCACCACACTCCACTTCTCCTCCCTGCCCCCCATTCTCTCCCCTCCTTTTCTGCCTGGTCCTGTCCCCCTTGTAGGGTTCTCTGTCATCCTGAAGGGGTACAGATCTTGGCTTCCTCTCTTCTATCCCTCTTCCTTTCCCCCACTTTCTAATCCTGACCCCATGGCAAGGTTCTCTGCATCCTGAAGGAGTATAGCTTGTCTCGCTCTCTTTCCCCCTCTCCTTTTTCCCCCACTTTCAAATCCATCATCTGCCCACCTCTTTTCTTCCTTATCACCTTCCTCCCCTCCTGCTCCCCTGCCTCTCTCTTCTCTACCACCCAGCTCCATTTCTCTCCCTTCCCCTTCTGCCTGGTCCTAACCCTCTTGCAGGGTTCTCAGCAACCTGGATGGGTATAGATCTTGGCTGTCCCTCTCTCTCTCTCTCTCTCTCTCTCTCTCTCCTCTCCTTCTCCTTCTCCCTCTCCCATCCCCAACCCTCTACCCCTCACTTGTCCACTTCCCCACTTGTCTTATAACTGCCCTTCCTTGGGTATACAATAGCACTTCGAATCTTGTGCTCAGCCTACTACTTCTAGCACTTCAAATGTGTTATCCATCCTCTAACCTTTACCCTACTGGATCACCTGTTTTGGGGTTGTTGCAATGTATGCTATATCCGAATATGGTTTTGTTTACCCTGGCCAGTTGGTCAGAGTTATTTCAGCTCGGTAAGTGTATTACGCTGTTTTGTTTTAGAAATTGTACTTGTATTCCTAGGTGTTTGCTTGTTCTCCCAACTCTTGTCCCTTCCCCCCAAGGACGCTTCTGGAAAGGAGCTGTTTACAGCTCATGTTGTCTTTCCTGGTGAAACATTTTCCAAATAAATTAAAAAAAAAAATAAACACTCTGCATCAAAGAAGACTGTAACATCCTGGTAAGTGGACGGCTGTTAGTATCAGGTGTTGTCGGATGGCTTCTTGCCAAACTGCAAGGGTTTCTGTGCACAGAGTATGGGATCTTGTACCTCCTTGCTTGTTGAGGTAGAATACTACTGCAGTGTTGTCTGATTGGATTAGCAACGGTTCTGGAGTCAAACAGGGTTGAAATGCCTGAAGGGCTAAGCGGACTGCCTTCAGCTCTAGGCGACTGATGTGAGATAGAGGGATAGAAGTGGTCCACTTGCCTTGTGCCCGATAAGGACCCAAGTGTGCGCCACATCCTTCCAGGGAAGCATCCGTGGTTAATGTCTGCATGGGAGGGAGGGAGAGACTGATAAGGCATTCCATGACATAAATTGGTTCCAATTGTTTGTCCACCAAGTCAGAGCTGACTACAGAGAAGGAGTCACCCTGTTCTTTGAGACCATTGATTCTGGGGGGTCCACTGAATAGGTTTCATATGAAGACGGGCGAATGCCACGGTAGGGATGGCAGCGGCCATGTGACCCAGAAGGTACAGCATTTGTCAGGCTGTGACTACTTTCTGAGTCTGTATGCATGATGCCAGAGACAAAAGATTGCCCTGCTGGGCAGCTGGAAGGTAAGCTCTGGCTGAGACTGTATCTAGGACAGCTCCAATGTATTGGAGAGACTGAGTCGGGAGTTGGGTTGGACTTTGGTCAACTGACTGTGAGCCCCAGAGTGTGAAACATTTGCAGGGTGGCTTCCAGGGAGAAAAGTAGAGCTGTTCTGGAGTCTGCTTTGATTAGCCAGTCATCTAGATATGGGAAGATAAAGTGCCCTTTTCTTTGTAATGCTGCTGCAACTACCGCTAAGCATTTGATGAACACCCTTGGGGCTGAAGAGAGGCCGAATGAGAGTGCTCAAAACTGGTAGTTTTAACCCAGCAGATGGAAGTGCAGAAACCTGTGGTGGGCAAGGTGGATGGGAATATGCAGGTAGGTATCCTTCACATCTAGGACACAAAGCCAATCTCCCTTTTACAGTATTGGCATGATGGAATTCAGCGTTATCATGCGAAAATGTTTGTACTGGATGAAAAGGTTCAGTTTTCTGAGGTCCAGCATCGGTCTGAGATTTTAAGTCCGTTTGGGTACCAGAAAGAAGTGGAAGAAGAATCCCGTCTGATGTTCCAAGAGGGGTACTGGATAAATGGCTCATTTGAAGAGAGGAGCCCACAATTCTTCCTGAAGGACGGGTATATGATTTGGTGGGTAATGAATATTTCGAGGAGGACGGGGGGGGGTTGGAAATAAATTCCAGAGTATGACTCCTCTGTATAATCTGGAGTTCCCATTCGTCTGAAGTGATCGCTCGCCAGGCCTCCAGATGAAGGGCAAAATGACTGCCCACAGCCTCCAAGGCGTGGTCGAAGAGGCATGGGCAAAGCCCTAGTGTTCAGTCACTGGGCACTGGGCTGTCCAGCACCACCAGGAGGGTGGGAGCGGGAGCCTCGGGCGGCAGAGGGGTTGCCTCTTGTGGGTTGAGTATGACCTCCGAAGCCACCTATATATTTTCCACCTTTTTTGGAACAGGAAAAGGACTGAGTACGGTAGGTTGTATATGGAGTATGGTACATGCCATGAATCATACGTAGGGTTCTGCCTGATGCCTGTAAGTCATCTAGTAAGGTTTGTGTACCTGGCCCGAATAGATTGGACCCGTTAAAAGGGGCTTTAGCCACTTTGTGTTGCACATCAGGTGTAAAACCTGAAACGTGGAGCCAGGCATGGCGGCAAAAAGAAATGCCAGAAGCCGACATTCGGGCTGCGGTATCTACAGCATCATATCTCGACCTGAGTAGGTGATGGGAAAAAGAGTTGCTAGTTGACACTGTAGTCAATAACTGTTCCCCTTCTTGTGAAGGAGGGAATTTATTGATGATATCAATAGCAGAGGACCCAAGGGTACGCTGGTATTTAATCATATGACCCATGTAATTTAGGATTCTGATATTCATGGTACTGGAGGAAAATATGTTTTTCCCCAGATAGTCAAGTCTTCGAGATTCCTTATCGGGGGTAAGGAGCTCACGTGTTTAGGTCATTTATTATGATCATGAGTGACAGCAATGACTACAGAGTCCGCTTAAGGGATAGTGGAAAGGAAGGGATTTATTCATTTTTTATTTGAATTTTGGTAACCGGGTAAGACCACTGAGACAACTGCAGTCCCTTTTTCAGGGTCGATCTGGGCATGACAGCACGTATGTACAGTGCAATCACAGCAAATTTTAGGTAGAGGGGATTACAGACAAGGATTGTATGTACATAAATAATGCGATACAAAGACAAAAAAAAAAATTTACAAGTTAAGTATGCAAACCTAGGTACAAATAGAGGACAACCTCATCAGACAAGGTGAGTAGACTTAATTGTACTTATCAAAATATAGTAGCAGAGAGCTAATTATGCATAGGGACATATACAATGCAGAGGAATGTACAAAAAAAATTAGGCACCATCAGCAATCACAACAAGTGACAGGTAAGCAAGTTGGGAGAAAAGAGTAATAGAACAAGAAGTTAGTAGGTGCAAGGGTAGTGAGGGAGAGATGGGAGGGGAGAAGATAAAAAGAAAAAGAAACAAAAGACGAAAATTGAAAATAAATATAAAAGGAGGGAGTGAGGAAGTAAGTGGGCACTAATAGGTTTTCAGGCAACAGAGTTAGAAATGGACAGACAGGATGATCCAGAAGAGCTTGATAAATGCAATCCGCCTTGCGGGGAACATCTGTAATAGCCGAAAGCTGATGCCATGCTGCCAGCATGGCATTTTGGTAGGCTTGGATTAGTGGAGAGACTACCAAAACAGGCTCCTCAGGCAGTTCGAGATAGTCTGCCATGTCTGTATGCTGTTCTTCATGTTCTGTGGTACACAATCTCATGACTTTATGTATTTGGACCATCATTTCATGGAATGAAGGGGTCATCAGGAGGAGAGGCTGCAGAATGTCAAGGCAGATACACACCTAGGGAAGAGATTTCCGAAAAAGGAGACTGAGAAGTTTGGAAATCCAGCTCCTGGAATTCTTTGTCTTCAAGATCACTGGTGAAGTCAACCGATACTTCTTGTTCATCTGATAGTCTTCCATATAAGGAGGAGGTGACCAGGGTGGTAATGGATCCCTGTCACCATGGAACCTCTCAGGCGGAGGAGTAGGAGATCGGGGTGGATCACCCTGCTCCCCTGGGTAGGAGGGCTGGGAGTGCCGTATGGCATGCAAGATGTGCTGTACTACAGTAAAAACGTCCAGTTCCTTCTGAGAAGGAGGGGTGTTGAGACACAAGGGGGATGATGGAGGGGACTGGATGCGTAGTCTGAGCAGGTCTTGCCCCTGGGTGGTAAAGACCAGGGTCCTGATCTCTGTCTGCCTGACCCCTATGAGTAACCACCTGGGAAGGTGGATGGGCAGTAAGCATGGCATAAGTCGTTGGTTTCCCCTGAGGAATACGGGGCCTCGTTGACAGGCCCGTAGGGGAAGAAGGACTGAAATGTAAATGTGAAGGTGTCATCGACGGGAGAGGAGCCCCCATCGACAGAGCAGCAACAGAACCCATATAGGTTTTTTCAGTTTGTAACATATTTAAAGCTCTGAAAAGCGCCGTTGACGAGAGAGTATGAGCTCCCGTCAATGAAGATGTAGTGTGAGGGTGCATCGTCAACAGGGGGACACCAGAAATGGCAGCCGTAGATGAGCGCTTCGGCAAGGAGCATGAGAAGGGCTTCTCCTTCTCCTTTTTGTGTCAAGGAAGAGAATCAGAGGGGGAGCCCTTGGGACGGGCCCCCTGACTCTCTAAAAGAGACATCTTCCGCTCCATTAATAAACGCTGAATTTCAAGCAAATGTCGACAACGAGTTGCTTGATTAAAATCCTGATAATGAGTGCAGGAACTGGCGTGTGTGGGTCCCAGACACCGTACACAAAAGGTATGGTCGTCAAAGCGGTATATCTTCCTACCGCAATGGCAGGAACTAAATAATGCTCGTTTGTTTGAAGATTCTTTAGACATTCATTTTGTAGCTCAAATTCTCGTCGATGACTGCTGTTTAGAAGTTGCTCTAGCTGCTGTGTGCGAGCTGAAGATGGCGGAAAAATGAACTGAGGATACCAGGGCCGATGTTTATATAGCAAACAGGAAGCTGATGTCATGTGTGGGCGGCCCCTAGTAAAAGACTGCAAGGAGAGCCACAGCGACCTCTGGTGATGACCCAAGTGTATTGCCTACTGCAAGAGACCACGAAGATCTACGATTACAGGTGAGTGACCCTCATTTCTAGGGGCGTGGATATGGTGCACTATACACAATTCTGGCAGAGTCCAAGCAGTTCTCCAGGAGGAGGGGGCAAGGCACATACCCCTATCCAGCAAACAGGGACTGGAGGATTGAGCTCCCAAAACTACCATCTCGGCGTGGCTCATGGTCAATGTGGTAGTGGGAAATGAAGGTGTGTGCTGACTTCCAGGTAGCAGCCGTGCAGATATCCTGGATAGGAATGTCCTTGGAAGCAGCCACCGAGGCTGTGGTACGTTTGGTGGAATGAGCCCTAAGCCCTGCGGGAGGCTCCCTACCAGCCAACCTATAGCAGAGGTCAATGCAGAAGACAGTCCACCTACCAATCGTATGCTTAGCTGCCAGTCTCCCAGGTGCGGTTTCAGCATATGCGACAAAGAGCTGGCGAACCTCTCCCTGAACTCCAACCGTGTGCTCCTTACAGTAAGTGAGTACTTGCTTCTGGTCCAACATGTGGCTGGAGTGGTGAAGTACACCGGGAGGTTAATCACCTGATTGTGGTGAAACTCTGACACAACCTTGGAGGACAACCTTGTCCTTGTGAAACACCAAATATAGAGACTCCACTGAGAGCACCTGGAGCTCACTGATCTTTCTCACAGAGGTGACAGCCACCAAGAAGGCAGTCTTCCATGACAGGTGTGACATTTCACACCACAGCATCAGTTCGAATGGCTTGCCCATGAGCACTGCCAACACCAGCAATAAGCCCCAAGATGGTGGTGGTGGTGGTTCACACATCCATGGGGCCAGGTGGTCAAGGCCCTTAAAGAAGCACCCAATCACCTTCTTCTGTGCCACTGTCAGCATACCAGCCTGTGCCCGGTATGCAGAGTGGCTGCCAGGTGCACCTTGAGGTTCGCTGACCTCAGGCCCAACTGGAGAGGGACCATAGATAATCCAGAATGCTAGCCAAAGGGTAGGCCAGAGGGTCTAGCTCCTTGCCCTGACACCAAATGGAAAATCACTTCCATTTGAAGGTGTAGCACTGGCAGGTCAACTCTTTCCTAGAGGCTTCCACAACATGGAGAAGCTCTTTGCAGAGACCCAAATCCTGGAACTCTAGCCACTTAGGAACCAGGTCTTCAGGTGCAGAGACTGAAAGTCTGGATTCAGGACCTCTCCCTTGTGACAGGAGAGGAGGTCCAGACAAAGGTGCAGTCGCCACGGAGGCCTGTTGCTGAGGCTCACTAAATTTGGGTACCAAAACTGGTGTTGCCAGTCTAAGGCTACCAGGATCATCCGCTCCTTGTCCCGCTGCACCTTAACCAACATTCTGTGGATCAGAGGGAAAGGGAGAGAAGGTGTAAAGGAGGCTGGGGGTCCAGGGCCTAGTGAAGACATCCCCAACACTGTCCCGCACTGTGGGGGGAGTGGGGTGGGTGGGCACAAAACAGCCTCAGCTTTGCATTCTCCCAGGAGGCAAACAGGCTGACCAGGGGAGTGCCCCACTGGGAGAACAGGTGGCTCACCACCTTCTGATGCAGGGTCACTCATGAGACACCTCGCCCAGCTGCCTGTGGGCATCCACTAGCTGGGTGGAGACTCCTGCTACATGAACCACCAGGAGGTTGGCATCCAAACTGCGCATAGGAGTGGAGTGCCTCCCAACACAACCAAGGGGAGTGTGTTCTGCCCTGCTTGTTCAGGTAGTACATGGCTGTGGTATTGTTCATCTGAACCTGCATGACCTGACCCCGGAGAAATGGAGAAAATTCCATCAGAGCATGGCACACTGCATGGAACTGCAGCAGGTTGATGTAGTAATGTGACTCCCCAGGGGTCCAGAGCCCATAAGCCCTGTGGTCCCCCAGGTGTGCTCCCCATCCCACCAGAGACGTCGGCTGTCAATGTGACTGTCAGCCCTGGGCAGACAAATGGGACACCTTCCTCTAGCTTTTTCCAGGATGGGCCACCACTGGATGACATCCCATATCAGCTGAGTCACCATGATTGGCTGTTCCAGGTGACTTAGGCACCAAGACCACTGGCCGGCCAGCTAACTCTGCAGGTGGTGCATCCACAAGTGGGCTCATCCGATCAGGATGGTGCAGAATGCAATGTACCCCAGCAGCCGCAGGATGTCCTGGTCAGTGCACGAGTACCCAACCTGAAATAATCTGGCAAAGGTGGTACGGTCCGATGCCCGGTCCACAGGGTGTCAGGCCTTGGCCCAAAGGAAGTCTAGCTCTGCCCCAATGAAGGGGATAACCTGCAAGGGGATGAATTCAAACTTGGCAGAGTTGACCAGAAGGCAGAAGTCTGTGCAGGTCTGGAGGGCCTGAACCCTGGACCACTCCACCACTTCCCTGGATGACCTGGCTATCTGCCAGTTGTCCAGGCATGGACAGAGCTGGACTCATCAGCACCATAGGAATGCTGCCACCACCACTGCTGTGCACCTGGGGGCCAAGGAGTGGCTGAAAGGCATGACCTGGAACTCGTAGAGTACCCCCTCCACGGGAACCAAAGGTACCGCCAGTGGGACTAATGGACTGGAATGTGGAAGAAGGCATCCTTAAAGTCCAGAAAGAAGAACCACATGCCCTGCTCCAGAGTGGCCATCCGGAACTTGCACTTCCTCAGAAACTGATAGAGACTGAAGATTCACTATGGGACACCGACCCCTTCCCCCCTGTCCATCAGGGAACCTGAAAGTACCTGAACACAAAGCCCTGGCTGACCATGGCATCCGGGACACAGGCTACAGCTCCTTTCTCTAGGAGCTGACAGATGTTCTCCCTGAGGACAGACAACATGCCCTGCGACACCATAGACTCCTGTGGAGCACAGGCTTGGTAGGGCAGGACAGCCTTGAGGTTGAGAGGCAAGCCGTTGCCCACTACTTCTACCACCCATTTGTCCAAGGTGATGGCAGAGCAGGTGTGCCAGAAATGGTGAAGCCGACCCCCATGGGAAGCTGAGGCAAGGACTGGATGGGGGCAGGCAGACGTCTCCTAACCCATCACTGAGCAGCCTTGGAGGAGGCACCAGCACCAGCTGCCACAGGGGTCCTGACCCCTGGGCTTCTTGGAGCCCTGGATTGGGAACTCAGACTTAGGGTGCCAGACCTGCGATTGCCCCAGCTAAGACTGCTGTTGTTTAGGCTACTGGAATGGAAAAGGACAAACCTGAAGGGGCTTTTTCTCCAGCCACTTTCCCACTTGGTCCTTCTGGAAGGACGTCAGAGAGTAGAGGGTGGCACTGGATTTTTTGGTCCTTGTAAGGGGGCCCATCCACTGCAGGGCCAAAAAGGTTGATGCCCAAGAAGGGGACATTAGCCAATTTGTGCTGGGTGTCTGCCATGAAGGTGGAAATACATAGCCAGGCCCTGCGACACATTGCGACTGCTGCAGCCACAGAAGCAGGTGCAGGAGTCTCCAATGTCCAAAGTTGTCAAGCTGGTATTTGGCCAGCACTTGACCATGGTCTCTGACCACCTTAACCATGGATTGCAACTCTGCAGAAAGGTTGGGGAGGACATGGTCAAGGACGCCCATTAGGGCATGACAAATGTTGGCCATCATTAAGGCACAGCTCACCTGACAAAGACCCAGAGAGGATGCAGCATAGACTTTCTTGGCTACATGATTCAGCTTCTCGGATTCCCAATCGGGGGGTTTGTCCATGTCCCCAATTTTGCCTGTCTTACAGAAGACAGAGTTCACCACCTACCCATCTGCTGAGGGATGGTTCAAGAAACCGGACAGGGAACCAGTCAGGACTGCATACTTGCAGACCATGCGGGACAAGGGTGATGCACAGAAAGCCAGATGCTGCCACAGCTCCAGAATAGCCTCTGCCACAGGAAAGGCGACCCCAGGGGAATCATCTCAATCCAGGATTTCTGTGAGGGGGTACCTGGCCTGCTTCTGGACTGGTTCCAAGGGGATCTCCACTGATTCAGAGTTCAATCAGAGCAAAGCCCTGAAGGAGATTGACCCCTGTTCAGTGGTCAGTTCTTTGACTGATTCACAGTCGAAGCCTGGGGTCCTCGAGGATTGCATGGAGGACCTGTTGGAGTTGGAAGACTCCTCAAAGACTGCCCTCGATCGTTTTTCCCCATGGACCATCCTGGACTCATCTGAGTGAGTGACCTCAACCGACAGCTGACTAGGAAGGCTGGTAGCTGGGTGGGAAGCCTTGCTAGGGGCTTCCTGTAAGGGCTGCTAGGGCAGTAATTCCACCTTAATTGATGGAGAGGCCAGTGCTGGAGACACTGGGCGTGGCAGGACTGGTGCAGGCCGGATGGTGGGTGACCAGGGAAGCACAATGGCTGGGAGTAGGGGCCTACCTGGCCCATGGACTCACTGTTGCCACATCAGTTCCTCGTAGCACCGACGCAGTCTGCCATGGAACCTCTCATCATCCAAAGATGAAGAGGAAGAAAAGTGCCGATGGCGCTTCCAGGCTGAGGGTTGAGTGCAGGAATGGGAGTAGTTCCTTGACTGCGATCTCAACCAAGACCTAGATCTCAAACAATGACTGCAGTGTTGATGGCAAGGAGAAGTGGGGGGAGGGACCGTGTAGAGGACATGCACCAGCTCTTGCAGTGGGACTGCAGAAGGAGGTAACTCCTGGGAGGAAACAGTCTGGGTAACCAACTGCTCCCGACCCTCTCAGACAGGAGCCCTCGAGACCAAGTCATCCTCAATCACTTCAGACAATGGGTCAAGAAAAATCTCGACCAGCTGGTTGGCCTGCATCGTGACCAGCAAGCCCAATGGGGGTACCATGGAGCTAGCGGTCTGACCTTCGAGTAACACCGGCTCGGCCAAGGCCGAGCGCTTGACGGCCTTCGAGTGATCGAGGGAATCACAGGAGCAAGAACAGCATGCTCATTCCCAGTCCCATGATTGTCAGTGGGATTTCTTCACCTTCCTTTAGTCACAATGGAAAGGGCCCTCCCATAGTGTCTGCAGAGACTGACACATTTCTCAGAATGTGCCTGTGAAGGACGCCCCGATGCTGGCCCTGATCCTGGAGCAGCGTGGATGCTACATAAGCACTCAAGGTAGCCTGGGCCACTGCTTCTTCCATGGCTGCAAGCTGAGTAGCTTAGCCCACCACCATGAACACTGCCTTGCACGTGTCCTTCAAGGGGGTCCTATTCATCCACTGACCAGAAGGCGGGCATAATGATCCCTGAGCAACAAGAGTAGAAGAGATATACACAGCCCGCAGGCCTGAGCTTCGTGCTCTGCTCAGAGGCAGTAAACATACAATGAGTAAGGGTCAATCTGGGACTTCTTCTGGTTGCAAACGATGCAGTGCTTAAAGCTGGGACCAGACTGGGCTTCTTTGTGATCCATTTTGGTAGCAGAATGAAGAAACTGAAGAAATTGAAGCAACTCAAGACAAAGAGAAAGTAGAAACTCCTTTGGGGCGTATGCCGCACGCAGAGTACAAAGGAGGAGACCTTACTCTTCCAGCGGAAAGGAAGATCTGACAACACGAGGTGGAGCCGAGAAGTATACCACTTGGGTGGGTGGGAGGAGCTTAGCCTGAAGATGTTCCAGCTGGATTTAGGGGAAAGGAAGACTGCCAGAAGTGTGAATAGTGCACTATACCCACACCCTAGAAACAGAGGTTACCGGAAGTGAGAAAATACAAACGCGAGAAGACCCTACTGCAGATGCTAACCAGTGGGGCAGGTACAGAACACCAGGATGCAGGGCTGGGTGACAGGGATAGGCGAAAGCTGAGAAGCTGATGAGGGCATAGTTAGTATGAAAAAAAGAATAAAAACAATGTTGCTGGAACGTCTGTATGGTTGAATCTCCTGGCACCCTCCACATCCTACACCCAACTACCCATGAGAAGCCAGTCATCAGAAGTGATATAAATTCAACATACTTGGGCTCAACATGCCAATGTACACTTAGTGATAAACAGAATTACAGAAATAATGATGCCAACTGTCAGGTACAATCCAAACTTTTTCAAAGCCCAACAAGATTTTTTTTTTTTTTTTAGGTTTTTAAATATATCCAATTAGGGTTTTATGCTATTGTTTTCATGAATATGTGCCATATACGTTCAGTGTTTCTGCAAGCTAGTACAGGCAGGCCCCTCCCCCAACTTGCAAATAAATTCCATCTCAAAACAGAGCACAATCTCCCAAGTTTTACCTGCAGCAGCTCTGGGCAATGAGCCAAATACAAATTAAATATTTCAGCAAGATAAGTCATGCCTGCAGAAACATGTACTCCACATGAAGAGCACTGCTTCAACAATTTGTTCTCCCCATTTTCTTGGAATCCTACCCCCCTGGCTCCATGACTCACTCCTGTGATAGGAAGCTGGTCGAAGACCCTGACAAAGAGGTCAGGATTTTAGACCAGCTTCCTGTGTTCAAGGGAGTGAGTCATGGAACATAAGAAGCTGGTTTAAGACCCTGACAAAGAGGTTTCATCTCCTGAGAATCCTCTTCTGCTAGGTCCAGCAAGTCAGTGAACCAAGGCCTCATGAGCCAAAATGGAGCAACGTGAATTATGTCTAAATCAGAGGAACAATAGAAATAGTAGCATAATTTTATTTGTAAGGCACCATTCCAGGGTTCACAGCACCAAGACATGCATAGATCTACAATCAGAAGATGGGGTGTGGGGGCGGGAGATTTGCAAAACAAACAACCGTTAAAGGAAATTTCCGATGTAAGGCAGCCACTCGAACATAGTGGTGGCTGCCCTCATCAGCGATCATTCTATCCTGATTTTACTGATAAGAAGTATGCCGTACCTTAACGATATGCCTCATAATTTTTATTTCTATAGTGGTGCCCTCTGCAGTGTGAATGTCCGGGTTTTGCCACCACAGCCCCGGGCTCAAGCACGTAATGAGTTGTGGCCAGGGAGAGTGCGGGGGGTGCACCCCATTGAAAAGAATACGGCTTGATTTCTCATTCATTTTTAAACTACAAAATGGCCACTTGGCGATTAATGAAGGGCACTGCTCGACTAACATGGGCCATGTTAGTCGAGCGGCATCCTTCATTAATCACCAAGTGACCATTTTGTAGTTTAAAAATAAATGAGAAATCAAGCCCTATTCATTTCAATGGGGCGCGCCCCTGCACTCTCTCTGGCCACATGTCATTACATGCTTGAGCCCGGGGGCATGGCAGCCGAACCCGGACACTCACACTGCAGAGGATTCCACTGTAGAAATAAAAATTATAAGGCATACCATTAAGGTATGGCATACTTTTTATGAGTAAAGCCAGGATAGAATGACGGCCAATGAGGGCAGCCACCACTATGTGTGAGTGGTAGTTGTTCTCAGATAGGTCAGAAATTTACTTTAAAGACACAGTATCCAGAGATACGAAACTACAACAGCAATTAAGCAGTACAGTGCACAAGTGCTAGTGCAGCTATATATGGATGCCCCAATCTACAGCTTCCATACTGAAGCTGCCAGAAATAATGGTTACTTACTTGTAAATATAGTTCTACTACGAGTACTAAGTTCACTTAGGCAGTCTTTTTGGAGCATGCTCAGTAACAGGAGCAGTCTTCTAGCTTGACTACTCCTACCACCCAACCATACGGTCCTCTGGCTCTGTTCCCTTTGCGCTCAGATTTGCACGCTGTAATTGGTATCCAAAGTATGGCAGTAACATACAAGTCAGTAGCTTTAGGCCATGTGACTCACCTTTTAATTTTCCAAATATTCATATTTTTTGTGGCCCATGTATTTGTCAATGATGCCTTCAAGTGCACCATGGATTCACTCAGTACTACCTTACTTGGTAAACTATTCCAAGTGTTTATGATTCTTTGACTGAACCAAGGTCCTCTCTTTTCGGTCCTATGTAATGCACTTCTTAACTGGTAGCAATGGAATCTGTTTCCCCTTTCTGATTTTTTCATTTCTTTTTTTTTTTTTCCCATCTATTTTTCTTCCTTGGCCTGCAGGCAGCCCTGTGTCCTCCTCCAGTCTCCCGGCTGCCACTCTCCAGGCACCACCAAGCCCTATGTCCCCCATGGATTTCCCCTCATGGCAGGGTGAAAGGGGACGGGGCCATGCTCCCCCCTCTCGTACAAATATGCAGAGCAGGCAGTACCCGAGACAGTGGTGCTGGCATGCTGGAGGGGCTTCATATAGCCTGCAGCCGTATTTTTGCATGTTTCCTGTTCCCTCCCCTTGCGGCCATGATCACGTGCACACATCACAATGCCATGCTTCTTGTCTCCCTAGACTCTGGCACTGCTCCTTATCCTCCACCAGAAGGAAGCCAAGGAGCGGGATATACCCACCCATCCACAGAAGCAGGTTTGGAGTTTTCTAGGGAACCGCAGGGTACTATAGGAAATTTGTACCAAACTACAGTGCCCTGGCCACTCCCCTATCTGGCCTGTTAAAGAAAAGGATGCCAAAAAGGATTAACTGGGAACCAGCCTGTGAACAAGACTATACACAACAAAAGGAGGCACTGGGCAGTGCTCCTGTATTATCCAGTCCAGACTATAGTAAACCCTTTGTAGTCCAGACTGATGCCTCAGATGTGGGTATTGGGGCAGTGCTTAGTCAAACGTCTAACTAAGGGAAAGATCACCCAATAGCGCACCTCAGTAAGAAGTTATTTCCCAGGGAGCAGGCTTGCTCTACAGTGGAAAATAAATGTCTTGCCATGCTGTGGGCACTAAAGAAGTTAGAGCCATACCTATACGGGCGGCACTTCGAGGTACAAACAGATCACAACCCCCTGGTTTGACTGGCACAAATGGGTAAAACAAATGGTAGGCTGTTAAGATGGAGCCTTGCCTTGCAGGGGCATGACATGACTGTCTCACACAGGGCAAGGGCAGCAAACGAAAACGCAGATGGGCTATCGCGTCAGTTTGAGCAATGAACCGACTTTAGGGAACTCATCCCATACCTAGGAACAGATTCCCCCAAATTCAGTCTAGGAGGGAGGACTGTGATGCTATGCCTATCTACTTGTCATTATATTGTATCATATTTGTGATATAAATATATGTTTATTTGAATGTTTGCTTAGAGAAATGGCAGCCAGCAGCTTTTAAAGGGGCCTGACCTTTTGACCCCAAAGGTCCTAGCTTGCTGAAAACAATTGTCTATGTAACACCGACCCAGTGAATGAATAAGAGGCTTCCTTTTGACATCTTTTGTCATGCCTGTGTTAGCTGTTATATAACACATTGTAAAACGTCAATTACTTTGAAGTCCAGGAAAGCCATAGAAGGCTGCATCTTTTATGACATCCTAAAAAGTGACAAATTCTAACAGCTATCTTTTATATCCGTCACCACTACAAGAGAACTGTTTGTCAGGATGTTTTACTGAGATCAAAGGCGATTGCTCTGATCACAGAGACTGTACAAATTAATACTGCCATCTTTGCAGATTTCCAGCAAGCAGTAAAATGACACCATTTTGGATATCCTTGGTCAGGTTACAAATTAATTACAGGACTAACAGTGACCTCATGAGCTGTGACCTCACAGGATGGGAAGGGCATTTTTGGTTTATTATTACTCTGGTTGAAAGGAGTGGACACACATCTATCTCTGGACTTCTTAGAGAACAAACACACACACACACACACACACACACACACACACACACACACTGTGTTCTGGACAATAAGGCACTTCTGGCAAAATAGGCAACATCAAACTGAAACTGAGTTAGACTTAGAAATTCCAAGTACCAGGCATTTTTTTGGTTTCTTTTGACTAAGTATTTATGTTCTATGTTCTATGTGTTGTATGCATTTACCATTTACGAGGAGGGACAGGGGGACATGATTGGAACCTTTAAATACATGAAAGGAATAAACCAGACAGGTACAGAGGGGCTGTTCAAAGTAAGGGAGGGGAGGGACACCAGGGGCCATGATATGAGACTGGAGGGAGGAAGGTTCAGGAGGGAGATGAGGAGACACTTTTTTACAGAGAGGGTGGTGGCTGGGTGGAATGCGTTACCTGCAGAAGTGGCATCCAGTAGAACAGTGGACTGCTTCAAAAGGGGATGGGACAGGACAAGGGGGGAGGGTTAATGAAGGGGAAGGGTGGAAGGAAGGGGCAGCTGCAGAATAAGGGGTGCTAGCTGCACATTCAAGCAGACTTGATATACCTCTAGGTCTTTATCTGCTGGCAAATTTCGCATGTTTGTATTTTTTATTTCAGTAAACGTTTTGGTTCCCTTAATCCTACTTGAGTCTTTTCTTTTGCACGTGAATGCTGAGACAGTATTTGATATTTCTGACTGCTAAGTTAAGAAATTACCTAGATCTCAAATTGAGTCAACAGGGTAGAACTATGAACCAGGTTGGGTGCCCACTGGGTGAAGTATTGCACTGCATTTCCCTGAAGAGGGTGCGATATCTGATCCTGTTAACTGGGTGTGCTAGTGAAAAAGGGTTCATATTTTACCTCAGGGCTCGAGGCTAGTAGGTGATTCAGACCCAAAGCAGACAGGAGGGTTACCCTGTTTGTCTCCTGTTCACATACTGCACTTCGAGGTTTGGCACTGTGGGAGCAGAGGGCCAGACCTGCGGAGTGCATTTGTGACACCGGGCACCCTCCTGGCTTAACTCACTATGCAGTGACCTACTGCTAAATCCCAAACTTTGACCATTCAAAGTTGGACTGCGCACACACCTTGCTGAATCAAGTGTCTGTGACTGCAACCTCTAGTTTGCTACCTGTAGTTATTAACTTTGTACCTCAACACATCTCCATTTTCCCTCTCTCTTCTTCTTCTGCATGACAAAGCCTGACATGGCCGCAAATGACATCGCTGCCTGCTCTTCCCCCCTCCAACCTTAGTCCCCATCCACCTGTACAGCCTGCCCAATCTGCCCACGTCCCGTCCATATCCCCGGCACCCACTCTCTACCTCTTCTTCCTTACTTTATGCTCCTACCCGCACCATGTTCTTGCACTTTACCCTCGCTACCTTCTATTCTCTCTCCCTCTATATTCTACTGACTCAACCTATACCTCTCTGACTATTCCTATTTCGATAAGAAATTGTATTTGTTTACTATTATTTGTACCTAGGCAGCAACGACTTTCAACTTATGGACTTTTTAATCTTTGTCTGGATGCGGATACTATGTATCATAGTCTCCTAATTATTGTATTCCTTTTATATCATGTATACTGTCTCACTATGACGTCGAGCCTTTGTCTCAAAGCTATTAATCCGAGATATAAACAAATAAAAATAATTTCTTTAGTTTTTCAGCTTATGGGCTCGTCTTCTTTACTGTGCTTTAGTCTGTGGAGATAAATTCTGATTGAGACCCAAAACTGGGTCCGTACTGGTGCATGGGGGCTATTTACGTTAGGGAGGAAATAAAATAAACAGAAGTATAGGGCATAGCTGCATAAGAGAGAAAGGGAGGCACTGTGGGTCAAGCTGGAAACAGGGAATGGTACTGCCATTCGAGCAGGCATGATCTACAAACTTCCGTCACAGGGTGAGGAGTTGGACAATGAGCTAGTGGAAATCATCCACAAAACAGCAGCAAAAGGGGAAATACTGCTGATGGGAGACTTCAGTTTGCCAGATGTCAACTGGAGTACCCATACTGCAGCCACAGCAAGGACCAGAAACATCCTGGAAGCACTTCAAGGACTCAGACACCTAGTGGGAGAACACACCCGTGAGAGGGCAATATTGGACCTGGTGCTCACCAATGGGGACAGAGTGAGGGTTGTAGAAGTGGGGAGTCACCTGGGGTCCAGCAAGTACCATACCGTGTGGTTTAACATGAAGACAGTAGAGAAACCCAGCCACACAAGGGCAAGGGTCCTGGATTTCAGAAGGGTCAATTTTGCTAAATTAGAGGTATGTCTGAAGAAAGCCTTAGGGGGTAGAGTGGAAAAGGGGGATATAGAGGAGCAATGGACACATCTTAAGGGAGCCATAATGGAAGTCACAAGCCTCTGCATTAGGCAAATAAGTAAAATAAAGAGGAAGAAAAAAAAAAACACTCTGGTTCTCAAAAGAGATGGCAGGGAGGGTGTGGGGAGAAATGTGGCAGGCAGGGTGAGGGGAGAAAAGGTCAGCATTCAGAAAATACAAAGAAACCCAGAGGGAGGAAGACAGAGGAATGTATCTGGAAAAGCTAAAGGAGGTGGGGAAAGCAGTCAGAAAAGCCAATACACAGACAGAGGAAAGACTAACTAACCAAGGCAATTAAAAAGGAGACAAGACCTTTTTTAGATACATTAGAGAAGAGAGAAAAACCAGGAGTAGGATAGTGCAACTAAAAAGGGAAGCGGGTCGGCAGAAGGGGACCAGGAAAATAGAAATCCTTAACAAATATTTTTGTTTAGTGTTCACAGTAGAAGGGGAAGGGGTGGGACCACAGCTAGCCACAAGAAATACCAAGGTATGGGGTGTAGATACCAGTCCATTCACAGTAGAGGGAGTCCTAAAGGAACTAGAAAAACTGGAAGTAGATAAAGCAATGGGGCCAGATGGAATATATCCCAGAATTCTAAAGGAACTTAGAAAGTAGCTTGCAGCACCACTGACAGCCTTGTTCAACAGATCATTAGAAACAGGTTTGGTTCTGGCACACTGGAAGAGGGACAATGTCCCTCTCTGCAAGAGCGGGACTAGGGAGGAGGCTGCTAACTATAGGCCAGTCAACCAAACTTCAGTGGTAGGGAAATTGATGGAATCATTACTCAAGGTAAAGATTCAGCAGCCTGGGAGTCAAATCCGGAGTGGTAAACTGCATTAGAAACTGGCTGAGCAGTAGGACACAAAGGGTGGCAGTGAACACAGTTCAGTCCGTAAAGAGGGAGGTGACCAGTGGGGTGCCTCAGGGTTCAGTGCTAGGCCCAATCCTCTTTAATGTCTTCATCAGTGATACTGCAGAGGGACTGGAGGGGAAGGTGTGCCTCTTTGCAGATGACATAAAGATCTGCAATAGGGTCGACACACTGGTGGGGGGAGAGATGAGAAGGGATCTGGGCAAGCTGGAGGAATGGTCAAATGTATAGCAGCTGAGAGTTAATGCAAAAACGTGCAAACTCATGCACTGATTTTATTTTTATTTTATTTTAATTTTTGGTAACCGGATAAGCCACTGAGACCATGCAGTCCATTTTTCAGGTTCGACCCAGGGGAGGGTACACAGGACAATAGTATACAACAATACAAATGGTCACAGTGCTATACAATAAAAAAAAAAAAACTAAAACTAGTATCTCATTGCTGTACACTAGACAGGGACTATAATACATATATACAGTCACAGTGCAAACATATGATCTTTGGCAGTGTCCAAAATTTAGTATAAGAATTTAGTTACTACAGGAATTGAAGTAGGGTACAATCTTGAGGACGGCTATACAGGTGCTGGGTAGTCACACTGAGGAACATTGATGTACTGTATAGGCAATCACATGGTTAACAGTGTAGAGGCAGCAGCAGAAGGTTGGAGAGGTAGGCAACTGGAGCAAGGATAAAAGGACATGGGAATCCAAGGAAGAAGTACTCAATGGGGGGGGGTACTGTCGGCCCCACCAAACAGGAGAGGGATCTAGGAGTGATTATATCTGAGGACCTAAAGGTGGCTGGACAGTGTGAGAAGGTGGTTAGAAGCGCCAGCAGGATGTTGGAGTGCACAGGGAGAGGCATCACCAGCAGAGGGGGCATTCCATGAGGCTGGCTGGTGGGAGGCTCAGGGGGAGACAAGGAGACACTACTTTACAGAGAGGGTGGTGGATCCATGTAACGCACTGCCTGCGGAGCTGGTGACTGTAAATACAGTGGAGGGATTCAAGAGGGGCTGGGACAGATATAAGGGGAAGGTAAAACTGAGAAATGCCAGATCTGGAGGTGAAACTCTGTTGGAGATGTGGTCGAGGGGAATTACAGGGGAGGAGGGAAGGGCAGCAATGGTGTCCAGACCAGGTGCTGATTTTTGAGCAGACTCGACAGACCTCTAGGCCTACTCTGCTGGCATCTTAGTATGTTAGTATGCAAAATGGGAGGTGGTGATGCCTCTGTACAGATCATTAGCGAAACCTCATTTGGAGTAGTGTCCAGTTTTGGAGGCCGAATCTCAGGAAGGACATAGAGTGGAGGCAGTCCAAAGAGGGGCTACTAAATTGGTACAGGGACTGCAACAAAAGCCATAAGAGGAGAGACTGAAAGACATTGTATGTTATTAGTTATGACATTAGTATGTATTCTCTAGAAATGAAGACAGAGGGGGGGACATGATTAAAATGTCCAAATACCTTAAAGGGATAAATAAGCTACAGGGGGTAGCATCTTTCAGAAAAGAGGAAGGACAAGAACTAGGGGACATGATATGAAGTTGGAGGAGGTAGAATAAGGGGTAATGTGTGGGAGTATTTCTTTAAAGAAAGAGTGGTGGATGCTTGAAATAGCCTTCCCACAGGGGTGGTGGGGGCAAAGACGATGGAGGAATTCAAAAATGTGCGGGACAGAGACAAGGGAATACTAGAAACAGGGAACTGTGGGAAAACCGCAGATCTATTACAGTCTGCAGCATAAGTAAAAGGAAGGAAATATGGGCAGACTAGATGGGCCAGGCAGTCCTTATCTGCTGACAAATTCTATGTATCAATGCACACACATGTTGATTATTTACACTAAACAAAAAAGGGATGGCTTACGAAGTGTATAAATTATGTACCACCCTTAGACACGTTAGCTCTGAAGAAGGTGTCCGTCATGATGCTGAAATGTCAGCTAGTGCAGCCGCACGTTGGACATGTGCGCCTGTTTGTCTGATGTCCCACTGGCAGTAACTCTATTACATAGACTGTAACTGGGATATGAGGACTAGAAATGAAGCATGAAAAATTCTGTGGACTGTGCATATACAGGATGTAAAAGATGGCTTTGCAGTTCAGGCAAGAGGGAGGGGGCACTTGGTGGAGGTGCAGCACAAGAATATTTTGACGTGCAACAAGCTGAAGTAGGCACACTCACAACTCACTCAGTCAGCAGAGTCCAAACTGTTATTCAAATGGTTTAAACAGTTTAATTCCAATCCAGTGCACAAAATACAGGCAATCAGCAGCAGGGCAGTCGCACTGTCGCTCAGGTGTTCTTATGTTAAACCCTGCCTTCAGAGCTTTATCAGAGATAGGCGCGGTTAGATCTAGAAGTGCATTTATACTGGTAATTTAATTGCTTAATTAGTGTTACACCAAAAGTGATTTAAAGTGAACCTCACCTATTTTGGTAGAAGTCTCTCATAAACAAAACCAAAAAAGTGCATAGACGAAGAAACAATTCAGATACGCATCTTTAATTATACAGAATTTTATAAAAAACATCTTCAGTCTATTTGATGATGTGTAACCACCATCTAAACAAAAATGACCTCTACACTCAAAAGATAAAGCACCCTGGTGATGTCTACTCTCAGGTAAGTTTTCTTCCCTCCCTCCTCTATTCTTTTCTTCTTCTATCCCCCTTATTCCCTCTGCTCAACTTGTCCTCACCTAATTCTATCCCCTGGCAGGGTTCTCTGCATCCTGGAGGGGCCAGCACTGGGCAATTACTCTTCCTTCATTCCCCCTACAGTCTTTCTACCCAACTAGTCCTCACCTGATTCTGTGCTCTGGTAGGGTTCTCAGCATCCTGGAGTGGCCTAGTCTTAAGAAAGCTTCTTCTTTCGCTTCTCTTCCCTCCTTTCCCTTCATCCTTTCTTTTCTCTCTTCCCAACTTGTCCTCACCTAGTTCTGCCCCCTGGCAGGGTTTTCAGCATCCTGGAGGGGTCCACCACTGAGAAATGACCGTTCCTTCCCTCCCCCTTCCCTTCCATCCTCTCTACCTAACTCGTCCTCACTTGACTCTGCTCTCTGGCAGGGTTCTCAGCATCCTGAAGAGGCCTGGTCTTAGGCAAGTTTCTCCCACCCCTCCTCCTCCTTCCCTTTACCATCCCCTCTACTATCTCTACCCAACTTGTCCTTGCCTACTCCTGCCCCTTACTCTAAGTCCTCGCCTCATTCCACCACTGGCAGCTATCTCCACACTCTGAAGGGGCCAATTCCAGGTATAACTCGTCCTTCCCTATCCCTTACCCCCACTTCTCCCCTGCCCCCTTCTCTACCTCCCTGCAATTAATCAAAGGAAATAGTTCACTTGAGTTAATAATTTGCACTTTTTGTTCTGTCTGAGGCGCTCCCAGATTGCACTACCACTGTGTTAGATTGCCCTTCGCAACAGATTTTTTTTTTCCTCCGGTAATGTTCCCCCATCTTTATCCTCTCCTTCCCCCTGCTTGTTTTCCCTGTCTACCCCTCTACCCTCCCTGATGTCTCCCCACTGGACCTCATTCATTCAATAACTGCTAAATAATCTGCCTCTTAATCGTGATCCACTCCTGCAAAGAGTTGGCTCCGAGGCTACATTACATTTCAGTACTATGTTCCTCAGACATGCCACTTGTAATTAAATGCATATTCCACAGGTATGATATATTTAATTGTATGTTCTGTTACAAATACAACTGTATGATTATGTTTGATATTTTTTATCTGTATGTCTTGTTACAAATGTATTTGAATGTTTAATTTCTCTGATATGATAAATGTTAAACTATATGTCTAATTCTTCATCCAATTGTACCTCCCCCCCAGGTAACACCGGGAGAAGAGCAATTTGTTGTTCAGTGTGCCTTCCTGGTGAAACATTTCAATAAATAAATAAAAAAGTATCAGGGGACCAAGCTGTTAATCTTTTTTTTTTTTTTTTTTACCAATTATTTTACCAGGTGAGACACACTAAGCTGAAAGCTTGTTTGCAGGTGCAACCTGGGAGCACAAGGAAGTTCAGTGACTTGCTCAGGGTCACACAGTATGCACCTAGGGGGCTGTGGGATTCAAACCCAGGTCTCCAGATTTGCAGCTTGGAGCCTTAACCCACTGCGCCATACTGCCTCCAATCTTATCTTATCTTAATTTTATTTAGGATGTGTGCCTGTAGTTCTGTGTTTGATCAGCTGCTTCCCAAATTGTAATCCATTTCAATCAGCCAGTTAGGACAGTTACACCAATGTGCCTCTATCAATCCTGGTGGCTGTCTGGTCGAACAGAAATTGGTATTGAAGTCTGCAAAACTGTGTTCATATTGATGTTTATGGCAGGTCAATGTGGTCTGAATACCAAACAAAGCTGGTCCCACTGCTCTACACTCAGATTTACAACCAGTTATTATATATAGAATAAAGGATGGGAAAGTGTTTGTGATATGAGAATTTAATGCATACCTGAGGTGTGGGATGCCACATAAACCCCAAGGGCGAAGCCCGAGGAGTTTATCACAGCATCCCATACCAAGGGTGTGCATTAAATTCTCATATGCACACTTCCTCATCTTTTATTTTATATAATATACTGGTCAGCAATTTTTTTCCAGCCAGATTTTTCTAAGCATGTGTGACAGGCACAAACACACACACACACACACACACACACTCTGTTTCCCTCCATCATTTATGAAGAGCTGCATTTTTTGTTGTTGTTGTTTTATTTTGTACCATAGTTATATATTGAGAACGCGATCCCGTGGACCCCAAGCAGCCACAGAGCTGTTCCTGCTGGCAAGCCTGGCAGTTGGTGTCTCTTGAGGCTCCCAAACAAAATTATCAACCAGATGGATTTTTATTCTTTTTTAAATTTTATAGTGGGATGCAGCTATTGTATTAAAAGCAACAGGAAGACTCTCGCTCTGGCAGCTCCTCGTTACCGGGGATATGGAGCCACCATGTTTTCAGAACTGTTCAGCCCACCCAAAATGAGACAGAGCCAATGAGGGAGTGGCTGCTTTTGAATGACACAGTGCATGTTTGCCATAGTAACCCGCGGGTTGTTTCGACAAAAATAACAACTGGCTCAGCCATTAAAAAAAATTGCTGGGCAATTATTATATTACTGTCATAATGTGTGAAGAACTAGACAGTTACTGTATCTTGACATTACAGCAGAATAAGCCTCCTGTCTCTCCTCTACAAGTATCACCCTTTTTCTTTCTTCATCAGCCTCCAGTTTTTCTGTCTCACTTTTTCCACGTCCTGTCACTGCTGAAAGTTTAAATACCTCCACATACGCTCTCTCAATACATGTATATCCGGAGCAGGCATATTGCTGTTTGAAGCATATGATGTGAAAAGATTTGTTTCCGTTTGTATTTTACAGGTTAAAAAGACCTTGCTCTGGGATGTTGCAGATCTAGTGCAAGTCAATTTGGTGGTGCTGCAGATGTTTCTGCCAATAACTTCAGCTCCATGCAACATCCGGAGAAAGCAAAATGCTGTAGAAAAAGGGATGTAACCCATCCTGGTCATTTAATATGTCAGAAAACAAACCTTTTTTTTTTTTTTACATCCGACACTGCTCACAGCACTGTTTTATGTGTAGCAGTTAGCTAATTAATATATAGTAATAGTGTAAAATACTTTTAACTTTTTTTAAGTTATATTTTTATTGTCTTCAAATTGAACAACACAAACATACAAATCTGCCAGCAGAAACAGGCCTCATGGTCTATCAAGCCTGCTCGAACACAATGGTACCATGCCAATGAAGGCATCTGAACATTGAAGAATGCACTACAGTTTAGCATACAGAGAATATTGACTACATCTTTAAACCAAGGATATGGGAAATGCCAAACCACTCTACAATATAGTTAGGAACGGCCATATAATCAGGAATATAGTACCACAATAAATACAGCCCTGTATTATACCGCCTTTGTCTTTTGAAAACAAGGTAAAAACACTGCCGGTGCCAGATACACAAGCATCATGTCCAGAGTACAACAGGTATTTTCAAAACAGGTACCTAGCCTGTAAAAGAAAACTCTTAAAACTATTAGGAATAATTCATAATTACTGCAACTGGGTCCTTATGAATAAGAGATGATGAAACAGGTGAAACGAAACGATGAACAGTACTGATGTGTTCTGGAGGAACTTGCTGGGCCCATTGTTTAGTGGCACCTTAAGTCTGAAAAAAAGTCTACTAGCCTCACAAAGAGGTGAATGCAACACTATGCCAATGTGATCCAACAGAGAGTGAGACCTCTGCTCAACGCCATCTAACCCCCTTAACAACCCATCTGTTCTATAAATGCCACAAGTAGAATAAAAGAGGGGTATAGGTGCCCTACAATATGCACCATATATACAGAAAGCCACCGCAAGCTCATATTTAGAATTTGACTTCCATCGCATTGCAGCACCCCCCCAACACAGTCCTGCACACTACCACCAGGAAAAAGTACATAGATGCTGTCAGCAGATAAGGACTGCTAAGCCCATCCAATCTGCCGGTTTACGCTGCCTAACGAAGCATCCAGTGACCCTATCTGGTCACTGACTTTAGCTTTTTCTTCCTATCATATTATTCCTTTGTGTCCCATGCATGTTTGAAGCTCGCCACTGTACAGGCTGCTACCACCTCTTGGGGCAGGCTATTCCATGCACCTAACACCCTTTTCATAAAAAATAACTTCCTGACGTTTCCCTTTATGCAGCCACCCCTCAGTCTTATGTCGTGTCCTCTTGTCCTGGCACTATTAACCTGGAATATGTTGTCCCCTTCCACCTTGTAAATCCCTTGAGGTACTTGAATGTTTCTATCATGTCACCTCTCTCCCTTTGTTTCAGCATGTACAAATTGAGATCCCTCACTCTTTCCTTGTAAGGCTTGTGATGTAATCCCTTCACCATTCTGGTCCCCCTCCTCTGCACCATCTCTATTTTGTCAATGTCCTTTCGAAGATGTGGTCTCCAGAACTCTACACAGTATTCAAGGTGAGGTCTCGCCAGGGTCTTGTACAGTGGAACTATTACCTCCCTCCATCCTTCAGCTTGTGAGTTCCCTTCCAATACACCCCAACATCCCACTGGCCTTTCCCACCACCTTTGCCATCTGCCTAGTGGCCTTCAAATCATCTGTGATTAAGCCCTCAATTTCCTCTCCTCCTTAGTTACTGCCAGCATCCCCCCCCCGACCTGTAGCTCACCTCAGGATTCCTGCTTCCCACATGCTTGATTTTGCACTTCTTTGCATTAAATCTTAGCTGCCATGCCCCTGACTATCTTTCCAGCAGTTCCAGGTCTTTTCTCATCCTTTCCACCCCCTCTAGAGTATCCACCCTGTTGCAGATCTTGGTGTCATCCGCAAACAAACAAACCTTTCCCTCCACCCATCTGCAATGTCACTGATGAAGAGGACTGGCCCCAGAACTGACCGCTGAGGTACCCCACTGGTCACCTCCTTTTTGTCTGATAGTGTTCCATTCACCACTACCCTCTGTTTTCTGTCCCTTAACTAGTTTCCAATCCAGTTAACCACCTTGCATCCCAACCCCAGGCTGCCTAGCTCGTTTACCAGTCTCTTATGTGGGACTGTATCAAAGGCTTTGTTGAAATCGAGGTAGGCAATATCTACCCCCCCCCCGGGTCTACTGCCTTTGTCACCCAGTCAAAGAAATCTATCAGATTAGTTTGACAGGATAGTCCTGCAGAAAAAGTACAGTTATGTAAGAACTTACCGTAACAGCAGATCTTTGAGAGAGGCTCTTGCAGTAGGTAATTACATATAGGACTGACGCCGGCATGTGGCAGGACCCCACGGAAAAATTTCTAGCTAGCAGTCCCTGGCGAGGGACCGACCCCACGTCAGGTGAGCGGCGTCAGGAGACGTCGGTATAAAGGGGCGTTCCCTCACGCCCGCTTTCCAGTTCTTTCCCACCAAGGGCCAACAAAGGCCAGATGAGATAGATGCGGATATTTTCTTAAATGGAAAAGGAGCTAAAAAAGCTTAGGGGGATGGAGGGCGGGAAGGTATTACCTACTGCAAGAGCCTCTCTCGAAGATCTATTGTTACGGTAAGTTCTTATGTAACTGTACTACCTTACTTCGAGAGGGCTCTTGCAGTAGGTAATTACATATAGGACTGAGTCCCAAGCAGTCTGGGGCAAGGAGAAGCACACGGGAGGAGGAAAGCTACCCAGAGTAAATGCTCTAGCTGAGAAGGCCTTAAAAAAGGAGGCCTTGCAGAACAGCCAGCCCAAAGCCCACTCTACGGCGAGAGGCAATATCCAAACTGTAATGTTTCGTAAAGGTATGGACGGAAGTCCAGGTGGCGGCAGCACAGATGTCTGCTGCCGACACATTCTTGAAACAAGCTACTGAGGTAGCAACTCCTCTGGTGGAGTGGCCTCTGACTTGACCCGGGAGGGTCTTGTTGTACTTGTCATAACAGAAAGTGATGCAATGAGCCAACCATTTGGATAGGCATTGTTTAGAAACAGCATTGCCTTCCCCTTTCGGAGCAAAAGAGACAAAGAGTTGATCTGTCTTTCTGAGATCCTTCGTCCAGTTAGTGTAGTATCTCAGAATCCGGTGAATGTCCATAGTATGCAACAAATGCTCCCCTTGATTAGAGTACTGTGTAAAAAAGGCGGGTAGCTCTATGGACTGGTTCAGAGTAGACTCTGCTACCACGTTGGGGAGAAACTTAGGTTTGGTACGCAGAGCAACACGTTCCTTATGGAAAATTAAGTAAGGAATTTTACACATCAGGGTCTGGAGCTCGGAAATCCTCTGAGCAGAAGTAATGGCCACAAGAAACAGTGTCTTCCAGGAGAGGAACTTCAAGTCTGCGGAAGCTGCCGGCTCAAAGGGAGGCAGAGTTAGTTTCTCCAGAACAAAATTCAAATCCCAAGGAGGGGCGGGAACTCAGGTAGGTCGTCTCAGATGGAGAACCCCTCTGAGGAAAGTCTTAGAGACCTCCAGTTGAGCAAAGTTCTGTCTGCAAAGGGAACATGATAGGCCAAAATGGCCGCCATGTGGACCTCCAGGGAGGAATGACTAAGACCCAGATCAAACAGATGGTGCAGGTACTCCAGCAGACGACCAACAGGGCAGGAGAAAGACTCAACGTCTTTTGAAGCCACCCAGATTGTGAATCTTTTCCACTTCATGGCACAGGTAGACCTGGTGGAGGGTTTTCTAACCTCCACCAGAATCTCTGCCACTTGGGGAGAAACTCCAAAGCGGGCCTAGGCTATGTCTGCAGGAGCCATGCATGAAGCTGAAGGGACTTGAGACCTGGATGAACCAGGGTCCCCTGCTCCTGGGTCAACAAACCTTGTGACAGAGGAAGAGGAAGCGGCGGTTCCTCTGAGAATTGTTGTAGAAGAGAGAATCAAACTTGCCTGGGCCAAAAAGGAGCGATGAGAATCATTCGTGCTCCTTCTGACCCTAGTTTCTGCAGGACCCTTGGGATCAAAGGAATTGGGGGAAAGGCATAGACGAATCTGTCCTTCCAATCTAGAGACAGAGCGTCTCTCCAGAAAACACCTCGCTTTTGAATGAGCGAGCAGAAGACTGGAAGTTTTGCATTTTGAGGGGAAGCGAACAGGTCTACCTGTGGTGTTCCCCAACGTAGGAAGATATCGTCTAGGACCCCATGATCCAGTTCCCACTCGTAGGCCCGGGCAGACGAGCGACTCAGCTTGTCTACCAAGGTGTTGTCGACTCCTGGAACATGGATTGCCGTGAGGCGAAGGTCATGCTGTACTGCCCAGTCCCACACCCTCACTGCTTCCCTGCAAAGAGGGTAGGATCAAGTCCCTCCCTGTTTGTTGATGTACCATACCACACACATGTTGTCCATCTGGACAGCTAGGTGGCCTGGAAGGAGATACAGGTGGAGGGCTTGAAGGGCATACAGGACTGCCCGAAGCTCTAGCACATTGATGTGAAGTGGTTGTTCGAGCTTGGACCAAGAGCCCTGGGTCCGATGAGGACCGAGATGGGCTCCCCAACCTTCGCCCGAGGCATGTGTAGTCAGAATCTTTGGGGGGGGGATGAAGAATGAAACCCCTCAAAACAGGTTCTCTCTGACCATCCACCACTGCAAGTCTCGAACCATGGGAGAGGAGACCAGACCTAACTGATCCAAGTCGTCTGCCAATTGTTCCCATTGGGAGCAAAGCGTCCACTGGGAAACCCTCATGTGGAGCAGAGCGTGAGGAACTGTTGGAACAGCAGCCACCATGAGCCCGAGAAGGCGAAGAACCGACCTTGCAGTGACTTGCCTGTGACCAGACAACAGGCGTACCTGAGTCTGAATGGTGGCCGCCCTGTCCGGCGGCAGGAAGGCCCTGCCTAGGGCCATGTCCAGTATCGCCCCGATAAACTGGAGTCTCTGGGATGGGATCAAATAAGACTTGGAATGGTTGATGGTGATACCCAGGCAGGCAAAGACCTGCTGGGTAAGGGAAAGGCAGCGCAGGAGTTTCTCCCTGGACAAAGCTGCCAGGAGCCAGTCATCCAGGTACAGGAAAACCTGCACTCCCCGGGTATGTAGGCAGGCCGCCATCACTGCCAGGCATTTGATAAACACTCGGGGAGCCGAGGAGAGGCCAAATGGAAGTGCCTTGAACTGGTAGTGGTCCCCCTGGAAAGCAAAACGAAGATATTTGCGGTGGGATGGGCGAATGGAGATATGCAGGTAGGCATCCTGCATATCCAGAGTGCACATCCACTGGCCGGAGTACAGGAGGGGCAGAAGACTCTGCAGTGAGAGCATTCTGAACCTCTTGTACTCCATGAATAGGTTCAGGGAACTGAGATCTAGAACAGGTCTTACATTTCCTGTCTTCTTCGGGACCAGGAAGAAATGGGAATAGTAGCCCATTCCCTGAAGGGAAGGGGGGACAGGTTCTATTGCCTCTTTCAGCAACAAAGCTGAAATTTCTTCCTGGACCAGAAGATGATGTTCCCGAGAGTACGACGACCTTTGGGGAGGGTGACGAGGTGGTTTCTGCAGAAACTCTATTGAGTGTCCTTCTGTGACTAGTTGGAGCACCCATGAATCTGTTGTTATCCTCTCCCAGCCTGGAAGGTGGAGGGAAAACCTCCCTCCTACCGGTTCCTTCGGGAAATCCGAAGGCTATGGGAGAGGGAAGGAGTCAGGTGGTGTGGGGCAGCGCTGCAGCTGAAGCACCCGCTGCTTTTTTGGGTGGAGGAGGCTTGGCAGCTGAGGGAGCCCAGCATTTAGTGGCCCACTTTCCCAGAGGTTTTGCCTTTGGCCGATTCCATCTGCGAAAGGGACGGCGCTGCGGTTGGTGGGGATGGTACATAGAGTCAACGGGCTTTAGTGCCATCCCCTTCTCCTGCAGATCGGTGACAATGTCCTTGACATCACCTCCGAAGAGCACCGACCCCCGAAAGGGTGCTTCCTGGATAGCGGACTGCACTTCTGGGACCAACCCTGACATGCGGAGCCAAGCATGATGTCGTAAGCCTACGGCGAAAGCTGAGCTCCGTCCGGCAGTGTCAACTGCATCGTAGGTCACATGAAGAATGTGTTGACTGGCCGAACGTACAGAGCGGACAAGGTCAGACAGTTCCTGCTTGACTTGAGAGTCCGGCAGGGAGTCTAACTTGGTTTCCACCTCAGAAAGAATTGCCTTCTGGTAGTCCCCCATGTGACTGACATAGTTCAGGGCCCTGATCCCCAGCGTGGAAGAAGCGAAAATCTTCTTTCCATACTGGTCCAGAATTTGAGACTTTATCAGGTGGTGAAGAGCTAAGGTGTTTTGAATTAGCTGACCGGCTGTAAGCAGCGCTAATCACGACCTAGTCACCTCGGGGGAGGGAATCTTAGAAGCCGACACCCTCTGGAGCCTGATTTAGCCTATTCGACTTCCGAGGAAGAGGGGCTAATGCCGACGGTTGTTTCCAAATAGTGGTAGCAAGGCGGGCATGAGGCTCAATCCAGGGTGGCACCAAGGTAGGAGCTGTGACGGGCAGATCCAGATGCTCAGCAAGTTTCAATCGCTGTGATTCTGGCTCCAAGGACTGCCACTTTAGTACTGCCTGGATTTGACGTGAGAGCTCCATGAAAGAAGGATCCTGCAGAGACTTCGGAGGAGTCCTTGGCTTGGACTTAGACGAAGATCGAGGCTCGTCATCCTTCTTGGAGCAGCCATCGGAGGTGTCTGAGGAGCAGGAAGAAACTGAAGAAGAAGATGACTCATTTTCCCATCTAGGGGGAGGAACGGACCCCTTAGGAAGACCTCGGGGAAGTGTGTCCTGACCCTCTCTGGACCCAGAGGGTTTATCCCTGGTGTCTAGAGGAGGAGACGGAGTGTGTCTCCGTGGACGTACGGGAACCTGAACCGGCACCGTCGTCGGAAGACGACTCTCCATATCTCTGGTGAGCTGAGTCTTGGCCTCAGACCACCAGGAGGCTAGAGTCTCCTGCAAGTCCACCGGCGGCTGGGGGGGGCGGTGGAGGAGGAGGAGGGGGATAAGGGTATGGGTTATACACATAAGGCGAGTATCCATAACCCACCGGCAGGAATCCCGGCATTGGGTATTGTGGCATCGGGTACTGCGTCGTCGGGTAGGCCAGCATCAGGTACTGCAGCGTCGGATACTGCATTCCCGGGTATGACGGTGTCGAATATGACAGGGTCGAGAACCCGGGAGCCGGGGGAGCTGCCGGAGCAGATGGCCCGCGGGTGGAACTGGTGCAGAAGGCCCGGGGGGTGGAGGGCCCGGCATCGGGCGGCATCCGGCGGATGTCACCCTGGTCGGCATCTACCGGTGTCGGCTACCGAGGCACTGGCGTCAGAACCGCTGCCTGGGGAACCAACGCTAGATCAGAAGTGGGTTGATCCGACGGAGGTGGAACCAGGACCTCAGCCTCCCGGGATGGAGGGAAAAGTCCTGGGTCGGGTTGAGGAGACTCAGGGTCCCCGGAGGGCAGCGAAGGTGTCCGTCGTCGGCTCATCCGCTATGCGGACGTCGGGCGGTCCGCTGTGCATCTTATCAGCGGGATCCAGGCAGACGTCGGAGGGGCTGGCGTCCGACTTAATGGATCCTTCGCCAGGGGCAGGCCGCTAAGGAGGGACAGTCTGACCTGAGAGGAGAGGGATCGGGCGTCTTACAGACCCTGTCCGAGTGAACGTCGGAGGTGCCAACGTCTGGCTTATCGGAGCTGCCCATGCCGGTAGGCTGGAAAACCATGGCTTGACCGGGGACGGAGGCCTCCAAAAGCCCAGAGATGCCCGAAGGGCCTGAGCATGAGCCAGACAGGCGGGCCGACGCCACCTTCTCGAACCTCAAGGCGGCCGCCATGGAGTGGTTCCCTGGGGCGCATTCGCAACACGATGACCCCCAAATGAGTCGCGGTGAGAGAAAAGCCCTTGTCCCGGTGCTTTTCTTTGTCCTTCCTCTTGTGATGGCCCTCAGGGGAAGTTGATGCCTGCCGAAATTTTTTGAGTTCCTTTTCCATGGCCTTCTCTGGGTGGCCGCATTAAAACTCAGGTAGTGCTGACACTTCTCAACTGGATTGGTCGGGACCTAGACAAAAAAGGCACAGAGAATGGCCGCCCTGTGTGGGAGTTACGCCAATGAAGGCACTTATTCTTGTGCTCAAGGGTGTAGGGATGACATACACCGATGGATGACTGACTTAATATAGTAGAAAAAGTGAAAAACTCCGGTAAAATAACCGACGAAAGGGCCTGATGAGCAGGGAACCTTTTCGCGAGGCGCTGCATAAGCTAATGGCGGAAAGAACTGGAAGGCAGGCGTGAGGATCGCCTTTATGCCGACGCCTCCTGACGCCGTCACCTGATCGGAAGGTCCTCGCCAGACCGCTAGCTAGAAATGTTTCTGTGGGGTCCTGCGGCCTGCCGGCGTCAGTCCTATATGTAATTACCTGCTGCAAGAGCCCTCTCAAAGTAAGATCCCATGTTGCCTGAAATCCACCAGTCCATTTGCTTCCAGGTGTTCCATTATTCATTCCTTAAGGAGTGCCCCCATTATCTTTCCAACTACAGAGGTTAGACTTACTGGCCTGTAGTTCCCTGCTTCTTTGCTACTGCTCTTGTGTAAAGTCCCAATACTATTTAGTTCTCTCCCGTTGGTTCCTGACCAGATGATGATCACTGCCGTAACTCTTTTGCTGCTTGTATCATACCAACACTGCTCATCTTCCGCACTACAAAACTGATATCATGCCTCCACAGGCAATCCTCAGGCAGGCTGGGAAAAAGGAGAGAATTTGTCCTCAGTTAGGCTTGAACAAAACTCAACTGTTTCAGATGATTCCTTATCTGGAAGAAGAGGTCAGGGAATACTTCACGTCTTGCTCATCTATTCTCAAGGGCAACAATACTACTTCTACCCCGCTATCTGTAAGGAGCGAGGTTATTTTGAATCCAAATGGGATTTTCACATGTTGATCCCACACACTTTTTTCAACATTTTCAATTTAATGACCTCTGGGACCTGTAATACATTGCAGAATCAGTTCTTAGTGTATAAAAAGAAATTTGCTCCCTCAGCCTTCTCTGGCATGCCCACCATGTGGACATTCAGGGCCTGTGTCTCATTTTCTAAAGCTACCAGCCTACTGTGCAAATTCTCTCACGTTCATTTTACAGTATTGGCCAGTGCTGTAACTGATCTCTTGTCAGTTCGTCCACAGATGAAGTTACAGTTTTTATTTGTGTATCAGGCAGTTTCAGGTATTGTAGTGTATTCTCTATTTTAGTATCCATGACCTCACTGCATACAGGACAGACTGCCAGGGTGCTTTTGAGTCTGATGCCCCAGGCCCCAGATTTCTACTAGCCTCCAGCTGAGCCTGCTATTGCTGCTTTTACCATCTGCTTGCACAGCAATGATTAGGTGTTCTCACAGCACAAAAATTGTGTCAATCACGTCTCCAAAAACGCTAGAAATTAGTTCTGCAGTTAAAAATCAGGAAAATTTATATTTAAATAAAAGTTTTAGGTGTTTAATAGAAGTCTCTAGACAGAGTTAGTGTGAGGCACACACAGTTTCATGTGTGGTTCTCTAGTGCCCACAAAAATGTTACTATTTTCGATGGCCTGACTATCAGATCTGCAAAAATACCAATTTGATCTACTGTAATGGTAGGCCCCAGTTTTGTAAATCGTAAGATGTGCTCAAGTTTATTTATTTAGTTTTTGTTAACCGGGTAGGTGCACTAGCCATAAAATAACTATTTTCAGTCACGACCCGGGAGAGTACAACAAAAGGAGAACAGTTGAGCAACAGCAACATGGGTACAATAATACAAATAGAGGAACAGTACAGCAGTGCTACAAAAATACGAGTAGAAACAACAAAAAATAATGGCAAGCATTATACAGATAATGGCAGTAAGATATATAATTAGTGCAGAAACCATGGACCCGACCTGTGGAGTGAAAGGGTTAATAAGATAGTAAGGTTAGAAATGTGAGGAATGTTCAAACATAACAAGAAAGACTGACAGAAGGAAGGTCAGGGGTGGTAACTGGCAAAACAACAGTGGATGGTCAGCAACAAGGTTCGAGAAGGAAGAGAGCTAGTAGTCAAGAAGTTATTTACAAAGAGAAGGAGAAATATGGGGAGGGGAAGAGGAGACAGTCTTGGAGCTGGATTAGAGCAGGGGTGACATTACTGGTAAGTCTCAGGAGCTTCAGGTTGGGTCAAAGCATGTACAAGCATCAGCTAAGGATAGATAATCTATATATTCACTTTTAAATCCAAAGTGAGACTGAGACAGCCGGAGGTTGAGGGAACAGCATTCCATAGCCTGAAGCAGAGAATTGAAGGCCCTGTGCCTTTAGTCGTCCGACATCTCGGAACATAGAGCAAGGATTTGTCAGCTGATCACAGGCCATGGGAGGATGGTTGAAGGACCAGCAACGCCTCCAGCTGGGATTTTTTTTTCCCCCTGGATAAATCGAGTCCATTAGTGATCCAAGGTAGTATTGTCTACTGGCAGAGGGTGAGAGCCAATTCAGATCCTTATAAAGAAGGCAGTGATGTTTGAGTCGAGGCAGCGAAGAGGCAAATTGGCATATACTGTTATAAGTTACGTCCCATTTTAGTAGGGAGGTTTTATGGGCAGAGGTAAGAACAGAGGCACCATAAGTAAGGGTTGGGAGCAGAATACCTCGGGAAATTGCTAATTTGGCCGAGGGTGTAAGCATGTAGCTCGCTTTGTAAGCCACCCTAGTTTCGAGTTTACAGCTTTGCACACAAGGACTGAATGTGAAGATTAAAATCTAGAGACTGGTCCAGGAGGATCTAAAGGTACTTGAAGGAAGTAACATTTTCAAGTGGAAATCCTCCTGGGTGAAGAACCTCCAGCAAACTAGAACAGGTCTTAATCTCTGGTGCAGGACCTAGGAGCATGGCTTTCATTTTCTTTTCATTTAGTACAAGCTTACGGTCTAGTAGCCAGTCTAAGACCTTATTGAAGTCTGAAGTAAATGATGTATTTATGCAGGCAATACTAGAAGAACTAGTGTAGATGATCAGGTCATCAGCGTAGAGAATAGCTGAGCAGGATTCCAGGGCCTCAGCTGCATTGTTGATAAAAATTGAGACCAGAAGGGGCCCAAGGATAGAGTCCTGGGGGACCCCAAGGTTGATAGTAGACGTGTTGGACATTGAGGAGTTAAATTTGATAGCTTGAGACCTGTTTGACAGGTAGCTACAGAACCAGTCCACAACAGGGGTAGAGAAATGGAATTTATGGAGAGTGGAGAGAAGCAGGGAATGGTCTACAAGGTCGAAAGTCTTAGTGAGGTCAATGAAGATGGCACCTGTGAACTTTCCAGAGTCCATGTTGGACACAATATCAGTAGTTAGTTGAAGAAGAGCCATGGTGGTGCTATGACCTTTTCTGAAACCATGCTGAGTGTCTGAGAAGAGATTGTAGCATGTAAGGTAGTCAATGGTCTGTGATGCAACTATTTTCTCTAGGATCTTGTTAAGGACAGAGAGAATTGCTATAGGTCTGTAATTGGCCATGTCCTTTGGGTCACCTTTTTTAAAGACAGGCGTTACTCTTGCATATTTCCATAGGTCTGGCACAGTGCTATGGATAAGGGATAAAGTGTAGATTCTGGCAATCAGAGAGGTAATGAGTGGAGCAGCCAGCTTAAGAAGACGAGGTTCCAGTGAGTCAGAACCAGAGCTGGTATTGGCAGATATGGATCTTAGTAATTTCAGAACTTCCGCTTTGATATAGCCTTGAAATAGAATGGTATGCTGGAGGAGCATCATACGATAGGGCAGTATGGTTGTCTGATGGTAGTGTGGTAGGTAGATTGGAGTGCGATCCACTAGGTTGTAAAGCCAAGGTATAGTATGAAAGATCAGAGAAAAGATTGTTAAAACTGTTTGAGATGGTCCTAGGGTCATTACGATGTGCCCCATTAACGATCATTTCATCAGGAGTGACCAACTGCGAGGTACCGAGAAATGTTTTGACAAGGGCCCAGAATTTCCTCGGGTCGCAGCCTGAGTTTTGTAGAAGTTGAGCATGCCATGGCCAACTTCCAGAGGCAGATGCCAGCTAGAAAGGCTGGGTGGGACTGACTCACCCAAAGAAGACCACTGTTGATGAAGCATAAGTAAGCTTCAGAAACGGATCTTCATGATCTACAGAATGTAATAAGCTTCCCAGCTTTTGGACCTTGAACAAGGTAACCTGTACATACAGACCTGAAAAGGTGTCAGGCTTCATAGATTAATGAACTTCCAGAAACAGGGAAGGGGACATAGATGTGCTGTTGCCACTACTGTTGGTTCCTAACTGCAGCCCTAAAACCGTCATGGCAAGTCCTATCAAACTGCTGATATCCGCGTAGACCTCCATGAAAAAGGATGCCCCTAGTTACATACACCAGAAGAGGGGAGGATAAGTTGTAATGAACCAGACGGTTGAAAAGGGGTAGACATATAGTCACCTACATAGGAGGATGAATGGACTGCTGATTAGTCTGCCAACAGAAAAGCCCTGGTGACAGAGCATAAATGGAGCAGCAACTGTTGACCGCTATTGAACTGGGCATAAAACCATACCGCCAGAAGAGGAACACTATGCCGCATCAATCGGGGCCACTCCGCCATCGCAGCCTCAGCTTCTGTCGGCGAACTACATATGCCAACATGTCCACATCAATCTCCATGCACACTGTTCAGGTCGAAACGAGAGGCCGCTGCTACTATGACGAGGCGCTCCTGGAATGGTGCAGCTATTTTCTTTCAAGTTGGTGGCACGCTTTAAAACTAGTGTCACAGGTAGCATGCTCTTTTATTGGTGCCCAACACACAAGCCCCAAAATGCAGTGGCGGCATTGGTCAAGCAAAAGCACAAGCAAACATAAAAAGGAGAGGGAACTATTTCACCAACAGGGCCCCAATAATAGACTCCCACAGTACTTAATCAACATCTCAGATTTTGAAGAATTTAAATTAGAACTTTACAAACATATGGGGTACAATTAACATGATTAAAAATAATTGCCACACAGTGTGGAACAGTCCCGATGGGCTTACACCTCCTTCTATCTTCAAAATCCAAGTATGCAAGTACTGTTGCTCTAACAGAGGAAGAATCAGCATTTATATAGCGTATAGCACGTTTCATATACACTGCATCTCGAAGCACTTTACAAGCAGTGAGAGACTGGTAATGTTAGGAAGTACTTTTTCACTGAGAGGGTGGTGGAGCCATGGAACAGCCTTCCAGCAGAAGTGGTGGGTGTGAAAACAATACAGGGTTTCAAGAGCACATGGGACAGAAATAAGGGTACCCTGGAGATGTGCAGTGCAGGAGAGCCACAGATCAAATAGGATCTGGGGCTGCAGCAGTGAGTAGGGAAATGGGCAGACTAGGTGGGTCGTATGATCCTTATCTGCCAACAGATTCTATGTTTCTATGTATGTCTATGGTTGTGCTGGACTGTGAATGTGTAAGGCCTCAATACCAAAAATATTACTGATACAAAAGTGAGAGGGCATGTGCCTACTGCCCTATGAAGATGAACTGATCTTCTGGCAGGAGCAGCCTATCAGACGAGCCGCACCTGTCAACTACTCTTTGGAATTGTAACTCAACATCCTGTGATAGGTGGACTGAAAACACAAGCTTATACCCTGGTGATCGTATGGAATTATACAGGTCTGATGAGAAACATTCTGTCTCTTGAAAGATTGTTTATGACGCCAAATACTGTAGCAACTGGCTAAATTCTGAACTGTACACCAACTTCCATATTTTCAAAGTTTCTCAGGTCACTGGAGAGATTATCCCGTAATTTACAGTATTGTATTTGCTTTGCTGGCTATGAAAGGGAAAAGGGGAGTTTGGCCAGTGAAAATAATTATCTCACGCCTTGCAGCTGTCACCTGTTTTACTGCAGTTGTTTCCTGCTTTCTGTCTCTGCCACGAACTCCCTCCACCCTACTATGTAAAACAGAAACTGGTTTAAGTAGGAGCCAGACACCACACCCACACCTAGACAAACCCGGTTTCAGTTTACCAGACCTCTCACTACCTTACTTGTTTTCCAGTCTTCACTAAAATGTCTTACATCTGTTCTCTGATCTGATAGGTAAACAGTGGTACAGAGAGGAAACCCTAAAGCCCTGGTGAAAGGAAACCCTAAAAAAACTCAGTTTCTCAGTGGTCCTGGGAAGGGTGTTTTCCTCAGTCTGAAATGTAGAATTCGTAGCTTTTACAACAGAAATAACATTTTTATTTTGCATTTCAGTATCTATACATCTGTATCTGTATGCACTATACAGGAACAAAGCAAGTAAGTTGTGGTTCTGCACTAGATTAAATAGCATCACATCCTTTCCCAGAGAGTTACTCTAGTTCATGGAAACACCTAGATAACTTTCCCTGATTATTTTTCCCACTGAATGTTTTCTCTAATAATCAGCCTACCTGTTTATCAGACACTTACCTGCAACCTCCCAGCACCCACGACATCATGTCATCTCCTGTAGTTCCCCATGACTTAACCTCCCCCCCACCTCGTTGCCGGTCCTAGGGAAGCTTTTCTCCCATACCTTCCCTGCGCCAAGCATAGCAACACAATGGTGTCAGTGCATGAAACCAACCCCAATGCGAGGGAGCAGGCTCCCTGGTCCAACACAGAATGACACTAATGTGCCAGTCTTTCAAACCTGAGTTGCCAGTGTATGCTCAGCTCGGGTAACTCCGGAGTTAGCCAGCAAAGCATGCTTCTTAATTCAGGTTGCCAGCTCTGCAGCTTGCCACGATACCTCAGGATTACCGGCTGATCTCCCATTTCCTGACCTTTGATCTGCTACAGTTCCATCCTAGCTGCAAATGCTCATTCCCACAAAACTCTTTAGCTGACTTTCAAAGATACAAAGTGTAAAAGTAAACTTCATTTAACCGGTATTTACTCTGTTTTGTTTTTTTTCAGTGATCTTGTAAGATTGGTCAAATAATTTCAGATGTCACTAATGACTGTGGCAAGGGACACTGGCCCTTACCCAGTGACAAGTTAACTTGTTAAAAGCAGCGTTTCATATCAGGTATCAACAAGACTGAGAAAGATTAATTTCCCCGTGCCCTAACATGAAGATTACAAATATTATAAATCCGAAGAATGGGAGAATAAAGATATTTCCTGTCCATCATCACAGCCCATACATCCAATTCCAATTTTAATTCTTTCCCAACAACCCAGCTGATTTCCTGTATGACCTCCTGACTACCATATCTCTCTGATTCAGTGTTCACACATTCAGCTGCAGCTTACACCCTGAAACTCAGTGCTAGCTTCAGAAACAGGCACTCCCTCATATGATTTGACAATGGCAGAGAAAACAGCAGATAATAAAGGAGGATGCAGAACTTCTTCCGGAGCCAAAATCCTGCCTGCAACCACATTTCTGCAGATCTGCTTCAGAATGTATCAGTGCCACTAAACATTATTGCTGTCATCAAGGCTGAAATGTGCAGGAGAAATTCCTTGTCCCATTTCCGCTAGCTTCAAAAGTTCCAAAAATTCTACAGAATTTTATTAAACCTGTTGTATAATTCCTGAAAAACATCAAGCAAAATGTAATGCCTTCTAAGAACTTTGCCCTTATTAACAAACTAATCACAGAAATGTATTGACCAAACAGGAAGCGGTTCCCAGAATGATCTGAAAGGCACCACTATCCCAGGGAGTAATTACTACTGACACGTTAATTCTATTTCCAAAGCAATAAATTATAATTTGTTACTTCATGCCAGGTTTGCTTTTCTGTGATACTTAGAAAAATTATTTATTTTCAGAAATGTAGAACAGAGCAGGATAAATCAGAAACAGGCTTTTATTTTTCAGCTACAACAGTGCAAAATGGCAAGGAGGTCAGATACAGCAAGGGAAAAGCACAGAAACAACCTAGTAAGATCAGAGAGCTCTCATGTTGTGCTACTTCCATACATCTTCATATCGTATGATGTAAATATTTAATACCAACATAGCTAATGTGAAGAAAAGAAAATACTCTTATCTTTTTCTGTTAGTTCCAATGCTGCCATGCAGGATGCAGCCATAAATTTACTGCTGGGTAACACATACAGATGTCATGACATGATGATATACCATGATAATTACAACTGAAGATATTTTATTGTTGTGAAAATAATATCAAAATTATCATGCAGCATGATATATTGCATGACGCCATGATAAAGCATCTTAACTTGCTGCTCCGGCAGTGTGTCCCCAGTTGCAACCATGATTCTCAGTTCCCCACTTCCTCCAATCAGATTTTTACTATTTTTCGTAAAATTAGAAATGTGGCAGATGTGATAATCAGTATATTTTGACATAAACATTTATATTAAAATATGACGTTGAGTCATCCCTTGTAACACATGCATTCCTAACAGGGAATGACATCATCACAGAACCCAGACACCTCCTCTTGTCAACGATTGTTGGCTTAGAATTCTCAAGTTGAAAACCTTTCAGATAATGTCAATGATCCAATCAACAAAAACAATTATCACACTCTTTAAAGGGTAGCACATGGAGTTCATGGTTTTACCTAAAGGAGGTATGTTGAACCAGCAAACTTGGCTCTTTCATGCTTCTAAGACATCTGCCAACAGGACTAAAGCACTGTAGTTCAGGCGATGTCCATCATTATACAGCATCTGCTCAAAATGTATTGTTCAAACAGAAAGACTATTAAAAAAAAGTACAGTTACATAAGAACTTACCGTAACAGTAGCTCTTCGAGAGAATCTCTTGCAGCAGGCCAACACTGATAGGACTTAGCCACCAGGTGCCAGGACCACACAGAAACTTTCTAGCTAGCAGTCTATCACAGGGGACGGCCCACCGCCGACATCACCTTCTGACACTGGCCTATCCTATACAGGTGGGCAGTCCCCAACACCCTCCTCAGTTCTCCCACCGGAGACCCGAAGCGGGCAGTGGAAGAAGAAACCAAGGAGGTTCCAGAGAGCTGAGACAGGAAAAGGGAAAAAACAGAATACTTGTTCGTATGGAAGAGGATACAGCCAAGAGAAGGCAGGTAGAAAGAAGGGGGAAGAAGGGAGGGAAAATCATGGCCTGCTGCAAGAACTCCTCTCAAAGATCTACTGTTACGGTAAGTTCTTACACAGCTGTACTATCTTACTTTGAGGAAGCTCTTGCAGCAAGCCAAGGATACAGTCCCAAGCAGTTCCAGAAGCTTCGAGGAAGCAGCACTGGGAGGAGGAGGAGGACAGACAGCAGCTGATGGCCTAGGAAAGAAGGCCCTGCAGAATGGTGAGGCCAAAGTTGGCCCTATACCTAGAAGCAATGTCCAGACTGTAATGCTCGGTGAAGATGTGGACAGAACTCCAAGTGGCGGCTGCACAGATGTCCGCAGCGGACACATTTTGGAAACAAGCCGTGGGGGTGACCAAACTCCTGCTGGAATGGCCTTTAGCCACACCCAGAAGGTCCTTGTTGTACTTACAGTAACAATAAACAATGCAACTGGCTAATCACTTAGACAAACACTGTTTGGACACCAGAGCGCCCTCTCTCCTGGGGGCGAATGAATCAAATAACTGATCAAACTTCCTAAAAGTCTTATAGTATCTTAAGATTCCATGTCCACCCAAAGTATAGAGCAAAGCCTCCCCCTGATTAGAATACTCAGGAAAATAAACAGGAAGGTGGATGGATTGATTAAAAGTAAATTCCAACATCACCTTGAGAAGAAACACATGATTAGTACACAAAGACACCCTGTCTTTGTGAAAAAACAAATAGGGCTCTTTACACATGAGACCCTGAAGCTCGGAAATTCATTGAGCAGAAGTAAAAGTAACTAAAAAGAGCACCTTCCATGACAGAAAGGGCAGCTCGCGACTAGTTCAGAGAAAGGCAATGTAAGTTTCTCCAACATAAAATTAAGGTTCCACAGAGGGACCAGGTCCCAAATGGGAGGTTTCAGAAGCAAAATGCCCAACAGGAAAATGCGAGACACCTCAGGCTGAGCCACGGTCCTGCCCTCAATAGGTGCATGGTATGCAGAAATGGCAGAAAGATGCACTTTAAGGGAAGAGTACCCCAAGCCCGAGTCAGAGAGGGAGACAAGATACTCCAATACCAGATCCACCTGGCAGGTGATGGGGTCCAACTGGCACGGAGCAACCCAAAGGGTGAAGTGCTTCCATTTCATGGCATAAGTGGCCCTGGTGGAGGGCTTCCTGGAGGCCACCAGGACATCCATGACCCTAGAGAAAAACCCAAAGCGGGAGATGGCCAAGTCTACAGGAGCGATGCATGGAGATGCAACAATTTTATATCCAGATGGACCAAGATCCTGAGACAGCAGGCCAGTGCTCAGGGGCAAGGGCACTGGAGGTTCCATTGCTGGCTGCTACAGCAAAAGGAACCAGATCTGATGTGGCCAGAAGGGGGCTATGAGGATCACCTCCTTCCCCTCCAACTGAAGTTTGAGCAGCACCCTCTGGAGCAGCAGGAAGGGAGGAAAGGCACATAGAAACCTCCCCTTCCAGGAGAGGGACAATGCATCTCACCAGAAAACTCCAGGCACGGGATCGAGCAAGCAAAAAAGTGGCAGCTTTGCACTGAATGGGGCCGCAAAAAGGTCCAACTCTGGTCAACCCCATCTGTCAAAGAGATCTTCGACCACCAGAATCAGAAGCTCCCACTCGTGAGCCCTGGACAGGGAGTGGCTTAGACTGTCCACCAGGACATTTTGGACACCTGGCACATAGACAGCCGAGAAGTCCAGACTGTGCTTGGTGGCCCAATACCAGACCCTCGTCACTGCCCTGCACAGGGAGTAAGAGTGAATTCCCATCTGCTTATGACTTATGAATTGCTGAGACAGCAGAAGGCATGAGCCCATGTATGATATCCCTTTTACTTGCAGTAGTAATCTTCTAGACCCCTCTCTGCTAAGTATTTGTATAAGTTGCTCTTATAGGTATTGAAATCGCTGCTATACGCTACCTCTGACAGCAGTCCATTCCACATGCCCACCACCCTTTGAGTGAAATAATTCTTCCACCTTTCTGTTTTAAAATTTGTCGGCTGAGTTTGCTTGTCATGCCCTCCAACACTGACTCTTGTTCTATACTTTAGGTTCAGACCTTTCATTAAGTCATCATTTTGAAAGATTTTATGTAACATTAGCAAATCTCCTCTGATTCATCTATTTTGCAAGGTATTTAGTCTGAGTATTTTTAAACAGTCTGAGTATGTCTTATCCCCCAGTCCTCTAATTTGTTTTGTGACATTTCTCTGTATCCGTTCTATTCTGTTCTTATCTGTAATGTTCAAAGCCCCCACAAAATTGTGAACAATAATCCAGCTGGGGTCTAACACAAGTGTTGTACAGTGGCAACCTCAATTCCTTTGAATTACCAATGAAGTTCTTATTTATCATGTTTATCAAATGATTTGTTTTCTGGAACACCTCCGTGCATTTATTTATTTATTTGAAAGTATCGGATTTACAAAGGTACCTCGTCACATGGAGGACAGAAAAAACAGAGAGGGTACAGTTACAATGGAATAGCCATCATGTATAGATTACAGACATTGTTTACACACATTATATACAATTTTGGATACAGATATTTACATAAGCACAGCAAAAACATTGTTACCATGAGACAGCACCCGTTACAGTATAATCCATTTTATTCATGAGCCAGAGGTGGATTAGACATTGTTGTAAGTGGTGGCAGTCCATAATGGACTTTGTCAGAGGTTTGGGCCCTAGAGGGCATGAGGGCACAGCCTAGTTGCAGTTACAGAAGCAGACATTGAGGAGGTGGTTGCAGAGAGTGACTTTGAAAGGGGCAATCTTGGGTGTGCTGGTGATGGTGGTTGGGAGTGCATTAAAACAGACAGGGGCCCTGTAGCATTAGGATCTCTGGGCAAGGGAGGTTTTAACCCTGGGTACCGCCAGTATAGCTTTGTCCGAGTTGCGGGTGGAGATAGAGGGGGTGGCAAGTTGGAGAGAGGCGGTGACCCCAGGAGGGGAGAGACCAAGCAGAATTTTCTTGGTCAGTAGGCAGGTCTGGTAGTGGAGTCTCCTCTAAGTTGAGGAGATTGGCAGTGGAATAGAGGCAGCAGGTGTGGCTGAGCCTAGGGGCACCAGTTAGAAGCCTGCAGGCCTTGTTGAGGGAGATTTGAATTTTCTGGAGAACGGAATTATCTGCTGCACCATACACAGAGAGCCCATAGTCCACTAGGGACAGTATAGAGGAAGTAATGGCAAGCCTAAGGGCATCAAAAGGGAGGCAATCCTTGTGCTGGTAAAGGAGTCCAATCAGAGTGTTTGCGGCAGCCATTAGGGTGTTTATGTGGTCATGGAAGGTAAGGGCAGAGTCGAGGGTAAGCCCAAGATATTTGTAGGTGGATACTTGTTCAAGGGGGTGCTGCGTGCTGGAGAGGATGAGAAGAGATGCACTTTTTTGCTTTGTTTTGGTGGTGGGAGAAAATCATCGATTTCATCTTTTTAAGGTTTATGACCAGTCTACAGTCCTTGAAGAAGGTTTCAGCCTGAAAGAAGGCGTGCTGGAGGGAGTCCTGGAGGGAAGTAGGTTTATGATGTGAGGCACAGAGCACTGCATCATCCGCATACAGTAGGATTTTTTGGAGCAGGCCTTTGGCAAGGTGTTTAGGTAGAGGGTGAAGAGTAGTGGACCCAGGATGGTGCCTTGGGGCACTCGGTGCGGACACATAGTGTGTCGGATAGGGTTCCGTTTATTTTGATGCACTGGGACTGTATGGGGAAGTAACTGGCGCACCATGCCAGGGGGCCCATGGAGAAGCCAAGTTGGTAGAGGGAGTCAAGAAGGGGTGGATGACAGACTGTGTCAAAGGCCTTGGAAAGGTCTATGAACACAGCTCCAGCAATGTTACCGGAGTCTAGGGAGGAGTGTAGGAAGCTGGTGAATTCTAGTAGGGCTGTGGTAGTGCTATGGCCTGAGCGGAAGCCATGCTGTTCCGGGGCATAATATGTCATGCTTGGCTAGCTATTCAGTCAGCTGTGTGGCAACCGCTTTTCTAAAGCTTTAGAGAGGGGGGAGAATGGAGATGGGTCGATAGTTACTGGGGGAGGATTTGTCACCACTTTTATGAATGGGAGTAACGACGGCTGTCTTCCAGGCACTGGAAAATTGCCCCAGGCAAAGGGATCTGTTGAGTAGGTCCATTAGAGGGACTAGGACCTCCTCGAGGACTAGCTGAATGAGCCTAGCATCTAGGGGGTCATTGCTAGGGTTATTGCTGTTTAGTGCATTTTGCAGGTATGGATGGGCTTCATGGGTAGATATTTTGCGCAGAAGGAAATGAGGGTGCTGCAGGGTTGGGGTTGGAATTCAGGCACAGGGTCAAAGAAGCAACTGGGGAGGACAGTGCTGAGATCTGTGAAGGTGATGTTTAGACAGTTTGCTATGGTAAGTGGGTCAGTCGAAATGGTGCTGTCAATGGAGAGCTGGGAGGGAGGTGGGGAGCATGATTTCCCCCATTAAGTTCTTTGATATTACTCCAGAAGGTCCATGCAGACCCCTGTGTGGCGGTGAGAGTAGTTTGATAGCAGTCCACTTTGGCCTTGCGGATGGCTTGCTTGCATCCATTGCGTGTGGCATTATAGGATTGTCTGTCAGTCAACCTGCCAGACTCCATGGCTTTGTACCAGAGATTGTCCCTTTCCTTCAGTTTTTGGAGTAGGGATGGGGTGATCCATGGTGCATTTTGTCTTTTGGTGCGGTGTTTGGTGAGTGGTGCATAGAGATCACAGGTCTTAGTGAAGGCCTGCGTCCACAGATCGAGTGCAATGTCAATGCTGGGGGCTATATTAATGGGGGACCAGTCCATTTGGGCGAGAAGTTGTTTGACGTTTTTTTAACCCCCCCAAGCGGAGACGACTTCAGAAGGTGGTTTGGACTATGGGTTTGGGGGTGGAGGAGGTCAACAGGAACAGGATGGGCGAGTGGTCACTTAGGGAGTCGGGAAGAACTTTTATGTCCTGGATTTTGTGGAGGCATTTAGAGATAATGATATCCAGGAGGGTGCTGGTACCGGTAGAAGGATGAAGTCTAGTAGGTTGGGTGACTAACTGGACCATGTCGAGAGCGGTAAAGGAGTCCTTCATTGGTGCGGCTGAGGGACCAAGCCAGCTGACATTTAGGTCCCCTACTAGTGTCTGTTCAGCTTTGTGTGGGAGGGTAGAGAGATAATCAGTGAGGGATGTGTTGGCTGGCTTTTGGTTCTTAGGGGGTATATAGGAGACTGTGAGGTATAGTGGGCCCCAGGAGGGGTCTGGGGTGATTTTTAAGGTGAGGACTTGATCTCCGTTTTTGAGCTTGGGGCAGGAGCATGTGGCCAATAATGTTATCTCTGATGTAGATCGCACAGCTGCCCCCACGTCTTCCCGGTATAAGGTGTACCCGTGGAGTGAGACAAAGGAGTCAGGAGTAGATTTGGAGAGCCAGGTCTCAACTAGTGCAATGATGTCTGGTTGGTGTAGGGTGGCCCAACATTGGAGTGCTGCAGATTTTTTTGGCAGGCTGCATATGTTCAAAGAGGCGATGCGGAGTCCTGTGGATGATGTCCTGTTTCTAACTGCGCATACGTGAGCTATTAGGCTATGTCCCGAGTACAGCGCCCTAGTGCGCATGCGCAAGAGTAGTGACAAGATGGCGATATTCAGCAATGTCCACGCTATGCAAAGACAGGTAAGAGGGTACAAATTTACAAACAAAGCACACTGAGAGTCGTAACAGTAACCCCTAAGTACCTGGTAACAGCGCTATAACAGGCAGAAATGCAGTCGCTAGACAGTGTAATCCCCATCCTTAAAGTACACCTAGAAACAGAGCGATCCGACTGTAGCCCCTAGCACAAACATGGACAATAATTCTATCAGTCGATGTGTGGGGGCATTAAATAAAAGTCCTCAAAACACCCCATACAAAGATGCAGCTGGAGGGAGGAGGTAGCCTTTACCTCTTAAGGTGCCCGCTGTAGTCCCTGCTCCAGAGGGAGTTTCTGTGATTTGATCTGGCATCCGAGTGGGGAGGGGGGACTGGCTGAGGCCTCTTAAGGTGCCTGCTGTAGTCCCTGCTCCAGAGGGAGCTTCTGTGGTTTGGTCTGGCATCCGAGTAGATGTGTGTTTTAAAATCATTTGTTATTATGATTCCTCGATCCTTTTCTTTTGTTGTTTCTTTCAAAATCTCCTGTTGTAAATCATATCTAAACCTGGATTATTTTACCAAAATGCATAACTCTGCATTTTGATGTGCTAAATGCCATCCCGCACTTATCTTCCCACATCATCAGATTGTCCAAATCCTTCCGCAGTTTAACATGATGTTGTTCTAGGGTATCGACTCTTGCCCAATCTTAGTGTCATCTGCAAAAACACAATATCTAGATTTTAATTCTTTCCCTATATCGCAGATGCACACAGCCAGAATAAAGCTGGCCCTAATACAGAACCCTGTGGGACTCCACTGGTTACTCTAGTGGCAGCTGATACATGTCTATGCAGCCTGACCTTTTGATCTCTTTTGTATAGCCAGTTTTCTACCTAGTTTATTAACCTATGCTATATTTTAAGCTCATTTAGTTTAATTATAGATCGAGGGAGCATTCCCAACCAATCGGAGCACCCCTTTCCTCTGTGCCTGAGACACTCTTATTCTGTGAGGAGCATCTCACGCACAGGTGCCCTCGAAACGGGCACATTCAGGGAATGGTTTTAAAATATATTTTATATATATTAATATTACTGATCACGTTCAACCAATAATATACTAATATGTCCCTTTCGCCACTCTTTGCTGTATCAAGAGTGGTTTCACTTGCCTTTGTCTCAGCTTCGCTGTTCTCGCTTAAGCCCAATGTGCGTGAAACCACTCTTTTACAGCAAAGAGTGCTTCTGGGGGACATATTAACATACATTATTAGTTTAGTGTGAAACCACATCAAGTGCCTTTTTAAAATCAAGATATATAACATCAGTAGGTAATCCATTGTCTAGGTTTTGACTTATCTCTTCATAGAAATACAATAAATTTGTGACACAGGATTTTCCTTCTGTAAACCTATAGAGACATATATCTTTCAAGTTCAGAAGTTCCTCCTGCTTGCTTATTCTATCTTCAATTAAGCTATCCATAACTTTACCTAGAATGCCGGTTAAGCTTACTGGTCTATAGTTTTGCGGGTTGCATCTGTGGTCAAGTTAATTTATGGCCCCCAATAGCCAGAGTAGTAGAGGCAAAAACACATTTGCCAAGGTGATCCAAGCTGCCTGGACTCCCGGTCTGGGGGAAGGGTACTAAAGTGCTTGAGCTTCTTAGTATGGTTGTGCGCTTCATTAATTACCACCAAATCTGCCTTAGGGTGACTCCCCAGAAAAGGCTAGTCAACCGGGGCATGGTAAAGGCAGTCCGCCTTTTTAGGCGGGGGAGGGGTGGTAGAGGGGTGATTCCAGGCCACCTTAGTGGCATCCTCATAGGAGTCAATCATAGGGGGCACCACCACATGGAGGGCATCCCGCTGCCGGAGGTACACGGAAGAAGAGAGGGATAGGGGGCTGGAGAAGCCAACCCCGTGGGGGATGACTCCATCGCCATTGACGGTTTGTGAGGCAACTGCGAACAGGAAGCTGACCGGGCCTGGTCCCGGTGCTTACGTTTCCCGGACTTCTTCTGAGAAGACAAAGAGGCCCCAGAGGACTGTGCCGGCAAGACCAATAAGCTCCTAGCCTGCAGCTCCTTCTCCATTGTAACCAACTTCTGCCTCAAAAGGTGGCTCTCCAGAATTTTTAAATGACATCTCCGAGTGGCCTGGTTGAATTTCTGACAAAACTGGCAGGCTTTGATGTCATGGCTGGTGTCTAGACAGATGAGACACACAGAGTAGCCATCCTTTTCAGGGATTTGTTTGCCACAGGCACACTCTGAAGAGCAGTCAGAAGATGAGGCTGGTAGAGAAGACATAAATTTGCCAATGAGAACACCGAAAATTCATTGTTTTACACTAAAGAAAAATGAAAAATAAAAAAGTGCTACGCACAGGATATGGCAGTCAACTGTAGCTGCGGCATCTGATAAAGTCCGACGTGCATGGGTCGATGGCAGAAAAAGAACCGAGGTAAATGGGGATCACCCACCTATATAGGCTAGGCTGATGTCACCTGATTAATGTCAGTGGTCGACAGTCCCCCATGACAGGCTGCTAGCTAGAAGTTTTCTGTGTGGTCCTAGTGCCTGGCAGCTCAGTCCTACCAGTGTGGTCTGCTGCAAGAGCCTTCCTAGAAATAAGATCTATATGTTTCAAATCCACATACATATCTGGCAGTAAAAAAAATTAAAAAAAATCAGAGGACAGCCTTACCATCCTGATTTGTGCAAACATGACAGGCAACGATGAACTTGAAATTAATGGTCATCGTTAAAAGTAAGAACCATGCTGCTTCTGTAATGTAAACTCTGCCAGGCTGCCGGTGCACTATAGGAACAACCGTAATGCGTGGATGACAGCTGAGGTGTTTAGTGAATGGGTGACGGATCTGGACAAACTAATGAAACAGAGAAGAAAAAAAAAAAGAGTTGGTTTCCTCCTTACAACTGTAGTGCACACCCCACCTTACACTATAAAATGTTAATGTAACCCCTCTTTTTCCCAGGGGATACGAGTATCCCATTAGAATTAGAGGTAGGCAGGGAAGTCAGCTAGTGATTTTCCAGTAAATGGATTTCACTCTGTCTTACCGTCTGTTGTCAGTTGTCTCAGCTGAGAGCTGGAGGGATGATGTCATTTTAGAACTCTAGCAGCAGAATAAGCCACTGCCAGCTGTTGTGAGAGAGGGAGACAGAATTCTATAGAAACACAGATGGCACGTGACGAACAACAATGTGACCTTATATAGTGGACGGTTCCCAGCCAGCCCTCCAGTTCTCCCGCTGGAGATCACAGAACAAAGCGACAAGAGAAAAGAAGTGGGCTCCTTGAGCCAAAGAAAGGCTTGAAGAAGCAGAAGCTGGGGGAAAGTGGGAGGGAAAGTTACCTACTGCAAGAGCCTCTCTCAAAGATCTACTGTTATGGTAAGTTCTTACGTAACTATACTGTCTTACTTCGAGAGGGCTCTTGCAGTAGATAATAACCATTAAAACTGATTCCCAAGCAGTGAAAATCAGACAAATCTGAAGCACAGGAGGCAGAAAAGATCTGCGAAGACACAGGAAAATCATGAAAGGAGGCCCTGAAGGACAGCTAGTCCAAAGCCGGCCCTGCACCTAGAGACAACGTCCAGACTGTAATGTTTTGTGAAAGTGTGGACGGAGCTCCAAGTGGCCACTGCACAAATATCCGCATCAGACACACTCTTGAAGCAAGCAGCAGATGCATCTATGCCTCAGGTAGAATGCCCTTTGACTTCCCCCAGCAAGGAATTGTTGCACTTCTGGTAACAGAACAAAATGCAGTTTGCCAACCATTTGAACAAACATTGCTTAGAAACAGCAGCGCTCTCCCTCTTGGGGGTGAAGGAAACAAAAAAGTTGATCCGTCTTACCGACTGACTTAGTCCAATTCGTATAGTAATACAAAATTCTGTGAACATCCAGTGTGTGCAGAAGTGCCTCCCCCTAATTAGAGTGCTCAGAGTAATTGATTGCCAGAAGGTGTTTTACCTCTGCTTCCAGTAAGATTCTGTCTGCAGATATAACTGGTGCAAAGGTTCTTGTTCTCAGCTTGGAGAATGATTTGAAGTTGAGTGACAGCCCCTGGCTCACTACCTCCAGGACCCACTTGTCTGTGGTGATGGTATGCCAAGCCTGGAGGTAGTGAGCCAACCTGCCACCTACTGGTGGTTCTACGATACGGAACACGACCTGTACCAGCCCATCAGGGATTCTGTGTGAACTGGGCCCAAGTCTGTGGGGAGGGAGACGCTCTTCTCACAGCTCTCCTGCCCCTTCCTCTAAAATAGCCTCTAGGCTGCTATTGTGGCAGAGAGGCCTGTGCTTGGAAAAAAGGTCTGGGATAGGATCCCCTACCCCTGTCTCCCCTAGTTTGGGCCCTATTGGAGGTAGAAGGCCTATCCTTAGAGTTACTTCTACAGGTAGCCTTGTATTCCTCTACCTTTTTCATGTAGGCCTTTGTTTTGTCACCAAACAATGAGTTTTTTCTCAAATGGGAAATCCATTGCCTAGGCCTGAGTATCCAAGGTCAGGATGGTGGCTCTGAGCCATGCAAGTCTTCTGATGGAGACAGCTAGAGTCATTAGCCTGGCTCCAGTGTCATTTGCATCCACCACCATGTGGAACTGGTATTTGGTGGCATCCAGTGCAGCTCTTGCTGTATCCTACAAGTCGACTGCCACTTCACCTGGCACCCTGTCAGCCAGGGCTAGAACTGAATTCCAGAGTGCCTTCTGGTATTGCACTGCATAAGCCATGTAACTGGCTTGCCTGACTATCAGAGAGGCAGCCATGTACCCCTTCATTCCCATGGCATCCATTTTCTGAGAATCTTTGTCTGGAGGATGAGTAGTCAAAGGTATTCTGGCCTTGTCGCAGACGGCAGCCTGAACCACCCCTTCAGGGTCAGGATGGCTGAATAGGAAATCAGCTGGGGTTCTATCCAGCTGATATTTCTTATTAACTTTTTTGTCTACTCCAGGTATTGAAATTGGATTCTGAAATATTTACAATGCTGCCTTTTTTGAGGACTTGTGCATAGGCAGCAAAAGGCGCTTTGTGGGAGCTAACCCCATCATGTCAAAGAACTCTGCTTCATACATATCCTCCTCTGTCTCCAACAGAGGAAGGTTGCAGGTCTCTACCATGTTTTTTACAAAGGCATAGTGGGAGGTATAATCCTCTGGTCCCCTAAGAGGAGATCCAAACTCTTGTTCTGGGGAAACCTCCGGATCTATCGGTTCCCCTTCAAAGTCATCCTCACAATAGACAGCCTGCGATTCTTGAGGAGCAGGTACTGGCCCAGGAACCAGTGCAGCCAGTGTGGGAACCGGAACTGCAGCCTGAAGTGCTTGAAAGACCTGCAAGGCCTTAGTAATGTCCTCAGCCGAGGGCATATTGTATTCGTCTGCTGGGAGCTCCTTAGCCTTCTCGGCCAGAGGCGCAGTGGCATGCTTTTCCTTGTATTTTTTCTTAAGTGGGACAGTTTCAGCCCCTGTCTCCACAACCCTCTTTGACTTACCTTGCTCAGTCTTGTCTACCCCATTGTCAGGGTCTTTAGCTTTACCTCCACCCTTCTTAGGGGCTGTAGTAGAGGAACAACTTTCCCCAGTAGTAGCAGAGGCAGAGGCCATTTCTTCTAACACCTTGGCCCTTTTTCTCAAAGTTTCAGGATAAAAAGTTTTACAAATGTCACAATTGGCAAAAATATACAGGTTACTCACCTGTAACAGGAGTTCTAGGAATGGTATATGTTGTTCATCCACACTGTCTGGCAGGTTCCTTGCTGCTTTAAATCTTGCTAGAAGGTCTTCAAGCTGGCTCCTCCCACCCATCCGGGTGGTAAAACTCTCAGCTCCACCCCATGACGCCAGAACTAGCCAGGTTGTGCGTCGAAGCCGGGGAGGCCGGGTGGGTCATGTGGATGAACAACATATACCACTCCTAGAACTCCTCTTACAGGTGAGTAACCTGTATTTGACGTAGTTGTATGGCATGCTTTTCCTTGTATTTTTACCTGTATTTGACCTGTAGTTGACGCAGTGTCAGTGGCTCAGTAGATAGCACACTCGCCTCTGAGGCCAGGAGATCAGAGGGCTGTGGGTTCAGTTCCCACATCTGGCACTTGGGTTAATATCCCAGTACTGACACTGTAGTGCAGCATGAGAGGGGTGCTGCACTTCTGAGGTGCCGTCTTTAGGATGAGACGTTAAACCGAGGTCCCATCTGCCTGGATTGGTGGTAGTTCAGGTGGATGTTAAAGATCCCATGGCACTTATCGAAAAGAGTAGGGAATTTCCCGTGTCCTGGCCAAATTTCCCTCATTCACTAAAAATACCACCAACAGCTTAATCTGGTTCAAGGTCAGTTGGCATTCATCTGTATCCCCCTCCCCAGGGTCGTGCCTGAAAATAGGCAGGATTTGTCTAGTGCACTTACCCGGTCAACAAAAGCTAAATAAATAAAATAAAAAATAATAAAATTTCTAGGGACATGGATATGTTGTTCATCCACACTGTCTGGCAGACTCCTAGCAGTTCTCTGGGAGGAGGGAGGCGAGGTGCACACCTTCTACTTAGGGAATAATGACTGGAGAACCAAGGTCCCAAAATCAGCATCCCGGCGTGACTCAAGGTCGATGTGGTAATGGGTAATGAAGGTATGTGCTGACTTCCAGGTAGCAGCCCTGCAGATTTCCTGGATAGGGACTTCCCCGGAAGCAGCCACCGATGCAGTGGTATGGCGGGTAGAATGAGGTCTTATCCCTCGGGGGGGCTCCATGCCCGCCAACCTATAGCAGAGATCTATGCAGGAGGTGACCCACCTGCCTATCGTCTGCTTGGCTGCAGGTCTGCCAGGTGCAGCTTCAGCATAGGTGACAAACAGCTGGCAAACCTCTCCCTGAACTTCAGCCGTCCGCTCCTTACAATAAGCTATCGCTCTCCTAGGGTCCACAGTATGGAGCCTATATTCGGCCTCCGAGGTGTGATTGGAGTAGAACGCCAGCAGAGTCAACACCTGGTTAAGGTGAAACTCCAACACCAGCTTCGGAAGGAATTTCGAGTGGGGGCGCAGGACAACCTTGTCCCTGTGGAAGACCAGATAAGGAGACTCGATGGAAAGTGCCTGGAGCTCTCCCATCCTTCTGGCTGATGTGATAGCCACCAAGGAGGCGGTCTTCCACGACAGGTGAGAGATGTCACACCTCTGCATCGGTTCGAATGGCTTGCCCATGAGCTTAGCCAATACCAGCAGTAGATCCCACGGAGGTGGAGATTCTCACACCGGAGGGGATATGTGATCAAGGCCTTGGAAAAAGCGCCCGACCACCTTCTCCTGCGCCACCGACTACTCCGCCCGCGCCCGGTAAGCAGAGATGGCTGCCAGGTGCACCTTGAGGGTCCTCGACCGAAGCCCTTGCTGAGAAAGAGACCACAAGTAGTCCAGAATGTTTGCCAAAGAACAGAAGGAAGGGTCCAGGCCCATGCCCTGACACCAAATTGAGCCTCGCTTCCATTTAAAGGCATAGCATTTCCTGGTCAACTCCTCACGGGACGCCTCAACAACGTTGAGGACCTCGTCGGAAAGACCCAAGGCCTGGAACTCTAGCCGCAGAGGAACCAGGCCGTCAGGTGCGGGGATTGAAGGTCTGGATGGAATACCTTCCCCTGATTGACTGAGATGAGGTCCGGGTGGGCTGGAAGCCGCCTCGGGAGCCTGGAACTGAGACTGAGGAGATCTGGATACCAGAACTGGCGGGGCCAGTCTGGGGCTACCAGAATCACCTGCGCCTTGTCCCTCCTCACCTTGAGAAGTACCTTGTGGATCAAGGGAAATGGGGAAAGGCGAGAAGAGGCCCAGGGTCCACGGTGTCCATGGCCCTCGAGAATGCATCCCCTGCAACCAGCCCTGCTGAGGGGGGCGGGCAGAAACAGTCTCAGCTTCGCATTCCCTGAGGCAAACAGGTCCACCTGAGGCATGCCCCAGTGGGAAAACAGATCTTGTACACATCTGGCAAGAGACACCACTGTGGACGCAGCCCCTATCCAGCTTAGAGCATCGCCAGAATATTGGAGGCTCCTGCCACATGGATGGCAAGGAGATCTGCCTCCAGGCTGCACACGAGGGACCAAATGCGGAGAGCTTCCTGCACAGAGGCATGGAGCGCGGCCCTGCCCTGGCGGTTTAGGTAGTACATGGTCGTGGTACTGTCCATCTGGACCTGGACCACTTGACCCCGTAGAAACGGAGCGAAGGCAGTGAGGGCTAGATGAACCGCTCGAAGCTCCAGCAGGTTGATGTGGCATCGGGACTCCTGAGGGGATCAGAGGCCATGCGCTCTGTGCTCCCCCAGATGGGCACCCCAACCCATCAGAGAGGCATCGGTCGATAGAGAGCCCGTCAGCTCAGGGCAGACGAATGGGATGCCCTCCTGCAGATGTGGTAGAATGGTCCACCACTGGAGGGCGTCCCACATCCCCTGGGTCACTGTCACTAGCTGATCCAAGGGATTGGAGTGCTGTGACCACTGGCTGGCCAGCCCCCATTGAAGGGGGCACATGTACCAACGGTCCCAATGGACCACGCTGGTGCAGGCCGCCATGAGGCCCAGGAGGCGCAGGAAGTCCTGGGCAGGGCGTAATTGCCCAACCTGAAATAACTGGGCAAAGGAGGAAAGAACCTTGGCCCTGTCCACCGGGAGCCGTGCTCTGGCTCGTAGAGAGTCGAGCTCTGCCCCGATGAATTGTATCACCTGCTTTGGCACGAGTTCTGACTTGGCCTCGTTGATGAGGAGGCCAACCTGAGAGCAAACCTGGAGGGCCAGATCCCTGGACTGCTCCACCTTCATTCTGGAGGAGGCTGCAATCAGCCAGTCGTCCAGGTAGGGGTACACCTGGACCCTTCGGCGCTGCAGGAATGCTGTCACCACTACCATGCATTTGGTGAAGACCCTGGGAGCCAGGGAAAGGCTGAAGGGCATGGCCCGGAACTCGAAGAAGGATCACTCTGCCCTGAAGCGGAGGAATCTCTGGTGGGACGGACGGATTGGGACATGAAAGAACGCGTCCTGGAGGAACACAGAACAGAACCACATGCCTCGTTCCAAGGATGGAATGATCTGAGCCAGAGTGACCATCCTGAAGGTTTGAGACCTTCGAAACCTGTTCAGGTCGTGCAGGTCTAGAATGGGGCGCCAGCCCCCGCCCCCCCGTCCATTTCAGGACCAGGAAGTGCCTGGACACAAACCCTGGGTCTGGTGGAGGATCTGCCACCTTCCTGATCACCTCTTTTTTGAGGAGCAGGGCAATGTCGGCTCGGCGAGCCGACAGAGAAGTTGCGGACCCGTAGCCCCGAGGGGCAATGGCTCAGAAGGGCAGGGCCTGCTCGAATCCGGAGGCAGGTTCCTTTCCTACCACTTCCAACACCCAACGGTCCATGGTGATAGTGGACCAGACAGAAAGGAAGTGGCGGAGCTGCCTCCCACGGGGAACCCAGGGGAGGATGAGGCTGGGGAGACACCCCTCAACCTGTTACTGGACAGACTTGGAGGAGGGGCCGGCCGAGGGATCTCCTGGGCCTTTTCCTCCCTGCTTCCTGTTAGAGGAAGCCACAGGTTTGGCTTTGGGATGCCAAGCGCGAGCCTGCTGGCCCTGATGCTGGTGTTGCTGGGCCGGACGTGCCGCAGGCGCAGAAGGGCAATAGGACTTATGTTGTGAACGACGGCCCTTGTCCTTCTGGGCAGAGGTGACCGAGTCCAGGGTAGTGTTGGACTTTTAGATCTGCTGGAGGTGGCCTTCCACTCCAGGGCCGAACAGGTCAGTCCCCAAGAAGGGGACATCTGTCAATTTATGCTGGTTATCTGCCGTGAAGGTGGATATCCTCAGCCATGCTCTGCGGCGCATGGCCACTGCGGTCTCTACTGATCTGGCACAGGAGTCTCCAATGTCCAGAGCCGTTTGGGGCTACTGTTTCACCACCGCCTTTCCCTGATCCCGCACCTGTTTGACCGTGGTCTGCAGGTCGGCTGGGAGATGAGGGATCACCTCATCCATGGAGCCCATGAGGGCGTGGGAGAAGTGTGCCATCAGCATGGCCGAGCTGGCCTGGCGGAGGCCTAGGGAGGACACAGCATACACCTTGGGCCCGGCATAGTCCAGCTTTTTGGACTCCCTGTCGGGGGGCTTATCCATATCCCTAGCATTCCCAGAACACCGGAAAACGCTATCAGTGACTAACCCATCCGCAGAGGGGTGCTCCGAAAAACCGGACAAAGAGCCGGTAGGGACCGCATACTTCCTGGCCATCCTGGCTGAAGGCGCTGGGCAGGAAGCTGGCCACTGCCAGAGCTCCAAGGCTGGGCCAACAATGGCTTCAGCCACCGGAAAGGCCTCCGTGGGCGAATCCCCTCGGTCCAGAATCTCCGTCAGGGGATACTTAGCCCGCTTGGATACGGGCTCGAGCTGCATCCCGGTGGACTCCGAGATGAGCCGAAACAGACCCATAAACAACGATGGGCTCTTGCCCATCGACTGCCCCCCCGGAGGACTCCAGGTCACGGGGCCGGGAAAACAGGGAGGAGTCATCATCAGACTCCGAAGAGTCCGCGAAGAGCTGCCTGAGGCCTGAGCCACCCTCCACTTGCCGAGGACGGTCGGGAATGAGGGTGACCGACAACCTGTGGGGCAGACCCTGACCCGACCGAGAGTCCTTGGTCAGCGCCCCCCGATTTCGGTTGTGGAGACGGAGGTTCCACCACAATCGTTGGGGCAGCTGGTTTCGGCCGAACAACCGGCCCAGGCCTTTCGGGTGACAGCCACTTGATGGCCGGGGAAGGCGATGGCGTCGGCTTGTTCCCGGACAAAAGTAACTGCTGCCACATTAAGTCCTTGTAGCGTCGACGCAATTTGCGCCGAAGCCTCTCCTCTTCCGAGGAGGAAGACAAGGCCGAGCGGCACTGCCGCTAACCTCGGTGCCAAGACCGCCGATATTGGCGGGATCGGCTGGACCGAGACGAGGTCTGAGACCAAGACCCGAGACCAAGCCCGAGGGCGGGTCTGGGAAGGAGTGGGGGACACCCGCCTTCCCTTTGGCTCGGGAGCCGCTGATCGGGGACCCCACAGGAGGCGCAGGCAAGTCCTCGGTGTCCACCGTGGGGAACCGGTGAAGAAGGGTTGTCGGCTTCACCAGTCGACAGCCCGTCCGACGGGTTGAGAAAAATCTCGACCGCGTCAATGGGTGTCTCGGCCGGCTGACCTGACGGGGACACCGTGAAGTCAGCTGCCTTAGCCGCAACCGCGACCAAAGTCAAGTGTCGGCCATCCAGGGAAGGGGACCTCTCCCGCTCCCACGAACGTCGACGGTGGGACTTACCTTTTGAGTCCTTCTTTTTGATGCAAGAAGAGTGTCCCAATGGCCCCTCTCCCTTTGTGGAAAGGGATTGGCAAAGCTCCTTAAAAAAAGCTGTGTAGGAGGATCCCAGAGAGAGCGGGATAAATGCCGCGACCGAGGAGGATGAGGATGCGGCCTGGGCCACCTCCTCCTTGAGGGCGATCATCTGCTCGAGTTGCTCAGCCGAGCAAGCCACCGCGGACACCACCCAATGGACCTCCCTGGACTTCACCGACGGGTAGCGCTTCTCGGGGCACCCAAGCTGTAACCGGGCAGCGCGGTCTTCTAGGACGTTGGCCGAAAATGATCGACATAACTCGCAGGCCTGCGGGTCGTGATCTAGGTCAAGGCAGTAGATGCACGTGGAGTGCGGCTCCATCCTGGACATCTTCTGCCCACATGGGCACCGCTGAAATCTGGGAGTCGATCTGTCCATTGCAGCCGCAAGGGAGTAATTAGACCGAAGTCTTGAAAACTTCAGAATTATTTTCGGGTGAACCAAAGAATTAGGATCCAGTCTATATGCAGAGCGCTAAGGAGGGAACCTGAGCTTCCAAGCGGTAAGGAAGATCTGGAGTCATGGGGCGGAGCCGAGAGTTTTACCACCCGGGTGGGTGGGAGAAGCGAGCCTGAAGACCTTCTGGCAAGATTTAAAATGGCAAGGAACCTGCCAGACAGTGTGGATGAACAACATATCCATGTCCCTAGAAATGGCTAGCACCCAGACAAAAAACACAGAGGGAATGTCTGTCTGCTTTTGCTATCGTCTGCCCACAAGACTCACAATGCTTAAAACCTGTGGGTCCTGTGCGTTTTTGAGGTTTGTCAATAAGGACCTCTGACACTGAGCAGGAAGCGGTAAAATCAAATTAAAGAATTTTTATCAGTTCCTTGGAACCAGAGATTTCAAATATAAACAGCTGCTAACAGTTTCTGGAACCGAGCACTACTCCTGTTCCTGAAAGAAAAAGGGAACCGAAAATTAATATAAATACTATAAAGCGGTCAAAGGAACCAACCGCAAAATCACTTTATATCTTAAAGAATGAGGTAAAAACCTCACCTAAAACCACGGAACCCTTGGTTCCAAGGAACCATGAGGGAACCGCGAACAATGTAAAAAATTAATACAAACTACAAAATTAACTAACTCTAAGGGCAGCAATTTTAAGTTCAACTTAAAACGTTACATATCAACCAAGATAACGAATTTGAAGAAAGCTGAAGGAGAGCTCTCCAGGAGGTGTTCACTAGGCAGGCGTAGTAAAGACTCTGAAGCACTCAGAGTGTAGCAGTTACTAGGGCAGCAGTTTGAAATTGGCACAGGCCAAATGAGAGTTCCATCATTTGCATAGCATTCCATCTCTCCAGGCAGTTCAACACTGGAGGCTGACTGCATCAATTTAATCATAATGAGTTATTCCTGGGATTAGAATGAGTGGTATTAGGGAGAAGACTGCTAAACCAAAGCCTGTGACTGGTGGAGAGGGACACGCCCCCAAAGCCATATCACACAGTGATAGCAGTATGTTTGCTTATGCCATTGGCAAGTACCGATAAATATAAAAAGCATGCTAAGACCTAAAACATTTGGCATAAGAATGAGCTTACAGCATATGAGAGAACAATTACTTTTCTTTTCTGTTCTTTTGGCAGAAACCGTTCTTTTATGCCAATCATTCTGGTAGCCTGTCTTTTGTTGCCAGGCTTCATAAATCAGGGGACGCATTTTTGGATTTCTCTTCCTGACGCTTCTCTTTCTGAAATCCCCTGCCCCCACCCTTCACCAGACCCAATTAGGCATACAGTTACAATTAGGACTGCTAATGCTGTGTCAGAGTGAATACAAGGACCGCCAGTTCTGTAAGGACCCTTGGGTGCATGCCACCTGGCCCTGGAGATTTATTTATTATGCATGTATGTATTTATTTCAAATGTTTTACCAGGAGAGACGTACTGAGCTGGGATCCGCTCATTTCCAGATGCATTCTCGGGGAAGGGGAAGAGAGAAGATAACAGACACAAAACACAGAATATAAAAATACACAGAATGGAAAGAAGCATGTCAAAATAAACAGGACAAAATTCAAAGAACAAAACTGACAGCAAGTTACCATTCAGTAAATTATGGAACCAACATAAGAACAATGAAATAGTAAATAACTGGCAGCGTTGGGGGGTTTAAAACATGGGTCAAACTGGACCCACTGGTGTAAAAAATGTAGGTCTAAAAAGGAACATACTGGGTCAAAACATAATCAGTGGCAGATCATCACCCCTGCCCGCCCTCGTGGATCCATGGACTGGTCTCCTCAGTAAGGGACTCCAGCGCCCGAGTGGTGCTCTTCGCAGTAAGGCAGTCGCTCCATGCCATCTCCACGGCCGCCGCCCACCAACACCATCACCCCTGCCTGCCCTCCTGGATCTGTGGACCGGTCTCCTCAGCAAGGGACTCCAGCGCCCGAGTGGCACTCTTCACAGTAAGGCGGTCTCTCCACACCATCTCGGCAGCCGCCGCCACCCGACAACACCATCACCCCTGCCCACCCTCCTGGATCCGTGGACAGGTCTCCTCAGCAAGGGACTCCTGCGCTCAAGCGGCGCTCTTCGCAGTAAGGTGGTCCCTCCATGCCATCTCCGTGGCCGCCACCCAACAACACCATCAGCCCTGCCCACCCTCCTGGATCCATGGACCGGTCTTCTCAGTAAGGGACTCCAGCAGCCGAGCAGTGCTCTTTGCAGTAAGGCGGCCCCTCCACACCATCTCCATGGCCGCCACCACTCGACAACACCATCACCCCTGCCCACCCTCCTGGATCCATGGACCAGTCTCCTCAGCAAGGGACTTCAGCGCCAGAGCAGTGCTCTTCACAGTAAGGTGGTCCCTCCACGCCATCTCCGTGGCCACCGCCGCCCGGCAACACCATCAACCCTGCCCACCCTCCTGGATCCATGGACTGGTCTCCTCAGCAAGTACAGCTGCTACATTTTGTTTAAAGCTGCCTCGCTAGGGCTTCTCCTCTGACTGGTCCAGCACATAGCAGCCGGAAAATGACTGGTCGGTGCGGCGCTGGCTTGCTTGACCTCAACGGATTAGTGTGCCTTTTGCCTGGCAATCTGAACAAGTCTCGAGCTCTGCTCCTCATATTTTAAAAACTTTCAATCAGTATTTTTTCATAAGCTTGTTTCTCTGCTGGTCTCTGACTGAACTAATGTAAAGAGCTGAAACCGCTTGATTAGTACAATATTGTTCAAGTGCAGCCTGCAATATTTCTAGCCTTGGGTGTTAACACTTTTGTAAGCCTAGTCTCTGCTGATTTGACATCTTTTTCCACCTTTTTATACCCTCTTGCCTCTTGTTTTTTGTCTGACTAATAACTACCACCTATTGCTAATTTCTGTCCCTAACAAAATCCCTGAACCCAGTGCAACCTTGCCCATAGTCTCTTTTTCTTAGTCTCTATTCTAAAGAACACCACCCCCCCCCATCCGTTTCTCTCATTCCTCTCTGCTGTGGCTCTCTGACCTCACCTTTTATTATTCACTCTGCAATCCCCACCCATACTCAGCTCATCCCTCTTTCTTTTGTTTTCTGTCTAATCACCCCACCCCCCCACTGTCTGCCTGCCGCCAGCCTCCCACACCCTCCTACTGCTCTTTACTTACTGACCCCTCTCTTTACTTCCCCAGGGACTCTAGCGCCCAAGCGGCACTCTTCGCAGTAAGGTGGTCCCTCCACGCCATCTCCGAGGCCACCGCCCGACAACACCATCATCCCTGCCCACCCTCCCGGATCCGTGGACCAGTCTCCTCAGCAAGGTATAGCAGCTGAATTTTGTTTAGAGCCACCTCACTATGGCTTCTTCTCTGATTGGTCCAGCATGTAGCAGACGAGCCCTGATTGGTCGGTGCAGCTTGCTCGACCTCACCGATTGGTGCACCTTCTGCCTGGTAATCCAAATGAGTCTCGAGCTCTGCTCCTCATATTTTAAAAACTTTGAATCAGTATTTTCTTCCGCCCCCCTACCCCCTTCCAGGCCTCCTTTAAATACAGTCCTGCCCCTTGTCCTTGTCAAGGTCCCACCACATTGGCCTGTCTAGCACCTGACCTTGCTGTAAGGCCATAAGCTTATTGGTGTTTTGGGCTGTATTTCTACTGCTCCACACTCTATCAAATTTGATTAATTCCCTTTACCTATGCTCGGCCACTCTCTATACTTGCTCCTCCTTGATTTCCTGTGATACACTAATTATTTTCTCAGACTTATTTCTGCTTACTCCTCTGGGCAGCCAATCTAACCTCTTTACATCTTATCCCTACTCTCCTTCTGGAACTTCCTCCTACTTTTCTGTTACATGCTACTAAGGATTTAAGCCTCTTCTTAATACCTTTTCCTTATTTCTCCCCTATGAGCCATCTGTCTCGAAGGCAAGCTCACCTGTTCTAGGATTGCTCATTATGAATCAACGCATGCGACTGGTTTTCCTAGCGTCCTCTCTTCCACTATTTCATATAACATTACAAACAGCACCCTGTGCTGAATCAGCACTTCCCACCTCTTGATTTCTATTTTTCAAACCTTCTTGTGGTGCCAGAACCTAACCGTGACACCACTCCACTACTACTAAACAGGGCTTGGATCCATATGATGGCTCATGTCCAAGAAAATATTTCACTTCACATTCAGACCTTATGCCCATACCTGCGACACAAACTGTGGTACCTAATTCTCCTGGCCATACTGCTATCTGGAGATGTTCAGCTAAACCCTGGCCCTGCAACCTCATACCCAATACCTTTACCAATGCTAAAGGTCTCATAGTTGCTCACCATAATATCAGGAACCTTGAGAGGAACTTTGCTGAACTTGAGGCCTGGACCTCCTTCTACAAGCCCGACATCATCTGCCTTACCGAAATCTGGCTCAGATCCTCTACCCCCGACTCACTATGCTCCCTGCCATCCTATAATCTTTTGGGACTTGAAAGACCGGCTCCTAAAAGAGGGAGTGGTGCTGCCACCTACTTCAAAGATCATCTCAATCTCACTGCCATCAACTCACCTCCTCTCAAACACGGAAGCGCTTCATGCCCTTCTCACACTCGGGTCAAAAGAATTACATATAGCCTGTGTTTATAACCCTCCCAAAAGTGGCCTAACTGGCCTGGATGAGCTGCTGGAACAAACCGCATTTCTCTCTGGGAGAAATGAAGTTCTCATACTTGGGGACCTCAACACTAACTAGCTGGGAAACTCCCAAGCCACATCCCTGTCCAGAATACAAAGCTTTAACCTGCATCAGCTGATCGAGGAACCCACTAGAATTGCCCCACACTCTAACACAAGCACGCTGCTGGATTGGATAATGACCACCCATCCAGAACACCTAGTCAACTCACACGTTCTAGCAGATGCCATCACTGACCACTCCCCCACTTATTGCATCTGTGGTAAAGTGAGGCCTGCTCCGACTAAGCCTCATTTCATAACTTTTTGCAACTACGCCAATTTCAACTCACAGGCTTTCCTGCTAGACGTGGCCAATATTGATTTGTCCTCTCTCTACAAATCTAATGATGCACAATCTACTCTGAATATCTTACTAACCAACTTCCAAGCACTTCAGGACAAACACTGCCCTTTCGTAACACGCGAGTAACAAATAGGCAAACCCGATGGCTTAAATCTGACCTACTCAGTAAACTACGTCCAAGAGACAAAAGTAAGGTCCATTTCAAGAGCTCTGGTCTAACGTCTGACCTCAATACCTATAGGGCATTGCATAACTCTTGTAAAAAGGATATCAAACAGGCAAAAAGCACCTACTGTAAAGACCTCTTACTAAACTCCTATGGAGACTCCAAAAAATTCTGGTCCCATATCAAGTTCTTCCTGAGTTCGAACTCGTCCACCACCCCTAACGATATGTCACTAAATAGTGTCCACTGCAACAATCCCTGCACTACTGCCAACTTTTGCAAAAAGAAATTCTCTGATCTCACTAATTACACATCCTCCTTCTCCGTCAGCCCAACCTCAGTCACGCTGACTAATGTATTTGGGCCAAAACATTTCTTTAAGTTGGTCTCTAGGCATGAGGTACTACGACTGCTTAAGAACACTTCTGAGCGTGTGGCAGCTGGCTGTGATAACCTAGAACCCAAGCTCCTAAAACTTGCTGCTCCCCTAGCCAAGATCTTTACTCTCTCTTTGTGCCAGAGTCACGTCCCTGATATCTGGAAGATGGCTCGGATTACCCGTCTTTAAAAAAGGTGACCCCAAAGACCCCTCAAATTACAGACCCATTGCCATCCTGTCTGTGCTCAGCAAAATTCTAGAAGAATTGGAGCCACTCAAACAATTGACTTTCTCCAGAAATACGACCTATCCTGTGCCCAGCATGGTTTCTGAAAGGGTCACAGTACCACTACTGCTCTCCTCAAATTCACAGCTGATGCACTGATGGCCATGGACTCTGCTTCTCTCACTGGGGCAATATTTATTGATATGACTAAGGCATTTAACCTAGTTGACCACTCCCTCCTTACCGACTCAATTCGCTCACTTGGCTGTTCACCTAATGTTGTAAATTGGTATAGTAACTACCTATCTGACAGAACACAAATTGTAAACTATAACTCCACTCTCTCTGACAAGGCCACCACTAACATTGGAGTACCTCAGGGGTCCATACTGAGCCCACTGCTTTTCACTATTTTCATAAACATCACCTCAACCCACTTGAGAACTAACTCCCTGTTGTACGCGGACATCGTTCTTTATACTAGTGCCAAAAGTATTGAGGACATAAATCAGCGTCTGTCCCATGACTTTCAACTAATCCAGCAGTGGCTGAGTAATCACAAACTAGTCCTAAATGAGTCTAAGACCCAAGCCATGCTCTTTGGATCGAACTTAAAACTCAATCACTCCCAACACATGTTTAAAGCCTCCACCTTAAATTGCGCATCCACTGGTGTGGTGAACTCCTTTAAATACCTGGGAGTCACACTGGACCCAGTACTAAACTCTGATCTCCATATTCAATGGATGTGCAAGTTGGTTAACATGAAACTTGGTATTGCCTATCAAATCAGCTATGCCCTCACCCCCTCGACAAGGCTTGCTTTAGCCAAGGGGATACTCCTTCCCTCACTTACCTATGGTGTTGCTAGCTACACATCGGCAAGTAAATAAAGTCTTCACAAGTGAGATGTCACCTACAACAATATATGCCGCTATGTATCCTCCTCCCATCGAATAAAACACTACTGCCTCCTTTACTCCGACCTTGGATGGCTTCCTTCTCATGCAGCCAGGTCTTATGCCTTTGGCTCCATCATAGACATTATCAGATCCCAAATACCTAAGGCCCTAGTGGGACTCTTTCAAAATCAGGCATCCTGCTATGACCTTCGTTCATCCGACAATGCCTTGGTCTGCATCCCTAGACATACTACCTCTAAAGGCGCTAGCTCTTTTGCCTGTCATGCCCCCCAATACTGGAACTCCCTCCCACAAACTATTCGACAGGCTTCTACCCATGCCTCCTTCAAGAAATTACTCCGAACCCATCTCATCTACTCCAGTCAATGCTCCTGTTTCAAACCACCTTAGTCCCTTACCTAACCCTGCACTCCCTGGCCATATTTTCAGTCCTGCCCTTTCCCAATCGGCTCAGCACTTGCAACTTGATTGTTTACCACAGCTACCTGCTGCCTTGTACTTTCTACCTTTTTCTATTCCACACTTCAAGTTCCACCATCCTACTTCTACCTACCCTACTCCTGCCCTTCTTTCAATTTCTTTCTTATATCTCCTTATAATTACTATAGTATTACTGCTCATAGTTGTTTTACCTATCCCGATCAACATGTGCCCTAATTTTGATATGTATTTGTTTCTTTCATGTATACATTTCTGACAATGTTTATCATATGATTGTCGGTGTTTATTTGTTACTTGTCTTTATCAATTATTCTTGTCAACATTATCAACCTATAAAGTAACTGTCACTGATGTTACTGTTTCTGTACTCTCCCGGGTCGTGCCTGAAAATAGTCATTTTTATGGCTAGCGCAACTACCCGGTAATCAAAAACTAAATAAAATAAAATAAATTATGAACAGTTCACATTCCCTTCCTTTAGACATTGTTATAGAGTAGGTGCATCAATTTGGACCTACTGGTGTAGAAAATAGGGGTCAGTTTTGGAAAGGATGCAACTTTTGCCCTTTTGGTGCATGTTAGCACTGTCCCACAAGAGTAATGACTGATACTAGGGAAGTGGAGAAGTGCTGAAGGTCATGTGAAATTAGGTGAGTTACAGGTGAAAGAAGTAAACACAATGTCAGAAGCAACTGCAGGAGTGAATAGAGAACTCATGGAGGAGAGATTTAAGAGCAGGAAAGGAAGGAGCAGAGCAAACAGAAGGAGGACAAGTTCAGGGAAACTAAATGAGAAAGTAGCTTGGCCAGCAGTAGGTTGCACTTGAGGGAGAGCAAGAGTGAGAGGAAGCTCCTTAAAATACAAAAAGAAAAGAACCAGATACTGGAATTTGAGGGGAAATGAAAGGAAAGAAAAGGACACAGAGATGGAAGATAGTTTTCGTAGATACTATTAAGAGATTTTTCAAAAGACATTACAAGTCGACCAGGAGAAACTGGAAAATAACTTACAAGGAGCACAGCTTCGGAAATTTACAGGAGAAAATAACCCATTTGAATCTGAAGAAATGAGAAAGACTATTTTCACATTACTAGGCTCGACTACTATAACACTCTATACCTCGGGGTCAGTGGAGGGATTCTCAACCGCCTATAGCTAGTGCAGAATGCAGTGGCCGGGTTGCTGACCAGCCTTCTGAGGTCTTGCCATGTGATCCCAGTCCTGCATGATCTACACTGGCAGCTGGTGAGATGGAGAATTACCTTCAAAGTGGGCTTGTTCACCTATAAGGCCCTATACAGCTCGGGACCTGGCTATCTAAGTGACCTTCTGACTCCTGGGTGCTCACTCTGCTCCTCCTCCACCGAAGGCCTCCTAGCGGTTCCTAGGGCCCAGCTGAAGACCTCTGGAGATCATCTGTTTGAGGTTGCAGGCTCGGCCCTATGGAATTTGCTTTCAAGATCCTTAAGAGAGGCCACATCGGTGGAGGCATTTAAGCGGAGTCTAAAGGTGCATCTGTTTAGAGAAGCTTTGAAAACTATTTATGAGTTTATGAATTAGCAGACTGCTGAGCAGTTTTATTGAAGATTTTATTTTGTTTGTTGGTGCCCTAGATTGCTATTATTTTGTAATGCTGTATATTATTTATTTCCCATTGCCTGTCTGTACAGTGCCCATGGTCTCTGGGATTAAGCGCTTAAGAAATAAACTTTGACTTACTTGCTTTACTTACAAAGCCTATGTGGGCTTTGGTGCAGCACTGCCTTCCCTGCTCTCTATGGGGTCTATGTACTAACAGTTGGACTGCTTAAGTGTCATGTATCCACAGCATGTAGGCAACTCTAAGTCGGACTGCTGCATACTTTGGTCCAGCGGACTCGCACTGGCATTCATGGAAGGTGAGGGCACCATTTCTGCACTCAATCCCATGATCAATCATGCTGCTATGTGCACAGCCAGTCCAGGGGTGTTCTTGTTGGCGTGCCCTCACTCTGTGCCATTCACAAAGGCGTGGAGTGCCAGGCAGCACACAATATGGCAGCAGGGACCCTGCCGTATCTTTTGCGTGTCACCATGACACCCGCTGGCTGCGGCAGGACATAGAATCCACCCACCATGCTGCCCCAGCAGCCGTGCTGCCGAACTGACAGGGAGGGCTGGGGGCAGCCATTCGGGCACTTGTCCACACTTTTAAAAACTGTCCGGTCCCACACCTTCCTAGACTCCCCTGCTTGCATGCAGCATGGGATCTACTTCGAGATCTAGGATGGACATTCAATTAGAGTCCTGCCTGCGTCCCTCAATCTGCCCCCCATGCAGCTGCATGCCAGAGGGGCAGGACTGCATGACTGTGCACACCGCGCATCCTGCACCTCTCCGCAGGTGCAGGGATACATGGTCTGTGTACACACAATTCGCGTGCACCTGGCTGCAATAATGCATAGCCCCCTATGTAAGCTAAGCTGCATGGCTGTTTGTTTTCCCCTGCTCTAGCAGCACAAGTGATGTCATTGCATCTCTGAGCCCTGAACAGTTTAGCGCTAAGCAGCCATCAGAGAACTAGAAGCACCCCACATGCTGCAGAAGATAAGAGAGAAAAGATCCCCGTTAGAATAATAAACGTAAAGTCACCATCTGTGATCTACTTTGGGGGGGAGGAGAGCTAGGTAAAAAATACAATTTCTCTGTTTTGTTAAACAAGGAATAAACCCCTTCTCAACTGTAAAAGCCCAGAGGAATGAACCACAGAAATAAAATACCCAGAAAAGGAACACACAGAAGGAGAACATGGTAGGGTGGATGCAATGTATATAAATGTTCAAATTTATTTATTTATTTAAAAGTTTTACCAGGAAGGCATACTGAGCAAATTGCTCATTTCTAGATACGTCCTGGGGGGAGAGGAAAATGGGATTCATTGGTAGCATTACACATAAATCAATTTACATTGAAGACAGAATGGTACAGTATTGTGTGAAATACATTTCGACATATGTAGACATTTATGTAGCTGACAAGTCATTACAGTAAAGTATATTTACAATGAGAAACATAACAAATGATATGTACAGTATTGAGTACTTACATGATAAGCTCAACAATTGTGATGAACCACATCAGTGTGGTAACCTTGACATATAGGCAAGGATGTAGTTAGTTTAAGTAGTTGAGGAGGAACTTCAAAGAATGTAGGTCAAGAGGGATATATAAGGGGGTGGTGACTGAGGTAGTCAGGGGCAGGAGCAGTTTGTAGTGAAGCGGGATTAAGAAGGGAAGTAAGAGAAATGAGTGATGGAATATTGCGTATGGAGATAGGGATGCAGTTCTAGATTTTAGGGCAGTGATATGAGAATGCAGACTGACTAGCTGTGGTGGTTCTTAAGAGAAGTGCTAGTGTTCTGGGAAGGAAGCATGGAGAGCATAGGGTGTAGGAGAAGGGGTTTTAAGAACAGAGGTAAGATAGGAGAGCAGTGACCCTAACCAGTGTTTGGCCATAAAGGTAGCAAAGTGGATGAGGCGTCTGGAGTTGAGGGAGGGGAGGGAGAGAGAGAGAGAGAACTGTAAAGATCGCAGTGATGGGTTAGATGGGGGCAAGATAAGGCAAAATGACAGAAGGAGTGAAAGAGGAAGTCCAGTCTGGCAAGGGTGGTATTATAAGCGACACTACAGAATCTAGAAAGGATGTGGTTTTGGCAATTTTAAAATCACTTAATTAAAATTCCTCACCAGGTCCTGACGGAATCCATCCGAAACTACTTAATGAGTTATCACCAGTTCTATGCTACCCCTTCACAATTCTTTTTGATAAATCCATTCTTAGTAGTTACGTTCCATCAGATCGCGGACTGCTACTACAATACCAATTCATAAGAAAGGAAGGAAGCAAGAACTTAGTCTATCAGCCAATTAGCCTCACTTCCCATACTTGCAAGGCCCTAGAAAAATTATTCGTAATGCTTTGATATTGAACAATGTTCCCTTGGACTAAATGATCACACTCAGCATGGGTTTAAAGCCAAGAGGTCTTGTACCACCAACTTGGTTTCTTTTTACAAAACCATCAGAAAGAGTCTTGACCTTGGAAATCCGGAGGACACTGTCTTATTAGACTTTACTAAGGCTTTTGATAAAGTTCCACACTGTGAACTGACTCGAGAAGTTAGAAAGAATGGGCTTTTGTTATTACCTTTTGAGATGGACTAGAAACTGGTTATAACAGCAAACTCAGTATGTTAGAATACGTAATGATATCTCTAACAGGGGCACTGTGAGTAGTGGTGACCCCAGGGATCCATGCTGGGGCCAACATTCTAACCTTTTTATCAGTGATTTACATCATAATATTAATAATCATCTAAGTAAATTCACTGACAATACCAAAATGGCAGGCAATGTCGATATTGTGTCTAAACAACAATGTATAATTAACGATTTGAAACAAATTGAAAATTTGGGCTCTATTAAACAAAATGGAATTCAACTGCAACAAATGCTCTGTTTTACATTTAGGCAGAAACAACCCCCATCTCACTTGTAAGTTGAATGGTCATTCCTTAAATTCTGTTCAAAATGAGCATGACCTTGGAGTTACTATTAATAACCTATTTTCAACTAACACTCATTGTAAAAGACTTGTACAAACATCTAACAGATTAATACACAATATAAAGAGATCCTTTGTGTCAAGAAACGAACAATGGTATTCTCCCATTGTATAAAACTTACTGTATATTAGACCTCATCTTTATTATGCATCACCGTTTTGGTCACCATATCTAAAGGGAGACATAAAATTGATAGGAGAGTGTCCAGAGGAGAACCACCAAAATGATCCCTCAACTTAAGGGTCTAGCTTATGAGGAACGGTTGTCAGCCTTGGAGTTAGTCTCCCTCAAGGTTAGGAAATTACGAGGGGATCTACACTTCCTGTTCAAGATATTACAAGATCATGAAATAATGCTACAGTGTGGTCTATCCTTCAGTGATAGATCATTTAATTTAAGATCACATAATAAACAATGAAAAGCACAATTTAGCAACACCAAGAGATGCACTCATTATTTCTCTATTAGGGTTACTAAGGCTTGGAATGCCCTACCACAGCATTTAGTAGATATTCCATCGTTTGACAGATTTAAGCATGAATTATACTATCACTTAAGGATCCAATCATTTTTTTTAACTCTATGTTTATCGAGATTACAATAAAACATACAGAATTCTCTCCGGATGAGGTACATAAGGATAATAGTTGTATCAATGAGGGTGCCACCTCTCTTAATACATGCAGGTAAAACTATTTGTACCTTATCAATACAACACATCAATGGAGGGTATCTCTGTGGGCTATTAATAGCCAACAATTCAAGGTTCAACTTTTAATTAGCTATGATATTGAGCCCATGAGCTGCATGAATATAAAGAAATACAGGAAAAAAATCATAATGGGTAATGTATACAGTCTCATCTTCCTACCTGAGGAAGGGAGGAATCACGCATTTCCCTATTTTTAAGTACCCAGTAGGTAACTTTCAGAATGGCCTCTTATCTCTGCATCACAGAATATATATATATCTTTTTTTAACTTTAATTTTTATCGTTATAAAAAACTGACATACAGTTTAAAACCAAGCATGGAAGTACCTTACAAAATATTTCCTGCCATGAGGGCACCACTCCTCTTAATACTCGAAAAAGATAATCATCACATGCTTTGAGATACATCTTTGAGGGGGTATCGAAATTAAAATTATAAAGTCCACAAAGTATAGTTCATAGTTGCTGAAAATGGAGTCCATGAGCTGCATGGATTTAAAGAAAATAAAGTCAGATAGGAAAATTCCATAAATCCTACTCTACCACTAGGATGGAAGGTAGCCACCATGCTAAATCATAACATATACACCAAAGGTGCAAATTTGTAGAAAAGAACAGGAGCTTCCATGTGTATCTCTACATCTTACTTTTGCTAGGCAGATCAATGTTAATCAGAAAACTGAATATTATAAACTTTCTAGATGCAGACCATCTCTATTTCACCCATCTAACCTTTTAGGTGTATATAAAATAGTAATGTACAGTGAAAACTATTGCTTGTAAGAGGAATAAGCATTGCAACAATGATGTTAAGTAACAATATAGAAATTTAAAACATCGGGTCAGCAGAGAAACCTTAGTGAGCTAGCCCACTGTTGAAAAAAATCAAACGATCAACCTTTTAATTGGAGAAGTTAACCCACCAAACACCAGGAGAAAAGGTTCCGATATCCTACAGCGTTCAAGGGGCTTCATCATTGTCTGATAAGGAGATGTCACACTCTCATTCCCTCCAGCAGATCTTCACGTTGCCCCGAGCCCATTTCAAGGCCTCTGCTGGTTCTGTAAAGAGAAATATCTTCCCTTGGTAAGGAATCCTCACCTGAGCAGGGAAAACGATGCCATGCGGGATGTTCGCTTCACGCAAAATTGCTCTTACCCCATCAAATTTCTTACGCCACTGACAAGTGGCATAACCGATGTCGGGCAAGATTTTGATTTGTTCTCCGTCGTAAAGAAGTGTCCACTTCTGTCTCACCAAAGCCAAAATCACATCTCTGGATCCCATCCCATCGGTCATGACTACTACTGCTCTGGGTGTCTCTGGGTTGTCAAGCCTACCTCTAGGGGTTACACGGTAGGCTTTCTGGAAATGGTAAACTCTCTCTGAAACTTCGGCACCCAGTTGCTGAACGAGTCATTCTTGTAGAAAGAGGAGGAGGTGATCTCCTTCACAGCCCTTGCGTAAGCCAAGTATGCAAAGATTTGCAGATCTCACTGGTTTTCCAAAGTTTCCAGGCGAGATTTTAGATGGGTATTTTCTTTTCTGACTGCCGTGACTGCACCCATTGCTGCGTCCACTTGTTTCGTGGCTTCAAGCGATGCTCCCTGCACAGATTCCATGGTGATTTCAATCCCTGCCACCCAACTTGATAAAACATCAAATCTGTCTGAAAGACCCGACACTGAGGCAAGCAATTTGTTCATTTTAGAGCCGAGTGATTGCAGGGTTTCTTCATGAGGTACATTGAGAGATTCAAGTTCAGTAGTACAGCCCTGGTGGGACCGCGAGGCAGACATTCCTGCCAAAGTTTTCATTTCTACTCTCTCAACCACTGCTTTATCCCTCCAAGGATTTCCCATTCTTTCACCACAACTCCTAAGCTTCACAATTCACTGTGTAGAGTTGGTCTGTTCAATCTAAAATCTGCACTATTGCGTTGTTATCTAATGTGCAAATGTAGAGCTCTAATAAGAAGCTGCCAACTTGCTCAGGCTCCACAGCACACCCCCACCACAAAATACTTTGAAAAGTATAACTTGCTATAACCGTAACTCAAGAGATTATCTTTCAAAAAAAGTACTTTGCTCAATAAGTAGAAAACAGGGAATAGCACTGTACTTTAGAACATAATATGAACAGTAGTCTTTATAAGATAGAAGGTTCAAAATGTGAAGCACAGAGCCTTAGCAAACCTGGACAACCATTCATCGGAAGGAGCTCAAGTATTACCCTTGTTGTCTCCCTCATCCTCAGACTGGGATTGTTGAGCACCACAGCACCGAGTTGGAACATGGCACTGACACCATTTTAGTGCTTCCTGAGGAATGGAGAAGATGTAAAGCTTTCCTTGGTGCACTATACGCATGCGAGCCGGAAAGAGGATTCCATACACTACCTTGGCCTCCCATAGTAAGGCTCATTCCCCATCACATTTTTTCTTCCTCTGATGAGTAGTGTAACTCAGATCTGGGTATAATCAAACCTCCTGTCCATCCTGCAGTAACTTTTTCTTCTGCTGAGCCAGTGCTAGAACAAAGTCTCTCATCCCTACACCATCTAGGACCGCAACAATGGCCCTGGGAGCCTCGGGGTTCACTTGCCTCTCCCTTGTAGCCACTTGATATGCTTTCTGAACAGCTATGTGGTGATCTATGAGGGGTTGCCCCAAATGCTGTTCTAGCCACTCCAGAGCGAAAAGTCCAAGATGATCCCCTCACATCGTTCCGGCATCCCCACTATCCGATAGTTGGCAGCTCGTGCTTGATTTTCCAGTGATTCTATGCGTGACTGCAGATAGGTGTTTTCTTTAATCAGATTAGCAGTGGCACCCAATGCTGCTTCAGCTCGTTTTCGGCATTCAACGGATTCAGTCTTGATGAAGGTAATGTCGGCTTCAAGGGCTACAACTCTGTTTGTCAGTGAGTCAAATCTATTAGCTAAGCCCTCAACCAGTGTAACCAGCTGGTTGATTTTTTTTGCCCAAGCTCTGTAAAGTTTCCTCCCTTGCGTTTGCACTCTCAAGTGTACCGAGGCCTTGTGTAGACCTTGTGGCTGGTGGTCCAGGAGCATTCTAGGTTCTAACTCCCTCCTGAGAAGCTTTATCCTTCTTTGGATTGCTCATTTTTATCGAGTAGACCTTCTGACATCTAGAAACACTGTTTATAGATATCAGTTCATTCAATTAAGATGGTAAAGAGCTTATATATTCAGTAGTGGTAGGCAGAGCATTAGTCCATTGCAGGGATTTATTTAACTCTAAAAATTGATTAGCATTTTGCTCATAAAAGTGCTAAATCTTTGTGAAAATGCATAGCTCGTGCCTCACTGTGTTTAACATACACAGCACTTCTAGAAAATCTATATAAATACTTTCTGTACAGTTAGTTTCGCCCCAAGAAAAAAAAACTGCTAATCAATTATTTAAAACCCTGCATTGCGGCCATTTTGCTAGGGCTCCACAGTGCCCCCCCAAGGTTCCAGTCATTTTGGCACCAATTCACCACTAGGAGTGGGAGACGGACTTGATGGGCCTCGGCCTTTTCCATCTTTTCTCAACTAAATAACTATAGACTATATCAGCATACTCAAAAGTGGGGAGGAGCATTTTCTGTACAATAGCACATTGGGCTGGAAGAGGAATACAGTCACGGTTTCTGTAAAGTGCACCAAGCTTGAAGTGCAGTGTTTTGTGTATTGCATTCACGTGCACAGAAAAGTCCAGGTGCTGGTCTAACCAGACACCAAGATATCTGAAGGAGGTCCCATAGACGTGCATTGGTTATACAGGAAAACAGAGCAATTCTGCTTCCATAGGAAATAATGTAGAATACAGGAAAACACAGGAAAATTGACTTGGCGTTACAGTGAAAATGCCAAATCAATCTGGGAGCACTACTGAAGACAAGTAATGAATGAGTGTCAAGCTGAATTTATGTTATTGTGTACTTGTACTGCAATTGCTAGTGGCTGTAATAAGGACTCACAGACTTACAAGTGTATTATTAGTTCAAAACCAAGTCACTGTCGAATGGTAGAATGTTGTGTTACATGGTGTAATGTTTTTATAAAAAACCAAAAACTTTAATAAACTTTTTTTTAAGTAAGCTGTAAAAGAACTTGGAGCAGAATGTAAAGACAGAGACTCTCTCTGGGAAAGATTAATAAATGAAGACAAACAGAAATGAACATTGAAACAGAACTGAAACAAACAACTTCTATTTTACATGTGTCCTTCCCTCTAGGTTAGCGAGAGAAAGGAGGCTATTTCAGGCAATAAGGCAGACTGAAACTTGTTCTTGGGAGATAAAATCTGAACACATTTAACAAGAACACAGTGAGCTGCCATAAACAATGTATTTGCCTTTTTCTCTTACACTGATGTTCTGTGCTGTACACAATGTTTGTTTGAGACCTTCCAGCTATCCAAGAGCACACACAGACAAGTCCTTAGGTTGAAAAATTACTTGTTTAAATAAGTCCGAACTCCAAATGCTCCTGGGAAGTTTGCTGACATCCACCTTGGGAAGTCCTACAGGCTTAGGATGCTGGGATTTGTGGGCTTTACAGAGTCCTGGCCTGAGGGAGGCTGGCAGCAAAAAAGCAGGACTTACTGTCTGGGAGCTCATTTCCTTATTTTAATTTTGGAATTTTATGTGAGCAGGCTTGCCTTATGTTTTTCTTCAGGTTTTGTTTACTTTACTCTATAAAAAGAGCCCTATATTAAAATGTTTAACATTTAAGGGAAGAACTTCTAATATGAATGACAGGTCACATAACCATTAGCCAGCTCCTCAGTACTATAAAAGGCTGGGTAAATCAGATAAGATCTAGAGTGCGGAGGGAGCAGCCTCCTGAAGGGAGTGGAAACTGCCTGGGGCAACATCTAAGACTTTGGGAACAATTGCGCTGCAAAAGTCTAGGACAGATTAACCAGTGCTAGCCAAGGCTGGGAGTTTTCACAGCAGAGCTGAATCAATCAGATGAAGGGGTGAATGGTATACCTAGTGTATGGCCACTGCAGGAGCAGTTAGAACTGCCCTTAATAACTGGCCTTATCCCTCAGTCTAATGTCTGAGAGCAGGGGTGTAGCCAGGTATTTCAGATCTGCACACCAAGTGGACTCACTGCTACCTCCCCCCCCCGGGGTGTAGCCAGACAATATACAAATGTACACCAGGACCGTGTTTGTTGCCTCATTTGGCACAATAAATACAGCTTTTGTATCTCATGACAGTGGTTGTTGCCATGCATGGGTAAATACAAATGCCATGCATTGTTCCCTAAGACACCCACATACCAGCCCAGAGCCTGTAAAGTTGTATTGTCCTCGGGATGCAAAGAGTATTAGTGACCAGTCCTTCTAGTTTCGACTCCTATGAACAAAATTACAGAAAGGTTCAGTATTTTCTTTGATAGTTTTCATGGAAAAAGGAAGCAGTTCAGAGCCTATTTGCTACCCCCCCTTAAATAAAATTGCACACCATGGAGTGCTTGGAGTATGCCTGCCTACACCCTTGTCTGAGAGGGAGTGGAAGTGCTGAAAGTAGATAGATAAATAATTTATTAAGCGCTCATTTCCACAGACACTGAGCAAACAACAACAATAAAATAAACACATTAATAAAACCAAAATTCAATTACAGTAGTTCCAACAGTTCCATTCAGCAGTTAATCATAAAAGGCCAGCCAGAATAAACATGTTTTTAAGTCCTTCTTAAAGGCTTCCACCTGTAAGTAAAGCCCTCCTCAAATTTTCATGCTAAGAGTTCCACAGGGTGGGCGCAGCAACCAAAAATACAGGTTACTCACCTGTAACAGGAGTTCTAGGAATGGTATATGTTGTTCATCCACACTTACTGGCAGGTTCCTTGCTGCTTTAAATCTTGCCAGAAGGTCTTCAAGCTGGCTCCTCCCACCCAGGTGGTAAAACTCTCGGCTCCGCCCCATGACGCCAGATCTAGCCTGCTGGAAGCCAGGTTGCGCGTCGAAGCCAGGGAGGTCAGGTGGGTCGTGTGGATGAACAACATATACCATTCCTAGAACTCCTGTTACAGGTGAGTAACCTGTATTTCTAGGGACATAGATATGTTGTTCAATCCACACTTACTGGCAGACTCCTAGCAGTTCTCCGGGAGGAGGGAGGCAAGGTGCACACCCTCTACTTAGGGGATAAGGAATGGAGAACCGAGATCCCAAAATCAGCATCCCGGCGTGACTCTAGGTCGATGTGGTAATGGATAGTAAAGGTGTGTGCTGACTTCCAGGTAGCAGCCCTGCAGATCTCCTGGATAGGGACGTCCCTGGAAGCAGCCACCGAAGCAGCGGTATGGCGGGTAGAATGAGCTCTTATCCCTTTGGGAGGCTCCATGCCTGCCAACCTATAGCAGACATCTATGCAGGAGGTGACCCACCTGCCTATCTTCTGCTTGGCTGCAGGTCTGCCAGGTGCGGCTTCAGCGTAGGTGACAAACAGCTGCCGAACCTCTCCCTGAACTTCAGCCGTCCGCTCCTTGTAATAACAGAGCGCTCTTCTAGGATCCAAAGTATGGAGCCTATATCCGGCATCCAAGGTGAGATTGGGGTAGAACACCGGCAGAGTTAACACCTGGTTAAGGTGAAACTCCGACACCACCTTTGGAAAGAATTTCAGGACAACCATGTCCCTGTGCCATGCATTTGGTGAAGACTCTGGGAGCTGGAGAGAGGCCGAAGGGCATGGCTCAGAACTCCTAAAGGGACCCCTCCACTCTGAAGCGGAGGAATCACCGGTGGGACGGACGGACTGGGACGTGAAAGAACGCATCCTGGAGGTCCAGAGAACAGAACCACATGCCTCGTTCCAAGGATGGAATGATCTGTGCCAGAGTGACCATCCTGAAGGTTCAAGACCTTAGGAACTTGTTCAGGTCGTGTAGGTCTACAAGGGGGTGCTGGCTCCCCATCCGTTTCGGGACCAGGAAATACCTGGACACAAACCCTGGGTCTGGTGGGGGATCCGCCACCTCCCTGATCACCTCCTTCTGGAGCAGCAGGGCAATGTCGGCTCGAAGAGCCAACAGAGAGGCTGTGGACCCCATAGCCCCCCATGGGGCGATGGCTCGATAGGGTGGGGCCCGCTCGAATTCCTGAGGCAGACCCTTCCCTGCCACCTCCAACATCCAGTGGTCTGCGGTGATAGCGGACCAGATGGAAAGGAAGTGGCAGAGCCGTCCCCCCATGGGGGAACCCAGGGGGGAGTGACGAGGCTGGGGGCGACACCCCTCAACCCGTCACTGGGCAGGCTTGGAGGAAGGACCAGTCGAGGGACCTCCTGGGCCTTTCCCTCCCGGCTTCCTGCTGGAGGAAGCTGCAGGCTTGGCTTTGGGGTGCCAAGTGCGAGTCTGCTGGCCCTGATGCTGGTGTTGCTGGGCCGGACATGTCGCAGGGGCAGAAGGCCGAAAGGGCTTACGCTGCTGCTGGTGGCCTTTGTCCTTCTGGGCAGACATGACCGAGTCCAAAGTGGCATTGGATTTCTCGATCCTCTGCAAATGACCCTCCACCCCGGGACCGAACAAGTCAGTACCCAGGAAGGGAAAGTCTGCCAGCTTGTGCTGGGTATCCGCCATGAAGGTGAAGATCCGCAGCCAAGCTCTGCGGCGCATGGCCACTGTGGCCGCTACTGACCGGGCACAACAGTCTCCAATGTCAAGAGCAGTTTGGAGCTGTTGCTTTGCCACCGCCTTTCCCTGATCCCACACCTGCTTGACCATAGTCTGGAGGTCAGCAGGGAGAGGAGGAATGACCTCATCCAGGGAGCCAAAAAGGGCGTGGGAAAAGAGTGTCATCAGTACGGCCGAACTGGCCTGACAAAGGCCTAAGGAGGACGCAGCGTAGACTTTACGCCCGGAGTAGTCCAGTTTCTTGAACTCTTTATCGAGTGGCTTGTCCACGTCCCGAGTGTTTCCGGGGCACTGGAAAACACTGTCGGTCACCAACCCCTCCACAGAAGGGTGCTCTGAGAATCCAGAGAGTGAGCTGGTGGGAATGGCATACTTCCTGGCCATCCTGGCCGAGGAAGCTGGACACAAAGCCGGCCGCTGCCACAGCTCCAGGGCCGGGCCAACAGGAAAGGCCTCTGTAGGAGAATCCCCTCGGTCCAGTATCTCCGTGAGGGGATACTTGGCCCGCTCTGACACGGGTTCAAGCTTCATCCCAGTAATCTCATGAACGAGGATGGGCTCTCGTCCACCAACTGTCCCCCAGTGGACTCCAGGTCGAGGGGCCTGGAGAACAGGGAAGAGTCATCTCTGAGGAGTCTGCAAACAGCTGCCGAGGGCCTGAGCCACCCTCCAGCTGCCGAGAACAATCAGGAGTGAGGGTGACCGACAACCAATGGGCAACCCCTGACCCGACTGAGAATCCTTGGTCGGAGACCCAGATTTTGGTTGTGGAGGCGGGGGTTCCACCACAATGGGTGGTGCAGCTGGTTTGAGCCGAACAATCGGTGCCAGCTTCGGCTCCTCGATGACCACGAGGGGTTGTTTCGGCCACTCAGGTGACAGCCACTTAATGGTCGAGGAAGGCAACTGAGTTGGCTTGTTCCCGATCAAAAGGAGCTGCTGCCACATCAGATCCTCATAGCACCGACGCAACTTGCGCCGGAGCCTATCCTCTGAGGAGGACGATGACGAGGATGAGCAGCACTGCCGCTTCCCTCGGTGCCGAGACAGAGACCACAGATGTTGGCGGGATCGGCTGGACCGAGAAGAGGTCCGAGACCTTCGGTGTTTCCGAGGGTGGGTCTGGGAGGGAAGGGGAAACCTGCTCTCCATCAGCTCTGGAACCTAACCGTGGACTCCGCACAGGAGGCACAGGCAAGTCCTCGGTTTCCACTGGGGGAACCGGTGAAGAAGGGTTGTCGGCTTCTACAGTCGACAGCCTGTCCGACAGGTCGAGAAAAATCTCGACTGCGTCGACGGGTGTCTCGGCCGGCTGACCTGACGGGGACACCGTGAAGCCAACGGCCTTAGCTGCAACCTCGACCAAAGTCGAGTGTCGACTCTCCAGGGAAGGGGGCCTCTCCCACTCCCACGAATGTCGACGTTGGGACTTACCCTTAAGAGTCCTTTTTCTTAGAACAAGAGGAATGTCCCGATGGCACCTCTCCCTTAGTAGAGAGGGACTGACAAAGCTGCTTGAAAGAAGCCAAGTAGGAGGAGCCCAAGGAGAGAGAGGGATAAATGCCGCGACCGAGGAAGAAGAAGATGCGGCCTGAGCCACCTCCTCCTCAAGGGCGATCATTTGCTCAAGTTGCTCAGATGAGCCTCCTTCGACTTTACTGGAGGAATACGTCTCCCCGGACGCCCAAGTTGAAGTCTGGCAGCACGGTCTTCAAGAACGTTGACCGAGAAGGACTTACATAATTCGCAGGCCTACGGATAGTGATCGAGCCCAAGGCAGTAAACACACATGGAGTGTGGATCGGTCCAAGACATCTTCTGCCCACAAGAGCATCGCCGAAATTCGGAAGTCGATTTGTCCATCGCAGCCGGGAAGGAAGAAAATGACCAAAGTCTAGTAAATTTAAGTATGAGTTTCGGTTTAACCAGAGAGTTTGGATCCAGGCCTAAAACGCAGAGCGCAAAGGAGGAAACCCGAGCTTCCAAGCGGTAAGGAAGATCTGGAGTCATGGGGCAGAGCCGAGAGTTTTACCACCCAGGTGGGTGGGAGGAGCCAGCTTGAAGACCTTCCGGCAAGATTTAAAGTGGCAAGGAACCTGCCAGTAAGTGTGGATTGAACAACATATCCATGTCCCTAGAAATGCCCTATCTCCTGAGCGCCACAGCCTCACCCTGGGAATCTCACGGAGAGCTCCCCCGGCAGAATGAAGTGCCCGGAAGGAGCGATGGGGGACAAGGAGATCTTGCAGATAGACAGGCCCCACCGCATGTAGGGTTTTGTAGGTCAGGAGCCCTACCTAAAAAGACAATCCTCCACCTGACTAGCAGCCAGTGCAGTTCCCAGAGGACAGGAGTAGCATGCTCAGATCTTCTTGCTCCTGTCAATAATCTTGCCGCTGCATTCTGCACCAGCTGCAGTCTGCAGAAGTTGCCTCAAGTAATTCAGACATTCCAGCTGATATTACTTTGAACTGTTTATTCTGTTGTCCAGAGCTGTCAAGCCCTTAGTTTTTAAAGTGCACTGCTCTTCATTCCAGCTCTGCCTCCCCCCCACACACACACACACACACAGGCTGTAATGTCTTGGCCCATGAAGTGTGCTGTTTCAACTAATGACTCACAGTCATGGTATTTAATCAGCTTCATAATCATGGTCCTTCTCTACAGCTAATGCTTAGAGTCACTAGTTCTCATAAATACTTGTTAGTTATAACCAACAGCATATTCGTCTATCCGGAGGCAGAGCAACAGAACCAGCAGTTGTAGTTATTTGTATGCAGTGCATTTCCTGGGCTCACCACACAAGATAGCATTAAATACAAAAACAGAGGCAAGAACTGAATCGTAGCAGATGGGCACAGCAAATTCAAAAACCCTAGTATAATTAAGCAATAAGGGATGAAGGGAACAGACTGACAGTCTGTTAATCCCTGTGGGGTATAATGTACCACAAGCCGGGTGCAACCGAGTGCCATACTGCCCCAAGGAGATGATAAACTGACCGCAAATCTAAATCCTAGGAGTGTCTTACTGTTACTATAAAGGAGTATTTCAAAAGAAAAAAGTGTTACAAGTGTACCTTAGTTCCTCACTGGCAGGGAGATGTTTAATAAAATTGTTCATCCACCAACTGTTTAAGAAAGCTAATTCAAAATCGGAATCGATCATTCCAGTAATTTCACCAGCGCTAAAGGAGGGAATTCTGACATGATGAGCAAGCTGCACCTGGCAGTATAACAGAGATTAATTCAAGGGTCTTGGAATGCTGATAAAAAGTTAAAATAGCTTCACTGGACAGGGGTCAAAATAACCACCTGTCTGCCTGTCACAGACATCCAGTTTTCCCCAGTGACAGCTAGTTTCATTTCTATGCCTGTCCCTGGGACAGGTATCCAGTGAAAAAAATATTAGCAGGCACTAGGACCCAGAAGATGCTGCCACTCGTAAGGCTGGGCTATGGACCTCCCAACATCATGGTGTCACATTTTGAGAGATGTCCATTCAAACCAATCTCCTGTGATAGGCTACTCTGTGCTGCCTGCGGTTTCATCCAGCAGTAGAACTAAAAACAGTGCTACAGCAGGACTAGACTGCACACGTGCAGCTTTTGCTTTCTGCACTGCATACCTCATGTCTCTGTGTGCTGTACCTGCAGTAGCAGCCCAAGACTAGCTCTTGTTTACAGGCAACAGTGTTAGGGGGATAGACATTAAAATCCCTTTTTCATGGCTATCTACTAAAAGGGGCCTGGATAAGGCTAGTTAAAAGACATTATAAGGGTTAGAAAATCATATTTCAACACTCTTTTCAGGGCAGACAGTCAAGGCAGAAAAAGTGGGGAGACTTGATAGCTAGAGATTTGGAGAGAAACTTAAAGGGCTGAAATGACCACTTAAACAATCCTGTCAGGTCAGGAAGTGCCCCAGAAGCAGGAGCTGGGGAAGCTGGTTAAAACCCCTTGTCGGGGTTACTAAGTAGGGGGAGACATTCAGTGTCTGGGCTATTCACAGGTGCAGAGAAAGCTGATCGGCTTGTTAGGGGACAGCAGGACTGAATTAATTGTCGGGGCTACTACTGAGCAAGAGGGAGAGTAAATTAACCCCCTTACACTAGGATTCACACTAGGAAATGTCAGGAGCTTAAAGGTGTTCGCCTGTGATAGCTTCATTATCAATCTTCTCAAAAATACTTCAATGAACTTCCTGAAAGTATGTAATTATCCAATTTTTTCTTAAATTCATACTTGGTTTTACTAATGACAACTTCAACAGGTAGCAAATTCCATGCATTTACCACTCCTGAAGTATAGAAAAACGTTCTTTAATCTGATCTGAATTGTTTTCCCCTGATTTGTAGTGGATGACTCGAGTATCCATATTTCTTGGTTTAAAGTCAATACCTAGTTCAACCATTAACGAAGCCCCTTACTAGGACAGTGAACTGAGGCACACTTGTTAAGCCCTGTTCCAGGCCATGTACCAGCTAATGGGTAACATTTTTTTTTAACTTTATTTTTATTGCAATTATCAAAATTGAACATACAATAAAGTACATTACTGGGAAAGGCAAACACATCAAATACATGACACAGGTGCATTCAATAAGGAGACCCTTCACACATTCCCTTGTGTTACCACCTTGCTGAGAGCAACCTCTCTACATCGGAGTGCACATTAACTCCCACATGGCACCTGAGTGCTGCCAATGCTTGGGCAAATATCAGTTATAAACTCAGTAATACCGAAACCTGCCAATAAGGCACTATATGATGTCATTTTAAGTAAGTCAGCACTCTAGCGGGCTTCTCACATGGCTCCTTAAGCTAAGAATTCCTCAACTAAACCGACAGTAATAAAACAAAGTGAAACCTTCTCAGCATGGAAGAAACCAGTTCAACTTGCAGTCCCCGCCAGGATATTATACCCATTCACCCTCTTACCCAGGAGTCACACCTTTTCAATGTGCTTAAGGAGACCTGCATTATCCCTAAGGCGACAGAACTCCAATATTACGCATCTAACCTCCCAATACAAACATCGAGGTTCAAAAAACATCACCAAGTACACTCCTCCGCACCTGACCATGCATTGAGCAGAGGGCGCCGCCATTACAGGATCGTATGATCTATCCTCACACTTCACTGGGAGGGTGATCTCATTTTATAAGTATAAGGGAGAGAGAGAGAGAAAAAGACAAGAACAACATATTTTGATAACCTGGCGCATTTACCAAATGACTTGGTTAAAAAAAAAAAACATTTAAAACTTCACATTGCCACAACTGAGACATCCCACATTTTGGTTTTAGAACTATTAGGTATGGGCTTGTTCCGCCCTTCCAATATGTAGAAGCAAGAAGCTCAAAAACACCAAAATATTAGAGGAAGCCCCTCTGGTCAGTAAATAAAATGTCTCTTAAGTGAAAGGTTTGACAAATACAGGTTTATCAGTACGATAAGGCAGTGACATTAAACTCTCACTCATAACATAACAAGGCCAAAATCCTCATTCGGGAGAGATTTTTAACAAACCGCAGGTCTCATCTTCCTCCAGTGGTTCTTTCGCTGGATCTGTTCGTGGATTGAGCTTCTCAGTGAAACTCTCACCACCTTAGGCTCTGTAAAACAGTACCTCTTTTCTTTAACAGCAAATTGCAGGTGAGCGGGGAAGCTTAAGTGGTACCGGATTCCTGCTTCTCTTAATTTAAATGTTACTCCCTCAAAGGCCTTGCGACGCATCCTCTTCACATAGGCATAGTCAGGAAAGAAAAGGATTTTATGGTCCTTCAGAACCAAAGTGTGGTCTCTGGCTACACAAATGAGCTGGTCTCGTTCCCCCACCGAGCCGGTCACCATTAAAATAGTACTAGACCCTTCCAACAGCACCCCGATCCTCCATGGATTAATTCTACATGCTTTTACTATGCTTTTACTATGTAGAGCGCGTGGCCCAGACCCAGTGCTTCTGGAAGCTATCTCCCCAAAAAAAGTAGCCACATCATCACTTTCTGTCCCTTCAGGAGACCCCCAGAATTCTGATATTCTGGGCTCGGACTGTATTCCCGAGCTGTTCCAAATGGATTAAAAAGAGTCCATGCTCCTTCACCATTGTAGTCTTCGCCTTTCCGGCGCAATCTGATGCTTCAGCTACATTCCCTGCGATACCCTCAATTTTGTTTTCGACCACCACCTGCTGCTGCGTGTAAGAGTCTTTTTTTGTTTCAGTTCTGTTAGAGGATGCCAGGGCTGCGATGGCTTTTTGCAAGGTATCAAGTGGAGCAGGCTGTCCTACATCGGGCAGGAAGGATTGTGATGAAGATCCTGGAGTTGCACTGTCATTTTTCACAGCTTTGGTTCGGCCCATCTTCTCCAAACTTTCCTGAGTTAGCCTCTGAGTCTTATTCTATCAGAGAATGTCGAGTTGCTATGATAAGATCCAAGAAATGATGTTTAAAATGGATCTATCTGCCCACAGCTGAGGAGCTCTGCAAAAAGCAGCTTGCTTGCTGGGCTGCTAGGCTCTGCCCCCCTCCCCCCCATGGGTAATATTTAGTAACTCTTTTTAGGGTACCTTTCAATGGGCCCAATTAGTTATTAATAAGCCCTTTTCAGGGCACCATCCAAGCCAAGGGGGTACACTAGTTATTAGCCTGTATTCGGAAACAGGAATGTAAAAGTAATAAACAAATATCAATAGAAAAGGTACAAATTCTGTGGGACAGTTAAAATGAATGTTGCACCTATCCTTGGACAGCCATCCACAAAAAATTATTTCCAGCCCTGCCACTGGAGATAGTTGCCTGACGCGTTTCACACACTATGTTTTATCAAAGGTATAGTATTTTTTTTGTTGCTCCTCCAGGGCCCCTGCAGCCCCACTCCTTTGGGCTCTCTCATGCTGGCTCATCCTCTGCCCGCTAGACCTAACCTCTGCTGCCGCGTCTGTCTTGGCTTCCCTCACAGCTCTGCCGACATTCCCCAGTGGTGGTCCAACTTATCGCTGCTGGTGGCCCCCCACCCAGAGGCATGGCAGGGGAAGGAAGTGCCTGTTACACTGGGGAAGTCAATCAGGGGCCAGGCATGGTGCACTGGGCGGTAGGCAGCCTGACGAGGCCTACTGAAGGCTGTCATTTGGCACTGGAGGGTGGCCACTTTCCACATTACTGGGGCACCCACCCACCTCTTACAATGCATGCAGCAGTGGCGCCGTCCTAGGGGCAGGGATGTTTGGTAGCACATGGTCACCCACACTGCCAAGAATGCCTTCATGAACCACCACCAGCAGCCACTACGACAGTAGGGTGCTACACCCCCCCCGGGGAGGGAAGTATCCAAAGGACAATTTCAACTCCCTACCGGTCTCCGCTCCTGGTATCCGAGGTCAGAGCACAAACCTGGATCACCAGCGTGCCAGAATGCACCCCCATCGCTCAGTGCAACGAAACCGGCCAGTGTCTCTCTTTAAAGCAATAGTGTGGTGAAAATTTTGACCTACATTTTTTACTGTATTTTAGATGTCCTTCATCTCCTGACTTACAGGATGCCCTATACTTTCTCACTTTTGAATCTGCTTTGGTACTTTTTTCCCACATTTCAAATAATAAAAGAAGCACTCCTTTTAATATGGCTCGGATCAGGTTTTCATCGGTATCCTCAGCTGTTTTTGTACAACAAGTGTCGCACAGGGTCAGGGAGCACTACCTGCTGCATGCTAGTTCATTTCAGCCACACAGAAGTGTTGTTAAACAATGAGTGTTCAAACACAACCAAAGCTAATCATGAAAACCAAATCAAGAGCCACATTAAAAGCAGCACTCCTTTTGTTATTTCAACTATTAAAAAAACAAGCATTTGCCAGTGCCGAATGTTCCCACTTGCACTGCTGTTGTACTGGGTTCTGCCCAGAGATCGGAGAACAGGCACACATCAATCCGGCTTGGTGATGCTATTTAGCCTTTATACGATGAATAAAATATACAATATAATAACAAATTTACAGTGACAGATAATACCAGACTTGGCACTAGACACATCAGGAATCTGCAACTTAACCAAAGGTATAGTACTACTCTTTGCATGCAAACAAGGATCAGAATCCTCCTATACAATGCTAGCTTCCACTGACTGATGGACAGCTGCAAAAGTTAGCTAATGAAGATGACCTGTGGCAACAGCAGGGGGTTTTGAATTAAATAAGAGAAAAAAGCCAGCTCAGTGGCGCTGAGGGCTGAGGCATCCGACTTATCTCCCACCATGCCGGCAACTTGGGTTCAGGAGTGTACTCGGGGAGTCAAGGGTCAGCAGGGGAGGAGAGGATTGAGCATCCAGAGGATTGCTCTCCTCTCCTGGGAAGGGTGGGTTGGGATTCCCCATCAAGTAGCGGCTCCCAGTGGAGACTAAGGGAGCTACACTCCACCAGGATTTGTGTTGGGGTTAAGATGTTGGCAGATATCTGCGGGTGAGTGCGGGAGTATGCCCATTGTGTGCCGACGTTACTGCACATCCGCGTCTTTGGGGAGGGACCACCAGAACAAAGGAAAAGCCCTGGCCACTGAGAGGACGATGATGGACCTTACAGCAGGTCCTCCACGCCCATCGCCAGACCCTGCCTGCACCGGAGCCCCGCTTCCTCCTACACTCTAGCCACCAACTAGATTCAGAGAAAAGTTGCTGAAGAGGAGTGGCAGCCCCACTTCGGGGTGTATGCAAGCCTGGGGGGGCTGGCTTTCCATGAGAGGTAGGAGCTCCGGAGGGGGGCCTGGTGTGTAGGAGATCACAGATGGAACGACCGGCTCCCTGGGGGACACGTCTGAGGGAGATCCCACTGTGACCGGAGGAAAAGAGAAATGGAAAAATATAATTAGAAAAAGGACACCAGACCCAGACCCCAATCTTTCCAGAGCCTTCACTGCAGTTCTGCAGTGTATTAGGGGGTTAAGTGCAGTAACAACAGAGTTCAGAGTACCACTTCTTAAATTCAATTAAAAGCAACAGGCATCTCTCTCCTACCAATTAAAACAATGTAAAAGCAAGGAAAAACAAGTTGAGCACCGTTAACTCACTTGAAGCTGCCATCACACTTTCCCTGCTGAGATCCCTCATGTCTGCAAAGCTGCAGTTTATTGCAAGCCCTTGTGTTAGTTGAGTTTTGCACTCTGAGAAGGTCCTTGGTTGGATGCTGCTGGCTCGAAGTCTACAGTGCAGACTAATGTTCAGTAGCAACTGGAGACTGCAGAACCAAAACAGAACAGCTCTCTGAGAGGACTGCCGACATGTGTTGCAGTCTCTCACTTGGTCACAGATAAGACAGTCTCTAGTCTCTTCTTCCTCTGTTTTTACCTCGTGATCACAGCAACAGGGGGTAGGGCATGCCCTTTCGTAAACTTTCTAACCTAACCCTAGGGCTAAAATGCTAATAGAGTTAGTGGGAAGGAGAATTGAGTGAGTACTGCAGGGCATAATTAATCGGATTCAAAAGATTTTCAGTCTTGTACAAGGAAATTAACTTGTTTTTCATATAGTGCTTTAAAGGTATTGTATTCCCAACCCAAAGTCGTCATAATTCATAAAACATCTGATATGAGCATACAGGTTAATGAAATCAGTTACTGTAAGCATTTTCAGGGGCGTCCCTGATATTGCCTCAGATTTTCACTGTCCCACCTACAATTCGTGTTCTTTTCTTGACTAACACTTAATCCTCTCCCCCCTCAACTCCCTCATCCATACACCCATTCATCCTCCCCTCCTCCCACCCTCCTTCCCTACCCTCCTGTAGCACTTTAATTGATATTCAACAAGTGCCTATAGCCGCAAACCACTAGTGTGTGTCTCCTCCATACCGTGTCAACCCCGTTACCAGACCTCCTTCTGGCATTTTTGCCACTGTATTGAATGTATAAAACTGTATGTAACTGCCTGTAACCCACTGTTATACTGTTATTCAGTGTCTTGTTTGAATTGTACCTCAACTGACGTGGAACCTTTGTAAAAGAGCCTTGGATCAAAGGTACTTGTAATCCTAGATTCAAATGAAAAAAACAAAAAAAAACATTGGAGACTGAAAACAGTGTGGAATTTCGGGGGGTGGGGAACGAGGCACAGGCTGATCAAGACGTGATCAGCTGTTTTCTGGGTGGCATCATGCAGATCAAAACAAAGAGCCACCCCATGATTCGGGTGGCTCTTTTCTTTGAACTTCACGTAGTTTCCACCCAGCAAGCCCACAAGTGTGTCATGATCAGCCTAGCCGACGACAGGTCAGACGTGTTCGAGCAGACTGCGAACTGCCCCACACTGGACCGACAGTGACACACCTTTCAAAACAATTATCACAGCAATACATTTGTGTTTGCACAAGCATGAACATAAAATGATTCTCAGACAGTGTAAGTAATCCAGCACTTTTTCTCTTTTGCAGGCAGCTTTTTGTCAGACTAAATGGGAAGCACAGCACATGCTGTTGGACAGTCTGTGCAGCTGGATGGAAGCCTGTGTTGCTTATTTTAGTAAATGTGAATGAGATGAAATGTGCCTCACATCTTGCAAATGAGACAGTCTGGATGCTGTGATTAGATGTGCCCGGGCTAGCATCTGTTATGGCAAAACGTGAGATGAAAAATAAATTACCAAAAAAAGTGCATAATTAGTGTTTTGTGCATATAATATTTGAAGCACGTCCACCAACTCTTACAAATGTTCACTTTTGCTAGCATGTTCTCACAATGTTTATTTATAATTTGTAGAACCAGTAGTTATTGCGCAGATGCATTGCAAAGGTCCAGGAGCTGCACCGTGTCACTACTTGTGTCACAGACTTAAAACTCTACCTAACCAGCACTGATTGGTCCCCTCTACTAAACACCCCTGACATTGGCAAGGCTCTTGCCTTCTTTGTTTACACCTTTAACTCTGCCTGTGACATCTTCGCACCTTAACCCACGTGAGATCTAAAGTAAAACACACACCCTGGATTACCCTGCCTTCGCACCCTTCTTAAGCAGCGGGATAACTTATGGCATATCCGCGGTTGAAACTGGCAGCCCGGCTGACAGGCAGCGAGCCTACGCGGCTGCCCGAATAAGTGTACTTGGGCTGTCCGCCAGCTAAGGCGATTATTACCAAGCTTCTCTTACCTCCTCCTGGGGAACCCCAGGTCCTTCTGGGACAATGTCAACAGCTAACTGGTGGAGCACGCCTGTCACTTCTTGACACATGGGACCACCTCCACTGACCCTGCCTCTCATTGCATGCCACCTCAATAACTCCTTCACTGACCTTAGTGCAGTGCTCCCATGCAATTTCTTCAATCCTCCTCCCCGTGTCTGCCCCTCCCATCTCCCGCCCCCTTTCCACCTTCGCTCTGTCACCACTCATGAGTCAGGCCCTACTGCAAAGCCCTAAAATTCAACTCTATTGGCAATGACTCCTTGATCCATGTCTCCTACGGCAGGTCCTGGATCAGGTCATCCTCCCATCACTTGCCTCTTTAACAAGTCCCTCTGCCTTGGGCAATTCCCTCTGTCTGGAGGTGCGCCACTATTACACCTATCACAAGGGTGGTGACAGAGGGCGCTCTCAGGCAACTACCGGTCTATCTCTATCCTCTCTCCCCTCTCTAAAGCCTTAGAGAAAATTGTTGCTAGCCAAATTTCAGACTACCTCGTGAAATATGATGTCCTTTGTCCTGAACAGCATGGTTTCAGAGTCAGTCATAGCACCAATACTGCACTCCTGGAGTTTGCTAACTTCCTTCATAACTCACTCGATGCTGGCTCCCTCGCTGGTGCGGTATTTATAGACCTATCAAAAGCCTCTGATACCGTCTCGCACCCTCTTCTGTTAGCTACCCTTGCTAGCGTGGGCTTTGCCACTGGTCCAATCTCCTGGTGCGCCAGCTACTTGACCAACCGCTCTCAACGTGTGAGGATTGGTGGCACTGTATCCAGTACCTGCCCAATTCGCTCAGGAGTTCCCCAGGGCTCCATACTGGCCCTACTCTTCTCCCTCTTTCTCAACTCCCTGCCCAACGTGTGCAGGAAATGTCCTGCTCTATGCTGATGACGCAGTACTCTTTGCCTCCACAGTAACCCTGCTCTCTCCAGAACTCCCTTCAGCTTGCCTACAACACTGCTGAAACCTGGTTCTCTGAACACCGTCTCATCATCAACCTTAAGAAAACTAAAACTATGCTCTTTACACACTCCCAAAATAAGTCCAGCAACTTTCCTCTCTCTGTCCACTCTGCCCATAATCACCCTATAGAACTTGTTCACTCCTATAAATACCTTGGCATAATCTTCGATTCTGCTCTCTCTTTTCATGACCATATCTCTGCCCTGACCTCTGCCTCCAACGCACAGCTGGGCATCCTCTACCGGCACAAAAAAAGCCTCCCCCCAAACTCACTCCGCTTGGCTGTCACCTCCTCGGTTCTTTCCCTAATTGACTACGGCCTTCCTGTATATGGCACGGCAGACCAGACGGCCCTCCGCAAGGTACGCCTAACACTCAACAAAGCATGTCGACTTATTACCGGTGCCCACAGACTCACCCATACCTGCCTTCTGTACTCCACGTCCTCCCTACTCAACCTTGATGAGCGCCTCATGTTTCTAACCTGCCAAGTTACCTATAAAGCTCTCCATGGTCTATCCCCCCGGCCCTTGCTAACTCTATTCACCGAACTAACTCCACGGTGCGCACGCGCTCCTCCTGCAAGCTGCTCTGGTCGCTCCAAGGCTCGGACCTCCCAGGGTCTGAGGCATTCTCTTATAGAGCTCCCTCCTGGTACAACTCCTCCCGCTGGCATCGCTGATGCTCCCTCACTTGCTTGCTTCAAATACAGTCTGAAAACTCACTTGCTCAACTCACACTCCTGCCACTGCCCTGACCTCCCCACCTCCTCCCCAGTGACAAAGCTCCTGAGCTGCACTCCCCCCCTCCGCAGGGCCTCTTTTCAACCCTGCTACCCCACCTCCTGATCACTGATCCTAAAATTGCAGGTAGCAGTATTATGTCCCGCTTTACTTGAAACTTGACTGTGCCTTATTGTTGAACTGTTTTTTGCTAATTGTCTCTTGTATGTATGTCTTTGTCCTCCTTGTGACGAGGTATCTTTGTAAATGAGCCTCTGGCTCAAAGGTTGTTAAACTGATGTTAAAATAAATAAAAATAAATAAAACTTGTGATTCCTTTTACAAATGAAAAACATTATATTGAATGCAGCAATGTGTATCCACAGTAGCTTTTAGCAATACATCTTCTGTATGTAATAATAAGAGTCTTGCTTCACAAACTTGTGCCTCAATTAAATATTTTAAATAATTGTGGTACACTGCCTCAGGTTTTAGATGGATGCAGTCATGACAACAGGTACTTATGTAAATAGTGTCTTAGTCAAATGTAAACCAATCACTCAGATGGCAACATACATTCGAGTATAGCAAAACAAAGTCAATACATGATATTTTAATACAGTAACACAGAAGGACTTCTGCATGAGAAAAACATACCAAACCTGTAAGTGATGATCTGTGTATGTGTTTTGGGGGGGGGGGGACGACAGAGTGTGGTAATGGGGATAGATAGAAAACTAATAGCATTACTGTTCAATTTAAATTAAAAAAAACTTGATAAATCGAGACACAACCCAGCATAAAACAAACGCTCCTAAATGGCCCAACAATAGGAACTGAACACAGAACAGTGCTGCGATGCTACATACTGTAGTGGGAGCAAGTCTCACATTTCAAGAATGACAAACTTAAAGGGAGACTGGCATCTAATAGAAATCTTTTTGTTTCCTTTTTCAAACCAAATAAACATAAAGTGTGGAATCAAAAGGGTCTGGTGTATTATTTAACATTCCACTTTTTTTAAGTCATATCATATGAACAGATGATCTTATAGCTTGAAACGGTTAAGTGGCAGGTCACCTGAAGTCTGTGGCTCGGCTTGGCTGTGTGCACATTTCACTAGTAACAGTCAGGCTAGGCAACTGCTGAGGATAAGCAAGCACGCTCTGGGTAGCGGGAGTAATCAGAAGTGGACGCACTCTCTAAAATCCTTGCGCCAGCACTTTCACTGTCAGTCAGTGATGTAGCAAGTGCCACCCTGTTAAATGGAAACTGGCAGAGAATCCGAGGTGCAACCTTTTACAGTGGCAGAAATGGTGTTTCTGCTCATCCAATATATACTGATTACATTTTAAACAGCAAATGCAGCATGTGTGTGGTCTCTGTGATACATTTTCTCTGCTTTCTCAGTATAATCTCTTGGTATAACAGCAATTTTGTATGCATTTCATTAAATGGAACATGCTGTAAAAAAAAATTAAAATAATGTAGTTTTCTGCCTCTTTCTGACATTACCTATTTTATTTTTAATTAGAGGGAAATGCTATGACAGCAGCAGATGATGCTGCTAAGGAAGCAATGCTCCACACTAAGAAATATTTACCACCTCAACAGGGCTATCAGATGTTGGCAACTTGTTATAGAGCAATGATCATCCTTGCCAAGAGCATCATAAAACATCATATGTCCGCGTGACAGCAGGCATTAATAATAATAAAAATAATACATTTTATTTCGCAAAAGTGCCTTTCAGGCCATCAAGGCGCTTTACAAAAAGATGAAAACAATGAACATAATAATAAAATAAATAACAGAGGATCCAAATTATTCGGTGCCACCAAAAGCATGACACCATAAAAAGGTGTTCAGCGTCTGTCTAAATTCTCCCACAGTCGTGCACTCCTGAAGCTGACGGGGTAGAGAATTCCAAAGGGTCAGGGCCATGTGCAGAAATGCATGGGCCCCTAAAGATTTCAAAGACACCCTTGGAATCTCCAGCAACCCCTCGTCAGCCAAATGCAACTGTCACATTGGGCGGTAAGACACAAGAAGCTCTTTCAAGTAGTCAGGGCCCAGTGCATGTAGGGCTTTATAAGTCAGTAAACCAACTTTAAAGGTGATCCACCACCTAATCGGTAGCCAGTGCAGATCACGCAGCTCAGCGGTAATATGGGAAGCTCGAGAAGCCTCAGTCAACAATCGTGCTGCTGCATTCTGCACGAGCTGCAGGTGGCGAATATCAGCCCCAGGTAGCCCTAAGTACAGGGAGTTGCAATAATGAAGGCGCGAGGTCATAAAAGCATGGACCAATGTAGGCAAATCCCCAGATGAAACCAGGTGCTTAATCCTGGAGATATTCCTAAAATGATAAAAGGAAGTCTTGACGACGGCCGACACTTCAGCTCGTAAAGTCAGCCCGTTGTCAAGCAGTACAGACAGGTTTCGCAGCCGTTCAGATGAAACTGTGACATCTGAAACCCTGACTGAGACACTGAAGCATTTCAATAGAGTAAAATGTAGTTAATATTTGCCATTTGTAAATCATATTATGGTTTAGTTAGACCCAGATCAGAGGACGCATACTATGCCACTTTCTGCTTACGTTTTAAAACTGAACTATTCCACCTGCGTCTGCCGTAAACTAACTGCACTCTTCCACTTGTGTCTACTGAAAATGAAAGGCCCTTTTACGTGACTGGCTCTGCACTACATTGACTGGTTCAGAGAAACTGCAGTGTTATCTTTTTTGTGTGTACAGGCAACCTGCACCGATTCCAAAGTGAGCACTCGCTGAAACGGCATTTCATGTTTTCCTGGGTTTGCCATTTCCATGCATCATTATGGAACAGATCGGTTGGCCGTGTAAACATATAGGAGCACTCACAGTACTCGGGGGGGGGGGGAGGGGGGGGGGGAGTGCCACAGTCACTCACGTAAGGAAATGGCGCTGAAGTAGCAGGATATTTATGCACGCCTCCCATACTCAAAGTTAAACTATATACATTTGGGATAAGCATATGTATCGACGTATGCCCAGTGTCATGGCACAGCTTTTTGGAGGAGATTTTTATAGGTTGTAGCCCTTGGTTTTTGTTATGGTACACTTTAAAACCTGCAGCATTAAGCAGTGACTGTATGTATGTAACCCCCCTGCAAATGGGGGTTCCCAAAAGACTTCCAGGAGCTTGCTTGAATGCTCCAAGCCTGAATGGTGTTTGGCGTTTAAGCCATTTATCAGTGAGTGTTTTTAGAGCCTCTGGTACTGTCTCTTTAAGAGCTGTCTGCTTGCAGACATAATTAGTTTGTATGGGGGGGACTGTGTGTTTCTCTACTTGAGTACCACTCGAACTGCTGCCAATTCACTCCATTTTTGCAGTCACTAGGAGTGCAAAGGGAACCTATCTGAAAGATGTAACTGCCAGAAATCTTTTAGAGTAATAATGAAAATACAGTTTGTCTAACCTGCTTTCTTTGCAGTCAGAACTGTGTCTGCCTAGTTCCCCATTCTGGTTTTGAACTGCTGAACTGGACCAATCAGTGTGGGGTAAGCTAGCTCTCAAATGGTGCCTTGGACGAATCAGAACTTGGACTCATAATCTGAGCCAGCCACAAGAGGATTGTATGGGCAGTGACTCTGGGAGATGTAGTTTATACTTGCGCTTTTGGACCAACAGCAGCAGTCTATTGTGAGTGACAGCCAATCCAGTCAAGAACTGGGAGGAACTCAAAGGAAGTGCCGGTTTGTCTGTTGGAGTTTTCAGTCTGCTCTGGCAGTGAAGGGGAAAGGAACCCTGTGCTCCTTCAGTGCACAGTTTTAGTCAAAAACATGTGTAAGGTCCAGAGTTCCGGTCTGCAGCTTGTTAGGACTGAATCCGTCCTGTGAAGAGAATCAAAGGATATCTGAAGAGTAGAAACCAGGCTCACCCTGTAGAAGACTGGAGGAATTGCTGAAAATTGCACTCGGTCTGTCAGGAACTGAATCTGCTGTGTGTTCTCCCAGGTATTGTGCAGTAATTGCGATCGGGATACAGATGCAGCCTGCCTGGTATAGTGCTTTCTTTTTGCCATATAAATGTGTGAGGAGACTCGTGGAGCTCAAGAGTAGCCCTGCTGACATTGAAGGACCCTATCTTGTTTGGAGGTCGTGAGTACTAATTCAGGGTCGCTCCTGTTGAATTGCCACAATAAATCCAAATGGAATCACTGTACTGCTGACTGTTTAAACTAATTTTCTTTTCTCTGTGGAAAGGGCCCCTACCAGCTGCCACGGTTTGGACTAGCCACTAGGGCTTGGGTACCCAGGGACAGTAACTGGTAGGGATAGGCCTGCACAGAGCCATAGGTAGATGAGTAGAGTGATAAGCTAATTAACCTGATTTCCCCCTGTCCTTGTTATATTCCCCCTAAATAAATCAGAGCTGCTTGTTTCAGCAAAGTTATACTGCCTGAGGTATTTGTCTATGTTAAAGTATTGTACTGTGATTGTTGCACTGTATCTCATTTTACAGGAGGTCCTCAGTGCCTGAACCAGCCCTGGGGGTAAGTGTATACTGTGAAGGTAATTTGATATATTGTGTGGGCCACTAGGTGGGAAGAAAGGTTGCAGTGTCCCAGAGGGCTGTGACCAAGTAAGTTTAACTATTGCAAACCCTGACCTCTGGGTGGAGGCACCCGCCATTGGATCCAGGCCCCTCAACCTGTTAGTGGCAAATCAGGCAGGGTAGTAGCCCTGGGATAGCGCCATCTAGGGGTTACATCTTGGAGGCTCACCGCTGGGATTGTGTGTCCTCTAGTGGCCATATTCTGTGCGACTGTTAAGAAAAATGGGTGCCCGACAGAAGTGGCTGTGCACCGGCTGGTGGAGTGGTGTACTGGGAGGAGATCGACCCCAAATGCTATGCTTATCCTGGACATCCCCTGGGTATCAATACGGACACTGTGCAGGGAGTACTTTCCAAGGTGGAAGGTTTACAAAACCCTGTGGTGGTGGGTCGCATGCTAATCTGCTCACCCACACTTTCCTGGCCCTAGCAGAGTTTAAGGATCCCATAGATAGCTCCAAAGTGCCACAGACCATTACCCCAGAGGGAGCCCTCACTGCTTGGAGAGTGATAACTAAGGACAGTAAAGACCCGGGGGGGAATGAGCCCCACCACTATCTGAAACTTTTGAGGAGAAATTTGCTAAATGGTTGCTGGGGGAAGGGAAAACTGTGGAGGACTTGAAGAAACTATTCTTGCCAGCTGGGGGTGTTCCTCCCCCAACACCCTTTCCCGCTCCAGTACCCGTAATGGTGGCTGAACCAATGCAGACTCCTATTTCTGCACCTGCCATTAGTCACGACTCTTACCGAAGGTTGAGGATCTTCTCTGGCACCCTCCCCCCCCCAAGGGGAGGATGACTGGGAGACCTGGATAGACTATGTTGCCCCCAAGTGCTAGAATGACAATGCTTGAAGCGAAAAGCGAAAGAGGGTTAGTGAGAGCCTCCGAGGTCCTGCCCTGGCTACCTTATTCGTGCTAAACGGGCCAGTAACCCTGAAGTGACTGCACAGGCCTATCTTGAGGCCCTGGAGAATGTGTATGGGAGCCCAGATTCTGATGAGGACCTATGGTGGAGAGTAAGAGATGCACAACAGTACCAAGGGAGTTGTTGTCTGTGTATGTATCTCAGCTGGAAAAATTGTTGCAAGAATGCCTCAGAAAAGGTAGTTTGCCAGCGATTGAACTGGACGAACCAGGCTGGACAGGATCCTTAAGTCTGCCCCTTCTCAGAACTGCTGTTGCTTCAGTTACGCCCTGGCAGATCGACTGGAATCCCACCCTCCTATGATGAGTTAATGAGAGAAATTGAGGAGTTGAGAAAAGGCGACCTCGGGAGGGACCTGCACCAATAGCTGCTGCTACGACCCGAGTGACTGAGGGTGACCCATCAAGTGAAGTTCAGGGGCAGAGGTTGGCAGTAAATGAGTGCTCTGGCAAGGAAAAAGATATGCCACAATGGGGCGAACTGTTGAGAGAGATCCGGGAATTCAAAAACAGTCCCTTTATGAAGGCCACGCCTGCAAGTACGGGCCCTGACCTATATCCGACTGCATCTGCTACGGGAGAGGGGGTACCAACCCATGTATCTCCTGCTGATAACAGCTCCAAACTCAATTCCTTGACCATGAAAGTGGAGAAACTGACGAGATGTCTCCAAATGCTTATCACGCCGCAGACAGAGATGGCACCCAGGTTTCAGTTAGTAATACCCCGCCCTGGCTCCCAGTGTGGCGCCTCGGCCAGCTCAAACTCCAGAAAGTATGTTTTGCTATAATTGTGGGAAAGATGGGCACATGAAAAGGGAATGCCAGTCCCCAAAAGACACTGACAAAGTTGCATATATGCTACAAGGAGAGCTCGGAGAACAAATCAGTGGTTAAGAGGTGCACGACATGATCCCAGTGAGGGCACCAAAATGCTAATTCACGCCCTTTGTGGCAAGGTCAGTTGCCCAGGCCCTCAACACCGCCTCCAGACTGGTCCAGAATAGTGGGTCCCTCCATGGAGACCACTGTAAAGGTGAATGGAGTGTCTACAAGAGCTGTATTAGACAGTGGCTCCCAAGTGACAATTATGTTCCAAGATTGGTATCAGAAGCATTTGTCAGACGTACCTTACAACCATTAGAAGGACTGCATGTATGGGGTTAAGTGAGAAGGCCTACCCTATTCCGGTATATCCGATTTGGCTGTCTTTCCCACCTCCGTGGCTGGAGTGGCAACAAGTAGAGACCCTAGCCTTAGTGTGTCCCCCACTGGACTGTATGATGGTGTCCCTTTGTTGATTGGAACAAATGCTCATATGTTCGAAGGCTGGCACAGTTGTGTTATGAAAACAGGGGTCAAAGACTAGTAGAGCTTTAAGAGTCTCGGCTTTAATTAAGAAGGCCTATGAGGCACAGAGAGATGCTGAAAAATAGAACCAGAGGAACCGGTCGGAATTGTATGGAAGAAGGATCCTGAGTCTTGATCCTGGCGCCAAATGCCCAGTGTACCTTACAGGGAGAGGTCCGTATCAGAAAGGATGTTAAGAATAAAATATTAATGTTGGATGCACCAGGCGATGGAAAATTGCCAGAGGGACTGCTGGTCAAGCCTAGTATTTTGCCCGCTAGAGCCCATGCTTATGCCAGAAGGGTAATGGTCCAAGTTCATAATGTGTCTGAAAGAGACATTCGAGTAAACAGAGGTTGCATCCTGGCTAATGTGCATTGTGCAGACACTACAGTGCTACCCAGCAGCAAGAGTTCAAGGACGAATGACAGAGTAACGCCTGACTTGTTTGATTTCGGCGACTCCCTGTTGCCAGCTGAATGGAAAGTGAGGATCAGTGAGAAGCTTTCCCAGAGAGACCAGGTGTTTTCTTTAAAGGAATGGGACGAGGATGCGCAAGGAGCTGAGCACAATATCCGCTGCATGACGAAAGACCATTTCGTGAGAGGTCTCGACGCCTGGCACCTGCTGACATAGATGATGTGAGACGGCATCTGCAAAAGATGTTAGCTGCTGGTGTAATACAAGAATCCAGAAGCCCTTATGCTTCCCCATTGTGGTAGTGAGGAAAAGAATGGAACAGTAAGGATGTGTGTGGATTATCGCACCTTAAACCGGGCGGACTATCCCTGATCAGTACACAATGCCCGCATTCAGGATGCTTTGACTGCCTAAACGGGAGCAAGTGGTTCTCTGTGCTGGATCTCCGCAGTGGGTACTACCAGATCCTGATGGCCCCAGAGGACCGTGGAGAAGACAGCCTTTATCTGTCCGCTTGGCTTCTATGAATTCATGAGGATGCCTCAAGGGATTTCAGGTGCCCCAGCCACTTTTCAACGATTGATGGAGCGTGCAGTCGGGACATGAACTTACTAGAGTGCCTGGTATACCTAGATGATGTTATTGTGTTTGGCAGCTCACTGGAGGAACATGAGAGCAGATTATTTAAGGTATTGGACCGACTGGAGGACTTTGGCCTTAAACTGTCCATTGATAAGTGTCAATTCTTTCAAACATCAGTAAAGTATGGGACACATAGTATCCACCGAGGGAATAGAGACCGACCCAAGTAAAGTTGAGGCCTTGACCACCTGGCCACAGCCCAAAATCTAAAAGAACTGCAAAGATTCCTGGGATTCTGTGGTTATTATCGGCTTCATCAAGGACTATTCAAGAGTGATCCGCCCTTTACTTAACCTTACTCAAGGGTATCCCCAACCCACAAAAATACCAAAGTCAGCGTCCTCAAGACTGAAAGAGTGTATTTTCGTCCGAGTGAAGTATTTGGGGCCCGCTGGACTCTGATTGTGAGACTGCTTATCATGAGATCATTTATCAACTTACCCATGCTCCAGTGCTGGCCTATGCCGATCCAAGAAAACCTTATGTCCTGCACACTGATGCTAGCTTGCAAGGGTTGGGGGCTGTGTTGTACCAAGAGCACGAGAATGGCCTGAGACCAGTGGCCTTTGCCAGTAGAAGCCTGACCCCATCCGAAAAGAACTATCCTGTACATAAGTTAGAGTTCCTAGCTTTGAAGTGGGCTATTGTTGACCAATTCCATGAGTACTTGTATGTGGCTAAAATACTAGTAAAAACTGACAATACTCCTTTAACCTATGTGCAGACCTCAGCTAAGTTGGATGCCACTGGCCATAGGTGGCTTTCTGCATTATCTACATACGACTATGCTCTCGAATACCGAGCAGGTCTGAACCACATAGATGCTGATGCTCTCTCCCGGAGGCCTGTTCCCCAGAATGATTGGGTCCGATTGGCAGAACCTGACATTCGGGCACTCTGCCGGAAGTTTGACAGGGAGGAACAAATGCCCACGGACGCAGTGGACTGCATGGTGGATTGCTTGGGACCCTCTGAGAATTGCATACCTGCTGCTTATTGCCACTTTTCTGCAATAGACATTGGTGTACTGCCTCAGCTGGACAATGACAGTATTCGGCGGGCTCAATCCCGCGATCCCATGATCAAAGCAGCTTTAGAAGCCCTCTATGCAGGAAAAGATGTGTCCAAATTACGCTCCACTGATTTGAGAACTGCACTGTTATACAAAGAAGGTCCTAAGTTGAAACTGATCAATAAACTGTTATACAGAGAAACAGTAGACAGAGGGGACAAGTAGACAAACAACAACTAGTGCTGCCCACTGCCTTCGAGACTCAGTATTGAGGTCCTTGCACAACCACATGGGGCACCTTGGTATAGACAGAACACTTGACTTGGTGAGATCCAGATTCTATTGGCCTAAGATGGGGGCTGATGTGGAGCAACACATCTGAACTTGTAGTCGCTGCTTACAGAGGAAAGCTTTGCCCAGAGGGCTGCCCCCTGTTAACATAACCACCAGTGCACCCATGGAGCTGGTCTGTATTGATTTTCTGAGTTTGGAGTCAGATCAAAGAAATATCAGTAATGTGCTGGTGGTCACTGACCATTTCACGAGATATGCCCAAGCTTTCCCCACCAAAGACCAGAAAGCATCCACTGTAGCCAAAGTACTTGTAGAAAACTTTTTTGTTCACTATGGGGCTCCACAAAGAATCCATTCTGATCAAGGGAGAGACTTTGAGAGTCATCTGATCAAAGAGATGCTTTCTCTGTGGGGAGTGTGAAAGTCCAGAACCACTCTTACCACCCCAGGGGACCCACAGCCTGAACGCTTCAACCGACTTTGCTAGATATGCTAGGCGCCTGCACCCAAAGGACAAGCCTAGATGGAGCCAACAAATTAGCACCCTGGTACATGCTTATAACTGCACCAAAAGTGATGCCACTGGGTTCTCCCCCTACCGCCTGATGTTTGGAAGAGAAGCTCGACTACCAGTAGATGTCTGTTTTGGGGTCTCTCCTGATGGGGTTCAAGCTGACAACTATTTACAGTATGTGCAAAAGTTAAAGGCCCAGCTAACTCATGCGTACCAACTGGCTCAAACCATGGCTGCCAAAAGAAATCTGGCCAACAAAGAAAGGTATGATAAAAGGTGAAGGCACAGGAACTCCAGGAGGGAGATCGGTATTGCTAAGAAATCTGGGACTGCATGGCAAACACAAGATTGCTGACAGATGGCACCATCTCCCTCACATTGTAGTGGGCAAACTAGATGATCTGCCAGTGTACAAAGTAAGGCCTGAGAATAATTCAAAAGATGTAAAAACAATGCATAGAATCATTTACTGCCCATTGGACAAATCTTGATTGAGTCTGAGCCCCCAGAAGATGCCCCCTCTGGACCAGTGACTAGAGCTGCTGCTAAGAAAAGATCAAGAAAGTCTGCACCTACAGAAGCAGAGTTAAAGTGTTCCCCTCCACAAGTCCCAGTTGAGCATGACTGTCAGTCCATATCAGAAGAAGGTGAGAGTGACTTTGAATACTATCCTTCTTACTAACTGAGTCAATTGTTTCGGGCAATCCCTAGTCAATACTGGAGACAAGCTGGGCCTTCTGACTGTCTGGCCCCCAGCTTGTCCCTGGAGCCAATGCTCCCAGAAAGTGAAGTGCAAAGCATCACATCAGAGGAAATGGAATCATTGTGCATGGTTGAACTGTTTGAGCTTTCAGGGAGGAAAATGATGGATTGGGTCAGACTGGTGATACACCAGAACCAGAAGAGTATTTGAGTGCCCTGACAGTCCACTGCCAGTGTCCGAAGCTCTCCATGCGAGCCAAATGTTGTGGACTCAGAAACTGTAACTCCTGGAGCTGAAAGTGTCCCAAGTTCTAGCCTCTCTACCCCATGGAGACTCCCTGACAAGTGAGGACAATGCTGAAAATGAGGCTCAGAGTGCAGAGACTGTAACAGTTCCCCTAGAAAGACTGGTCGAGCTGTAAAGCCTGTGGTGCACCTCAGTTATGATTTTCTTGGGAGGCCTGTGGACTTGCCTCTCAATGTTGTCCATAAAGGAGTGTATGTGTCCCCGAGCTCATTGCCCAAACTGAGTCAGTGCTAACTCCAAGTTACTTGTGTTGCCCTTTCATATGGTGCCCTGCCCCATCCAGCCCCAAGGTAACTGATAGGAAGGGCCCTCTCTTCAGGTTTCATGTACAAGAGGTAATAACTTGAGTTATGGTACAATGTGTATGTAATACTGTGTAAAGAGGACGTACTGCAATGTTTCAGAAATGTGTTCTTGGTAAAATGATATATTGACTGATGATTACATGTGTGAGCCTAATGCAAATGTATATGGTTGCAGTTGAAACTTATGGGTACTTGCTTGACGCTGGACGCCAAGCTTTCCCAGGCCAGGAAGGTGTAACCCCTGCAAATGGGGTTCCCAAAAGACTTCAGGAGCTTGCTTGAATGCTCCAAGCCTGAATGGTGTTTGGCGTTAAGCCATTTATCAGTGAGTGTTTTAGAGCCTCTGGTACTGTCTCTTTAAGAGCTGTCTGCTTGCAGACATAATTAGTTTGTATAGGGGGACTGTGTGTTTCTCACTTGAGTACCACTCGAACTGCTGCCAATTCACTCCATTTTGCAGTCACTAGAGTGCAAAGGGAACCTATCTGAAAGATGTAACTGTTTGCCAGAAATCTTTTAGAGTAATAATGAAAATACAGTTTGTCTAACCTGCTTTCTTTGCAGTCAGAACTGTGTCTGCCTAGTTCCCATTCTGGTTTTGAACTGCTGAACTGGACCAATCAGTGTGGGGTAAGCTAGCTCTAAAATGGTGCCTTGGACGAATCAGAACTTGGACTCATAATCTGAGCCAGCCACAAGAGGATTGTATGGGCAGTGACTCTGGGAGATGTAGTTTATACTTCGGCGCCTTTTTGGACCAACAGCAGCAGTCTATTGTGAGTGACAGCCAATCCAGTCAAGAACTGGGAGGAACTCAAAGGAAGTGCCCGGTTTTGTCTGTTGAGTTTTCAGTCTGCTCTGGCAGTGAAGGGAAAGGAACCCTGTGCTCCTTCAGTGCACAGTTTTAGTCAAAAAACATGTAAGGTCCAGAGTTCCGTCTGCAGCTTGTTAGACTGAATCATCTGTGAAGAGAATCAAAGGATATCTGAAGAGTAGAAACCAGGCTCACCCTGTAGAAGACTGGAGGAATTGCTGAAAATTGCACTCGGTCTGTCAGGAACTGAATCTGCTGTGTGTTCTCCCGGGTATTGTGCAGTAATTGCGATCGGGATACAGATGCAGCCTGCCTGGTATAGTGCTTTCTTTTTGCCATATAAATGTGTGAGGAGACTCGTGGAGCTCAAGAGTAGCCCTGCTGACATTGAAGGACCCTATCTTGTTTGGAGGTCATGAGTACTAATTCAGGGTCGCTCCCTGTTGAATTGCCACAATAAATCCAAATGGAATCACTGTACTACTGACTGTTTAAACTAATTTTTCTTTTCTCTGTGGGAAAGGGCCCCTACCAGCTGCCACGGTTTGGACTAGCCACTAGGGCTTGGGTACCCAGGGACAGTAACTGATAGGGATAGGCTGTGCACAGAGCCATGGGTAGATGAGTAGAGTGATAAGCTAATTAACCTGATTTCCCCCTGTCCTTGTTATATTCCCCCTAAATAAATCAGAGCTGCTTGTTTCAGCAAAGTTATACTGCCTGAGGTATTTGTCTATGTTAAAGTATTGTACTGTGATTGTTGCACTGTATCTCATTTTACAGGAGGTCTCAGTGCCTGAACCAGCCCTGGGGGTAAGTGTATACTGTGAAGGTAATTCTGATATATTGTGTGGGCCACTAGTGGGAAGAAAGGGGGGTTGCAGTGTCCCAGAGGGCTGTGACCAAGTAAGTTTAACTATTGCAAACCCTGACCTCTGGGTGGAGGCACCCGCCATTGGATCCAGGCCCCTCAACCTGTTAGTGGCAAATCAGGCAGGGGTAGTAGCCCCTGGGATAGCGCCATCTAGGGGTTACATGTATATAGTTTAACTTAAGAGTATGGAAGGTGTACACGAGCCTCCTGGCGCTCATGCACACCCCAGCTCCTAATATTTCAGGCTCTCCACTGACAGAAAACTAGTAAAAATGCCAGAAGAGCCATGAGACCAATGCAGAGCACTATGTGTAAAAGGAAATGGGAATGGTGCACACTGAGCGGAGGAACTGGATTGAAACCGCAACCCCCACAGCTAGGCTGCATGTAAAAGGGGCTTAAGTGTACAGTTCTACAGAGTCAGTTTGGGCTGGTTGGGGGGCGGGGTCAGATGATATTCCATTACCACAGAATAAAAGGCTTCAACACATCTGGACAAACACTGTGCATGGCAGCACACTGATGGGTCAGGTGGAAATGAGTGAATGACAGCTAATGTCATAAACAGGCAGGAAACTACCTAATTTGAATGTTTTACAGCATGTTGTTAAACTGACAGCATTATACTGAGAGAACTGGCAACAGGTATTGCAAAGACAACACACGTGCTACATTGCTGGTAACAGCAGTTGCTGTTTCAAATATAATCGGTGTGTATCACAGTGACAGAAACAGCATCGAGTGAGAGTGTAGATTTACTTATTGTGAGAAAGATTTACTTATTGTGAGAAAATACCTGCGGTTTCTGTCACTGAAATAAGTCTCACCTCAGATTCTCTACCAATTTCCATTTAGCAGGATGGCACTTGCTAAAAGCACCGACACAGTAAAAGTGCTGCTTCGAGAATTTCAGTGAGGGCATCCATTTCTGATTACTCCCGCTAGCCAAAGCGCGTGCTTGCTCATTCTCAGTGGCTGTCTAGCCTGTCAGTTACTAGTGAGATGCACATGCAGCAGAGCCAAGACGCACATTTCGGATGACCTGCTACTTAACAATTTCAAGCTGTTAAATCATCTATTCATATGCTGTGACTTACAAAAAAAGTGGAATGTTAAATAATGCACCAGACCCTTTGATGACACACTTACTTTTGTATTATGTTTTGTCGAAGAAGCATAGGTTAGGAAACAAAGGCAGATCAGGAGAAGTTATAACATTCACAAATAGTGTTTTATTGTTCTCAAAAACAATAAATTACAAAACAAATTTGTACAGGATCGCTCTTCTTAAAGGCAGTAAAACCAAAAAATCCTACATCAGAACCTCTCTAAACAAAACATCGCTCTTTATATGTTTTTCCAGCAGTTTAAATTCTGCATCCTGCTCTTGTAAGTTACATCTCCTGCTTTCCACACACTTTCCTTCCTGTGAACAGCCTTAAGAATAGATCTAGACCTAATAGGTACAACAAAAATGGAACATCCTGTCCCCAGACTGGTCTCCCGTTGACAATTCTCTAAACAAGTTTGTGGAGATTAAAATACATCTCAAGGTCCACCCCCTGTATTATAGATCGTTACATTTTTTAAGAAACCCAAATGGCTTTATTTCAACAATTAAGTACACATTTCAAATCAAGGGACCCAAGTTTCACATAAAGTTTCCCATATATTTTTTTACCACAAATAAGCCAGGTGAGAATGAAAGAATAGAAACAGCAAATGAAAGAAGGGAGATAGGGAGAAATTCTGGGACCATCGGGGTGGCCAATCCCTAGGTGCCACAAGAAAATTTGATTGCGCAATAATTAGACAGGCAAAAGAGAGACAAGTGGCAGAACAGCTAAGGACAAAATAGAGCCTTGCTTTTTAACTCTCTCTCTGCATAACAAATAGGATAGAGTCTTACCCTACCCTGTCACAGGTTTGAACAAAAAAAAAAGTCTCTGGTACCAAACATGGATTGCTGAATTTCAACACTGAAAGTTTATGAGCTGCAATGTTTTAGGAACACTGCTTCAAGGTTTTTATCCAGCTATTTATATTGGATTTTTTCCTTTTTTTTCTCCCTTTCTTCTCTTTCTTATCCAGAGGTACACCAACTCAAACTGAAGCAACTGACTGTCCTGAAATCAGTTCTGGTGTAAGCAACGCCAACAGATTACTCATATGTAATGGTGGCATCAAATAAGAGTCAAAATACAGTGCTCTGCAGAGGATTTAACTTTCAATTTTTTTGCATTTTGTTTTGTTGCTTTACATCAGCATATTAATTTTTTCAATGGCCGTTTTAGGTACGAGCTACAGGGAAGCTGGGGACAACCAGGACAGCAGATGAGACAGATGGAAAAAAAAAAACTCAGAATAAATACCAACTATACCTGAACTGCACCAGAAGCTAACATTTTCTACAACCAGATATACTGTACCCTAGCAACACTGGTAAATCTGGCAATACCGATAATGCTAGTAAAGAACAAACTACACAGAAAATGGAGAACTGGCAACCAAGAAGGAAACGGGTCATATTACAGAAATATAGCAAGGACATTGAAAAGTAAAATTAAAACTTCAAAGGCACACTACAAACTAAAATTAGCATCCAAGGTAAAAGGAAACTACAAAACATTTTACTCATACATAAATAATAAGAAAGGGACTTCAAATGGTGTGGGACCTAAAGAATCAAGACGGAGAATTAATTTCTGATAACAAAAGCATGGCTAACATTCCCTCTGTGTTTCCCCTAAGTTCCGGTTGGGCATAAAAGCAGGGTGCCCAGCCGCTAAACATCAGAGGAGCGGTGTTGGATTTTCTTCCACCTACCCACCTCCATTTTTAAATGGGCTGGGGGAGCCAATAAGGGGTGGGGAATTTATTTTGGAATTCTCGAGGGGTATGGTTGCTGGTCTTACGGGACAAGGGACTGGTTGTGCTGCAGGGGATTTGGGGCTTATGAGCAAAGGGCTGCACTGGATATATAGCTTTAAGAGCAAAGGGCTGCGAGGAATTCTAGCATATAGTACAAAGGGCTGGTCAAGGGAACTTTGGCTGTTGGTGGCTGAAGCTCTGAGGAGGGACACTGGCTACTACTGGGAGGACAAGTTAATACTGAACTACCAAGGAAGATGACTCTGAAGGATATTGGCTATTGGTGGCTGAAGCCCTGAGGAGGGACATTGGCTACTACAAGTAATTACAAGGACAAGTAATTACTAACTAGCAAGGAAGAGGACTCTGAGGGACATTGGATGCTGTTGACAAGGGATTATTGTACTGACAATGGGGAGGACTCTGAGGTGTCTTACAACAGTACCCAATAGGGTGATTTGTTATTACAGAGGTTGTCAGCTGAGTTATGCTTAACAGGGAATCTGTTTTAGTCCATGAACAGTATATGCTCTGCTAATTATAGGCTCTGTCTCTGAGCCAAGGTTGTCGAGTTTGGGTAGGGGGGGAGAGTGCTTCGCCTGTAACTAAAAGTGCTGTGGGGCCTTCACATGATGGGGACAAGGGTAAGGCAGGAGCTGTGGGCCACTAGGGCTAGCATTTTTGGTAGGGTGGTGGGGTGTACAGGGTGTGGGTCTGCCATGATACTAGACTGGGCTTGGAGGATGAGGGGGTGTATGGTATGCGGCCAGCTAGCTAAGATTTGGGAGGAGTTATCATGGCTAAGGGCATATTCGGGGGGGCAGGGAGGGGAGGACAGAGGCAGTCCTGATTGGGGAAGAGGGCTAGGGGGAGTAGAGGGGCTGGTCAGTTCGGTCCTATAGCTGCCTCTAGGGTCACGGACAGTAGGAGGGGAGGGGAACACTGGGATTCTCAAGACAGGGGAGGTAGGGATGGGGGTCTGGGGGGGAGAACAGCGGCAGGACAACTGGTGCCAAGGGATAACACAGAAACATAGAAACATAGACTTTGACAGCAGATAAGGACCGCTTGGCCCACCTAGTCTGCCCATTTCCCTACCTGGAGGATAAGCTGCAGATCCTATTTAACCAACAGCCTATTTCTTCCTACCCCCAACAAAAATTGCCTTATGTCTGTCCCATGCACTCTTGAATTCTCCCACAGTTTTAGACCCCACAACCTCCTCAGAAAGGCTGTTCCATGTGTCCACCACCCTCTCTGTGACAAAATACTTCCTTGCATTGCCCCTGAGCCGTCCCCCTTCTATCTTCAAATTGTGTCCCCTTGTTCTTGCACATCTTGTTTTCTGAAAGATGCTACCCACTTGGACTTTGTTGATTCCACTGAGGTACTTAAACGTTTCTATCATGTCCTCCCTTGTTGCGTCTCCTTTCCTCAAGGGTATACATATTAAGCTCCTTTAGCCTCTCCTCATATGGCTTCTCTTGCAGACCCTGCACCATTTTAGTTGCCCTCCTCTGAACTGCCTCCATCCTGTCTATGTCCTTGCGGAGATGGGCTCTCCAGAACTGGACGCAGTACTCTAGATGGGGTCTCACCAACTGTCTGTACAGGGGGATAACAACTTTCTGTTTTCTGCTGGTGATGCCTCTTCCTATACATCCCAGTATCCCCCCAGCCCTCCCTACCACCTTCTCACATTGTTTGCCAACCTTAAGGTTATCTGATATGATTACCCCAGGGTCCTTTTCCATGTCTGTTGTTGTTACTACCCCCCCATTGCGTAATCTTCCCCTGGGTTTTTGTTTTCCAGGTGCGTTACTTTGTACTTCTTTGCACTGAATCCAAGCTGCCATACTTCTGACCATTCCTCCAACCTTGCCAAGTCCCTTCTCATCCTTTCCACGCCTCCGTGTGTATCAACCCTGTTGCAGATCTTTGTGTCATCTGCACAGAGGCATACTTTTCCTTCCAGTCCCTCTACAATGTCACTTATAAAGACATTAAAAAGGACTGGACCCAGTACTGAACCGTGTGGTACCCCAGTAGTATCCCCTCTTTCTTCAGAGTGGACTCGATTTACAATTACCTTCTGTGTCCTGTTGTTCAGCTAATGTTTTACCCAGGCTACCATCCTGGGACCCACTCCAAGGCTGGTTAATTTGACTACTAATCTTTTGTGTGGGACTGTGTCAAATGCCTTGCTGAAGTCTAGGTAGGCCATGTCCACAGTCCCTCCCTGGTCTACTACTTTGGTCACCCAGCCAAAGAAATAAATTAGATTCGTCTGACATGACCTTCCCACTGTGATCCCATGCAGCCTTGGGTCTTGTGCCCCACTGGACTCTAGGTACTCAACAATTCTTTCCTTCAGAAGTGATACCATCACTTTCCCTACCACAGAGGTCAAACTGACAGGTCTATAGTTTCCTGCCTCTGTCTTGCTCCCACTTTTGTGAAGGAGAAATCACATCAGCCTTCTTCCAGTCCTCAGGCACCACACCATCCTCCCATGATTTGTTATAAAGGGTAGTCAGTGGTGTCACTAGTTCTCTGCTTAATTCTTTTAGAATTCTGGGGTGAATTCCATCTGGCTCCATTGCTTTGTCCACCTTCAGTTTTAGGAGTTCTTTGAGAACCCTTTATTCTGTAAAAGGACTGGGATCAACCCCCCCCCCCCGAGTGCTTCTGTTAATTGGATTAGGCACCTCCCTCACTTCCTCTTTTGTGAATACGGAACAGAAATATTCATTCAGTATCCCTGCTTTTTCACTGTCACTCTCTGCCCAACCACCATCCATTCCATTCAGCCCCACTATCCCTCCCTTTAACTTTCTACGCTCCCTGATATACCTATAAAAGGTTTTATCCCCCTTCTTAACTGAGTTGGCTATCTTTTCCTCAGTTTGTGCCTTTGCTATTCTGACCACCCTCCCTGCTTCCTTCTGCCTTAACTGGTACAGTTCACTGTCCTGCTCCTTCTGTGCTATCTTTTTCTCCCTAACCTTCACCGCCACTTCTTTTGAGAACCATAGTGACTTTTTCTTTCATTTTGATTTGTTTATTTGCTTCACACAAAGACTTGTTGCCTCTGTGATGGCAGTTTTGATATTTCCCCATTGTTGCTCCACCCCTCCTTCTAGCCTGTTTGCTAGTGCTTTTCTAAGGCACTCTCCCATCTTGCCAAAGTCAGCCCTCCTGAAGTCCAGAACCCTCACTTCTGTATGGCTTGACTCTGTAGCTGAGTTTATCGTGAACCACACTGTTTGGTGGTGACTTGTTCCCAAATGGCTACCCACTTCTAGATCTGAGATCCTCTCATTGTCCTCATTTGAGAGTATGAGGTCTGAGATAGCTCCCTCACGAGTAGGTTCCAAAACTAGCTGTCTGAGGCATGCCACCTGAAGGGCATCAAGAATGGCCTTGCTTTTGGATGTGGCTGCAGCAAAGGTGCTCCAGTTAACATCTGGCATATTACAGTCCCCCATCAACAGTATCTCCCCTTTCTCTGCCATCCTAAGTATGCCTTCTATCATATCCTTGTCCATTCCTTCCCCGACATGGGGGTCGGTATACAACCCCATGCGGATTGTGGTGTCATTTCCAGTCTCTAAGGTGACCCACAGTGCCTCCTCTCCTCCCTGTTTACTCTTTTGTTCAGTTGCTTTTATCCCTTCCCTTACATAGAGAGCTACTCCCCCCTTCTGCCCTCCCTGTCTCTCCTGTAGGTTGTGTACCCTGGTATGTTAACATCCCAGTCATGGTTCTCTGTGTACCATGTTTCTGTGACTGCTACAACATCCAGGCATCCCTCTTTAATCAAGGCCACCAGTTCCGGGAGCTTGTTGCCCAGACTACGGGCGTTGGTACTCATTGCCCTCCATTTCTTGATGGCCTTACCCCTTTTTGCCCCACCCCTGTCCTTACTGCGTTTGTCACTTTCTCTGTTTACCTCTGTGCTCCTCCCTATTGACATCTCTATGTTGGTGTCTACCTCACTTAGTACCCTAATTTTCTTTTGGGAGGGGGGCTAGGATTTCCCTGCTCCTTTCCAGTGCCTCCCCCCTTGGCTAGTTTAAATGCTTCCAATGAAGTATTTAAACCTATCAACTAGGATCCTGGTTCCCCTCCTGGACAGATGCAGACCATCATGCCAGTATAGGCCTGCATCCATTCAGCTGGACCCCCAGTCCCCTATGAAGCCAAATCCCTGAGCTCCACACCAGTTTTTCAACCACTGATTGAATCCCATGGTGTGGAGCACCCTAGCCTCATCCGTGCAATAGACAGGCAGCACCTCCGAGAAGGTTACCGTGTGTGCTATTTGTCTAAGGCCCCTCCCCATCTCCACAAATGCTTCTTGCACTGCTCTGATCCCTTTCTTAGCCAGGTCAGGTGTCCCTAGGTGGACAATGACATCCAGCTCCCTCCCCTGTGCAGCTGCTTCTGTGATCCTGAGGATTCACTCCCTGTCCCTCCAAGCCATGGCGCCAGGCAGTCATTTTACCTCCCTTTCCCCTTTCTCCCCCAGTTCTACCTTCCTAACAATGGAGTCCCCCACCAGGAGTTCTTTCCTTCCCCTGTGGGGTCTGATGCCACCATCCTGTGGGTCTTCTTTGTGGAGGTTCCCAGCATCCTCCTTGGTCTCCACTGTGGCTGCCTCCATAGAGGAGCCACCCTCTTCCAGAACATCATAGAAATTGTGGAGAGGTACAACTGGAGGGATGCGCCTTTGTTCCACCACCCTCACCCTCCCTGAGCCCACTGTAGTCCAACCGCTCCTCTTTCTTGGCAACCTCTGAGGCAACGGCACTGACTCTGGTGGTACCTGGGTAGGAGAGGAGGTCCCACAAATCCTGGCCAACTCAGCCTGGAGATGAGCAACCTCCTCCCTCAGCCCAGAGAGGTGCCTGCAGATGGGACAACACTGCATCCTCCAGAACATCTTCTAGAAGACTGCTGATCCACAGCCACTGCACTGCACCCATGATGTCTTTTTGCTGGCCTCCTAACTGTTGTTTGGAATACTTACACTTTCCTCTGTTTATTTTCTTTTTTTTTCTTTTTTTCTTCCCCTACTTACTGCCTCTGTGCCCTTTTAGCTCCTGATCTTCCTGTTCTAAGACAATAAGTTCCTGTATTTCTCAGTAGTCTCCTTACTTGCTCAGAGTCAGACCTCCGGCAGCTAGGGGGGGATGGAGAGCTACTCTTGCCCTTCTAGGATGATGAGTCTTTGGTGGCTCTGTGATCACTCACTTCCTGCTCCCAAACAGGAAGTTCCTGCTGTCTGTTAAATCCTGTGCCTATAAAAGTAGAACAGGTTTAGGGTGGAGGGGAGGGAAGGGAAGGAGGGCAATATAGTCCCAGTAGAGAAGTTTTAGTTATACCAGTAGCTCCTTCCTCCTGGTGTTCTGTCTGTTCTCTGGCAGAAGCTATCTAGGGCAGTGCTTAAATCTGGTTTTAACCTGGCTCCTTCTAGCTAAGCCACTCCCCCTACTTTGCAAATCTTTCTACACTTAGTTAATTTCACAGATAACAATTCCCTTCTGACACCTGTGACAAGCTCCTAGATAAGTACACAGATAACAGATAACAATTTACTTCAACTACCTCTGACAAACACACTAACTCTACTTTTTTTTTTTTACCCTATATTGAAGGTCCCATTACAAGATTTCTAGTTCTTCGCCCCAGTAGAGAAGTTTTAGTTATACCAGTAGCTCCTTCCTCCTGGTGTCCCCGGATCCAAAGCCTCATGTAGCAACGAGGGCAGGAAAGATGGATTACTTGGAGCAAAAGAGGACCCTGGAAGGGGTGGAAAGAAGGAGGGCACTGGTAGGGATGGAGCTACATGCAAAGAAAGAAGCAACTGTTGGCAGAGGGTTGGGGGCAATGGTCCAGCAGGGGTGCGATCTGGAGTTAGCAGGGGTGGTGCACCTTCAGGGGATAAGGAGAAAACACAGATAGAACTTAAAACAGATTCATGCCACTACTTTTAGGAAAGGAGGAGGAGGACGAGAAAAGGGTGGAGATGCAGGGGCTGGAAAAGGGTGATGCTCAGGTTACTGCAGAGGGCAAGCAGGTAAGGGCAGCGGGACATCCACCGGGAGGGAAGTAAGGGCAGCAGGACATCCACACAGGGAGAAGTCTGCTAAGGAGGTCCAAAGGATTGAGAGGGAAGGGGGGGGCACCAGATCGAACCCGCACCAAGGGATGCAGGGGTTGGGGAGTGCAGGGGATTGTAGGGTGCAAAGGGGGAGGCACCCTTGGGGGGGAGGCATAGCCTCGCAGTGGGGTTTAGAAATGGCAATGGACAGACCACAGGCAGTGTCCACACAGGTTCAGGAGAAGGTGCTAGGCGCTGACAGGGGCAAGGGGAACTAGTGGTCAAGGGAGATGCTGGGACCACACAGTCCACTCCAGAAGGGCGGGATGGCTTCAACCAGGGGGGAGGTCCTACTGAGGGAGCAAGTTTGAGTGAGCCAGTGGTTAGAAGGAAGTTTCCTGAGACCAAGAAACTGGGTCGCAGGAAGGGGATGGACGCAGAGGGGAAGGCAGGAATCGTAGCCAGTGAAGGCAAGGTTAAGTACGGGATCAAACCGGCTGGGGAAGCTGGGTTACAGGTAGGTAGTGGGGTTGTGGCAAGCAAGATTGAGGACAAGGTTATCCTTGCAGGGGACTCCATGGTTAGGGGCATCACCTGGGGGGGGGGAAAGGGTGGCAGGGGTAGCAAGGTGTGGGTCAGTTGCTTGCCAGGAATGACAGCTGCAGAGGTCATTCACTACATCCCGTCCTGGGGGAAGCAGCAGGATAAGAGAACACACCTAGTGTTTCACTTGGGAATGAATGACCTAGCCAGGCACAGCCAGATGGAAGTGCAAGTGAGGTTTGAGGCCCTATCGCGGTTCTGTAGCACCCTGAGTTTTTGTTCAGTGGTGTTCTCAGAGGTGCTTCCAGTCCCTAGAGCTAGCACAGACAGGCAACAAAGGATAGTGGAGTTCAACAGCTGGCTCTTTAAATGGTGTGTACAGAAGGATTATGGGGTGGTGGTGTGGTGAGCCAGTGGGGGTCTCTATGGCAGGATGACAGCTTCTATGCCACAGATAGGCTGCACTTGAACAGACAGGTCAAGGAGGTGCTCAAGTGTAAACTGGAAGTTTTTTTTAAGTGTACAGTACAATTCAAACTGACATGAGGGGGAAGCTGCAAGTGTTACCTAACAGTGCACTCGGCAAGGAGGACAGATGTCCTACCCCCATATAAGGTGACCAATCCGGTTGGGGCTGGATTTGTTTTCCCAAGCAAACAAGTAACTATTAGGGCAGGGAAGGAGGAGGCTAGGGAAGACGTTTACTGGAGGGCCATGTGCACAAACACCAGAAGTCTGGGCAACAAGGTCCCAGACCTGGCAGCGATTATGGCGGAGGAGAAGTTAGACCTGGTGGGAATCACGGAGACCTGGTTCCACGATGGACCGGAATGAGACATGAACATCCCAGGTTATATGTTGTTCAGGAAGGACAGGGGGAATAGGAGGGGGGTGGCATAGCGCTCTATGTAGGGGAGGGGATCCAGGCATCTGAAACACTGGGCAGGTGGGGGACACTGAGTCCCTTTGGGTCTCGCTGGCCACAGGGAATGGCAAGTTGCTGCACATGGGGGTGATTTACAGACCATCAGGGAAAACATTAGAAGTGGACAACCAGAAGGACGAGAAGATTCTAAGGATGGCGGCCAAGGGGAAGGTGCTGCTGATAGGTGATCTTAACCTGCCCGATGTGGAGTGGCAATCTCTGTCTGCAACCTCATCCAGTAGCAGGGCGACTGTCGACTACCTACAAATAGCCCACCTGAGCCAACTGGTCAAGAAGCCAACCAGGGAGGGAGCAGTGCTGGATCTGGTGCTTACAAATGGGGACAGGGTGGGTGAGGTAAAGGTACAGGAAAGCCTAGGGAATAGTGACCACAACACAGTGTGGTTCACGATACGTGCATCGGCCTCGCACCACCAGACCAAAGTGAGGGTGCTGGATTTTGGACGGGCAGATTTTGGTAGGATGAGGGAGCATACTCAATAGGCTTTAGGGGTTGGGGGAACACAGGGGGGTGGAGGATATTTGGGCCACGATTAAAAGGCCAATAGTGGGGGCCACAGAACACTGCTTGAAAAAGGTAAGCAAGAGCAGGAAAAGAAGGAGAAGGAGGCCTCTGTGGTTCAGTAGGGAGGTGGGGGACAGCATCAGAGCTAAGAGGCGAGCATTCAGGCAGTACAAAACTACACAGAGCAAACGGGACCATGTAGCATACCAGGATAAGCAGAAGGAAACCGGGAGGGTGGTCAGAAGGATGAAAGCAAGAACAAAGGAGCATAGCCAAGGGGGTAAGGAAAGGGGGCAAGACTTTTTTTAGGTGTATTAGTGCACAGAGGAAGGGTGGGACTGGGATACCTGGCCTGTTGGCGGAGACAGGGGAAATGGTAGAGGGGGACCAGGATAAGGCAGAAATACTGAACAGTTACTTCAGTGCAGTATTCACGAAGAAAGAGAGCGGGGGGGTGCTTTCGGACTAAAGGGAGAGGGGGGAGGTAGGGATGGAAGTGGGACCATTCCAGGAAAAGGAGACTTCAAAACAGCTAAAGGGTCTGAGGGTGGACAAGGCCATGGGGCCGGATGGGATTCACCCTAGGGTGTTGAGAGAGCTGACGGCCCCCTTGACCTATCCGTTCAATGAGTCCTTGCACACGGGGGTAGTCCCAAAGGACTGGAAGTCTGCAGATGTGCTGCCCCTGCATAAGAGAGGAGGGAGGCAGGTCTTGAGCAACTACAGGCCAGTGAGTCTGACATCGGTGGTCGGTACGCTCATGGAAAAACTGCTCAAGGGCAGGATCACAGACTACCTAGAGGCAAGCGGCCTGCTTGACCCAAGGCAGCAAGGCTTTACCAACGGCAGATCCTGTCAGATATATCTGGTAGGGTTTTTTGACTGGGTCACAAGGATGGTGGATCAGGGTAGGGGGCACTGCCTACCTGGATTTCAGGAGGGCCTTCGATAAACTACCACACGGGGGGCTAGTGCACAAAATGGAATGCCTGGGGCTAGGGAAGGTGGTGATAGAGTAGGTGCATAACTGGTTGGCGGGCAGAACACAGAGGGTGGTAGTAAACAGGGTCCCCCCCGGTGAATTGGCGGTCTCAAGTGGCATACCCCAGGGGTCAGTGTTGGGACCCCTGCTGTTCAACATCTATATAAGTGACATAGCAGAGGGTTGGAGGGTAGAGTGAGCCTGCTTATGGATAATGTCAAAATCTGTAATAGAGTGGACGTACAAGAGGGCGTGTGAAGGATGCATAGGGACCTAAGAAAGTTGGATGACTGGGCCAAGAAGTGGAAATTATCTCTCAATATGGGAAAATGCAAAGTCATGTACCTGGGCAAAAGAAATGTGAGAACAGAATACAGACTGGGGGGCAAACCGCTAGTGGTAACTATGGAGGACAGAGACCTGGGTATCATCATCTCTCAGGACTTGAAGGTGGCAGGGCAGTGGCAAAAGCCAGCAGAGTGTTGGGTGTATTGGGAGGGGGATCACCAGAAGGAAGAGGGAAGTCCTGATTCCCCTGTACACCCAGCTGTTCACGTCTCATCTGGATATGGGGTCCAGTTCTGGAGGCCTTACCAAAAGAAGGACATGGAGAAGGTGGAGCAGGTACAGAGGAGAGCAACCAAGATGGTGAAGGGGCTTAGTCGCCTGCCATATGAGGAGCGGCTGTGAGCACTAGACATGTACCCTCTGGAGTTGAGGAAGGAGGGAGAGAGGGGATGCGACAGAAACCTTCAAGTACCTGAGAGGGATAAACAAGGTGACTACTGAGAACCCCGTCCTATTGAATAGGCGTCCCAGTAAAAGAAGGCATAATCTCCAACTAGAGGGGGTAGTTTCAGGGGCAACATCAGAAAGACCTTCTTTACTGAGAGGGTGGTGGACACCTGGAACAGGATGCCTAGGGAAGTGGTGGACGAGAATACAGTGGGGGGGGTTTCAAGAGGTTGTGGGATAGACACAGAGGACTGCTGAAAGGAGTGGGGGGAACCGGGGCAGGCCTAGGGGATGCTAGGCTACTAGGCAGACTAGGTGGGCCTGGAGGTCCTTTTCTGCCATCACTTTCTTATGTTCCTAACATACAAAACTCATACTTTGCATCAGTATTTAACAGAAGAAACATTACAGGAGTAGTTACCCCAACATCAGACACTATACCCCCAAAATTTGTTATAGACATCAAGGAAGTAGAGACTAGACTAAAGAAAGTAGACCCCTATAAATCTCCAGGACACAACGGCCTCCACCCAAGGGTTCTCAAAGAACTAAGTGATGAAATTGCTTCCTCTTTGGCACATATATTTCAAATATCAATAGACAGGGGTGAGGTGGTTGATCACTGGAGGTTGGCAACAGTCATCCCTCTTTTTAAAAAAGGATGAAAAGCAGACCCATCAATCCCATCTAAAATTCTGAAGGGAATTTTGAAAGACAGCACAACAACCTTTATAGACCAAAATCAGTTAAAAGACCACTCTCAGCATGGGTTCACCAATAGCAGGTCACACCAAACTAATATGCTCGGTTTCTACAACAAAGTGGTGAGATGGCTAGATGGGGGGAAATCAGTGGATGTACTGTTTTTGGACTTTTCTAAGGCCTTTGATAAACTGCCTCATAATGAAATGTTGACAGTACTGAATGAGATGGGAATACAGCATTCCAAAATAAACTGGGTGCAGGATTGGCTGACAAATAGGAGAAAAGAGTCTGCATCAAAAGCATTTTCTCCAATCGGGCAGATGTGACGAGTGGTGTGCCCCAGGGTTCAGTGCTGGGACCATGCCTATTTAATCTATATGTGACATCCCTGCAGTATGAAAATCAGAATATATGGTTGTCCAGATTTGCAGAAGACTGTAGGATGGGGCAGTGGTAGATGATAATAAAGGAGATAGCCCACTCCAAACTGCACTGGACTTCATACTAGATTGGACCAAAAAGACCAAATTAACTCTAAACCAACAAAAATGCACAGTAATGCATTTAGGGAGAAAGAATCCCAGCCACAGTTATACCCTAAATAATCCCAGCCACAGTTATACCCTAAATAATCAGCCCCTGAGAGCTACGGCTGAGGAAAGGGACCTGGGGATACTGCTATAGCAAGATATTGAAGTTTTCATCACATTGCAGGAACATCACTCAAAAAGGAAACAGCAGGGTTTTAAATAGCTGTTATAGCATAGCAAAATGTATCTAAAACAGAGGATAATAGTAACCATTTCCAAAAATGCGTAGCAGTAGACTGTTAACCATTTTTTCAGTGAATCAATGGTACAGTAGATAAAATTAATAAAAAAAAAAATATATATATATATACATATATATACATACATACACATATACAGGGCTCGCGTTAAACCCCTACTGAAATTCCCAAATGGGACTTTTGAGGATTTTGAAGCACAAAAATAAAATCAGTGCTTCAGCACTGACCCTGTATTTTGAAAGGTTTGCACAGATACCCTTAGCAGAAAAAGTGTTGGAAAATGTTGTATAAAGCCACTCCAGAAATTTCTAACCCCAAGATTTTCTGGTCTGACCCTCAACATTTGAAGCAGAGGGTCAAACTGACTCACACTTTACCAGTGGTAATGCAAGCCCTGTATATATTAACATTTTGCTAACCATTCTGGACCGAGTGCTATGCATTTTTATAGCCGATTAGCACTTTCACGTGTAAAACTGCTAATCAATTTTTTTGGCTTATTTAATACCCTGAAACAGGGTCTTAAAATGCATTTTCAGACACATAACAGTAGCTGCAAAAGACAATGAGGTTATACTGCCTTTGTACGCTTCATTGGTGAGGCCAATTCTGGAGTATGGGGCACAAGTCTGGCCATCTTATAAGAAAGGTGACATACTGTAGCAATGATAGAGTACAAAAATGGGCTAATAGAAGGATAAGGAATATGGCGGGAAAGGACTACAAAACAAGGCTAGGGAGCTGGATCTCTCCTCACTGGAGTACAGAAGGAAAAGAGGCGATATGTGTCTAGTGCACAAGGCATGGGCTGATTATGATCTGTGGGAATGCCTAGGGTTGAAATCTAGAGAGATTGTGTACAATACCCGCGCACATCCATTACAATTAAGAGCAAGGACAACAAGATTAGTAAGGACCAGTAAATGGTTGAATCAGAGTGGTACATGATTGGAATGGGCTGCCACTGGGACCACACAGATACTAACATACTGAAAGCCAGCAGAATAGGCCTAACAGTCTGTCGTGTCTGCTCGATAGCCAGCAACCTAGTGGGTGCTCACCTTCCCACCCCACTTAGCCCCCGAGAGGGTCTTCTTTGTCTTTAATTTCCCCTTGTACCTGTCCCACCCCTTCTTGAAACCCTCCACTGTGCCCTCCTCCATCAGCCTCCCAGGCAGCACATTCCAAGGCTCCACCACCCTCTCAGTGAAATAATGCTTCCTCACGCTCTCCCCTTAATTTCCCCCCTCCAGCTTCCACTTATGCCCCCGGTTGCTCCCCCATTCTTTAGTCTAAACAGCTCCTTGGTTCCGCTGTTGGTTATTTCTTTTACATACTTGAAGACCCATAGCATGTCTCCCCTGTCCCTCCTCTTCTTCAGGGTGTACAGCCCAAGTTCTTTCAGTCTCTCTCTTCATAAGGCCTCCCCTTCATGCCCTGAATGATCCTGGTCATTCTGCTCTGGACTCTCTCCAGCAGCACTCTGTCTTTCTTCAGATGAGGTCTCTTCAGAATTGTACACAATACTCGAGTTGCGGCCCGACCAAGGTATTATATAGAGGGAGGATCACCTCCCTCCACCTGGACGTAATTCCCCCAGCTATGCAGACTAGTATCCTGTCTGCTTTGGCTGCGACTCTTCTACAATTTTCAGAGTTATTCATTTTGATGTCTACCACCACTCCTTGATCCCGCTCTCCCAATGTGGTTTGCGATGCCCCCCGGTGTAAACATGGCCCGGGTTTTTGACACCCAAATGAAGTACCTAACATTTCCTGGCATTCAATTTCAATCCCCACCTCCTTGACCACCCCTCCAGGGTATCCAGGTTCCCCTGGACTGCCTCCCTCACTTCTTCCCAATCCACCAGTGCTCCCAGTTTTGAATCGTCCGTAAAGAGACTCAGCCTACTCCTAACCCCTCTCCCTATATCCGAGACACAGGCATTGAACAAGAGTGGCCCCAAAACTGAACCCTGGTGGACCCCACTGATCACCTTCCTGGGGGAGGAGACTATCCCACCAACCATTACCCTCTGCATTCGCCCCGAAAGCCAATTTTCGACCCACTTGAGCTCCTGTCCTCCCACCCCCATCTCCCCCAGCTTTGCTATCAGCCCATTATGGGGCACTGAATCAAACGCCTTGCTGAAATCTAGGTACAGGATATCCACTGACCTATGTCTAGCCAAGGCCCCCAGTCATAAAACTTTACAAGATTGGACTGACATGATCTCCCCAGGATGAAGCCATACTGTTTATCATCCTGGTGCCCTAACCTTACCAACTGCCTCCTAAGCCTCTCCTTGATAAAGCCCTCCATTACTTTGCCTACCACAGAGGTTAGACTGACATGCCTATAATTCTTCATCTCTTTAGACCCCCCTTTATGTATAGGCACTACATAAGCCACCCTCCAGTCTTGTGGCACCCATCCTGTCTGCAGAGAGGTGTTAAAGAGTGCAGCCAGTGGAGCCGCCAGCTCCTCCGCCAATTCCTTTATAACCCTCGGATGTAGCCCGTCCGGCTTCGGTGCCTTATCGGTTTTTAGCTTCCAAAGGGCCTCCTTCATCCTATCCAATGTGATTCCCCCCCAGTCCTCCCCCTCCAGCAACCTTCCTACCCCTTCTGGGTCTGGACCAGCCTGCACCCTAGCCTCTTTCCATCCTCTGGTCTCAGTCTGACCTCTTGCTTTTGCTGGCTCCTCTTCCCTCCCATCAGGCTATAGGGATCCCCTGTTTCCCTCTGCAAAGATTGAGGCAAAGTACTCGTTTAGCACCTCTGCCTCTTCCTCTGCTTCCTGAGCCCATCCCCCCATAATTTTAATCATGTTGATCTGTGTCCTCTCTTTCTCTTCTCTTATATATCTATAGAATCCCCGGATATTCCTAGCCAGGTTTTGCTCCATCCCTGCCTTGGCTCTCCTCACCACTCTGGTGACCCTCCTGGCCAACAGTTCATGCTCTCCTCGCTCCTTGTCCCCCCTTGAGCATTTAAAACATGTGCAGGCAGCCTTTTTTTTTCCCTCACCACCTTCTGCACCTCCCTGGTCCACCAACATGGCTTGCTGGTTCTACCAATAAATTGGATAAATTCTAATGGGAGGGTTAAAAAGGATTATGGCATCTTCTAAGCGAGCATAATGGATGAAAGTCTACCCAGCTCTATAGAATTCCTATGATTAAGTAACACATTCATAAAATAAGCAGATCTGAAGTACGTTAGCGAAAGGATAAAGATTTATTTTTATTTTATTTAAACTTTTATCAGGCAAGTGCAAAGAGCCAAAGCCCTTTTTTATGCACAACCCGGGACCATATAAAAAATAGCCATGATATTACGTGAGTTGAAATAACTAATACAGTAAACACAGATTATAAATAACATCACAAAGTTCTGGTCATATACAGTATAATAACATGGCTTTATCTAAAACAATTATATTGTAATTAACTAACAAAATGTCAAAGGATTGTGCCAAGGTTGTATTTGAAGCAGTGCTACAGCAAACTGGGGGGGAGGGCAACACTGACAATAAATTGAATATTACCTATAAATTAAAACTTCAATCCCAGTCCAACTAAAAAAAAAAACTCTTGTTAGCAGTCTCCCATTAATAAAAATTTAAGAAACAACATCGACTACTTTAAAACAGTTACAGTAAACTGGTACCGGGTACCAAACATAGATTAATGATTTGCAAAAACAAATGTTTATGAACTGCAAGGGAGTGTGAGGGAGACTGTTGGCACTCCAGCCTGTAGCACATTTCCACCTGCAGAAAGACAGACAGATATACAGACAGTCAAATAGGCAAACTTCTAGACTACCTCACCACCTCCAGTTTCATCTCTCCATTTCAGTCTGGCTTCCAGAAAAATCACTGCATCATTTATTCCCTGCTGCGTGTCACTGACTCCATCCTTACAGGGATGGATCATGGACATATCACAGCTGCCATGTTCATCGATCTGGATAAAGTCTGACTCGATGTCACCTGGATAAGTTGAGTCAGGCCGACATCTCAACTCCTGTTACTGACTGATTTCGGTTCTACCCAACTGTCTGCCAGCAGTCAGCTCAGGCTGGAGGGGGTGTTATCTTCCCCTCCCCATTCAGGCTGGACTCCCTCATGGTTCTATTTTAGGCCCCATCCCATTTTCCATTTTCTTAACTCATTATATCCTGGGCGGCCATTTTGTATCAGAAGAGTCAATGGATGGTTCGGACTTCATACGGCGCTATTGAGTACAATGATCTTCCCTCCACCTGCGTCAACTCACAAATACACATGTATGCAAATGACATGGTCGTCTTTGCCTCTGGTCCTTCTACTGCTTCTGTAGAACCCCAACTCCAACACAACTTCAACAGTGTACTGCAGTGGTTCCATTCTATATAAAAACAGTGTCTATGACCTTTGGTACCAGCCAAAAATTGGCCAGGCTTTTGAAACCTCCGGTCTTCACTATGCTGGATGCCTCTCCTCTTGATGTTGTCCCTTCCTTTAAGTACCTTGATGTGTGGTTCAACAATAAGCCTGATTTCCCTACCCACATCAATGCTGTCCCACTCCACCCCCTACTGGGGGTGGAGTGGGACACGCCTACCACAAAGAACAGAAGGGAGCAGGTAATGCTGAATGCCTTCCAGGAAAGCTTTCTAGTACAGTTGGTCAAGGAACCAACTGGGGAAAGGAACACCCTTGATCTTATACTTAGAAACAGGGAGTGGGTGAGGGATGTGAGGGTGGAGGAACCACGTGGGGGGGAGTGACCAACGGACAGTATGGTTCCAGTTACAGATGGCTAAAGAGAGGGGGGCATCTGGCACAAGGGTGCTGAATTTCAGGAACGCCAACTTTAAGATGATGAGGAAAGTGGTACAGGGGTTCCTATGCAAAATTCAACCAGGTATGGACACACAACAAAGGTGGGAACTGGCAAGATGGGATAGTAGAGGCAACAGAAACGTATTGTAAGGCCTAGACTAAGAAGGCTAGGAGAAAGAAACCCAGCTGGATAAGCAAAGGGATGTTGGACAGGGTGTGGAGGTAAAGGTCAGCTTACAGGAGATACAGAAAGTTGGGGAGGGAGAAGGATAGGGAGGAATATCTGCAAGAAGTAAAGGAAGTGACCGGGGGGGTAGGGGTAGCCAAGGTGGCAAGAGAACTCAGGCTGGAGCAGGGCATAACAAAAGGGGAAAATACTTCTTTAGGTACATCAAGAAGAAAAGAAGCTGTAAGGACCAAATTGTAAGAATTAAGAAGGAGGGGGGATGGGTGGAAGAGAGGGATGAAAAGGAAGAAGTGCTCAATGACTACTTCTGTTCAGCCTTTATGAAAGAAAGGAAGGGGGCGCTACCCATAGTAGGAGGGAGGATAGAAGCAGATGGGGGGATCATGGACATAGAAATCACAGTGTGGAGGATGCTGGAGGGGTTAAGGGCATTGCGGGTGGACAAGGCACCAGGACCAGATGAGTACATCCAACAGTGCCGAAGAGCTGGCAGAGGTCCTGGCAGGACCCTTGGCAAAATTATTTAATTCTTCTCTAGAAACAGGATGCATACCCCATGGCTGGAGACTGGCTCAAAAAATTCGCCTCTTAGTTGAAAACAATGGAACCGTAATGATTTATTTCCTTTCTTCCTATTTAGCCCTGATGATTCTCACATTATCTCATTATGAAAGGCCTTATAAACATAACACAAGTCTCCTCTGAGCATTCTACGTGTCAGTGAGTGTAATCCCAACTCATTAAGTGTATCCTCATATTTTCTAGCCTTTAGATTACTAACTTTCTTTATTACCCTTATCTCTTTCCATCCTCACGTCGGCTGTTAAACAACGCTCTCCTTATATCCAAATACTGGTTTGGCTCCCTGAAATCCTATCTAGCCTCTCTCCTCTCTCCAATCCCTCCTGCTCCATGCTCCCTCTGTTTAAGAGATTAGTGAACCTTCTCCACTGCTCAACCCCATTCCTCTGCCAGACAATCTGTCTTCTCCTATCGTTTGCCTTTTCTCTGGAACCAGCTCTCTCATTCCATTCAGCATACCTCCTCAGCAGGTTCCCTTAGGCATCAGCTGAAACTCCTTTTTCCACCCTCCTGCACCTGTTTTGACTGACTGTACACTGTTTGATGCCAATCATTATTTTCAACTTGCACTTGTGTTTGCACAACCTTTTTGCACTTTATCCTGATCTAAGTTTGTACCAGTTGTGTTTTTGCTGCTAAATGTTTGCATTTTTCTTGCTTCATGCAAAGTACTGTTTTGCATATGCTGTCCACTCTTGTAACCTTTCATGCTTGGATACAAGCCTCGGCTCAGTGTGCCTCTCCCAGTTACCAATTTTTAAATACATAAAAATACATTTTCTATAAAAAAGACAAACAAGAGAGATAGCTAGAGAGATCATGATCACCAGCTCACTGCAGGCACACAAGCTCTGATAAGAAAATCTGAATACAACTGACAACCAGAGACTCTGCTTGGCTCTGGTATCTAGCTCCAAAATGGTGTCCAAGCACCCCAAAACACATCCTGAATGATCCCCCACTTGTAGCCCAGCCCCCTCCCTAGGGGTATGCTGGCAGTAACTGTCCATGGGGAGGGGGGAACAACAGCAGAATATACTCCAGAAATGACTTGCATTTGCCAGGTCTCACAGTCACACCGAGGTGCCAGTCTCTTTGGGTGCAGGGCTGAAAGGCAATCAAGGTTAGTCACAATAGCATTTGATGAAATAACTGGTGAGCACAACTTAATAGAACAAACCGTTTAATAACAAAATTAATATACACTCCATGGAACATAATATTGTAGGGTTGAGGTAGGCAGCATATATCTTGGACCACTATGATTCCATATTTCACACTGCAAACAGTTTATATGAGCAGACAGTTCACAAATTCCCACGGGGCATTAATCAGACATCCCCAGATTGAGACAGCTTCAATTCCCAGATACACTTTCGGCCAGTATGACCACACTTCTCCTTTTACTCACTGGCATCTGTTCCCATGGAAAAGGCTGGCCTACAACCTCAGGCCTCCACCTCAGTCTTAAGTCCCAACTCAACTGGCTCACTGCAACTCCTCCAAACAGATCAGGCCAGCCTCTTAAATAGGGGCCGCTAGATCCCTTGCAACTTCCATGATGGCTTCTCGTGGCTTCCATTGAGCGACTGTCCCTACGATTTATGGGTAACACGTCCCCAAACTGTGGCAAGTTGTACTTCATCTCTGCACGTTCTACTCTCACTCTTATGGGGGGGCTTCAGGGCTGGAAGCTCCCAGCAGAACCCTTCTCAGTGCCTCTCTACTTGGCTCAACCTTGTGTCCCAAACTCAGGCTGCAGTCCCAATGGGGCATCTTACCTCAGTTCCATCGGGGTGGCATATCTGAGGTCCCACATGGGACTTGAACTACAGCCGCTGCCATGTCCACCCACTGGTTCACTCTATTTCCCCGACCTGAAACCTTCAGGATACACGAAGTGGGCAAACACCCCCACTCCAGTCCTCTCTCTCTCTCTCTCTCTCTCTAAACTCTACCCAGCTCGAACTCAGACTCCATCTTCCCCTCTCACCTATGTGCCCACGCTTATATCCCACCCACCCATGGCAACCTCCCACCAGCAGAAGGTCCCCGGAAGGTGGCCCAGGATTAACTCTTTCCATGCCAGGCTAACTAATCCCCATATTTATCTACTGATGCATGAACTGTACCCAATAATTACTCACAGGCATGAACTGTACCCTACCTTAGACTCTAACTCCACCAAGGCGGGGGTTACACTAGTAACGATGATCGATTAAGTATTACATTCAAATCTATCTCCTGATCAAACACACCTTTGGCACAAATGGCTGCAGCTGGAGTATGCTTAAACAAAAACATCTGCAACCCCTAAACATTGCTGGATCACTTGTGTCCTGCTCTTATTCGAAAGAGTGTACAAAAATTCTACCTGTAGGCCAAGTTGCATGTTTGTTTTTCAAATTTTGAATGATTCTTGTACTTTGACTTTTCCTACTAAACTATAACAGCAGAATTATTTGACGGGTCACCAAAGTATTGAAATCCCAGAGTTTAAGCCTCAGTAATATCAACACCAGTGCAAACAACTTATTGGCAAACTCCTGAAAATTCCATCTTTCATCGAGGAGGACAATGGAGAAATACTATTTTGCTGCCCAGGCAGCTGCATATGAAATGGCCACCCAGATGACCCAACTTGATCTACAGGAGACATAGAAACATAGAAACCGTTGACAGATAAGGCCCGCCAGGCCCATTTAGTCTTCCCGTAAGCCCTCCCCTTGTTTTGCAGCCTCTGACCCTACTAGGTCAACGGCTTTCTCCTCTCCTTCCCGCTTCTGGGGTTCCCTTATGTCTGTCTCATGCATGTTTAAATTCTGCCACTGTGCTTGCTCCCACCACATCCTGTGGAAAATTATTCCATGCATCCACCCCCTCTCTGTGAAGAAAAATCTCCTCACATTTCTCCTTAACCTGCCACCTCCCAATTTCATATCATGCCCCCTTGTTCTTATACCCCTCCTACATTGGAAGATGCCACCCCCACACACACCTCGTTCATGCCTTTAAGGTACTTGAATATTTCTATCATGTCACCCCAATCCCATCTCTCCTCCAGTGAGTACATATTGAGGTCCCTTAGTCTCTCCTCATAGGTTTTCTGGTGCAAGCCCTGTATCATCTTTGTCACCCTTCTCTGGACCGCCTCCACACTGTCAATGTCCTTATGAAGATGTGGTCTCCAGAACTGTACACAGTACTCTAGGGAAGGCCTCACCAGTGTTTATACAATGGCATCACCACCTCCCTCCTTCTACTAGTGATACCTCTGCCTATGCACCCCAGCATGTCACTGGCCTTCCCTGCTGCCTTTGTACTCTGCTTAGACACCTTTAAGTCATGTGAAATGATAACCCCCAAATCCCTTTCTTCCTCAGTGATTGTCAGTGACCCCCCCCCCATTCTGTAGCTCTCTCCAGGGTTCCCTCATCCCAGGTGCATTATTTTACACTTCTTTGAGTTGAACCCCAGCTGCCACACCTCAGACCATTTTTCAAGCTTTCCCAGGTCCCTCCTCATTTTCTCCACCTCCTCTGGAGTATCCACCCTGTTGCAGATCTTGGTGTCATCTGCAAATATTCAGACCTTTCCCTCCAGCGCTTCCACTTAGTCACTAATAAAGACAATAAACAGGACTCGCCCAAGGACTGATCCCTGAGGTACCCCACTGGTCACCCGCCTCTCCCCGGATTGGATCCCAAGGTTTTAAATAATTGATTAGCAGTTTTTTTCTTGGGACAATGCTAACTGTATAGAAAGTATTTATACAGGTATTCTATAAGTATTACCTTTGTTAAACACAGTGAGGCAAGTGCTAAGCATTTTCACAATGTTTTAGAATTTTATAAGCAAAAACACTAATCAATTTTTAGAGTTAAATAAAACCTTGGATCCCATTTACCACCACGCTCTCCCTCCTGTCTGTTAACCAGTTCCTTACCCAGTTTACTACCCTGTGGCCCATGCCCAGATCACCCATCTTGCTAACCAGCCTCTTATGTGGAACGGTGTCGAAGGCCTTGCTGAAATCGAGGTGGGCGACATCCACCGCTCCCCTGGATTTACCTCCCTCATCACCCAGTAAAAAAATCTATCAGATTTGTTTGACACAACCTCCCAGCTGTGAATCCATGTTGCCTCAGATCCTGGGCACCACTGGATTCCAAGTGGGTCACTATTCTTTCTTTAAGTAGTGCCTCCATGATCCTCCTCACCACAGAGGTGAGGCTGACCAGCCTATTGTTCCCTGCCTCCTCCCTACCACTTCTGTGTACAGGGACTACATGTTCCCTCCTCCAGTCCTCCAGAACTACTCCTGTGTTTAGAAGCTTGGTGAACATTGCTGCCAGAGGCACTGCTAGCTCTTTCCTCAGCTCCCTTAATATCTTCGGGTGCATGCCATCTGGCCCCATTGCTTTGCCCACCTCCACCTTCAGTTTTGTGAGCTCCTCCAGGACTCTCTCCTCTGTCAATGGACTAGTGTTCACCCCCCTTTCGGTTCTGTTGCCCAACTGTGGCCCCTGACCCTCCCCTCGTCAGTGAATACTGAACAGCAGTATTTATTCAGTATTCCTGCCTTCTCCAGGTCCCTCTCCTTACACTCCCCTTCATCTCCTCTGAGCCTTACAATCCCCCCAGCTTTCCTTCTCTCACTGATATACCTACAGAATGTCTGTTCCCCTTTCTTCACCATCTGCACTAATCTTTCCTCAGTCCATGCCTTTGAGATCCTAACAGCCTTCCCTTATACATTCTAGGTACACCTCCAGGTCCTCCTCCCTTTGAGTCGCCTTACATTTCCTGAAATCTGTCTTTTTGGCCCTTACTTTGTCTGCCATCTCTTTCGAGAATCATAGTGGCTTCCTCCTTCTCGTGTCTTTGTTTACCAACCGGATGTATTGGTCCTTTACCTCCTCTATGGCTCCTTTCACGTGTTTCCACTGCTCCTCAACACCCACTCCCTTCCCCCTCCTCACCAGAGCTTCTCTGATACCTCCCCATCTTAGCAAAGTCCACCCTTCTGAAATCTAAGACTTCTGCCTTTGTGTGTCTTGACTGTGTCCCTGTACCCATGTTAAACCACACTATGTGGTGATCGCTGGACCCCAGCTGGCCTACCTGAACTTCTGAGATTATGTACCTATTGGTCAGTACCAGGTCCAAAATTGCCCAGTCTCTGGTGGGATCAAGCACTAGCTGCCTGAGGCCTGCCCCCTGTAGGATGTCCCAGCTCCTGGTTGAAGTAGCCACTGGGGTGGTCCAATCCATGTCTGGCATATTGAAAATCACCCAGCAGCAGAACCTCCCCTTTTATTGACATCTTGTGTATTTCATCCAGTAGCTCACTATCCACATCCTCTGTCTGTGCTGGAGGCCTGGAGATCACCCCGTGCGTACTGCTGTGCCACTGTCAGGCTTGAGGGTGACCCACAGAGCCTCGGCCTCCACCTCCCATCCACGATTTGCAGTGTACCGAGACTCTGTTATTGCTGCTATTTACAGGTACCCCCTCTACTAGCAAGGCCTCCAGGTCTGGGATTTTATTTTCCAGGATGTGGGCATTTGTTACCATGGCCTTCCATATTTTGTTGCCTGTCCTCCCCCTACTCCTGTTGTTGCTCCCCCGATTCTTTCTCCCAACCCAGTTTTCTTTCTTATGCAGGTTCGATTCCTTTACTTTTTCCTTTGTGCCTGGTTCTGGTGTCCCTATGTTCAACCAGTCTTTCTGCTTCTCAGTTCTGGTTTCTCTGCCTTGGGGGTGGGCTGCTTTGGTTTTCTTGCTCCTGTTTGCCCTCCCCAGATAGTTTAAATGCCCATCAACGAAGCATTTATACTGTTCACTGAGGAGACACAGTGCAATCCTGTTCAGATCAAAAAAAGGTGGCCACCCTTCAACCCTGCACTCCAGTCTCAAGCAGCGAATCCCAGAGAAACTCAGGGGCACATGTCCAGCCAGTACAGGCCCAACAAACTTGCCTGACCACAGGTCAGCACCACAATTAGCTATAAAATTCCTAATAATGGCTGATTTATTAACTACTTATGTGACACTGCAGAGACATGTATGGAATACCTATCTTCACTGAAATTCTGAGGCAGAAGCCAACTTAAAGCATAACCCTCCCTTGTCTAAAAGGCAAGCTTTAAAAAAAAAAAAAGTACACATATCACAAACACAAAATGTCATAGGTAATAACCCTTACCTCAGTATTAAGTAAACGAAGTGCATTCTTCTACTGAAAGGCTCCCTTGTATTCTTTGTACTGATTAGAGTATCCTGTTATCACCACAGGCACTATGTACTGTATCTTTCAATTACCCATAATGAACTTTTGTAACACGGCATACAGAGAGCAGTGAAATGGAGCAGCGGCATTGGCCGAAGTGGCACAGGTGACAAAACCAAGCGGATATTAACCCACAGGTAACGCCCGCTCAGTTAGTACCACCTGTGGCCATCACGGCAGTAGAGGGGAGCCGCCCACTCAGTCACCACCCATTCAGGCCACCCAAGGCACTCGAGAGACGTAGCCCGCCACTGGTCGCCTCTGAAGCACCACGCCGGCGCCATTACAACCCGTTTGGATCTGAGCTGAGGCCTTTTGATAATGGAGAGAGTAGCTGCGCTTTCCCTTGAGAGGAGTTAATCCCAAATCTACAGTCAACCTCTCCCCAGGAATACATGCTGAATGAATCGACACCAGTGTCCTGTTCACAAAACTGAAATGAAATACAATAATAAACCTGAGTTGCAACTACGAAAGTCAGTCTTCTCTAACTCTTCGCCTTTTCCTGATGCTTGACACACAGCTGTGCAGTGGTCTGAGTGACCCCGAACTAGAACTCGGCACGGCAGCAGACCTAAAGGCAAACGAAACAGCTCTCCAGTTACGGTGGGAATAACTTCGGCAGTACAGCAGCAGGCAGGTTTATCAGCACTGTTCGTGTGACAGTGTGATTATAGCTCGTATATGTGTCTCGCACGAATCTTCTCCTCGTCTCACGTCCTCACAGTAGCAGAGCCAGGTGAAAAACAGCCACAGAGACCACAGTTATCCTGCGAACATTGTCAGTTTGTCGAACCGCTCCTCATTGCCATCTCCCTCAGTATTCGAGACTACTCCGTCATTGCTTGCCATGTACAGCGCATTAATCACCTCCAGAGTCGGGCTCTACCGGTGATTATGCCGCTGAGAGTTGGAACCCCGCCGCCCTCATGCACCAATCCCCCCCCCATCGGGCATTAATCCACCAGTAGAGCCCTCCTCTGTCTGCGATTAATGTTACATAAACCCTGCACAATATCCTTGTTGATTGCAGACTAACAAAATAAGGAGTGGAGAAAGAAAAACATTAGTGCTGTGCACCTTTATCCTGTCTTAGGCCCTGTTCGCACTTGGGCATTTGAAACGGTTCTCAGCGCTTGAACCGTTTCAAATGCATGCTGGCTCGGATCGCGTTCACACATAACTCAGTTGTAGCTCACAATTTTGGAAGCATGCTCAAACCCTGATGAGACCAGGGCATCAGCACGCTTCCAGAAATCCGTTTCAAAAGTGAAATGAGCTACTCACAATGTGAACATACAGGGTCAGATTAATTCATGCTTGTTTGTTCTCCCACCTCTCAATCGTGCAAAGCATCATGGTAAGCAGTTGTGCAAGTGCTGCTGAATCAGAATAGAAGGGGAAATGGATTAATAGTTAGTGAGAACGCTCTAGCATGCGTCAACTGAAACGGGTCAATGAAGCGGACTGCAGTGTGAACCCTGCAACATGGTAAGCTCTAATCCATTTTCAAAAATGGATTGCTGAAACATGCTGTAGTGCGAACGGGGCCTTAAAGAGACACTGTCAACCCCCCTTAGGCCTCAAACTGTTCAAAGTTCAAAATACACGTTATGATTGCTCACCTTCCACAGAATTTGCTGATGTAGCTAGTAATTTAATTCTCCTTCCCTTTTTCTTTTTAAAAGTGAAAAGCAGACTACCCACCACACTGGTGTTGCCACACAAAAACGGTTTGTTTACATTTCCTTATCAGCTGTATTGCATCTTTCCTGGGCTTAGGAATACCCCCAACCAGGTCTAGACACTTGTGATGCAATGGAAAGACACAAGACTATTATATCATGAGTGACCGCACTGTTTGGTGGCATTTCTCATGCTTAGGAAGTATGCAGTAAAGAGTAGATCAAGGATTTGAAACAAAACAAAGTTGGATGTAATTACACCATTAGTATGCATTTCAGTAGTACTAAGAAAGGAAGCAAATTAAACAACCAGCAACGTCAATGAATTTTAGAGAAAGTAAGTAAGTAAGTAACTACCAAAATAATTAAAAAAAAAAAAAGTAATCATGAAATGTGGGGTTTTCACTAGAAATAATCTGCAGCTCAAATGGTTGACAGTGTCCCTTTAAAGTGGGACAGTCATCACTAAGAACCCCACACTCAAGTTTGGGGCCAGTTTCAATTCGTACTTTGTGTGCAAAAACTTTTTTTTTTTTAACTTACTGTTTATTGCAGTATATATTGTATCAGCCCGATTCTGTTGACCTGCAAGCTAACATTTTCTGTTAACTACAAATCCTAGATTATACAATGGTTTAAAAAAAAAATACTGCTTCCTGATTGGCTGGCTGGCATGATTTACACATTGTAAATCGTGCCATTATCCAACAGGAAGAAGTGCCAGCTGCCAGTGTGCCGCATTAGGATCCCCCACTCTGAAATCACTCCAAGCCACCACCACCACCCCACCCCACCCCCACCCCCAAAAACAGAAAGGAAAAAACAGTGTCTTGACTCACCAGACACCGGTAAATGCCACTCTCTAACACAATTGTTATCCACCATCCCCATACAACTGAATACATTTTTACAAGTAACAAGAATCTTTAACAGTAAAGTATCTCTAAATAAAAAAAAACAATGGCTACAAGCTTGAGAAATTACAGTAGCCACACGTTTATGCATATGTATATCCCCAGATATGCATAAGCACGTGGCCACTGTAACAACTCTGCTTTTTGGGAATGATTTCTAAAGCTTCTAGGCATCATTTTTCATTTTAAAACACCTTCGTTCAGCATTACCGACAGTTTAAAAAAAAAAAGACCTTTAGCTGAACGGGGATAAAACAAACATTTCAGGAGCCTGTTGCGGTCTCTCTGCCTTATGTAACATCAAGCAGCAGAAGTAGTGCCAGAGATGGGCAACAACACCAGGAAAAGCAAGGCCAGAACCTTAGGAACTTTCCCTGATAACATGGCACTGTTTTTTGGCAGAGCAATAAAATAAACAAACATTCTAAAAAAAAATAAAATAAAATAAAAAAACACAACTTTCTTTCTTTTTCTAACAGAGAAAAGGGAACACTGTATAATCGCAATATACCACTTGAGGGTATGGCTAATGGCAGGATTTACCCATGCCTGGTGAGGTTTCCTATCACCCTCTCGTGGTGTACTGCTTAATTATACAATGGCTCTTAAAATACTGCTTCCTGATAGGCTGGCTGGCATGACTTACAATGTGTAAATCCTGCTATCAGCCAGTCACCCTCCCTTTGTACATATCGCTCTGATGCCAACTTCAAACAAAGTGACCGCCATATTGCATCCCACTTACCGTGAAACCGATAAGAGTGCAGCACTCACAATAAAAAAAAAAGGACCTCACGCAACAGGCACAAAAGGCAAATTGGGACCAAACAGCATATTTCACTTCTCTTTCTCTCTCTCTCTCTCTCTCTCTCTCCCGCTCCCCCTTCCTGTAATCACTTAACCCGACTCACCTCCAAACCTTTATATTATTATTGCTGAACTGGTCCATTACCATGTTTTTTCCCCAACCGACGGAGCAACAGCAGTCCGTGCAAGTCTCCCAGCATGTTCATTTAGATTAAGATATATATTAAGAGATGGAAAAATACTGTATTACAGAAAGTGGTTTTTAATCAAAAAACAAGAGCCAACAAATGTTAAACTCACAGCTGAAAAGAACCGGGATACTGCTCAAGCGGCTATGCATATGCACATCCTCAGACTTATGCAAATACAATAGCGTACACCTGTTATGTGGGTTTGACTTTTTAACAGTGAGTTTTACAACTTTTAGCCCTGCTTTTTTATTAAAAACAAGTTTCCAAAATTCAGAATTCCTCCAACTTTAAAAATATATCTTGAACTAAGCAGGCAAGGTGGGGGGCATACACATGCCATCTCTACCTTCAGGGACACACATCGAACCTCCACTAGTAAGCAGTTTTCAGTGCAGAGCAGATGGGGGCACAGAATGGACAGGTTGCCATTTTCCACTCACAGGCACGTAGAAATGATTAACAACATGACTGGGGCACAGAGAAGAAAAATGTCTCATTCCATTAATAAGCAAATAGAAATAAGGAAGCGTGGGCACAGTCTTCCTAGCAACAAGGGACTATTTTCTAGTGGACCAATACAATCAACACAAATAATTGAAAATGAAAAAAAAAAATTCTCACCAAAAACGGGGGTGGGGTGGGGGGAATGTATAATCTCAATATGCCTCTTGAGGGTGTGGGTGATACCAGGATTTACCAACTTCTGGTGTGTTTTCCTCACTCAGCCTGCGGCCTCATGACCAAACCACACCAGGCATGGGTAAATCCTGGCTTAACTCGTACCCTGTTGTGGTATATTGCTTAAATCCCCTGCAGCCGACATCAGAGAAGGGCTGCAACAATTGGATATTTAATAGCCTGCACTGCAGTGCTTTCATAAGCGCTGATCAGATGTTTGCCAATCCCACTGTTCTACAGAGAATATGTGCAGTCCTCTGTAACTGTACTTGGCTCACGCAAAACAGTGGGACTGACAAACAAAAGATTAGAGTTTATAAAAACTTTAACATGCACTGCGAACTTCCGGTGCAGCTCTGGACCTAATGGCAGCCTAAGATCGGAGCTCCACTCAGACCTTCCCCCAAAAGTACTAAAAAGCCAGAATTCCATGAGAAAACCTAGTAGATGGAGACATTTTTACAGATGGCATCAAATACACAAAAGGGAACCATTACCAGATATGAAGTAGATGAGAAAAAAGGAGCTGAAAAATTGGATCGGAGACATCAGAAATATCACAGGCCCTGATGACGTCTTCGGGAAAGAAACCCAAACGTAGGAAACTAAAAAATAAAGATTTAGTACTAAATGACAAACTCGACAGAATAATAACTGACTTACAAGAAATCAAGAAGGACTTTCAGGACTTTCAGTCACAGCACGATCTCCTACGCACAGATGTATCGAATCTGCAAAACCAAGTAAAGTCGCTGGAACAAAATGACTCAGACCACGCCACAGAGATTATGAATATTCAAACAACTATAACTCAACTTCTTGATATTACCAAAGCACTGGGGAAGAGACAAGAAGATGCTGAGAATAGACAGAGACACCAAAACTAAGAATTTATAGAATACCAGAGGATAGCGAGGGCAGAGATATGAGAGGGTACACAGAAAACTTGCTAAGAGAGGAATTAGACTTTGAACAAGATTTTCCTATAGAAATAGAGAGAGCCCACAGGGCACTCGGCCCTAAACCTCAAGATCCAGAGCAACACCCTCACTCAACAGTAGTTCGATTTCTAAGTTATTATACTAAAGAGAAGATACTCCAGAAAGCATGGACAAAAGGGAAAATATTCAGGGGAAAAGAGAGATCTTTTTTTTCGATAATGACTATGCCAGAGTAACAATGCAATGAAGAAGGGACTATGTACCTTTGTTACCAATTCTAAGGCAACTGCAGCTGAAATTCCGAACACTACCTATCCAGACTTTTAATCCAATATCCGAATGGGCAGACCACATATGATACAGTAGCGAGTGCAATGTAGGGCCTGAGGGAAACAGGATTCGAGCTACCCACTAAATTACAAGGGAAACCATATGGACTAAACTCAGGACTGAACAAAGAGAAGAGACCAGGAAGAGAATCACAGCAAGTAGTACTAGATGAGATAAAGAGACTATTGGGTCAATTTGCAAACAAAAAATAATGAGTTTCTCCTAGCAATAAGTAGGCCGAAGAGCTAGAGCGCAGCTATGAGGTGAAGTGGAAAACCAGCCCTCGAGGAGGTAAGCCCTCAGCTCAGACTGCAGTGGTTGACTGGGAGGGGTGTAAGCAGGCTGGGTCATCGGTGACCATACCCGCAGGGAGTAGTACATGAATGTCTCCATTAATGGAGAGGGGACCCTGGGAGGCTGGTTAAGGATTCTCTAGGAGTTACTCTCACTAATGAGCGCCAAAGAGATTCTGTATGAAAGATCGCACTCGGGAAAGGCGCTAATGAGCCCTGAACTAAATAATAGAGAATGCTTAATAGTTCAAGAAGGGTGACTGGGGAGTCGTTCGCTGTTTTTCCTTTTGCTTACAGATAAGCAATTCAAAATATCCTTAGAAAAATGTCAAATAGTAAGGGTGGGTGCACCCGAGGTGATGAATACAGAAATAAGGTTTCAGAGGGTGTGCACTTAGGGGAGAGGAGTATGGTGAATGGGACCAGCTAAACTGAGGGTCATTCAGTGGAAAACCCTGGGAGGGGGACATCCGGACTGGGCCTGGATAGCTCTGCAGGGACTGAGCGGTCGAGATAGGGGGCTGTTGAAATGCAAATGAAGGGCTAATAAGGAGGCCAAGGCCCTCCCAACAGGAGGAGAGGGCAATTACTAAAAAAATAAAAACACCAGAGGGCACGCTCTGCTCTAAGGCCGAGAATTAAGGGGAACTCCATATAGTATAGCTCTAAGAGAGAGAAAGAGATAAACTAGAAATAAAATAATTCGATAATGGACATAACATGGCAAGAAGAAAACGGAAACTGGAAATCAGGACAACTTAAATAAAGGACATGGACTAACAAAACTAAAACGATGTACATCCCAGAGATCAAGAAGGGGGGAGAGAAAGAGCAATGAAACGACCAGAGCTAAGCACCTGTATACATTATCTTAGTTCGCTTATATTTTTTGTTGGAAATTACACTCATTTAGTAATTTATTTAAAGGGACCGGAAGACCAGATAGGGAACCCGGACAAGACCCAATTTAATTTTTATTTACATTCTGGGGGATATGTACAACTCTCGGGGCAGGCCTACAGAGTAAGGCAAGCAGCCCAAATCAGACAGATTTTTCCATCCTTGTCAGGGAAGAATCTGACATTGGAAGTCACTATGTATATAGTTAATGCTCAGAGGAAAAGAGAAATCTGGTTAGGGAGGGGGGTGGAAAAAAGGAGAAGGTACAGAATCACAGAACAAAAATGGCTGAGACGTAGGTCTGGAAAAAGAAAGCCAGAAGTGGAAATACTCACGAGCATGAGCATTATAGAAGTGATGCAATGTAATAGATAGCAGAGAATGCTAATAGGGACCTTGTTTCTAACGAATATTAATGTCAGTGTCAGTGGCTCAGTAGGTAGCACACTTGCCTCTGAGGCTGGGAGATCCGAGGGCTGTGGGTTCAGTTCCCACATCTGGCACTTGGGTTAATACCCCAGTACTGACACTGTCGTGCAGCATGAGAAGGGTTCTGCACTTCTGAGGTGCCATCTTTCGGATGAGATGTTAAACCGAGGTCCCATCTGCCTGGATTGGTGGTAGTTCAGGTGGATGTTAAAGATCCCATGGCACTTACGGAAAGGAATAGGGGAATTTCCCCGGTGTCCTGGCCAAATTTCCCTCACTCACTAAAAAAAAAAAAAATACCACGAACAGCTTAATCTGGTTCAAGGTCACTTGGCATTCATCTGTATCCCCCTCCCCCGGGTCGTGCCTGAAAATAGGCAGGATTTGTCTAGTGCACTTACCCGGTCAACAAAAACTAAATAAATAAATAAATGTCTCAGGCTAAGAAAACCCTGAAAGTGGTGTCCCAGAATGTCAATGGGTTAAGTAACCCTATAAAGAGATCAAATATAATTTCTCACCTTAAAAAAATGCATCCCCAAAATATTCTTCTGCAAGAGACACATTTATCAAGAAGAACAATGTAAAATTACTCAAATATGAATGAGACGGAGTAGTGGCCATACATATACAAGAGGGCATAGGAGGAACAGCTATACTTATTCCACAAATGTCGACATTTCAAATACTCGAATCATATCAAGATGGAGAGGGAAGGTTATCATTGGTTAAGGGAAGTTGGGAGGGCCAGACATACACAGTGGGAAGTATATATATATATCCCCTCCCAGGATCAGAGAATACAGTATATCAGACAATCTTCGATAAAATTATATCCTTTAAACAAGGGAAACTAATACTAGGAGGAGACTTAAATCTTCTAATGAACCCAGCAAAGGATAGTTCAAGCCCCAATACCCTCAAAGTGACTAAGGAACAGAAACATGGCAAGAGACTAATAAAGGACCTAGCTTTAATCGATACCTGGCCTTCCAGAGGAGGCTGTGGAGTCAAAAACAGTGGTTGAATTCAAGCATGCACGGGACAGTCATAAGGCAATTCTAGGGGGTGGGGATAGAAAGAAGTAGGCTGCTGGTTAACTAGGATCTGCAGCTTATCCATTAGGTAGGGAAATGGGCAGACTGGGTGGGCCAAGCAGTCCTTATCTACCGTCAAATTCTATGTTTCTATGTATTGTCATCCAGAATTATGGGGTTATACACACTTTTCAGGGGTCCACAATACCTATTCTCATATAGATTACTTCTTGGTGGAAGCAGAATCTCTAGATATAATATGTAAGACAAAGATTTCCCCAATTTACCTATCAGATCATGCAATTATCACTACAGAATTAGAAGCAGAACAGGAAGTAATGATGAAATAATGGAGGTTTAATAATATGTTAATTAGGGACAAACAATTCAAAGAAAAAATACAACAATGGATCCCCAGAATAATACAAGAAAATACAATAGAAGAGGTGCAAAAGGAAACATTATGGGTCACATTAAAATCAGTATTAAGGGGAGATATTATAGCATATGCAACCTATCAAAACAAAACGAGAGACAGAAAACAAAAAGAGCTGGAAAAGAAATTAGAAATGTTACAACAAAGATCATGCAGAGGGGAGGAAAGATATGACTAAACAGATTAATCAGGTAAAGACAAAATTACAAGATATATTAAACCAGAAAATTGAACAAGCCTTGATGTACGTGAAGCAACGATAATATGAAGGGGGAAGCAGAGCAGTTAAAATACTTGCTTATAGATTAAGAAAACAACAAGCACTATCAACAATCTCCAAATTAAAACATGTGACACAAGACAAAATACTTAAAACAAAAGAGATGCTAGAAGGCTTTAGAACATTTTATTCAAAACTCTACCACCAACAAGAACCAGAAGAAGAAGAAGAATACAAAAAGTTTTCACAAAAATGAAATTACCTCAAATCACAGAAGAACAAAGTAAGTTATTAACACATCCAATTATCCCCCCTAAGAGATAAGTAATGTCTTTAAAAACTCCAAAGCGAACAAAAGCACAAGCCCAGATGGATATACAGCAGAATTTTATAAAACATTTAAGAAAGTTTATTCCCACCACTAATCAAGTTATTTAATGCTAAACATGATAATGATTCCCCTATTCCAAACAGCTGGCAGTATGCTAATAATCGACAATGCTTAAACCAGATAAAGACCCAATGAACTGTGAATCTTATAGGCCCATTTCAGTTTTAAACTAGGACTACAATTTTTTTACAGCCATTATGGCCAAAAGATTAGAAAGCACATGTCCCCATATTATAAATAAAGACCAAGCAGGTTTTATCATAAAACGCCAGGCAGCAGACAATATTAAAAGAACAGTATACCTACTAGAAGAAATACAAAACAAAAGAAAACTTTCATACTGCTAAGTATGGATGCCCAGAAAGCATCTGACAGAGTTTCATGGAGATTCGTAAGATACACGATGGAGAAATTCAATTTCCCAATAAACTTCTTAAATATAGTACAAAGCATATATACATCCCCACAAGCCATGATAAAGGTAAATGGAACATTTTCAACCCGTTTTCCCCTAAACAGAGGTACTCGGCAAGGCTGCCCCCATCCCCCTCACTATTTGCTATATACACAGAACTGTTAGCACAAGCTATCAGAGAAAATCAATGAATTGCATGGATAAAATATCTCAATACCACCCACAACACAGCATTTTTGGCCGATGACTTGCTGATATACCTAACTGAGCCAGAAACATCTATACCAAAATTATTCTCCCTTCTGAGAGAGATGGAGTCCATCTTGGTCTAAACTAAACACAAGTAAAATGGAAGTGTCATGTTTAAATTATCATCCAAGTGAGTTAGTTCAGACAAGATACCCATGAGTTGGAAAAACAATAAATTTAGATACTTGGGGATAATTTTAACAAAAGAAACTCAGGATTTATATGAAACCAATTATGACCCACTATTACAATCTATGAAGGAAGATTTTTTGAGATGGGACCCCTCACCTCTCTCACTGAACCAGAGAATAGAGGTTATTCGAATGAATATACTTCCAAGGTTCCTATACCTCTTTCAGACTCTCCCAATATATCTGCAACAGACAGATTTTAAAAAATGGAATAGTACCATATCCCGATTTATCTGGCAAGGGAAAAAAACAAGAATAAAATACAAAACTCTCCAGATGCCAAAAACAAAGGGAGGCTCAGCTCTTCCTAATTTAGAACAATATGTACAGGCACAAGTAATTTCACACATATTACAATGGCTAGATGACAGGGCGGACCCACATTGGAAAGAGATAGAGAGAGGAATTCAACCAGAGGGGATAGAGAAATACTTATTTGGACAAACTATACCAAACTCAATTATGCAAAAGGAGATCAGATTTAAACAAACTAGACAATTACTGAAAGTATGGAGATCAATAATTAAAAAAAATAATGATTCCAAAATTAATTTAATAAAATAATAATAGCAGATCAGAGCTTTGAACCCACTAGACAGGATTATAATTTCACTAGGTGGCACCAGCAAGGCCTAACCAGATTTAACCAACTATATGAACAAGGAGTTTTTTGTCAATTCCAGACATTAAAAGAAAAGTACCAATTAGGCAAACAAGATTTTTTTAGATTCCTTCAGATGAGGCACTACTGCAGGAGCCTGTCAGGAAAAGACTGGGACCCAAGAGAGAGGCACCCAGTTACGAGAATAATAACACAATAGAGATAGCAATACCAGAACATGTAATATCTAAAACATACCAGGTGGGGTTTTAACCCGATCTTTTAAGGGCGGGTTACCCCCATAGTCTGCCCCAGGTCTCAGGAGTGCTTGTGATGGTTGCCATAGCAACGTAGGCAACGTCACTAAACTGCGCTACAAGTAGCTCGGCTTCAGCGAGCAGAGTCCAGCAAAAGGACTTTTTTGAAGGAGCAGCACAGGCTTACGTGGATTGCAAGGCAGCTGTAAGCTGCAACCGGAATTAACACTGCAGGTTTGGGTACTTTGACTCCCGGAGGTGCTGTTTTGACATCCTCGCTACTCGGGGAGACTGCAGCTGACTAGCCCATGTAGTTGGGCTTTGGAAAGCCATTTTTGTACTCCTCGCAACAACTTTCACAGAAGAAGAGGTCCACGGAAAAGAGAACTCCGCCATCCGCACAGGGGTTGCATACAGACCCCCTTCTCAGGGGGAGGAAATGGACACAGAAATGATAGAAAGTATACTTAGAATGGCAGAAAAGGGGAGATACTGCTGATGGGTGATCTGAACATGCCAGATGTTAACTGGAGTGCAGTTGCTGCAGCCACTCCGAAGAGTGGGGTTATTCTAGATGCCCTACGGGGGCATGCCTTAGACAACTAGTATTTTAGCCCTCTCGAGAGGGAGCAATCTTAGACCTGGTTCTCTCAAATGGAGATGGAGAGAGGATCACAGATGTAGAAGTGGGCAGCCATCTGGGAACTAGCAACCATCGAACAGTATGGTTCACAATAAACACAGCAATAGAGTCGAGCCATACAAAGGCAAAAGTACTGGACTTTAGGAGGGCTGACTTTGCCAAAATGGGTGAGTGCCTAAGGAATGCACTAGCAAATGGGCAGGAAGGAGGTGTGAAGAACAATGGGGAATAATAAAACTGCCATCACAGAGGTAACGAGCCTTTGTGTGAAGCAAATAAACAAAACAAAACGATGTAAGAAACCACTATGGTTCTCAAAGGAAGTGGCAGTGAAGGCTCAAGAGAAAAAGAAAGCATTCAGGAAGTACAAGGAATCACAGAAGGAGCAGAACAGAGAAATGTATCAGTTAAAGCAAAAGGAAGCTGGGAAGGCAGTCAGAACAGCAAAGGCCCAAACTGAGGAAAATATAGACAACTCAGTTAAGAAGGGGGATAAAACCTTTTATAGGTACATCAGGGAGCGAAGGAAGACCAAGGAGGGATAGTGAGGCTTAATAAAGGGAGGAGGGTGGGCAGAGGAGACTGTGAAAAGGCAGAGATACTAAACAAATATTTTTGCTCAGTATTTACAAATGAAGAGGGGGAGGTACCTAAAACAAACAGCAGAAACACTCTGGATTCAGAAGTTGATACCAGCCCATTTACAGAATAAAGGGTTCTGAAAGAACTCTTAAAACTGAAGGTGGACAAAGCAATGGGGCCTGATGGGATTCATCCCAGAATTCTAAAAGAACTAAGGGTAGAACTAGTGACACCACTGACTACCCTCTTTAACAAATCATGGGAGGATGGGGTGGTACCGGAGGACTGGAGGAGGGCAGATGTGATTCCCCTTCACAAAAGTGGGAGCAAGGCAGAAGCAGGAAACTACAGACCTGTTAGTTTAACCTCAGTGGTAGGGAAAATGATGGTATCACTTCTGAAGTAAAGAATTGTCGAGTATCTAGAGGCCAGAGGGGCACAGGACCCTAGGCAGCATGGATTCACAGTGGGAAGGTCATGCCAGATGAATCTGATAGATTTCTTTGACTGGGTGACCAAAGTAGTAGATCAGGGAGGGGCTGTGGACATGGCCTACCTAGACTTTAGCAAGGCATTGACACAGTCCCACACAAAGATTAATATACAAGTTAGCCAGCCTGGGAGTGGGTCCCAAGATGACAGCCCGGGTAAAGAATTGGCTGGAGAATAGGACACAGACAGTAATAGTAAATGGAGTCCACTCTGAAGAAAGGGGGGTTACTAGTGGGGTACTGCAGGGTTCAGTATTAGGACCGGTCCTCTTCAATGTCTTTATAAGCGACATTGCAGAGGGACTGGAAGGAAAAGTATGTCTCTTTGCAGATGACACAAAGATCTGCAGTAGAATTGATGCACAAGGAGGGGTGGAAAGGATGAGAAGGGACTTGGCAAGGTTAGAGGAATGGTCAAATGTATGGCAGCTTAGAGTCAATGCTAAGAAGTGCAAGGTAATGCACCTGGGAAACAAAAACCCAGGGGAAGAGTACACAATGGGGGGGTGAGATGCTAACAACAAAAATGGAAAGGGACCTGGCGGTAGTCATATCAGATGACCTAAAGGTGGGCAAGCAATGTGAGAGGGCATTGAGGAGGGCTGGGGGGATACTGGGATGCATAGGAAGAGGCATCACCAGTAGAAAACAGGAAGTTATTATCCCTCTGTACAGACATCTGGTCAGACCCCATCTGGAGTACTGCGTGCAGTTCTGGAGACCCAATCTCCGCAAAGACATAGACAGGATGGAAGCTGTCCAGAGGAGGGCAACTAAAATGGTGCAGGGTCTGCACCGGAAGACATATGAAGAGAGACTAAAGGAACTTAATATGTATAGCCTCGAGGAAAGGAGGAGAGGGGGACATGATAGAAACTTTCAAGTACCTCAAGGAATCAACAAAGTCCAAGAGGGTAGCATCTTTCAAAAACGAGGTGTGCAAGAACAAGGGGCACAATTTGAAGATAGAGGGGGCAGCTCAGAGGTAATTTAGAAGTATTTTTCACAGAGAGGGTTGTGGATGCATGGAACGGCCTTCCGGAGGAGGTTGTGGAGTCAAAAACAGTGGTGGAATTTAAGCATGCATGGGACAGTCATAAGGCCATTCTAGAGGGTGGGGGTAGGAAGAAGTAGGCTGCTGGTCAACTAGGATCTGCAGCTTATCCAGTAGGTAGGGAAATGGGCAGACTGGGTGGGACAAGCGGTCCTTATCTGCCATCAAATTCTATGTTTCTATGTATGTTTCACCTGTTCTGCTGGACAGCACCAACTGGCACCACCCGTGGCACCGGACACCTGTGGTACTGTCCAGGGAATAATCTGGCACCTGCGGCATTGCGCAGCAAGCATCGCATGGCACCAACGGCACCATCCACTACACCGCACAATACCAATTGCGCCATCCACAGTGCTGAGTGGTACCAACGGCACCATCCATGGCACCGCATGGCACCGACGGCACCAGCGGTGCCATCCACGGTGCCACACAGCACCAGTGGCATGAACTGCACCATCCTCTGCATCGCATGATACCAACTGCGCCACCACTGTGCAGCACAACCCCAATGGCGCCATCCACAGCTCCACATGGTACCAATGGCACCAAAGTCACTGTCCATGGTGCCGCATGGCACAGACGGCACCAGCGGTGTCATCCACAGCACCACCCGGCACCAGCAGCACAAACGCACCAAGTGGCACCTTCGGCACCAATGGCGCCGTTCACCGTGCTGTACAGCACCAATGGCGCCATCCATGGCACCACACATCACCAACGGAACCATTCACGGCACCATGCAGCCCAACGGCACCATGCGGTGGCACCAATGGCACCCAAATATCCTGAAGAAAGGAGAGATGGAAAAGCAGTACCGGTGCCAGCCCCTGCATGGAAAAAAGGAGAGGGGGTAGGCACGAGGGGTCGACGTGATGGCTAAGGCACCAGAGATGGCACTGCGCACATCCTGACCCAGTTGACCTGGTCCAGCGGCTCCGAGGCATGGAGGCCCCAGAATCGGGAACACTAGGGCAGGAAAAGTGGACAGAAGTCGAACCCCCTTCTCCAAAGGAGCAGCCCAAAGGTGAAACTGCTCATCAAAACTCCATCAAGGACAGAGATGGAATCCGGTGTCGAACAATGCAGCCGTTAAGAGCAGGGCCATGGGGAACCCACCAGAGTCGGTTCAGGCCTACTGCCCCTCACCACCGACAATCCCCCCGCACAGACGTACCAGAAGGCAACCTCGAGCGGTACCGATTCTTCTTCCCCCAAGGAGGAGGAAGAGCTCGAAGTGAAGCAGAGCCGGATTCCAGAACCACTAGTTTTGTGCTTCAGTGGACTGTCCTCCCCCCCCGAACCCAGGACTGCCCATGGTCAGAACCCCCCTTCGCAAAGGGTGGCAGACCGGACACAGCCCCTATGCCATAACAACTTTTAAACAAAGTCTTCCTATTGTCACCGCTACCGTCTAAGGATGACTCCATTGATGGCAGGTGACAATTTCTTTTTCTTCTTTTTCTTCATAATCTTCTTTTTCTTTTTCTTAAAATAAGAAATAATACTAAAATGCTAATTTAAACAAATACTGAATGGCTTAATGCAGCTGTCGTATAGATGAAAACTTTGGCTCTGGCAGACGAGCAACGTCGACATCCAAGCGCACTCGACGGCGGGAGAAAAGGAACTGAGGCAGTTGGAGGGTCAACACTGAGATAGCCTACACAGGCGCGAGCTGGTGCCACACATATGTGGTCCTGTCTCGGCACCGACCCTGCTGAAACTTTTTGGCTCCCGCTTAGTCCTAGCACCTCCGGCACTATCCCATTAGTGTGAATAAGTGGTGGAGACTGCAGCCCAGGAAGATAAATATGGCCTGCCCAGACAAGACTTTTACAGATACCCTCAGGTGAAGCACTACCTCACTTCTGAAAACCTGCTCCCAAAAGTTTCCAGACAGCTCACATTCCTGGACAATTTTTTTTTAATTTTTTTTACTGGGCAGCCACGTTGCAAGGGAGAGGAGGCACGGTCTCTAAGGCCTGCAGAGCCCTTTTAGGCAAGGACACCCCTGAGCTTACAGCCATAAAGACCCAGTGGGAAAAGGAGGCTGGGCCCACTACCACTGAAAAAGTGTGAAAGTGGGCTTGGAAAAAAGCTAGGAAAGTGATGGCCTCACCCATTTGGAGTGAGTTCAGATCGAAGTGCCAGACAAGATTCTTCCACACTCCCACAACATTTTACGGATGGGGTAGAAGAGGTTATCAGGGGAATGGGAAAAGAAAGGGCCCCCTTAATGGGAGGAACAGTGCTGGACCCAGCTAGAATCCTTTGTCTTGCAGTGTTGCACAGTGCACAGACCACGTCACAGAGTATAAACCAACTGTATATGACAACGACCTAATTCATCAATACAGTTGAGTCACTGTTGGCTGTTACTGGTATTTGTTTAACCACACTGTAGATCAGCTTGTACGCACAAGTGTAAACCTAGTATGATCAAGACACAAAGTAATCTCAAATCATTGTTCATACATATCTCCTGCCAATACTTACTGTACACTGGGAGGAAGAGGGATTGTTCCTCCTTAGCCGCACATTCTCTGTATTGGTATGACTAATTAATATGCAATAAAGCTGAAATAAAAAGGGAACATAAACTAAGTGAAGATATTCTAGCAACCACAAGGCCACTGATACTAGGAACCAGTACTGTGGACATTTGTGTAAGACTATACAAGCATGTAGCACGTGACTGCACAACCAAAGTGAGAATCTAACACTATAATGCAACTACTGCAGTAGATTTGATGAAGTAAAATGCAAATTATATGAAAAACAGGAAGTATGGTTTCAGGGTTGACTTAATTTTATTAAAGAAACACATACACACACACACAAAATGGATTATGCAAATCACTATAGAAGGGTGAGCAGACTTACAGACAATACTATAGTAACTTTACAGCAATAATACAAAAAAAAAAAAAGAAACATGTTTGAAAATTAATAACAGAAGATTGCAACTAAATCATGTATTTATACCACTGCTTCTATAGGTATGTTACCTCCTACAACACAGTGCTCCCAGATCTACTGGGATTCCCATATTTTACAGGGGAAAAGAAGCAATCTACAAAAAAAAAAAAAAGTATCATACACAAGCACTGGTTATACTGGAAAACAAAGCAAGTCAGTTTCCATAGAAAATAATGTAATCTGTAGGAAAACACAGAAAAATTGCCCTGGAATTACTGGGAAAGTGTCCTGAAAAAGTGAACATGAAACATCGACCAACAGTCACTGGGAGGCTTCCAAACATTCAAGAAATTAAGTAATTTTGTCATTTATCATTCAGAGTACAGTGTCATTTTTTTTTTTTTGCTTGGTGTTGAATTTGAACCGGTCAGTAAGGTGTGAGGGGTAGGGCCTAAAAGTCCATCTTAGACCGGGGTGGGGGGGTTGGAGTGAAAAAGAAAGTTTCTTAAATTAACTCACTCCGCTCTAGAATGTAATCTTGAGTGGGTGCTGTATTCCTGTGTAATAATGTCTGTTTTCCTGAGCAGTTAGAATGTTAGGAACTAAAATGGTAACACTCCGACTTGGGAGTACAAATAACTAAAAAAGTATAACACCTATCACAAAACTTACAGCACAAAGTTTGCTCACAATAAAAAAAATCCTTAAAATGAGGGGTCACACGTTAGTAGCATTAAGGTTTTTTTTTTTATTTTTACATAGCATGTAAAAGATGACAATTTACATTTTTTTCCTTTAAAAAAAAAAGAATAAAAAAAACACCTTCGAAGTGGCAAATGTCTGTTGTATGATGGGTTTCCATCACATTGACATCTGTGCATTATACTGCCACAGTTTAGAGTATTTCTGAGCTGTTTTACATAAAAAAAAATAACAGACTATAAACTAAGGCATGTGCCAACACATAATACCAGCAAACTGACTGAATTCTGAAAAGTGCTCAGCACAACTGCCCACATAACACACAAACCACGATAACTGAAAAAGTATGCATCCTAGCCCCTAGACACCTGCATGTAAAATATTCACAATAACAAAAGCTTTAAAATGATGGGTCACTCAAGTTAATGGAATTTGCAGATTTTTTTTTTTTACAGTTCCTAAAATGATAAAAAAGAGCATTTTTTTTACAATTTGTTCCCAAATAAAAACCTATATAATAAAAAGCACACATCCTAGACCCCAGACAACAGCATGACAATTGTCCACATTAAAGACACCTTTCAAATGATGGGTCACACACATTTCTAGCATTTACAGTTTGTTTGTTTTTTACAGTACCTGAAACAGAGGAAAATAGAGAATAGTGAATGGGCAAGTATGCACAACCGGTGTGTTGTGCCACTGAGGGGTTCTGATTCCCTATGACCGTGGGAATCAGAACCCCGAAGTGGCACAGTACACTGGTTGGGCATAACACTGCCCATCCATTATTTTTTATAGTGTATGGTGCCCCTACGATAATTTAAGTGAGCATTTTAATTTTTTTTTAAGCCGTAAAAGGAATTCTTTCTACTACGTTTTAATCTGGTATTTGTCATGTTGCTAAGGTTAGTGCTGTGGTTGTTAGGGACCAAGTGTCCCTACATTTGTAGCGTGGTCTGTCATTGGCTGTCAGTTGCCTTTGGGCGGGGATTCCAGGAAAAAAAATGGCGGATGTATCTCTCGCTAAGCGAGAGGACCGTGAGTGAAAGGATTCACCTGTTAATGTGAGTAGTTTTAAATATCCGGTTGATCCTGCATTTTTTTTTTTTTAATAGTTTAAAGTATCTGGTCAATCCTGCATTTTTTCGTGGTGCCCTGTTCGTCATCAGTTCGGGGGATGATCGTGCCGCTGGCTCCGAGTTTTTCTGTGTCTGGTCCACTTTTAAAATGAGCTGAGCGCGTGCAGCCTCTAGAGGCTTTCAAAATGTTGTTGTAGTACAGTGTGGTACAATCACGTTCCATGACCTTTTGAACTGTGGTACTACAACATTTTGAAAGCCACTGAGTTCCATACACAGCAAGCCTTCACCACACACTATATCATATTTTTACACTTTTTTTAATCCCAAAAAAACTAAAATGAAAAAGTACACCTCCTAGCTCCCAGACACCAGCATACTAATTTTTCACAATAAAAAGAGCTTTCAAATCAGGGATCACACGTTTCTAGTAATAGAGAAAAAACAGCATTTTTTTTCACTTTTTACCCCAAATTAAAACCTTAAAAAAAGTAATTTACTCTATTTAACTCAATGGTGACTCCTAGCTTAAAGTTGGTATTCTGGTAGATAGGAATGTTTCGTACCGACCTGCACTTTTCAATAACCTTATCCCTGATTGGTTGATCCAGAAAGTGCATAAGAAGTGCAGGCCGCACATTAGTGATCTGGGGATTAGAAGAAGTGAATACCTGACACACATATGTGCTATGGGGCCTAGAGGAATTTTCCTGATGACACACTGACACGCTATGGGGCTGAGTGAGTTAAACTACAAATCTTCGAGAATATCTTCACTGTACAGCACCCCATTTGGTCTTCAAGTCAGCGGTACTAGGACCCTGCAGGAGTCAGACCCTCGGTCCAGCACTCATGCACATACGCATGGCACTAACCAATGTGCCACGTGCAAAGAGTGAATAAACAGTGGTGACAGCCCCAACCACCCCAGTTCCTTTTTTGCCAAGGAGAAAAAATGAAAATATTTTCAAAAGAAAACTACCTGAAAAGCAAAAACAAAAAACATTTTTGGGAGGGGGGTTAAAATTATGAAATAAAAAAAAGGCATCTCTGGAGAACAGAATATCTCTAAGAAAATCCCACGACCTAAAGCAGGTAGAACCAGAATCTACATTAGGATAATCGAGAAAGGTGTTCCCAATGGGATAAAAACAGAAGATCCTGAAGTAAAGAAAGTTGCAAGTAGCTCAACAGAGCCTCTTAAGATAACGCAATCTGAAGTTAGAGTTCTATATAAAAGAGAACTGAAGAGAGGATTCCAAGAAACTGTCAAATAAACCAACAGTTGCTGAGAATGGGTAATCTCAGCAGGAGTCCAAAAGACCCAAGCCAGTGGAATGAGAAAAGCAGCCTGGCAGTAGATACAAGAGGACACTGAAGACCTATGCCAAAAAAAGTCAAGGATCAAAGATAAAGTGTCCTGTAGACACAGTTTCTTTCCTATTCATTGATTTTTTTTCTTATTATATATCCTGGAAAACGAATTATAAAATAATGGGTGAGAAGCACAAGCCTTTCTCAGATAAACAAAGCATCCAGGGGTAGATCCCTGGTCTCTCTCTGGTCACAGAACAGTAGGTAGCCAGAGCACTCATCGCCCAAGTATAGCAGTCCTGTCCTCTAGCAGTGGGATGAGAAGAGCAGTTAGAAGAGACATTGACTGATCTGTTTAGTTTCCAAGACCAGATAAGATCATGACACAGGAAAGTTTCAGCTCCACCGCTAACCAGTAACCGCTGCAAAGAAGAAGGGGGCAGAGGGTGAGTGAGTGATGCTCTGCAAAGAAGATATTCTTTGAGATCTATACCTGAGGTGATTAACTTTTCTATCTTTCAAGAATCAACTGCTCCATAAAACCCCACTCTTTGGTTTCAAACAGCAAATTGTCTCTTAAAAAGGGCGCAGTTTAGTCCCACCAAAGAAGATCCAAATAATTCCATCCGTAGCATAGAAAAACAAAGCGAAAGGGTGCAGAGAGTTTCCTCCTCCTAGGCTGAGTTGGTGAATGCAGGTAATCTTGGGGGATTGGAGGAGAGCTGACTAGGCAGGTTCTGCACTACTATAGTAAAGCATGGGTTTTTTCCCTCAGAATGATACTCGTGGAACCAGACCAAGAGGGGACAGGCATAGCCAAGGCATCTGTCTCAAATGATGTCTCATATGGTGCTTCGCTACCTCCAACCTGGCAGCTCCACTAAAGCCAGACCAGATTTAGCAGCTTGTATGCGGCTTGGGAGAAAATGTACGCATTTGATACAGGGAGTACTTTGGGGAAGTGAATGAGCCTTAGAGACAAACTGCAGCAGAACCAGCTACTGTAGCAAATCAAATCAAAATCTTTATTTAATCAGGCGAACATCAGCAAACATTAACTATATGTGGCCAAGGAATCCCTAATCAACAGTCACAGTGTCAAACACCTGAAACACAGAGAACGTGCCACACATGGAATAGTAAGCATTTTCCTGTACAGGACTAAGCTATTCTTCAAGCGGTTCTGAGTGACTATAATCTTAGGTTGTTTCAGCCACTTCGTCCAATAAGAAAAAAACTATACTTATTAATTTCAGAAGTTTCACCAGGAAAAGTGTACTGAGCTGTATAGCCACTCATTTTCCGATGCATCCTGTAGTCTAGCGGCCAATTTTAAAAAGGGCCTTATTTTAGGTTTTTGTTGCATCCCCGTTAGAGAAGGTTTGTCATGTCAATGAGTTAGGTATGACCTAGAACTTTCAGGAAAAGTATGTTGTGGTGTTAGGTCAAGGGCAGGTACTGAGATACAAGCCTATCTTTATTCAGCCCCTACCCCATGAAAGTGACATCCAGCACTGCCAATGAGAAAGGCTTAACTGGCACTCAGGGATCAATTTCTCAAAAAGGTTTAAAGATACGTGTTGTTTGGTGGTGGAAACTTAATCATGCATTTTCCTTTTTTCAGTTTATTACATGCTTAAGATAAATATTTTCTGTTTAATTGCAGGAAATGGCAAGAAAACAAGGTATTGGACTTGTACCATCTCCAGCAAAAAAAAAGTTTTGTAGATCACACCAAGACTATGCAACTCTTTGCATTATTTGCCAAGACAGAGATGCTTCACAAAATATTGTTGCAGCTAAAGCCAGAGGTCAAGAAACTCTTTTCAGATGTATGAGAGAAGCAGATGATGAATCGTATGGAAGTGCTAAAACATCAGGGGTGCTGGATGAGACTTTAGAAACCTACATGTATAATTTGTTGCTCACCTTGTATTCTGTGCCATCCTGTGCCATGTGTCATGGCCCGGGTCCTGCCTAAAAACGGTCCCTTGGATCAGCGCACTTACCCGATATCAAAGTCATAAATAAATATAAATAAATAAACACCGGTGCTATCAGAATTACACCAGCAAAGAAAACCTTTCACACAAACACAATCCACAAGCAGGTCATCCAGGCTCAGAAAAGCCTACACCAAGAAACCAGGAGCCGGCTATGAGAACAAGACTTATAGCCGTAACATCTGCAGCTAACATGCATCATCTGCAGTTGTGTGAAGAAACATGGTGATTCACATCTTTTCCAAGTGAGAGCATTTCAAATTCAAAGGAACATTCAGTCAGCAACCCTGTCTCTTAGTAATACAGACCTATTGACCAAGGTACAAAGCCAAGATCGCATAGCCTTGGAGGCTAAGTATCACAAAAACTGTCTAGCTCAGCTACTGATAAGGGCCGGACAAGCGAGTGAAACTCACACTGAAAAGACAGAGGACAGCATTGATGTCCTCACAAGAGCATTTGACACAACTGTAAACCACATTCAGGATGACTTAACACGAGGCAGGGCATTTGATATCACATTCCTGTTGACAAAATACAGAGGATAAGGATATTTGGATACATGTGGTTATGCTGAATCAGGGACATACCGTGCTGAAAAGTTGAAGAAGCGTCTTGTTAGATACGCTGAAGGTTCAATTATATTCCATCAGCCTCATCCGCAAACAAACCAGAGCTGGTGTATAGTAGCAAAATAAATTTGAAAGAAACCATCAACAAAATTGCTGCATTTCAAAGAAATGTCCAGTAAGAAGCAAATGAGTAAGACCTGGAGCTGCCTGATGATGAGTATGAGAATCCCAGTTATTTTTCATGCAGCAACAACACTTTGTGCATCTGCCAGAAAAGCATCGGGGATTTCCACCAAACCATGCTTCAACTGTAGAGAGATTTGTTTTGAAACAACAGAGTCCCTAGTGCGTGCTGATCTGTACCAGTTTCTGAGTCTGTTCATGATGGGTAAACCAGCAGAACCTATCCGAAACACTACTAATTCACACAGAAGAGTCTTAGCAGTGGCCCAAGATATAATCTACAGTGCTTCAAATCCCTGCTATAAAACACCAAAGCATACTGGACTAGCCATATCAGTCCTCCATTTGGCTAGGAGTCACCAATTGTTGGATATGTTACACAGTCAGGGGCATTCCCTGAGTTATGATGATGATTGCAGAGCCGAAAAATCCACAGAAAGTGCCGTTACGCCATCAATTACACAACAAGATGGAACATTTCTTCCAACAAACATCACACCTGGAATATTTGCACATGCTGCAATAAATAACATAGATATAAATGAAGAAACTTGAAGTGGTCAAGGAACAACACATGTTCTAGGCAGTTTGCTTTGTCAGGACAATCTGGGATCCAATGTGCCTGCTGGACCGAGAGCTAAAGTAGTTGACTTTAGGGGAAAAGCTGTGAGCAAACTTACATGCCTTGGTGTTCTAGAGTGTCCTAATCAATTCAAGAGAAAGGGCCCACTCAGTCACCTGTCTGGTGAAATTGATGTGAAGTCTTGTTTTTTTTAACAAACCAATCCACATCTTTGACACTCAGCAGAGACTGAGTATTTACTTGTTTATGCCCCACAAAGATTTTCAGTCCTGAGTTTGAACCCCTACAATGAGAGGATCAATGTGTACCAAGCTGGGATGGGTTTCATGCAATCCTTCACTCCAACTTCAAAGAGAAAAGAGTCAAGATCACATTTGGTTATAATACTGTAGTACCAAGCTTCCCCCACCCATATGGATACTATACACACCGGATTAAAAACAATTGAGAAACAGATGAGGACACTGGGCCAGGAAACTCCAGTGATATCTTTGGACCTTCACTTATACATCATTGCCCAAGAAGTCCGCTTCTGCAACTGGAAGGTGCTAAAGCATCATGTTTAGAGAATGGGAGGATTCCACATCATGGAACTCTACTGGAAGCAAAGCAAACAGGATTCTAGGCTGCATAGCCAGGGGAATTACATGCAGAAGGAGGGAGGTGATCATCCCTCTGTACAATGCCTTGGTCAGGCCACAGCTTGAGTACTGTGTGCAGTTCTGGAGACCTCATTTGAAGAAGGATATAGCGCTGTTGGAGAGAGTCCAGAGGAGAGTGACTAGGATGATTCAGGGCATGGAGGGGAGTTCTTATGAAGAGAGATTGGATGAGCTTGGGCTTTATACACTGGAGGAGAGGAGGTATGGGGAGACATGATTGAGGTTTTCAAGTATGTAAAAGGAATAATCAGGAGTGGAACCATGGAGCTGTTTAGACTTAAGAAGGGGGGGAACAACCAGGGGACACAAGTGGAAGCTGGAGGGGGAAATTACAAGGGGGAATGTAGGAGGCATTTTTTCACTGAAAGGGTGGTGAAGCCATGGAACGCATTGCCCGGGAGGGGGCTGGTGGAGGAGGGCACAGTGAAAGGTTTGAAGAAGGGATGGGACAGGTACAAGGGGAAACTGAAACCAATGAATATCCTCTCAGGGGCTTGGGGTGGGAGGTGAAGCGAGCAGCCACTAGGTTGCTGGCTTTCGAGCAGACAAGAAAGACCAGTTGGCCTATCCTGCTGGCTTTTAGTATGTTAGTATGTTCAGTTACAAAACGCTATGAAAACAGTGGATTTGAAGATTTGCTACTTGAGGCAGAGGTATTTAGAACAAATGCTGCAGCTGTGATCATGCAGGGAAAAAACTACAAACGTTGTACATTATTTATTTATTTATTTTATTTAAACAGCAGTTTGGAAAACCTTTGAGCCATAGGCTCATTTACAAAGGTACCTTGTCACATGTAAGTCAAACCAAAATACACAGTATAGCAGTACAACACATAAGTATAACAGTAAATTAAGACATAGATACAAACAAGCTGGTACAGGTAGGATGGATGCAAACAATACCAGAGTTATGTCGTCCTTAGCAGCTTAGTAATAAGCTTTGTCATAAGTATTGAGTACGGCTTTGACTAGTGGCAGTTACAGCATCGGGTGTTAATAAGGTGGTTACGTAAGGAAGTTTTGAAGCACGATATAGTTGGAGCTTTGGAGATGGAGGGGGGCAGTGTGTTGAACCAGGAGGGAGCCCTAAAGCTGAAGGCTCTTTGGCCGTGAGAGGTCCTAGCTCTAGGGATAACAAGAGAGGTTTTCCCAGAGGTCCGAGTATGAACTAGTGGGACACAGCGGCGTATGGTGGTGGTCAATCCTGGTGGGGAAAGCCCAAGGAGGGTCTTTTTTGTAAGGGTACAGGTAAGATATTTGAGGCGCCTATCGAGATCAAGTACCAGCACTTTAGCATACAGTAGACAGGTGTGTCATCCTAGGTGCTCCAGTAATTAACCTGCAGGCCTTATTCAGAGTAGTCTGCAATTTTATGGAGTGCGGTCTGATCAGCAGCACCATACACCGCAGTCCATAGTCCACTAGGGACAGGATAGAGGCGTGACTATGAAGTCGAAGAGCCCGGGGAGGCAGTGTTTATACCGATGTAAGATGCCCAATCGGATATTAGTGGCAGTGGCTAGGGCAGCGATGTGTCCATGGAAGGAGAGGAGGGTCAAAATGGATCCCTAGGTATTTATAGGAGCAAACTTGTTCGAGGGGAATGAGGACCCAGAGTGAATGAGGAGTTTGAAGTTGCAGGACTTGTTTTGGGGATGAGTGAAGAACATGGTTTTTGTTTTTAAAATTTATCACCAATCATTGCTTTCCTTGAACCAGCCTCGGCTTCAGTGAAGGACCTTCTGCAGCGAGTCCTGGAGGGCAGTAGGGTTACGATTTGAGGTGAAGATGACTGCATCATCAGCGTGCAATAGAATGTTCCCGAGCAAAAGAGCGTGGAAGGTGTTAAGGTAAGGGAGAATAGTAAGGGGCCCAGAATGGAGCCCTGGGGAACCCAGAAAAGATGGGACAGATGTCTGAGTAGGTCCCATTAATTTTACACGCTGTGAGCGGTCAGACAGATAACTGGTGCACCAGGAGATAGGCCCAGCAGCAAACCAGAGAGACTAGGGGCATCAAGAAGGAGGGGTGGAGACAGTGTCGAAAGCTTTCAAGAGGTCAATGAAGACAGCACCAGCCAGAGAACCAGTATCTAAGGAGGAGGAGAAAGTTGGAGAACTCTAGGAGGGCTGTGTTGGTACTGTGGCCCGCCCGGAAGCCATGCTGCTCAGGACAAAGGACATTGTAGGTGGAGAGGTAGTCAGGAGATTTGAGAGGCCACCACTTTTTCCAAGGCCTTGGAGAGAGGAGAGAGAATGGAGATCGGTCGATAGTTTCCATACAGTCCTATCACCACCTTTAAAGATAGGGGTGACAGTGGTGACTTTCCAGGCAGTTGGAACCTTCCCCAGGCAAAGAAGAGTGGTTGATGAGGCATGTGATCGAGGTAAGGACTGTGTCTAAGATTGGCCGTGGGATACCCGGATTCAGGGTGTCACTGCCTGTACTATTACTCTTGAGGGCAGTGACAAGGTGCGTGCCTAAGTTCTTGGGCAGAAACACGGTGGAGGAGAAAATAAGGGCGAGAAAGATTTACGGCAGGTGCTGGGAGGAGGGTCAAAAATTTGTAGGGAGGATAGGCTAAGGTCAGTGAATGAGGTGTTGAGGTGGTTGGCTATGAGGCTGGGTCTGAGGAGATCACACCATTAATGTTGATCTGGTGGGTGGGGAGTGTGCACCCCATTTAACTGTTTAATGTTATCCCAGAAGGTTCTGGGATTCCCCATGAGGCAGTGAGTGAGGACCCGATGGTGCTCAGACTTGGCCTTTCTGATGGCCAGTGCACTTGTTTCGGTGACAGCATATAACCGCCTGTCATTGGGCCGCCAGTCTCAATGGCACGGTGCCATAGGTTGTCCCTATGTTTGAGCTGGTGGATCAAAGCTGGGGTAACCAGGGCATTCTTCTTTTAGAACAGCGGGTCAACACTGGGGCAAAGATATCACAGGCATTATTAAAAGTTTGGGTAAAGAAGGAGAGAGCTGTGTCGATGTCAGGAGTTGCCTGTACAGGAGACCAGTCAATTTGGGACAGAAGTTCCTTAAGTTTTATCAGTCCACCAGGTATTAGACGCCGCCGGCATGTGGACTGTGCTATGGGTTTGGGGACTGAGGTTGACCAGTGGAATAGAATGGGGGAGTGATCGCTGAGAGAGTCTGGGAGGACTTGTACATTGGGGATCCGATTAGGGCGGTTGGTGAGTACCACATCAAGCAGGGTACTGGAGCCTCTCTTGGGGTTAGTCCTGGTAGGGTGGGTAACTAGTTGCGTTAGGTCTATTGCAGAAAAGGAGTCTTGGGTAGAGGAGGAGGTGGGGCTGAGCCATTTGACACTTAAGTCACCCACCAGAATTTGATCAGCGGAAGAAGGCAGAGAGGTAAGGTATTCTGTAAGAGAGGCAATGGCCTACGTTTGGTCCCTGGAGACACGTGTGCAGTAGTCAGATAAAGGGATCCTTTAAAGGGTCAGGGGTTAGTTTCAGCGTGAGCGCCTGGGCCCTGGAGTCAGTGATGGAGTGGCAGGCTAGTACGGGAGAGACCCCTTGACATAAATAGCGCGAGCCGCCGCCTGCCTCCCAACATGATCGGACCGAAAAGGTGAAACCAGGAAGGGAGACTAGGGAGTCAGGGAGGATTTCACAGCCAAGTCTCAACCAGGGTGATGACATCAGGGTTAATTGATGTGACCAGGCATTGTAGTGAGTCAAACTTTTTAGGAGGCTACAGATATTCATGGAGACCATGCATAGGCCTGTGGTGCGAGTTGGGGAGCTCCTGGGAACCGGCCAGGGTTTGGATGAATGTTCCCTGACAGAAGTAGTAGCATGACTAACACCCTGGCTGGGAGATGGTGAGAGGTTTTCCCACGATTGACATAGAGAGGGAGGGGAGGGAGGCTAAGGGAGCAGGGGTGGGCAGGGAGGTACAGGAGGAAAGCAAGAATAAGAAGACACCCAGATGTGCCTGAGGTGAAGAGAAAGCTAGGGGAGGCAGGGGGACGGGGACACACAGAGGTCCCAAGGGGCAGGAGAGGAGGTTCAGGAGCAAGGGGAGGGAGGGGTGCCAGGGCACAGTGTGGACTAGCAGATGGGTAAGTGGGTAAGTGCACTGCTAGTGGGGATAGGCACAGGCAGAGCGTGAGGCAGGGCCAATACATTGTGGTGAGCAAGAGCATTAGCCCACAAGCTGATGTTTGAAGCCACGTGCCAGCTACAGTGGCAAGCATTATTTGCCTGGGTGGTGCAGAGGAAGAAAATACAATAAGGGACACTAATCACTGAGCTGAAATGCAAAGATTCCCAGCAACTAATGCCTGCGATAGCAACAGAAGGTGAAATGAATGAGGAAAACAGACCGAGCTTTGTTGATGCATTTCAAGACCTTGAAGCCATGCTGAAAACTCTACAAGGTGATTTCAAGGAGTTCAATAATCAAGGGCAAAAGCAGCGGTTAACATTTCACTTCTGGCAGCAGTAGATCACAGAGGTGCAAATTGCTCTTGACTATATTGCAGCTGAGAAAATTCCAAACTGGAACCAGCATTTACAATGCTTTGCTTTCGCATATGATCGCCAAAACTATGCCAGATGGGGTCCTGTGTACCTCTCAGAAATGTTTCTGCTTCCCAAGACTGCACCAGCAGTGCATGAGTAATTTGCCAATGGAAAGCATGTTGTCACAAGATCAACCTCAGCCTGCTTTAACAGTGTCTGGCCAGACTTAGGCCTGGAACTAACTGTGGTCAGAGATTCCAAGTCAAAGATCATGGAAATAAGCGGACAAGAGAAAGCAACTCTCAAGTGGTATCTCAGTGCATGAAAGAAGTGCCATCATTAAGAACTTCAAGTACATGTGTGGATTGGACAATCCTGAAGAGCAGATTCATCATGATCTTTGGCCACAGTCAATCAGGAAAAACAACAAAGATGTCATGAGGATTACTAGCATAATCTTGGACTGCTATGGAAATCCATTTGCTCTGGAGGTACTTGAAGACTCAAGAGATGAATCTGAACCTCTCATGAATACAGCTACAGAAGTTGTTGCTCCATCACATGTCACTACTGCCCTGTTGACTGCAAAAGAACATGGCAAGACTGCCTTAATGGAAATTGTTGAAGAAAAGACTCAATACTGTTGCAGTCCCACTCAATGACCCTATCAAAAAGATGAACCTACCCATGTTTACAAACATTCAGCACTCTAACAAAACCAAAAGCAGGGACATGGTAAAATCCATAGATTCAGATAGACAGCTCTTTACCAGACTTCTGTTGATATCAAGAGACAGAATGATAGACCTGCAGAAGTTCTTTGAATATAAACTGTCAAGCCGGCCTCTGGCTATTGCTAATACAGATAGTTCACTAGCAAAAAGCCACAAGGCACTAACACTCAGGGACCTGGAGGCCATAGGTGATTCCTCACTAGATCCAGCTACCTTCATGAGCAATATTAACTCAGAAAGACACACCACAACCACTTTCATGGACCATATGGGATGTCTTCAGAAGTTGACATCAAGAACCAGCATTAAACAAGCCAGACCATTCTCTCCTTTTTATGTCTCTGTGTCATTTTTCACCCTCCACTCCACTCCCCCTCCACAAGTTCTTAAATACACCTAAACCACTCCCCCTTCTGTGCACCTCCTCCCATTGACCATCTTGCCCTACACAAATTTAAAGCTGCAGAGCACCTCCTAGAGTGTGGTCCTGCCCCACAGAACTACACTTCTAACAGCCCCTTGCCACACCACTCATTCCTTTCCCCCCTTCATAAGGCTGACCACGCTAATTCTCTCCTACTACTTCCCCTTGTCCACCACTCTCCCTCGGAAAGATGAAACTGGCACTGCCTATATTACATAGAATTTGAATTATGGGCCATCTCCCCAACACTGCACTGGTATTGATCAACTTCTGCGCTACGGTGCTGGCCTGCGATCAACAACGCCTCTCCTTCCTCTCATTCCCCCCCATCTCAACCCTCTTCACTCATTATTAGGGGTTAAGTCCACCCTGGAGTACATCTCTCTCATCCTACTCACTAAAGGAGAACGCTGCCTCCTTGGCCACTACCTGGCTAACCTCTCCTGGTCTCCTACTATTCCCTCCTGCCCATACATTCTCCTACTATCACTTCTCTCCCTTGCTGGGGACACTGAGTGCAACCTTGGCCCAACAAACTCCCATATCACCCCCTCCTCCAACATCTGAACAAACGCCACTGGTCTTAAAATCGCACACATCAATGTCTGCAGCTTTCCATCTAAATTCACTGACTTTGAGGCTTGGATTGAGCTACACAAGCCCCATATTCTGGGACTCACTGAAACACGGCTAAAGCCACACCACACTGAAAACACCTTCAAAATACCTGGCTACTCCTACCTATGCCTCAACAGGCCAGGCAGGAAAAAAGGTGGTGGTGTGCCCTGCTCCAAGGGGAACCCCTCTCAGCTAGCATTGTCCTACACTCTGACTCTTCCTCACCTAGTGAATGGCTACTCTCTGAATTGATCCTGCAAGAAACTCTATATTGGCTGCTGCTACAACCCCCCCCCCGACTGGAACCACTGGACTCACCAGCCTCCTCCAAGGCCTGAGCTTTCTAACTCCCCATAGGGAATCTATCCTTCTTGGTGACTTTAATCTAAACTGGCTGAGTTGCCACCAGCCTGATTATGTATCCCTGTTAAAGCAGCACAATCTGGTGCAGGCGATCACTCTCCCCACCAGAATTAATCCACGCCCGGCCACCCAGACTCTACTAGACTGGATCCTCATAAACAGGGAGGACCGAGCTTTACATGCTGGCACCATGGCTGACTCTATAAGCAATCACTCACCGACCTATTTCCTCTGGTCTTCCAAATTAAAGCACCCCCCCACCCAAATACCTATCTCTCAGAAATTTCAGCTGCCCAGTCTCCACAAATTTCGAGGAGGCTCAGTCCTTGGACTGGTCCATGCTTTTTTCCCTTTCCAATGCAGCCACGTCAGTTTCCACATTTATCCAGACTCTACTAACACTTCAGGACCGCTTTTTCCCTGTCACTTCCAGACGGGTCAGAGGCGGGTGCTCGCACTGGGTCTCTAAAGGCCTCCTAACCCTTATGAAGGCCAGAGACCATGCCTGCTCCACTTTCAAAGCAACCCCCTCTCCTGCCATCTGGGATGCTTACAGGCACATAAGAAACAAATGTAAACAACAAACCAAATTTCTGAAACAGACCCACTTCTGCAATCTGCAAAAGGCCAACCTTGGAGATCCTAGAAAATTTTGGGACTCAATCAGCTCCCTCCCAAACCCCCACCCCAGCTACGCTGCACATCTCAACTTCCAGGATGGGCTGGCTGCTGACTGACCCTCACGATGTGGCCAGTGGCTTCAACTGTAACATGGAAACATAGAATTTGACAGCAGACAAGGACCGCTTGGCCCACCTAGTCTGCCCATTTTCCTACCTAACAGACAAGCTGCAGATCCTAGTTAACCAACACCTTACTTCCTCCTAACCCCCTCTAGGACTGCCTTATGTCCTAGGCCACGTATTCTTGAATTCCCCCACTGTTCTTGACTCCATGACCTCCTCAGGGAGGCTGTTCCATGCATCCACAACACTCTCCGTGAAAAAATACTTCCTCGCATTACCTCTGAGCCACCCCCCATCTTCAAATTGTACCCTCTTGTTCTTGCACATCTCTTTTTCTGAAAGATGCTACCCTCTTGAAGTTGTTGATTCCCTTGAGGTACTTGAACATTTCTATCACGTCCCCTCTCTCCTTTCTTTCCTCAAGGGTATACATATTAAGCTCCTTTAGTCTTTCTTCGTATGTCTTCTGGTGCAAACCCTGCTCCATTTTGGTTGCCCTCCTCTGGACAGCCTCCACTCTATGTCTTTGAGGAGATGGGGTCTCCAGAACAGCACACAGTACTCCAGGTGGGGTGTCACCAACTGTCTGTACAGAGAGATAACAACTTCCTGTTTTCTACTATTGATGCCTCTCCCTATGCATCCCAGTATCCCCCCAGTCTTCCTTACTGCCTTCTCACATTGCTTGCCCACATTTAGGTCATCTGATATAATTACCCCAAGGTCCCTTTCCATTTTTACTGTTGTCAGTATCTCACTCCCCATTGTATACTCTTCCCTTGGGTTTTTGTTTCCCAGGTGCATTAGCTTGCACGTATTTGCACTGAATCTGAGCTGCCATACATTTGACCATTCCTCCAACCTTGCCAAGTCCATTTTCATCCTTTCCACTCCATCTTGTGTATCAACCCTGTTGCAGATCTTTGTGTCATCTGCAAAGAGACATACTTTTCCTTCCAGTTCCTCTGCAATGTCACTTATAAAGACATTAAAACAGACCGGTCCCAGTACTGAACCCTGCAGTACCCCACTAGTAACCCTCCTTTCTTCACTGTGGACTCCATTTACTACTACCCTTTGTGTCCTGTTATCTTGCAAATTTTTTATCCAGGCTACCATCTTGGGACCCACTCCAAGGCTGGCTAACTTGTGTATTAATCTTTTGTGTGGGACTGTATCAAATGCCTTGCTAAAATCTAGGTAGGCCATGTCCACAGCCCCTCCCTGGTCTACTACTTTGGTCACCCAGTCAAATAAATCTATTAAATTCATCTGACACGACCTTCCCATCATGAATCCATGCTGCCTTGGGTCCTGTGTCCCACTGGCCTCTAGGTACTCAACAATTCTTTCCTTCAGAAGTGATACCATCATCTTCCCTACCACTGAGCTCAAACTAACTGGTCTGTAGTTTCCTGCCTCTGTTCTGCCCCCACTTCTGTGAAGAGGAATCACATCCGCACTCCTCCAGCTCTCAGGTACCACCCCATCCTCCCATGATTTGTTAAAGAGAGTAGTCAGCGGTGTCACTAGTTCTACCCTTAGTTCTTTTAGAATTCTTGGGTGAATCCCATCAGGCCCCATTGCTTTGTCCACCTTCAATTTTATTAGTTCTTTCAGAACCCTTTCTTCTGTAAATGGACTGGTATCGACCCCTGTCTTCAGAGTGTTTCTCTTGTTTGGTTTAGGTACCTCTCCCTCTGCTTCCTTTGTGAATACTGAGCAGAAATATTTGTTCAGTATCCAAGCTTTTTCACTGTCACCCTCTACCTATATTCCCTCCCCTTTATTTAGCCTCAGTATCCCTCCTTTGGTCTTTCTTCACTCCCTAATGTACCTATAAAAGGTCTTATCTCCCTTCTTAACAGAGTTGGCTATCCTTTCCTCGGTTTGGGCCTTTGCTATTCTGACTACCTTCCCAGCCTCTTTCTGCTTTGACAGATAAAGTTCTCTGTCCTGCTCCTTCTGTGTTTCCTTATATTTCCTGAATGCTATCCTTTTCTCCTTAACCTTCCCTGCCACCTCTTTTGAGAACCATAGTGGTTTTTCCCTCATCGGGTTTTGTTGATTTGCTTTACACAAAGGCTTGTTGCCTCTGTGATGGCTGTTTTGATTACTCCCCATTGTTCTTCCACCCCGCCTTCTTGCCTATTTGCTAGTGCTTTCTGAGGCACTCTCATTTTCCCAAAGTCAGCCTCTCTAAAGTCCAATACTCTTGCTTTTGTATGGCTTGACTGTATGGCTGTGTTTATCATGAACCACACTGTTTGGTGGTCGCTTGTTCCCAGATGGCTACCCACTTCTAAATCTGAGATTCTTTCTCTGTCCCCATTTAAGAGTACCAGGTCTAAGACTGCTCCCTCCTGAGTGGGTTCCAATACTAGCTGTCTGAGGCATGCCCCTTGTAGGACATCAAGAAAGACCCTGCTCTTGGATGTACCTGCGGCAAAGGTGCTCCAGTTAATGTCTGGCATATTCAGGTCCCCCATCAACATTTCCCCTTTTTCTGCCATCCTAAGGATGCTTTCTATCATTTCCTTGTCCATTCCTTCCCCCTGAGATGGGGGTCTGTATACAACCCCCATGTGGATTGTGGTGCCAGTTCCTGTTTCCAGGGTGACTCACATTGCCTCATCTGCTCCCTGTTTATGCTTTAGTTCTGTTGCTTTGATCTCTTCCTTTACATAGAGAGCTATTCCTCCTTCTGTTTAACCCTCCCTGTCCCTCCTGTAGACTGTGTATCCTGGTATGTTGACATCTCAGTCCACCAGCTTATCCATGTACCTAAATAAGCTGCCAACTGCCCAACCTCAAAGCTCAGCCCTAATACCTGATACACTGACATCCTCCTCCAGCTCTGCCACTCACCCACAAATACCCCCTTTCTATTTTAAAGCCCTCTCCATACACGACACAGTGAAGCTACTCAAAAGCCTACCTAACCACAGCTCCTCCGGATCTGATGGGCTATCTCCAGTCTTCTTCAGCTGATCTCTGTGATTGTAGACACTCACCTTCATCTTTAACCTTGCCCTTTCCACCTCCTCCATGCCTGACCCATGGAAAATAGCTAAGGTTATCCCCATGCTTAAATCTGGTTACCCCAAATCCTCCGACAATTACCGTCCGATATCCACACTCCCTCATCTCAGTAAACTACTCGAGAGAGCAGTCCAAAAATCAGCTCACTGAGTACATAGGCAAATACACCCTCCTATGCAACCAACAGCACGGCTTTCACAACAATCATTCCACTGCCACTGCCTTCACCCTTCTGACCGACCACATCCTCTCTAACATGGATAATGGTAAAGCCACCAGGGCTGTCTTCGTCAACCTCTCAAAGGCTTTTGACATGGTTAACCATACCTTACCTCCAAGCTTAGCCTCCTTGGTTGTTCTTAGAAAGTCACAAGCTGGTTCAGTAACTACCTCACTGATCGCTTACAATTCGTGTGTATTGGTCAATCCTGCTCCCCCACCCTGCCTGTCTCTGTGGGGGTCCCTCAAGGCTCAATCCTGGGTCCCCTCCTTTTCTCCTTATTTGTTAATGCGCTTCCCTTCGACTGCCTCAACTGTCACTCCCTCCTATGTGCCGATGATCTTGTCCTCTTCCACAGTGACAAATCCACGACCGCAATCTCCTCAGTTCTCTCACACAACTATGCTGCAGCCCACAGCTTGTTCTCAAAAAACCTCCTCTTAGTAAATGCCCCAAAAAACTAAATCCATGCTGTTTGGATCTAAGCCCTTTCTGGCCAAAACTAAAAACCATGCCCCTTTACACATTCCCACCCCGATGGCCCAGCCTTGGAGGATGTCAACACCTACAGATACTTAGGAGTACTGTTTGACTCCTCCCTCACCTTCACTGAGCATGCAAATTCCCTTGTCATAAGGGTCCATCAAACGTTAGGTGCTGCCTATAGATTCAGGCAATACCTTACCCCTGAAGCCAGACTAGCCATTGTCCAGAGTAATCGTCACCCTATTCTTGACTTCTGCTCCCCTATTTATGCCAGGACCTCAGCTACTGCCATGGCTAAACTCTCCACTGCCTACAACAGCACCTGTCACTTTGCTTTATTGGTCCCTTTCTCCACCCATCACTGTACCCTCTATAATACCCTTGGATGACTACCGCTACAAGATCACTTTGACCTAGTCCTCTGCTGCATGGTAGACAATGTCATCCGCACAGCTCCAGAATCCCCCCCAACTGCCCTTCTGAAAATTAGAACACTCCTCTGCAACCTCCGCTCTAATGCTACTCCCACTCTAGCTGTTCCTAGGGTATCCACCAACATGGGTAGCAGAGCTTGGTCTGCAGCTGCCCCTTTGTAGTAGAACAAACTACCAGCTGATCTCCATTCCACTGACACACACTCCAATTTCAAGTCCAGTCTTAAAGTCTGGTTCCTGGCAAACTCATCCTGCCGCTGCTCCCTGGGGTCTGACACCAACCCACACTAGCCAACTCCCCAGCCCAGGGGTTACCCACCTACCTACACTAGTCAACTCCCCTGCCTACAACTGTTATATTGTATTTTTTCACAGTAATATTTGACTTCCTTGCCTGTACATATTGTATATATATATTTTTTACTGAGTATTCTGTGTATTACTTGCTCACTGCACGATGCAGTGACACATTGTACACCATGCCTACAATTTGTTTGTTTTGTACCAAATCTCATGTCCGATATTGAAACCCTGTATTCACTGTTCTCCAATGGACCTATGCATCAAACCTGTATATTGTGCTTACTATTGTTGCTTGTATCAAAATTTGTTACATGTGTATTACTGTTACCTTGTACTCCACAGTCACCCTGCACCACGTGTTATGGCCCGGGTCGTGCCTGAAAACGGTCCCTGGGATCAGTGCACTCACCCCGTTATCAAAGTCACAAATAAAATAAACTTTTGGTGACATGTTGCATGGACTGCAAAGTTTGTAGAGAGTGCACTTAGAGAAAGTGACACAGTTTAGGTTATATTAGACAATGACGTGTCTATCAAAGCCAGTGAAAGGAAAAGACAAGGAGAGACAGTGGGATCTCCAGAAATCAAAATTAGTGTAAGAAACCAGGTACTACCCAGAAACATGAAGGCATACCTTTCCAACCTCAAAAAACAGAAATTTGGGCACCTGTAAATTTTCTTTCTCCGACAGCTGGTCTCTGGGCTTCCTTACTCCTGGGCTGTTCCTCCTGATGTCAGTGATAGGCAGGTCCAGAACTGCAGCCGGGGGGGGAGTAACAAGCCCTCCACTTCCAGAGATCACCAGTTTTCAATGCAGTTCCCCTGAGGTAATGCTATGAGAACCAGGAAACAAAGAACATGAACAGTTACGGCACAAGGGCCCGGAGGCCCACCAACTATATACACTCTGGGAGGGCATCTGAAGCCCAGAGACCAGCCATCGGAGAAAGAAAATTTATAGGTACCCAAATTTCTGTTTCTCTCTCCTGGGCTGGTCTTCCTTACTCCTGGGATATCCAAAAGCAGTGCATCCCTAGATATCCTGGTTGGGAAGAATGTTAAGTGTTCTTAGGGTTCCACCACTGTCTGAAGCACTCAGCGGCCAAAAGATGCTTCCACCGAGGACATGACATCCAGTTTGTAGAATTTAGTAAAGGTATGAATGGATGACCACATGGCTGCTCTGCATAAGTCTGCTGGAGATGCCTCTCTGAAGTTTGCCCATGACGTGGCCATCACTCTGGTAGAATGGGCTCTCACTGGTCCAGGCAGAGATACTCCTGCCTTGTCATATGCCATGGTGATTACTGATCTAATCCATCTGGCTATAGAGTCTTTTGATGCTTTTTTACCCATATTTTGGCTTGCGGTCAAAATAAACAAGCTTGATGTTTTGCGAAAAATCTCTGTTCTCTTAATATAGATTCTGATAGCTCTCCTCGGATCTAGGGTGTGAAACTCTCTTTTCCGTGTGAGGACAGAAAGAAGGAAGTATGAGCTCTTGGTTACAGTAGAAGAGAGACATGACCTTTGTTAAAAAGCCTGGATCCATTCTGAGTACCACTGAGTTCGGATGAAAAACACTGTAGGGCTCTTTGGTCGACAGCGCCCCCAGTTCGCTGATTCTCCTGGCTGACGTAATGGCTACCAGAAAAAAACACCTTCATGGTAAGATGCATGACTGATGCTTCCTTCAAGGGCTCGAATGGCACTTTTGTGAGGGCCTTGAGGACCAGATTAAGCTTCCAAGGTGGTACAATTGGTTTAATTGGTGGGTGTTTTAACATTGCTGCCCTTAAAAATCTCCTGACATGAGGGTGAGACCCAAGCATATCCCCCGAGTCGGTGAACAAAAGCACCCCCAGTGCTGAAACTTGAACTCGCAAGGTGGATGGCTGCAAGTCCTTGTCAAATCCCTTGTGAAGAAATTGTAAAAGCACCGGGAGGGTTACTGGATGATCCTGCATGTCTCTGGAGTGGAGCCAGAATAAGAATCTTCTCCATATCCTATAATATACCCTGGAAGATGAGGCACGTCGGGAGCTGACCATCATTTCAATGTCTGGAGCAGTGTAACCTAACTCTTTGAAAGTTTCCCGCTCAATCTCCAAGCCAAGAGGGATAGACTGCTCAGACTGTGGTGCAAGACCGGACCCTGATGGAGAAGATCTGAGGAGGGATGGAAAATTAAATGTTGTGCCTTTGACAGCTGAATGAGTAGAGGGAACCAGGGGCAGCGTGGCCACCTGGGACAGACTAAGATAATTTCCGCCTTGTCTGGCCACTTTGTGCAGGACCCTGGAAAGAAGTGGGATTGGAGGAAAAGCGTACAGGAGGCCGAGGTGACCCCAGTTTAGGGAGAAGGCATCCTGTGCCAACGCCAGATCATCTCTGGCTAGGGAGCAGAACTGCTTAGCCTTTGAGCTTTGACGGCATGCCAACAGACCCACTTGTGGATTGCCCCACCTCTGGACGAGGAGCTGAAAGGCAGCGTCCTTCAGTTCCCATTCTCCCAGGAGAACGTCCTTGTGGCTTAGCCAGTCTGCTGTGATATTTTCCTGACCTGGTATGTACACTGCTCTTATGCTTGCCAGGTGCTTCTCTGTCCAGCGAAAAAGGAGAAGGAATTCCAGAAGCATTCTTGTGGTTCGTGTGCCACCCTGGTGGTTGATGTAGGCCACTGCTGTTCAATTGTCTGTTAGAATCAACACATCCCTGGTGCGCACTTGCTGATGGAAGTGCCTCAGGGCTAGACGAACTGCCCTCATCTCTAGGACATTTATGCTGTACCTCTATTCCATCAGAACCACTTGCCTTGGGTTGATATCTGTTGTAGGTGAGCCCCCCAACCCCCTGAGGCTTGCGTCTGTTGTGATCCTTATCTGATGTGGATGGCCTAGGTCTCGACCTCTCATCGCATTTGTTCTCCGAGACCACCATGCAAGGGTGCTTTTTACCTGCTGAGACACTGGGATGTGGTGGAGCCGAGTATGCCTGGACTGGGAATACAGCTTCAGCAGGTGCGTCTGAATGGGCCACATGTGCACCACGCCCATGGAACAGAGTCTGCCAGTGACACTAGAGTCCCAATAAGTTGTAAAAAGGACTGAGCCGGCAGTTGATTGTTCCTTTGGAATCTGCCGATGAGTTTTAACAGGTCCCTGAACCTTGAGTCAGGGGGGGACCTTGTTGACCTGCATTCTGAATTCCACTCCCAGGTGGTTCAGGCTCTGACTCGGAATTAGGGAACTCTTCTTCCGGTTGATTAGAAAACCGTGAGCCATGAGACACTGGACTACATCCGCCACTGTCTATACCACTTGGACGCGCTGCGGAGCCTTGATGAGGATGTTGTCCAGATAAGGGAATAGCTGGATCCCCCGGTTCCATAGGTGAGCTATTACTGCTACCAGGACCTCCAAGAAGGTTCTTGGGGCTGAGGACAGTCCAAATGGCAGAGTCTTGAATTGGAAGTGATGATTGCCCAGCTTGAACCACAGATATTGCCTGTGCCTGCAGTGAATCGGTATATGTACATAGGCATCTTGCAGGTCTATGGATGCTAAAAAAGTCTCCTTGCAGCACTTCCTTGGCAATTGAGGCCAATGTTTCCATCTTGAATGGTCTGCTGTGCACAAAGCAGTTTAGGAACTTGAGGTCTAGGACTGGTCTGTGACCTCCTGTGCACTTGGGCACAATGAAAAACAGAGAGTAGACCCCCCCGGTTGAGTTCTGTGGGGGGATCCTGTTCAATAGCCCCGGCTTGCAGAAGATCCGTGACGGCCTGCAGTGTGGCTTGCCTTTTGGACGAGTTGTTTGAAATAGGTGAGGGCACAACATGAGGTAATGGGGGCTTGGACTCGAATTCTATTAAATATCCCTGGCGGATAATGTCTAACACCCATCTGTCTGACGTTGTTTGGACCCATTCCTCTAGAAAATCTGAAAGTCTGCCCCCTACCTGAGGATGAGCCCGCATTCCCTCATTGTGCTTTGTTGTTGCTGGTTCCTGTATCCCTGAGATTTCTCCCTCCGCCTGATCCACCTCCCCTAAAAGACCGCTGGCATCGGGAGAACCATGGCCTTTTTCCTGAGGAAGTGGGATTCTGTCCCTTGTTGTAACCTCTGTCACAAAAATTATGCCTTTTGCCTGAAGGCCAGGCTTTGCCCCAGCTCCTGGACTGAGGCATATGCACCTTTGCTGTTTCATCTGATTCCTTCACCGCCGACCTGAACAGGAGGTTGCCTTCGTATGGTGCATTCACCAAATGGCTCTTCGAGGAAGCATCTGCATGCCATGTCCAGAGCCATAGGTTGTGACGAGCAGAGGTTTGATAAAACATGGTCCCTGCGGCACATCGGACCGCTTCTTCTGATATATCCGCTGCATAGGCAGAGGCCAACCCCATTAACTGTAGCTGTTGGATAATGGGAGAATTCTTTTCAGATCCTCTGCGAACGGGTCAATCCAATGCCCAGATAAGGTGGCTCTGGCAGAGAACAGGTTTGCCATTAAGCGGCCTTAAGGAGGTTGCCGAGGCTTGAAAGGAGCTTTTTAGCGATGAGTCCAATTTTCTATCCACTGGGTCCCTTAGTGAAGCCCTCCTTGACTGGAATGACAGTTTTCTTGGTCAGGTTGGAAATCAAGGGGTCGATTCTGGGGCAGTCTAACCACTTTTCTGATTGTTTTTTGTCAAACCTCAGAAGTTTGGATATCCATTTAGGAACCAGAAAAGCACACTCCGGACCCTGCCATTCTTCTTTTAGCAAGTTCTCAATGGCGGGAGGGATGGGGAAGGCTGTAGCAGGTCTAGAGGCGGGCACCAGGTGAAAAACCTGTTTTGGCTGTGTAGAGACCGGGGGGGGGCAGAGGTGAATCTCAGATATGAACTTTTTGATGAAGAAGTCTATGTCCTCTAGGTCGAAATTTCTGGACTGGGAGTCACCAGGATCTGACGAAGAATCTGCTATCTCTCCCTCTTTGGTGGAAGAGCTGTTGACCGAGAAGCCCGGGGAGTATCCCCTGTGACGTCTGCCCTTATATCCACCCCTTGTTCCACTCCGTGAACAAGACCTTTTTCTTCGCCTGTGGCTAGTGTGATGGTGACTGTCCTCCTCTGGAGATCTGTCCTCTTCTCTAAACTTTTTCTTGGGGTGGGAGCAGTGAGAGGAAAGCCTCCCTTCTTCAGAAAAGGATGAAGAGGGGGTCCTTTTTCTCCTGGCTTTCCTGTGTTGTCTCCCATCTGGTGACCCCGGAGGGAGCCACTCAAAGGAAGAGGGGTCCAGAGCAAAGGCTCTGTTCAACCTGTCTATGAGCTCGGGGTCAAGGGAGGGGGTAGGGTCCCTGGATGTAGCTCCCCGCTCAGCCCTCGAGGCAGCAAGCCGGTCAGACCTTTCTGGAATGCTTGACTGTGCTCGCTCAGACCTCTCCTGTCCATTTGCTTGAGATGAAATGGTGTCCACTGTGCTGTCCCCGCTAGCTGCCACCGCCTTCTCACATGTGAGGCAGAGTGAACCAGCAAAGGTAATCAAGAGAGGGGACTTGCAGCGCAGGCATTTATTCCCTCAACTTGATTTTTCTGAGGCCATCTTCTGTAGTTCCCCCTTGTTGTGGAGCCCTTTTAAGTACTGCTGTGAAGGATAAGATGGCCCATTTAAGTACTGCCGTGAAGACCCCTTAGCGATGGCCCCTTTAAGCCTCTAGGCACTGTATGCCTTCTGAGATGGCCCTTGTAAGCCTTGAGGCACTGTATGCCTTCTGTTGCTGGCTTTCAGTACTGGAGTGATAGATAAATAGATAGATAGATAAAAACTTTATTTTTATACAGGAAATTCTTATCATTAGGATTATACAATCCTGTTCTCAAGATTGTCCTGTGTATGACTCGCTAAGTTGCATCTATACATATGAACATATAACATATAACAATACCCCATATATATACAAAATACATACAATACAAAACGAACAATATCCAAAAACCACATTAAAACATAAATACAAAGGAACAAATACAAAACACTCCAACCAAACAATCATATGCAATTACACTCTGTTTTGCAAAATTTCCAAAATTTCATTTTTAAAAACCGTGTGGTCTTCTAAAGATCTTATTGAAGGGGGTAACATATTCCATACTTTAGCTGCCTGACTTTGAATGGAACGATTACCATATTTATTATACATTTTTATAGTACAGATTCTATGTCTATGCACAGATCTTAATAGCTCATACCTTCCTTTACTAACTTCGAAAAAATGTTTGTGTAATATAGTGTTCGGGGTAGAATATCTTATATTTATGTATCAATATTAACCAATTTTTTTGAGAAATAATTTCTAAAGACTGCCAATTCAATCTTGTGAACATATCACAATGATGGGTTCGATATGAACACTGTAGAACATATCTAGCTATTCTATATTGCACCCTATCCAATTTACTCAACTGATTTACTTGCTGTTCTATAAATAGAATCCCCATACATCAGGGTGGGCATAATCAACTGTTTGGCCATTTTTTTCCTATCCTTAAATTGTAAGCATTTAGTGGTTCGTTTTAAAGCTCCTAATTTCTTGGTCACACTTTTTATATTGTTATTTATATGGGTGTCAAAGGTCATCAAAGAATCAAAAGTCACCCCCAAAATAATAAACTATCCACCTGTTCTATAGGGCTATCTGTGTGTGTAACAATATGAATCTGTTAGTTTAATTTCTTATTTGAAAAATACACTAATTTTGTTTTTTAACATTCATCAAGAGCCTTGACCTGGTGAGCCACTCCCCCAACCTGGCAAAATCTGTTTGAAGTTTTTGTTGAAGATCCGAAACAGAACTTCCAAAGGTAATGATCGCAATATCATCTGCATACAGTCTTACGGATGAATGCCTTACCACCTGAGGAAGGTCATTATTAAACAAGAGGAATAACAATGGTCCTAAAATCGACCCCTGTGGAACTCCTCTATTAACATTTCTAGATGTAGACAATGTCTGCGCAGCCTCTACCCTCCGAGTACGTCCTGTTAAATAAGATTTTATCCAATTTGTAGGCCCATCAATTATGCCTATATCTTTTAATTTATCCAGTAGTAGGGAGTGGCTCACCAGGTCAAAGGCCTTGGACAGGTCCACAAATATAACAGCTGTTTCCATCCCCAAATTTAAGGAAGTACAAACCAAGTTTTTAAACTCTAACAATGCCGTAGTTGTAGAGTGGCCCTTTCTAAACCCTGATTGATGGGATGTCGACAGTCCATATTTGTCCAAGTGTTCGGAAATCTGCCTATTAACACATTTTTCCAGACACTTAGACAATATAGAGAGTAGGGCTATAGGCCGATAATTATTCAATTCTGCAGTATCACCCCCTTTGTGAATTGGGATAATCTTGCTTTCTCTCCAAGATATAGGAAAGTATTCAGACTGTAGACTCCAATTAAAGATACAAGTTACAACTGGAGCTACAAAATCTGCCGCTAACTTAAGAAATCCACCCTCAATTTCATCTGGCCTTACTGATTTTTGAACATCTGTAGACCTCAATTCCCTACATACTTCTAATATTTTCAAAGCTTTAACTCTAAATGGTGGTGAGCAAGGTAAATTTTCTGACTGCATAGGCATATCACTATTAGCAAAACCTCCTAACTCATTACATCCTGGTAAATCTATAAGTTATTCAGGGCCTCAGAAGTACTTTCTGGTTTATCAACTAAATTTGCCCCAATATGTAAATTTCAATTTAATTGTACTCCGTATTTACCTGGATTTGTTAAATGATTTATAGTATGCCAAAACTTACGTGGGTCTGAATTACAATCCACCTTGTTGAGTGAGGAATACAATGGCCTCTTTTGTTGTTGGCTTTCAGTACTGCTGGCTTCAGATGCTTGACTGGCTGGGGGGGGTGCAATGGCCCCTTTAACTGTATGCCTGCCCTCTGCTTCAGTTGCTTGATTGGCTGGGGAGGGCACAATCTGTAGTTCCCCCTTGAATGAAGCCCCTCTGGTTAAAATCAGCCTAGTGCGTAGAAGCGCTATCCCTCTGACATTTTGGCGCCAGACACAACCCCTGGGCATGAGGTAGCGCCAGCGGTCTTTTCAGCTGCTCCAATTGTTGAAAACGGCAGGGAAAACGCACCGTGGTGCAAAGATTGGAGAAAAAATGTCCCCTTAGCGATCGCAATTTATCCTGAAGTGATCGTGATTTGCCCCACCTCTGCCTGCTTAAAAGCACCTCCGCTCGTTGTCAGGTCTTATGTGTTGCCTGTGCCCGTCGGGGCTAAAGCATGGGAAAAAGTACTACCTCAGAGGCTGTTGTGAGGTGAGACCAGCCTGTGTAGCATGCAAGGCTAAGGCTGGATCTCACCGAGGCTACCACCATGTTTTATGAAAGAGAGATCACTTACAGGTCATTGATCCCCCAAGAGAATACTGATCTTTGCCAGTTTCCCAAAATCTTCAGCCCTGCCACATGTGACAGGGCTTTGCTGCAGAGTACCTGCTTCACCAAAGGCAGGAAGTAGACTGGTGATCTCCGGAAGTGGAGGACTTGTTACTCCCCCTACTGCAGTTCTGGACCTGCCTATCACTGACATCAGGAGGAACAGCCCAGGAGTAAGGAAGCCCAGAGACCAGCCCAGGAGACAGAACAAGGATATCTTCAACAACTTCATTTTTGAGGAGTGGTGTAAAACCATGCCTCATGTTCTCACACCATCTCAAACACTGGTGCTATCAGGAGGTTTTGAAAATCATGAATGGGTGGTGGAAATAACTCATGGACAAGTAAGGGATCTTCCTGAACTCTTCTCTACCCAAGAGAAAGCCGACAGAAGGATATATCTGCATGTTGGTGACTCAGTCACTCGCTGCAAGGCAGAAAAAAATGCGATCATATGTTCACCAGACATGGATGTTCTTGTGCTTGGAACATATTTTGCAGAGGAACCTGGCATCAAGCTATGGCTCAAAACGGGAACCAAACTGAAGACCTGATACATGCCACTGCATATCATAACTAAGAAACTTGGCAGCTCAATATGCAAGCTACTTCTGCCATTCCACACCCTTACAGGCTGTGACAGCACCAGCTGTTTCAAGGGCAAAGGCAAAAATAAATACTTGCAAATACTAAGAATGAACCATGATAACTTGCAGAGGTTGGCTGAACTTGGAGACTCTTTTGAAGTCATGAATGATGTCACTGATGTCTGTCACAAGTTTATATGCAGACTCTACCAACTAACTGGACTTAGTTCAGACATCAACCTACTAAGGTACAAACAGTTTTGCAAGCAAGCAATGCAGAATGACAGCTTGCCACCATGTATGGACAGCCTGGTACAGCACATAAAGAAAGCTAACTACCAGCGTGCTGTTTGGAGAGCAGCACTAGTGGTTAAACCATTTACTGCATCACCTGATGGACGTGGCTGGACACAGACAGAGCATCATCTTGAGCCTCAATTAATAACACAAGAATCAGATCCAAAAGACTTGGCTGAACTTACCACAAGCCAGTGCACAAAGTCGAAATGCTCCTCAAGGAAGTGCAGGTATGTGACAACAGAACTAAAATGCACACCAAGTTGTGGGTGTGAAGGACACCCAAACAGATGTGACAATACGCATATGAAACAGGTGAAGACAATATCAGTTATTTGTTTGCTATTCTCTATGTCTACACCACCGTTAAACACTCCTCCTGAATAAGGGGAGTTTGAACTTTTTTTGTTGTGGGCTGATGTTGACCTACATATGGAAGCATAACCGAGGACTCTCAGATTCAATTTCCACGCATGCTTGGTACCAGTTATGGCCCATTTTCTCATTGTATAAAAATGACCTTACAGCTTAATGTATCTAATCTATGTAACTGATTGTCAACTACCCCTATTTGCACTATATATTTGTATAAGAATGGCCTCACAGATTGATGGACTTAATCTAGTTATCTGATTGTGTATTAACTCCTGTCTCATTCTGTATTTGTCCTTACTGTTCAGGACCACTTTGAAAATGAGCTTGCACAATGGTTTTATGCCTGGTTAAATAAAGTTTTGACTGATTGATTGTTATGAAAATGGTGATTTAAAATCAGATTATGACACAAATTAAGAATACACGCTATAGTGAGAAGTTGCATGATGATAAATATGGTCATAAATCTTCATTAAAATGTCATCTCAAACAATAATATATTTGCTGCATTAGAATTAATAGTTTAACTTGTGCTCAGGATGGACCTTATTATGATAACAACATCCTGTAGTAAAAATTTTGTGGGTCATTTTTTGGCTGAAAAAGACATTCACATTTCCTTGGGTGTTATTATTCAAAAGTAAATGTTCTCCCTTTTTCTATTCACCCTGGAAATAAACATTGTTTGAAAATGTGTTGTTTCTCTCTACGTGTGTACAGTGTATGCCTTCAGGAATGAGATTCGGTTATAGGCAACACATTCTTGGCCAGCAACCTTACTGTGTACAAATCAATTATTACAATGAAATTGTGGTATAATTTCTAAGCAAATAGAAGAAAAGTGAGAGCAATAAAGAACATAATTAGTTAAGATGCTATTCGATATGATTACTGGACACAAGGCATGAAAAATTGGTTTTAGATTTTATGTTTTACTTATATTTAGAGTTCATTTAAGGGCATTTAGGTTCACTGTATTAAAATTTTAGCAATTTACAAAAATTGGAAACTAAATACCCAAACTCTACAAATATGATGTTAAAAATAAAAGTTTTACAATTTCTTTGAAATTCAGGATTTACTTGTTTTCATCTTTTTTCAGCTATATTGTCCAGATTTTCTCAAAATTCAATATTATCGACACAACATACCTTTTCTGAAAGCTGATGAGTAGAGCTACAGTATCTTATGCAACCATTAAACATTTCCTAACGGGGCGGGGGGGTGCAACAGGATGAATATTTTGAAAACTGGCCACTAGACTACTGGGGAGTAAGGGGGAAAGGAGGATTACAATTACATCCGACAGGAACAGATAATAACTACAGTACACAATCAAACTATATCAGACACAATTACAATTTCTTAGAAGCATATTCATATAACATGCATATACAAGTCTATATTCATATATGCAATTCATAATAGCAGCAATAGGTGCAGTGGAAATGCAGGAGTAGGTCATCACCACAGGGGAAAAGAACTCCAAAAAAAATCTTGCAACCAGTCTGACACAGCAGATAAACACAAAGACTTTTACAAGCTTCAGAGAGGGGCTTGCTGGGAAGAAGACTGTTCCCAATGGTAATCCTCCCAAAAACATATCCCCAGTGTAAGGACTCCATGCTGCTGTACAAAAGAGGAAGGGTGCAAATCAGCCAAAGGTGACCAGGGACCTCAGCTGGAGAGAGAATGAGGCTTACCTAGGGTTTGGTTCCCACCAAAAATTGAAGGGTAAAAACAGTGGACTAAAACCTGCAGAAGTCCCAAAGACGGGAATGCACAGAGACCGATATGAGAGCATCCCATAGGGCAGTTTTACCAAAGCAAATGCATACTCCAGGTCAAGCAGATAGGGCCTGAAAATGATCCACTAAGAACATGCAGGGCAATCCCCTAGGAGATTCATACCTGCAAGTGAAGAAAATCCCATCGTCAGCATCCTAGCAAGGGTAACAGAACTGATGCACCAGTGGGGAACCCAGCTGGGAAGAGAAGACACGGGTTTCGTACAGAAAATAAAAAAGTAACGCAGAGTGCATGAAATTATGTAAGTAATAAGATGCAACAGGGTGTGCATTACGATGTGATACATGCACTCCTAGGGGTGTGGTTAGGCACGAGGCTGAAGGCCGAGTGCCGGTCGTCCACTAGGAATGCAATTATCACACTGTAATGCACAACCTCGGAGTGTCTTACTGTGGTTATAAAATGGGCCCTTATTTTAAAAAATAGAGTTTATTATTTGAACAAAAATGTTAACATGAAAAAAAATTGTTATTTATAAGTGTCATTTTACCATAAAGCAATATTTCCACCTACTGGGATTTACTGCTTTGCTTGAGGTCGTTTGACCTAAACGGGATTCCGTAGTTGTAGTTTGTAGTTCCTCTGCCGCCCCCCCCCCCACACAGATTGCACTGTTTTAAAACAAATTGAATAATATATGCATGAAATAAGTATGTCACCTTTTTGGAGCATTTTTAGCCACGGTTGTTTTTAAATCAGGAGCATGTTTAGGGTAAGTGCTGTGAGATAGTGGTATGATGGTATGTTGGTGTTGAACTGACAAGAAGCGCGGGAGAGAAAGAGTCACAGCACGCTGCAGAAAGAGAGGGAGCTGCAAAAAGTGTTTCTCTGTAGTCTCTGTAATCAGTTTTGGATTGGCTACTTAACCAAAGTGGTGAAGTTTTAGATCATGCTATTAAAGAGAATGGTCAGCTATCTCTTACTTCATTCAGCCAGTTTTAGTAGATCGGTTTTTGGACCAGACGGGACCTTTTACATGTGAAGATCAAGTGTACATGTGGTAAGGGATGGCTGTACAGACAGCACATTTTTTTCCCGTTCATGATCTTATTTAGCAGCCGCCAACAGCTTGTTCATTCCTCCATCCCTCGCCTACCAGTGGCAGCCAGCTCATGCACTCCTCCTTCCCTCGCTCCCTCCCTCCCTCTTGTACTGTACAAAAAAAAAAAGAAATACATAAAAATAAATGAGAAAGTTGTGCTGTATTACTGTGGTGAAGTGAAACAGGGATGATACTTTCTTCTGATGCTGTGAAAATGTTATTGGGTGAAAAAAATGGCGACTTCAAACTACTATAGCATTCTAAATAGAATGCCTAAAAATGAATCACTGTGACACCATATTATGTGCTCGTTTACTGGAACTATTTATTTATAGTGCAATATTGTACCATACTGCACTATAAATAACCAATCAGATCATTCCATTGCTCCCTCCTATTTTATAAGTGGAAATATAGTGCACATTTGCTTGTGAAATTACATAAATTTACAGTTAAGCTCTTTTTCTCATTCTTTAATTTCTTAACCCTTGCTGTACCACAGATTTCTACACATCTCCTAAATTACTATGTGTTCCACGTCTCCTAGCAGCCTAGTGTGTGACCATAAACTGACAGCTAGAGTTTTGAACTCAGGCTCCTTGAGCTGGGCCACCGAATGAGTGTTCTCCATATAGTTTCTCAATATAACTGATTTATGACTGATTAAGTATAGGGGTGGTTGGTACCTTCTACAGACCTGTAGCTGACAGTTCCAGAATTAAGAAAAAAGCACAGTTTACCTGTTTTGGGTGGTGCTTGACTTTACTGCTGCACTAATCGTACAGGATGTGTAAAAACTTCACAGCAGCATTTCCAAACACACTTAACTGCAAACACTTCTAATGGTAAACTCCAAGCGCCCTTGTGGCGCACTTCCTGAACCCCCCCATACTGATGTCACCATGCCTGACATGTTTTGTGCATGTGCATTTTGACAAAGATTTTAATTATTTGGACAATTCCACCAACCACCACCAACAGCTTAATCTGGTTCAGTTTCAGCTGGTTACCATCTGTCTCCCCCCTCCCACCAGTTGCCCCTGAAACAGGGACTTCTAGTCTCAGCTGGCCTATCGGGTCACCAAAATTCAATAAATAAATAAATTCTTATTGTTTTACTGATGCTAAAGCAGTCTGGAATTGTGTTGCCTAACTACCAATCTCTACTTCAACAGTGGCAAACAAAGCTTCAGAAGAGAAAGAGGATGCCTGACTGACTGATCCAAATACTTTGATATCCTAGCCCAGTTATGACCTAAGGCATGATATGTGGCCCCAGTGACATCTAACAGGTTATTCACTGACAGCAATCTATCTTTCCCAGGGTTCCTCTGTGTAACTCAAACTTGTACGAAATTGTTTTAATGTGTGATACTGCAGGAGGGACCAGCTGAAAATGTATCAGTTTTAGTATTCACAGCTTGCTTTGATCAGAACAAGCCTCTGCCTAATAACAATATCACTTAGTCTAAAGATAAACTGAAATTGTGATTTACTGTTGTACTTGCTCCAACTCAGCTTCAATGCAGAAGGCAGGGTCGTGCCTAAAATAGTAATGGTCTCCAGATGATGGAGCTTCTTGAAAAACGTAGGACGGTGGACATGCCTTCTCAGCAGAGCTCTGATTTATAGGGGGAGGCTGGCAGCAGTGCAATCGGTCAATCTGTAAGACCCATGGGAGCCTCACTGCACTGGCCTTCCTGAGCAGCAAGCCTTGTTCTGAAGTTCTCAATCAAACAGAGTACAAGTTCTCTCTCTCTCTATTCAGGTATGAGTTTTTAAATTACTGCAAGTTCTGAAGAGTTTTTTAACTTTATATTTAATCACTTTATGAAATGTATGTATATAGTAAAACAAAATCTTGATTCAGAGTATAGGAAATGTACAGTTAGCAATGTTATGGTAGAAAAAATTTTTCTTTTCACTCCTCTGTTACATCATATGAGGGTGGATATCCAATATAGAAAATATAAAGTTCCAATGTGTCAGATTTGGGCCATATGAAGCATGACCATAGACGACTGTCTGAAAATGTGTATCACAATAAAACCACAGAACAAAACCTTTGGTTCAAAACAGGCTTATAAAACACCCTGAAGTCAATGAACCAGCAAACAGGGAAAATCCCTTTCACTGAACAGCCAGAGACATTCTCCAATTGTAACTCGTCTATCTCCCCTAATTCCACATTAGTACATCACTGCAATTCTTAACAGAAGTCTTTTGATTATTGAGCACATGCAGCCTCTTAGGAAACAAATACTGTTCAAACAACGTTGAGTTCCAATTGTTTAACCAGGTGAGACACACTAAGCCGAAAGCTTGTTTACAGGTGCTACCTGGGAGCACAGGGAAGTTAAATGACTTGCTCAGGGTCACACAGTATGCAAGTGGGGGGCTGTGGGATTCAAACCCAGCTCTCCAGATTTGCAGCTCAGAGCCTTAAACCACTGTGCTATACTGCCTCCCATTACCTTTAAAACGTTACCTTTAACCTTAAGCAACACACTTCTTTAACTTTTCAGAAGCAATAAGAGAGCGCATAAACAACACCCTAATAATCATAATACTAAGAAATGTTAAGCACGCAATGTCTAATAGCCATTATAAACTGACCTTGATGCAAGTCTCAGTTTCTGATTATCAAGAATACACACAGTGCCACTTTTCAGGAAATCAGAGGGGATGTAACCCCTTTAGTCAGGGGCTACCTGACCATATGACTCGTCAAGTCTAAATAGGACCCTCTGGTACTACGTCAAGCAGCTCCCATGTTACTGGAGACTGAGATCCCGGTCCCACTTGATGCCACACAGTCACTACCATTTTAAGAAAAATGCTGAGAGATTTACCAAGATTCAGAAAAGCTAAGTGGCTGGGTTAAATATGGTGAAGCATTAGTTTTAACCTTTGTAATGAGTTATAGTATACATTTAACTACATTCATCATTGAGAACAATCTATTTAACAGCAATAGAAGCAAACCTTTCACTTTATGTCACTTAGTAGTGAGACATATAAAATGTATAATATAAGCTGTCTCTCATGTCTCAACTTCCTCCTCACCATTGTTTGGAACAGTCTTTTTTTCCTCAAAATCTTCATGTATGGCTTCGAACTTGGAGCCCACTTCTGTCGGGTCACTGAAAATGTAGAGTTTGCCAGCGTAGATGCAGAGTACGAGTAATGCCAGGCCTCTACAGAACTGCTTGGACAGCATCCAAACCCCGCCACTTTTGGCGGTCTCCTAACCTAAGTCAGGGAAGTACCACCTGCCAAATTTAGAGTTCCAATTTATATAGATTTTTGCAGAAGAATATGTTTGACATGGGCTCCTTGTGTTATAGCCAGCATGCTTTGTGGTAAGTTCAGGCAGTTTCATCAGAACTGGGAAGTAATACGGTAAACTCTTACCGAAAGGGGATCAGTATCAATGTTCAACAGCTCATTTAGTATCATTGTTAGATATCCCAGCAGATCAGAACCCTCCGGTCCTTCAGAGAAAACCAAGAGACATAGGTTTGCAATTTTGACTCCGCTCTTGAGATACTCAAACAAAGCCCTTAGTAGTTTGTTCTCTTTGAGCACTCCCAATACTGCAGTCAAGGACTTACTCTCAGAATCCACCAGAGGTTTTTTGCTCCAACTCTACAATGTAAACTTCAACCTTTTTGACCAGCTGCTGTACTGCTTCTTGTACAGCCTTCACTCTACCCTCCAAGTCCCTGACACCCTGTCCGTGAGAGCAGAACTTTCACTGCTACTCATTGAGGGGGCCAGAGTCTTCCCCTTCCCACCATTCTTTTGTTGCTCTAGTTATGGTCTCCCCATACTTTAATTTGTCCCATGTATACAGCAAATATCTTAATTTATCAAACCATGTCACTTTAATCTCCTTAAAACTGCTCAAATCAGTAAAATAAAAAACTTTTACACAGTCTGATGTCAGAGCCATTTGAGGAGTTCTTTGTGTGTCCTATCCCATTCTGAAAGTTCTGAAATGGTTACTGTACAGTTGCAGTTGAGATGTTCAGTGCCAAAACATGTGCACCAAATGAAGAATGGACATCCACTGTAGTTCAAGCGTACTGCTTTTATAAATGTTTTCAAGTTTATAGTAGTATTAGGAATCTAATTAACAGCCACAGGGCTAGAGTGTTGCTATACTTTGGAATGCAAATCATGCACGTAGAGCACTAGCTGTGTATCTGGTCACAATTTGTCTAAGACTTTTCGTACCTGTGCATTCCCCTTGAAATAGTTTGCTCAGAAATGAGTCATTATACCCTTTATTATGTTTTGGCATTTTGATTTTACTTGTAAAATGTCATTTCTTGGAAGCATGTACGATCTCACAGACCAAGCAGCACACCTGGGGGAACAGCGAAGACCGAGAGAGCCATTAAAGGTAACTGTGAGCAACCTCCTTTCTACGTGGTGTTAGCCCGTCGACACTTCGTGTCGATTGCCTCACCCTCCCCAGCCACCCTCCTACCCAGGGGTGTCCCTTAATTTAAGGACAACCCTGATCACATGACATCCTGCCTCTATTTATTCTAAGTACCCACTTTCCCATTTGCAACTTATACGACTGCCACCGGGTGGTAGCATACAACCTCCTAGTCTCCTTCCTACTTCCTGCCTACCTCTCCCTCCCTCAAACTCCTCTCCTCCCACCACCTGGTACCACAGTGCACTACCTGCAACTGCCTCTAGGAGTCACTGCTGCCCCCCTCCTTTCGCCACCTCATCTACTCTTTTTCTCCTGGAAGCACAGCCCAGACCTCCACTTCCTGTGCTCCTACCAGGTCTCCCCACCCGGGTTTCAAACCTTGTACCGTACGCACCAGAGCCCACGGCCCTTCCACTGTACCAATAGGGCAGCCACATCACTAGACATCCATTACTCACCAATACGTTACATCACTTAAACCCCACCGACACCAACCCTTTTCTCACACACGACATCACTCACACTGATATTTTTACATGTCACCCTCCTAGCAGACCCCATCAGCTTTACGCCCAACTCATCCATGCCTGCCACTCAACTCCACTCTCACCACGTAGACTCTAGACAGTATGCTCCCACCCAGACCACCCCCCACCAACTTGTCCTACCCAGATGACCCCCCTACTATGGCTTCCCATGGCCTCCCTTGTTCCTTGCCATCCCCACCCTCCAGTCTCTCCCCATCCCCATCTCTCGCCCGACGCCTCCCACCAAGAGTACTGTCACTAACATAACATAGCTCTGTTAAGGAGGATTACCATTCTTCTACTTCTATCAGGTAATGTCCACCCAAATCCAGGCCCTCTCACAGACAGCCACACCCACTTCCCCACTACTACAGGACTCAAACTTGCTTCTACTAACATATGCAGCCTCCAAAAAAGTTTTCACACTTGCAAGGATGGATTGCCCAGAAGCAACCAGATAGATATTCTGGCACTAGTAGAAACATGGCTTTCCAAGTCAACCCCTGACTCTTTTGTCTCCCTACCAGGCTCCCACTTTAGAGAGGACAGAGCTGGGTAACGTGGGCGGGTTGTGCCATTTACCTATGGGACTCCCTCCTAGGCGTGCCCCTCCAAATGCCCCAGCTGGAACATGGTGCCCAGGCCATCTTGCTAAAAGTCACCCCAGGCTCCTCAAGAGCCCCCCTTATCATCACCGCCGCCTATATTCCCTCTCGCCACAAAACTCAAGCCTTGCAATCCCTACTGGACTACATCTCCCATCTGCCAAGTAAAATAGAACAAATCATAATTGGAAACTTAAACATTAACTGGGTTGTCAGCTAAGCGACCAATGTAAAATATGCCTTTGCTGCTCTTGATTTCACCCAACTTGTATCCTCTCCCACCCGCTCTCACCCAACTGATGGTACTGCCACCCTACTGGACCATGTTCTCTCTAATAGGCCCCAAAAATCACTGCACTGACAGTACAGCCAAATGCCCTTAGTAATCACTGCCCAGTAGTTTTCATCTGGTCATGTAACCTAGAAAGAACTAAACCTACCTACACTTTCAGAAGGTGACTGCCCTGTGGCAACCTTGCATTACTCTGTGAGCACCTTGCCAGCTGGGATTGGTCCCCAATAAAGCTGGATCCCAATACTAACACGGCCCTCAGCTATTTCATACACTCCTTTAAGCAGGGCCTGCAACACCTATGCACTCCTCTCCAAATCCCTAGTTAAGAAACACAACTCCCCCGGATTACCCCCACCCTCATCAAGCAAATGTATCTCAGGGACAACCTTTGGCATATAGCCCTGGAATCTGGGAAACCCACAGATAGACAAAACTATAGGGCCGCCCGTAATAAGTGCACCTAGGCTATCCATAATGCAAAAGCAGCTTACTATAGGAATACCCTAGCTTTCACCTGGGGCTCAGCACGCATGTTCTGGGACAACCTTAAGGAACTGAATGGTAAAACCCAGTCCCTGACCCCTTCTCAGCTCAATATAGATGGTGCAATCACCACTGAACCACAAAACATCATTGATGGCCTAAATTACGCCTTCTTAGATCTCTCTGCTATGCTACCTCCCAACTTTTTTGACCTCACTCCTGACCAGTGTTCCCATTAAGGCTTCAGATTTGGGGGTGCACTGCACCCTCTCCAAAAATTTTCAGGGGTACAGAATAAATTATAAGGGTTTATTCTACCATTTGTACAACATTTTTGTGGGGGTACATATACTTCAAACAGAATTATGGGGGTACAGTGTACCCCCTTCACATAAAAATGTACTTGCATTTCATAATTTGTACTTGAATCAAGTACAGATGGGGGTAAATGGGAACACTGCTCCTGACCCCCCCAAAAACCACTCTCCAACTCCCACTTTTCCACTTCTGGATTCTCTCCCCATCAGCCGCAAAACCCTACTGGCTTAAAGCCCTAAATGGGGCCGGACACAGCAGCAACACTCTGGATCTCAGTCTACTTCGCGCTACTCTGGACGTTGTTCTCACCCCCCTTACCGACCTTTTTAACTGCTCTCTCTGCCTTGGACATTTCCCCATTGCCTGGAAAATGGCTGTCATCACCCCTATACACAAGGGCGCTGATTGCTCCTCCACTGGAAACTACAGACCTATCTCCACCCCCCCATCCAAAGCCCTGGAAAATATAGTTGCTAACCAAATAATGGACTACCTCACCACACACAACCCTCTCTGCAAGGTGCAGCATGGCTTTTCGCTGTGGCTTCAGCAACACTACCACCCTCCTGGAATTCTCCACCTTCATTCACTCTGTCCTGGACAAAGGCCACCTCGCTGGTGCAGTCTTCATCGATTTGTCAAAGGTCTTCGACACACTCTGTCACCCCCTTCTCATAGACACCCTCACTCAGCTTGGGTTTGCCCCAGGCCTGGTAAGCTGGATCACCAAATACCTTACTGCCTGAACTCAGTGTGTAAAAATCAACAATATCTTATCAAGTCCCAGTCAGGTCCGCTCCGGTGTTCCCCAAGGCTCCATCCTTGGGCCATTACTCTTTAGCTTATACCTAAACTCCCTGCCCAACTCCTCCACTGAAAACATACTCCTTTACACAGATGACTTGGTCCTCTTCGCATCCCACCAGGACCTTGTCCAAATTCAGCTTGCACTACAATCCTCCTTTGCACTGACCAAGCAGTGGTTCCTTGACCACAGGCTTGTAATAAACCTAAAGAAAACAAAAACATTGCTCTTCACCCACAACCAAAACAAATTCAAGGGATCTGCTCTGTCCATCCAGTCCCTCTCCCATCACCCTCTTGAACAGGTCACCACATACAAATACCTTGGCATTGTCGCCGACTCATCCCTCACCTTTCATGACCACATCCACACCCTCTGCTCAGCAATAAACACGCGCTTAGGCCTACTATATCAACACAAAGCATGTCTCCCTCCAGAGGCACTATGACTCACCATAGACTCCTCAGTCCTATCCGTAGTGGACTATGGACTTCTGATATACAGTGCAGCGGATAACAACGCACTGGGCAAAATCAAGCTTTCTATCAACAAAGCCTGTCAGCTACTCACTGGGGCTGACAGGCTCATCCACACCTGTGCACTATACTCCTTGTCTAACCTCCTCTCCTTTGATGAGCGACTACTCTACCAAACCTGTTTACTCACCCAAAAAATTTGCGCTGGTTTGTCCCCCTCGTCTGTCCAGGATACTCAGCACAGCCCCTCCCAATGTCTCCACCCGAAGCTCTTCCAAAACCACTCTATTAATTCCCAGGGTCAGGACGTCCCTTGCTCAGAGGTCCTTCCAGCATAGAGTCCCCTCTTGGTTTAACACCCTCCTAATATCACATCTGAACACAGAATTGGGCCATTTAAAGCTGCCCTCCATAACCACTTGCTCAATTCTCGTAGCTGCAGGTGCTCTGAATGATACCACAGTGGGCCCTGCCACACCCAGTGATCGCTTTAGCCCGCACAATGTGAGTATCTCGGGGCTACTCCCACCCATACCTCTCAAACTTTCATTACTCAAATCTGTAACAGTAGGTGTGACAAGTGGGCAAAATGTGTGACACATCATCAGAAATGACATTGCAAGCTCAAAACACAGTCTAAATCTGTGCACTTATGTTATTTGTGTTTGCTGATAACCGAGTATGATAGATTATTATGAATTTCTGCATTGAAGTTTCAGTGGGCAGTCTGGAATATCACATGTGCCATGCGAGACAGAGGATTTCAAAGAGGTAAAATGAGTGACATACCTCGTAATGTGTGGCAGTTGAGAGGTATGCTCCCACCTGCTTAGCTACAACAATGTATAGACCTGTTACATGAAAAAAAAGAGTTTGTTCTTGCCTTGTTTATGTTTGTTTCTTTTTTGCTGCTATTAGTACACTCTACGTATATAATGTAAACACTGTATGTACCTGCACTGCTGTCGGTCAATTTCCACTCACTGTATGTTACACCCGCCCATCCTGTTTATGACAAGGAGCCTTTGTAAATAAGTCCTTGACTCAAAAGTTGTAATTCCAATACAATAATTAAAATAAAATAAATATCTTTCTGCTTTAAAATACAATAAAAATAAAATAAAACAAATACAGATGTGCACTTAGGTGACAAGACTGCTCTCAGGGCAAGTAAATGCAATGTGACATCATCACATTCAGCATTTCAAAGCTAGTAAAGCAGTTTACTTGCCACAGAGAGCATGATAACCCAGTCATTATTAGGCATGTAAAAATCCTATTGCCCCTTCCCAGAATAAATACGTTTCTTTGAAGATTAAGAAAACAAACAGAAAAACAGAATCACAGACAATGCTGGCAGAAAAAGACCGCTGATCCACCTACTCTGCTCATGGTTCCCTATCTAACTATCCCTAGGATCTGTCATCCAGAGTACTAGCGCTCCCTAATCTCCACCTTCATCACCCTAAGTAGCCATAAGAGCCTCTACTCTGTCCCAACTGTGCTTGAAACCATTTAGGGTTTTGGCTCCCACCACCTCGGCTGGCAGACTGTTCCAAGGTTCCACCACCCTCCCAGTAAAGTAATACCTCCTCATTCATATCCTTCTTAAACCTTCCCTCTTTCAATTTCCACTTGTGCCCCTGTGACTTCAAATTTGACTCCACTATAAAAGAAAAGGAACAAGTGCAAATTTGGTTATATTCATGGTTAGACAAGTCAAAAACATTCATGTAACTGCCAGGATCCCCATGGGTTCCTGAAAAATGTCTTAATTAATTAACAAGTGCTTTAGGTTAATGCTGCACCTAAAGGGTAAATCCCTCAGCTCCCTCTGTCTTTTATGTCAATCAGAGACATTGATGTCAAGCTGGAAGGGGCTGTCTACAGCAGCACATGTGCTGAGGTGCAGTGCTTCAAGGGCGATCTAGTGCTAAGTTCAGAAGACTGCCCCGGAGGGAGCTGACTACCTGAAACCCATTTTCTCTAGAAGTGAAAGAACTCTAGCCTGCTAGGGAAGTAGCTGTCATCATTCCACCTTAGATCCAGGACCTCATGGGGACAATAGACTGTTCTTTTATCATTTGCACTTGTGAGTACTGAAATATGTTCATCAAAGAGACAGAGTCACAGCAGTAGGACTCCGAGAAAGAAAAGCAAAAATAAATAAACTGGCTTCCAGTGGGAACTGTTCTAGTTTAGTAAACTCTTAGCTTTGAGAAATCTTCGATAGTCTTCTATGGGATGAGTTTGAAAGCAGGGAAACCAGTAGCCCAGCATGGCTCAATGGAAGTGATATGTCATTTTCAGATCGATGAAGTGTGGGCTGGTGGATGGGTGCCCACCTCCTGAGCGTCCCTTAATTGCTAGTTGGGCACCAAGTGAGCTCCGACCCTCCCTAGCATAAGTCATTGCCTGCAACAGGGCAATATGTTCAGGGTCTGCAGAAGAGCAAACCTGTTTGGTAATTTGCTGATGTAATTCTTTTTTTTTTTCCTGACCCCCCCCCGAGGCCCCGGCACACAGTTGTGCGAGGGTGTGGAGGCATGCTACACACCCCATGGTGTCAGCTCAGTCCCTTCTGCCTCCCATAACTATTTGCTGCCCCCTCTCTGCCTACGCTACCCACCGAACCTCTACCCAGTGGGAGCGGAACTATGGGGGGGCACCAACCCCCCCTCACCACCCTCGGGAGAGGAGAGCTGCCCATCAGCATGCTCGATCCTGCTCCGCCCTCCCCCCATACACCGGCACCCCGATGACACGAGGTCATTCCTGAACCCGGGTTGCTGGCATACCGCGAAGTGTGGCATCCAGCGCCTCAACCCTCGGCATCACCAGGCCTTGTTGTTGTAATTCTAAAATACCTATGCGTATGGTCCTGCTGAGTTCCAGCTGGAAGCCCTTCCTCACCTATAAGATGGTGAGGAGATTAGAGAAAAGCCTTTTGTATGCCCAAGTTCTTTATGTGGCAGGCAAAGGAAAAGGAGCAGGTCTGGGACCTGTCTCCACTACAGCCCACAGTGGAAGCTAGACACCCTATAAGCGGAGTACATTTATGGTAAAGGTTACGTGACCTGAAAATGAAATGTACTGCCAGTACCTAGAATACCCCTCCCATTCCTGCTTGGGCTGTTGTTACTGTGATAAGCAGATTAACATAAATGACATTTTTCACAGCGACCAGTACACAAATACATAAAATACATTGAACATTAAGTAAAACAAGTACAACTGGAATCCAGCATCAACAAGCTGGGTAACAAGCTCCCTGAACTGGTGGCCTTGATGGAACAGGGATGCCTGGATATCGTGGCAGTCACAGAAACATGGTGCACAGAGAACCATGACTAAGATGTTAACATACCATGCTACACAACCTACAGGAGGGACAGAGAGGGTAGAAGAAGGGGAGGAGTAGCTCTCTATGTAAGGGAAGGGATAAAAGAAATGGAACAAAAAAGTAAACAGGGAGGTGAGGAGGCACTGTGGGTCACCTTAGAGACTGGAAATGGCACCACAATCCACACAGGGGTGCATACAGATCCCCATCTCAGGGGGAAGGAATGGACAAGGACATGATAGAAGGCATCCAAAGGACGGCAGAGAAAGGGGACATACTGTTGATGGGAGACCTGAATATGCAGATGTTAACTGGAGCACCTTTGCTGCAGCCACATCAAAGAGCAGGGCCATTCTCGATGCCCTACAGGGGGCATGCCTCAGACAGCTAGTGTTGGAACCCACTTGGGAGGGAGCAAACTTAGACCTTGTACTCTCAAATGGGGACAGTGAGAGGATCTCAGATCTAGAAGTGGGTAGCCATCTGGGAACAAGTGACCACCAAACAGTGTGGTTTACGATAAACTCAGTTACAGAGTCAAGCCACACAAAAGTGAGGGTACTGCATTTCAGGATGGCTGACTTTGGCAAAATGGGAGAGTGCCTTACAAAAGCACTAGCAAACAGGCAAGGAGGAGGGGTGGAGCAACAATGGGGAAACATAAAAACTGCCATCACAGAGGCAACAAGCCTTTGTGTGAGGCAAATAAACAAATCAAAATGAAAAAAAAGCCACTATGGTTCTCAAAAGAGGTGGTGGGGAAGGTTAGGGAGAAGAAGATAGGATCTAGGAAGTATAAGGAAACACAGAAGGCACAGGGAAGACAACTGTACCAGTTAAGGCAGAAAGAAGCAGGAAAGGCAGTCAGAATAGCAAAGGCCCAAACTGAGGAAAAGATAGCCAATTTGGTTAAGAAGGGGGATAAAACCTTTTATATGTACATTAGGGAGCACAGAAAGACAAAGTGAGGAATAGTGAGCCTGAATAGAATGGACAGTGGGTGGGCATAAAGGGACAGTGGAAAAGCAGGGATAATGAATGAATACTTCTGCTCAGTATCACAAAAGAGGAGGGTGGGGTGCCTAATCCAGTCAATAGAAGCACTCTGGAGAGGGGGGGGTCGATATCAGTTCTTTCACAGAAGAAAGGGTTCTGCAAGAACTCCTAAAACTGAAGGTGGACAAAGCAATGGGGCCTGACAGGATTCACCCCAGAATTCTAAAAGAATTAAGGGGAGAACTAGTGACACCACTGACTACCCAGTTTAACAAATCATGGAAGGATAGTGTGGTACCTGAGGACTGGAGAAGGGCGGATGTGATCCCCTTCACAAAAGTGGGAGCAAGACAGAGGCAGGAAACTACAGACCTGTCAGTCTGACCTCTGTGGTAGGGAAAATGATGGAATCACTTCTGAAGGAAAGAACTGTTGAGTACCTAGAGGACAGTGGGGCAGAGGACCCAAGGCAGCACGGATTTACAGTGGGAAAGTCATGTCAGACGAATCTAATCAATTTCTTTGACTGGGTGACCAAAGTAGTAGACCAGGGAGGGGCTGTGGACATGGCCTACCTAGATTTTAGCAAGACATCTGGCACAGTCCCACACAAAATATTAATAAACAAATTAGCCAGTCTGGGAGTGGGTCCCAGGGTGGTAGCCTGGGTAAAACATTGGCTGGACAACAGGACACAGAAGATAACAATAAACTGAGTCCACTCTGAAGAAAAGGGGGGTTACTAGTGGGGTACCGCAGGGTTCAGTACTGGGTCCAGTCCTTTTTAATGTTTTTATAAGTGACATTGCAGATGGACTGGAAGGAAAAAAGTATGCCTCTCTGCAGATGACACAAAGATCTGTAACAGGGTTGATACACAAAGAGGCGTGGAAAGGATGAGAAGGGACTTGGCAAGGTTGGAGGAATGGTCAGAAGTATGGCAGCTTGGATTCAATGCAAAGAAGTGCAAAATAATGCAACTGGGAAACAAAACCCAGGGAAGAGTACACAACGGGGAGGTAGTAACAACAAAAATGGAAAGGGACCTGGGGGTAATCATATCAGATGACCTTAAGGCAGGCAAGCAATGGGAGAAGGCAGTAAGGAGGGCTGGGGGGATACTAGGATGTATAGGGAGAGGCATCACCAGTAGAAAACAGAAAGTTGTTATCCCTCTGTACAGACAGTTGGTGAGACCCCATCTGGAGTACTGCTTCCAGTTCTGGAGACCCCATTTTCGTAAGGACATGGACAGGATGGAGGCAGTCCAGAGGAGGGCAACTAAAATGGTGCAGGGTCTGCAAGAGAAGCCATATGAGGACAGACTAAAGGAGCTTAATATGTATACCCTTGAGGAAAGGAGGAAGAGGAGGAACACGATAGAAACTTTTAAGTACCTCAGTGGAATCAACAAGTCCAAGAGGATAGCATCTTCCAGAAAAAGAGATGTGCAAGAACAAGGGGACACAATTTGAAGATAGAGGGGGGAAAGTTCAGGGGCAATGTAAGGAAGTATTTTTTCACAGAGAGGGTGGTGGATGTATGGAACTGCATTCCTGAGGAGGTTGTGGGGTCTAAAACTGTGGAAGAATGCATGGGATAGACATAAGACAATTCTTGTGGGGGGTAGGAAGAAATAGGCTGTTGGTTAACTAGGATCTGCAGCTTATCCAGTAAGTAGGAAAATGGGCAGACTAGGTGGGCCTAGCTGTCCTTATCTGCCACCAAAGTCTATGTTTCTAATCAGATTTAAATAAAAACAAAGATATAACATTCGTGACAGATATAAGTAAATTATTATAACGCGTACTTGCCTTATATGGCAAGATTCAAGAGAGACTAATTTACGGACAACTCCGGGACTACCTAGAACTCCACCATTTACTTGCCCCCTCCCAGCACGGTTTCAGAACCAATCATGGGACTGACACCGTGCTTATCAAGTTCTCCACTGATGTTCTCAGAGAACTGGACAAGGGATCCCCCACCAGGGCAGTCTTCATTGACCTTTCCAAGGCTTTTGACCTTGTAAACCACAACCTGCTCCTTACAAAACTGAGCCAGGTTGGTTTAGACAGCCACTCCCTATCGTGGTTCAACAGTTACCTCACAGGGAGGACACAGAGGGTAAAATGGAAAGACTCCCTGTCGCCTCTCCCCCTAACGGATGGGGTGCCCCAAGGATCTACCCTTGGCCCCCTTCTCTTCTCTCTTTTCACAAACGATCTCAGTAAACACTGTGGGGGTAGCTCAGTGGTACAGTATGCGGATGACGCGATCATATACCGCCCCTCCTCTAATCTGGGAGATCTCTGCTCTGGGCTACAGGAAGACCTGTGTTCCCTTGAGCAGTGGCTTGTCACCAACAGAATGATCATTAACCCTAACAAGACCAAGGCCATGCTATTTGGCCCAAGAACCCTCGGCCGGGACAGAAGCCCACATCTCAGGCTGATGACCAAATCAGGAAAAAGACTTGAGGTGGTTGAATTGATAAAATACCTTGGCCTCACCCTGGATCAGTGCTTCTCCCTCAAGGATCATGTCGACCAGGTAACCAAAAATATTCATGCCAAACTCGGGACCTTGTATAGGCTGAAAGACCAGTTGATACCCGTGGCCAGGGCCTCCATCGTCACAAGCATCCTCCTCCCTACCCTCTCCTATGCAGCCCAGGTGATACAGGGAGCTGCCAAACAAGAGATGAACAGATTACAAGTTCTCTATCACAAGGTGGCTCGCTTCACCACCCTATCCGACTCCCGGGCTCACCACTGTGACACTCTGTCCCAACTAAACTGGCCCTCCTGGGAGGCCCGCCCAATACCCCCTACTCTACCACACCTCATAAACTACTCAGCCCATCCCTCCTCCCAGCCTCACTGGACTCAATGCCCAAAAGAGAAACCCTAGGCTCCTCAGAACAACGGACAGAACCTCCTGCATGGTGCCAAGGGTTAGAACCAAAGGGGTAAGTCGATTCGCCATCACAGCGCCCACCTTATGGAACTCCCTGCCCCTGGTGTTCAGGATGCTACCTCTACCCACACCTTCTGCACAAGGCTGAAGGCTCATATGATGGTCACCTCCATATGCAACTGCTAAAGTGAGAGGCTCCTAAGTGGAAGCCCACCCCTCTCTCCCATATGGAAATAGCGACTATCACTGCACCCCATCTATATTGCACTGCACCCCATCTGTAGAGCTTACCCAGGAAATATTAACTGCTAAAAAACTACTATGTCTTACCTCTTAAATATAACTGCTGAAAAACTGCTATGTATTATGTTCCTCACTGTCTAGTGTAATGTACCTGTGCTGTATGCTACCCCATGTATTAGTCCATGTAATTCCCCGGGTCACCCCTGAAAAAGGGACCTTCAAGGACCAGCAGGCTTACCCGGTTATCAAAATTTAATAAACAAATAAATAAAAATTATATTTGAGGGATCTCTGACCAAATATTAAATTGATACAAGGAATAGTGAATACATATCTGTTTTGTGATCTTGTGGAGAAAGTATAAACACATTGGGGGAATTTTTCACTAATAATATTAGGCATATGATCAAGAGCAAAGTTATGCATAAAAATCATTGCCCTAAATTCAATACGTTCCTTAAAAACAGAAGACAACCCAAAGTATCATATAAAAAACAATGCGGAGTTGAAGTCCTTAAGCCAGTGGCAAATCTACAAATTGAATTATAGAGCATATTTAACCTGTTAAAAAGATTTTCAGTCAAGTGAAAATAGAAAATACTCTCGTAATCCAATTTTGACAAAAACAGACTATTTGCTAATAACCTATGTGACTCAGAAACAACATATTGGTTCATTCTGTAGCGCATACGCAGTCTATTATGTGTTACCCCAATAAACTCGGTAACATGAAGATCAAAAGACAAAAACCTATCCAAGGTAATACCCAAATAACAAACATCATCCGCACAGACAATAGATAACCCATTCAAATCAAGAATCTGAACATCAAGTGGTACTGATCTACCAGAACAAGAAAAAAAATAGATTTTTTTTTATTAAGAACTAACTTATGAGACAGAAACCAATTATGAAAAACACATTGAAGAGTTTTTTTTGCAAGCAAAGGAAGTCTTTGTCTGAACTAAACAAAACAGCATCATCTGCATATAAAATTAGAAAAAGAACAAACCAAATGCAAAGAATTCAAAAAGGTGGTACTCTGCAATATATTTTCCTGCATCAAACTGAACTTGTTCAATTACTGTACAGTGAGATCTCCCATGTAAAGAACTACTGAACCAAAGAATTGAATCAGAAGAAAAACCCTGATTAAGCATACTGATGATGTGGTAACATCAATAAAGGCACAGCTACTTGATTCTATTTTGTGTAGACATCACAAAGTCCTTCTGTGTGTTTAAGTAAACACTTAAGATTTGAGAAATCTTTTGGGAGACCCAAAAGTCCCAGTGTCCCTAAAGCCAAGTCTATGCAAAATATATATGGTCATGGTGTGCTCCCCTTCCTGACAGCCAGTGTCATCCTGGAAATTCCCTTGACACAGAAGCAGGAAGGGAGAGTCCTGGGTGCCCAGAAACACCCTCTCACCTTGCTTCCATTATGTTTTCATATTTTAAAAAAGGGTTTGTTTTGTACACCACTAAATATTGGGATTTCTTTTATGGAAACGCCCTGTTCCCAAATTCTGGTTACACCCCAAGAGGGTTCACATTTAGATTTGTACTGCCCTGGTCACTGGAAGATTAATGATCCCCCAGTTTTATGTGTAACAAATATTTAACTTTATAAATTAAATGGAGGATTTACATAAAGAATGAAAAACCTGGTATTTATGAAAACCATGGATAAGTGGCAGGTACCAGCTATAGTGGATTCCACAGGCATATCATTGCAACTTTTATTCTTTTTTCACCGTTTATAGACACTGTCAGCAGAAGGGGACCAGTGGTCCATCAAGTCTGCCCAAACATGGTATCCCAGGACCTACTGTACACCAGAGCCCTGTGCCCAGAGATGCCCAATCTAGCACTGAACCCTAGTCTTGTCCCACATGTGTTTAAAACTAGATATTGTTTATTAATGATCTCCCCCATAGACCTGTCAATTGTAGGGACACCATGTATGCAGACAATCTAGTGCTGTAGTCTTGCTCCCAGGCTATCAAGATCATCAACTCCCAAATGAATGAGGACTTCCACCTAATTCAGCCCTGGCTGCCTTCTAACAAGTTGGTCCTCAACCTGAAGAAAACTCAAATTGTGCTTTTTGGCTCTTGGGCAAAATCAGGTCACACCCAAGCCCCTGGCTGTGATTTGTATTGCTGGTTTGCCCCTGACCAATGCCTATTCTTTCCAGTACCTTGCATTCACCCTCGACCCCTATCTGGGGGCCAGATTTTAAAAGGGCCTGATATGGCCCAAAGACTAAGTCCCTGTGCACAACTCCCTGGTGCAGGGAAAAATTACTGCACCTGCAAAAATGCTATTTTCAGCACTACATTTGCACAGGCATTAACCTGATGTGGAGCCTTTGCAAAGGAATTTCTGACTCAGAGGTTTGCAATTCCAATCTGTTCAACAAATAAAAAAAGGCAGCATTTTCCTTTTTTCTGTAGCTGCGCAAAAAATGTCATGCCTGGTAATGCCAGGCATAGCATTTTTCCACAGCTACGCAAAAAAAAATGCGCAAGCTGCTGTAAGTTGTGGAAAAGGCTGCAAAAAGGCAACCTTTTTGAAAATTGAACACATGCAGAAAAAACTGTGGTTGTGCAAGAAAACCCTCCCACGCAGAACTTTTTTTCTGCATGTGCTCAATGTTTACACTTTTGAAAATCTGGCCCCAGATCTCTCCTTGCACAGCTCCAAATGTGTGTAGGGTTCTGAACAGTGAGATTGGCATGGCTTACTCAGCTAAACATTTCTCCCTCCTCTCTGCACATCTGGTCCTTGCTAAGGGAGTACTCCTACCTTCCACAATTACGGGCTCCTTTTCTACACCAATGTTGCTAAGTCCCGCTTGTCCAAATGGGATGTAGTGTATAATACTATGTGTAATGTCGCCCTGTCAGCAGCCCGTCTCACACACCACTGTGAACTCTATGACAAATTGGATGGTTACCCCCCCCAAACAGTGGTGCTTTTGCCCTTGAGTACTTTGTAGATCAGGTACTCTGCATGGGCATAGAGTTTAGATTTTCCTGGGGGAGGGCTCTCAAGCTGAAAACCACTAGCCTGAACAGTTAACCTATTTTTAGACTACCCTATCCAGAAGGAGATCAGCTTTTCCTGGGGGGGGCTCGAGCCTGGAGGCCTCCCCAAACTCTATGCCTATGGTACTCTGAACCACCACCACCACTATCCCATACTGGCTGAGAAACTATGGGCTACAATCCTTGGTTACCCCTTAAGATCCAGTGATATGTCCCTGCTTGCTATCCCTAAAGCTTGCACCAAAATGGGAGATCAGGCCTTTGCTGCATGTTCTACTAGGCTCTAGAACTCCCTCCAGCTGTCTGTTCAAAACAAAACAATGTAAGAAACCACTGTGGTTCTCAAAGGAAGTGGTAGTGAAGGTTCAGGAGAAAAAGAAAGCATTCAGGAAGTACAAGGAATCACAGAAGGAGCAGGACAGAGAATTGTATCAGTTAAAGCAAAAGGAAGCTGGGAAGGCAGTCAGAACAGCAAAGGCCCAAACCGAGGAAAAGACAGCCAACTCAGTTTAGAAGGGGGATAAAACTTTTTATAGGTACATCAGGGAGCTGAAGGAAGACCAAGGGAGGGATAGTGAGGCTTAATAAAGGGAGGGAGGGAGGTGGGCAGAGGAGAGACTGTGAAAAGGCAGAGATACTAAACAAATATTTTTGCTCTGTATTTACAAATGAAGAGGGGGAGGTACCTAAAACAAACAGTAGAAACACTCTGGATACAGAAGTTAATACCAGCCCATTTACAGAATAAAGGGTTATGAAAGAACTCTTAAAACTGAAGGTGGACAAAGCAATGGGGCCTGATGGGCTTCATCCCAGAATTCTTAAAGAACTAAGGGTAGAACTAGTGACACCACTGACTACCCTCTTTAACAAATCATGGGAGGATGGGGTGGTACCCGAGGACTGGAGGAGGGTGGATGTGATTCCCCTTCACAAAAGTGGGAGCAAGGCAGAAGCAGGAAACTACAGACCTGTTATTTTAACCTCAGTAATAGGGAAAATGATGGAATCACTTCTGAAGGAAAGAATTGTTGAGTATCTAGAGGCCAGACGGGCACAGGACCCTAGGCAGCATGGATTCACAGTGGGAAGTTCATGCCAGATGAATCTGATAGATTTCTTTGGTTGGGTGACCAAAGTAGTAGATCTGGGAGGGGCTGTGGACATGGCCTACCTAGACTTTAGCAAGGCATTTGACACAGTCCCACGCAAAAGATTAAGATACAAGTTAGCCAGCCTGGGAGTGGGTCCCAAGATGACAGCCTGGGTAAAGAATAGGCTGGAGAATAGGACACAGAGAGTAATAGTAAATGGAGTCCACTCAGAAGAAAGGGGGTTACTAGTGGGATACCGCAGGGTTCAGTATTAGGACCGGTCCTCTTCAATGTCTTTATAAGCGACATTGCAGAGGGACTGGAAGGAAAAGTATGTCTCTTTGCAGATGACACAAAGATCTGCAACAGAGTTGATGCACAAGGTGGGGTGGAAAGGATGAGAAGGGACTTGGCAAGGTTAGAGGAATGGTCAAATGTATGGCAGCTTAGATTCAATGCTAAGAAGTGCAAGGTAATGCACCTGGAAACAAAACCCAGGGAAGAGTACACAGTGGGGGTGAGATACTAACAACAACAAAATGGAAAGGGACCTGGGGTAGTCATATCAGATGACCTAAAGGTGGGCAAGCAACGGAGAGGGCAGCAAGGAGGGTTGGGGGATACTGGGATGCATAGGGAGAGGCATCACCAGTAGAAAACAGGAAGTTATTATCCCTCTGTACAGACAGCTGGTCAGACCCCATCTGGAGTACTGCGTGCAGTTCTGGAGACCCAATCTCCGCAAAGACATAGACAGGATGGAAGCTGTCCAGAGAAGGGCAACTAAAATGGTGCAGGGTCTGCACCAGAAGACATATGAAGAGAGACTAAAGGAGCTTAATATGTATAGCCTCGAGGAAAGGAGGGAGAGGGGGGACATGATAGAAACGTTCAAGTACCTCAAGGGAATCAACAAAGTCCAAGAGGGTAGCATCTTTCAAAAAAAGAGGTGTGCAAGAACAAGGGGACACAATTTGAAGATGGGGGGCCGGCTCAGAGGTAATTTAAGGAAGTATTTTTTCACAGAGAGGGCTGTGGATGCATGGAACCGCTTTCCGGAGGAGGTTGTGGAGTCAAAAACAGTGGTGGAATTCAAGCATGCATGGAACAGTCATAAGGCCATTCTAGGGGTTGGGGGTAGGAAGAAGTAGGCTGCTGGTTAACTAGGATCTGCAGCTTATCCAGTAGGTAGGGAAATGGGCAGACTAGGTGGGCCCAGCGGTCCTTATCTGCCGTCAAATTCTATGTTTCTATGTACGCTGTGTCTCCCCTCACCAGCTCTTTAAAATAACTTTATGGAACTACTTAAAAGACTCCTCTGCCTGCACTTGTCTGGGGTGACTGGCCCTTGCCTTAATCTAATAACTATGGACCTAGTATTCCCCCTGGGTTTTTCCCCTGTTGGGTCATACTGTGCTCTTCATGCTATGTACATTTCGTCTTTTACCTCAGGTCTTGTGCTAGTACTGCACCAAATGTTTATGTTGCCTTCTCTGTATAGATTTATACTTTGTACTGTGATACTGATTCTTCATATTCCTATTATCTGTTCTAGTGCTGACCTAAATTAAGCATATCAGACCGAAAACAGAGCCTCCCCCTCCCTATCCGTTATGAGCTAGTCAAGAAAATGATTCTCCCAGTAATTGACTGCGCTGGCACAGTTTAAAGTACTGCCCCTGCTGTGCCCATGTCCAGGCTTGATACTCTCCTGAGCTCTTTCTGCCGCTTCGCTTCCAGCTCTCTCACACACACACACACACACATCACTGCTCTCTATACTCCTCCTTTGCTATTTCACCTGGACCACCTCGTCGCCTGACCCACTGCTTGACTTTCATAGCTAAATACTGGTTTGGGACCCTTCCCCTCCCTTCCCTAGTGGCCCCTTCTTCCTCCTACCAGCTGCACTCCAGGGACTCCTGTTCTTTCTCCCTGCCTCACTCCTGCTTAACTTCTGATCTGTCAGCTTTCTCCTACAGACTCCCTTCCCCCTGGAATCAGCTCTCCCCAACCACTCACCATTCACCCTCACTTCCAGCTCTAAAGAAGCTGCTTCGACGCACCCCTTTCCCTTCTTGCTCCTGCACTGCCTACTCCCCAGTCCCTCAACCTCAGACCCCCTTGCCCCTGATAACCTCCTAGTCTCCTCCTTCTGACACATTATTTGATGTGTTGACCTGCCTACCCTGCTTGATATAGATGATTTGCAGAAGTTACTGGATGTATGATTTTGATCCTGTTCTTTCTCCACAGCACTTGACTCTGTTATAACTGTAGTTACTGTTCTCTCCCTGTTTGTATTTACTTGACTTTGTGATAATTGCTGCGTCTGTTCTCTCCCTCTGTTTGTATCGTAACCCCGCATCCCCGGGTCACACCTGGAAATGAGCCCCGGCTCAGTGTGCCTTTCCCAAATACCTAAGTTAAAATAAATAAATAAAAAATCTTATATACTGTAATTCATCTGTTTGAATTTGAATTATCCTGTTTGTAACCTCCTAGGTTGTACCTGAAAATAGGCATTTAACTATCTAGTGTGTTTACCTAGTTAATAAAATCTAAATAATTAAAAAAATAAATAAAACGATAGCACAAAAACTCAGTAGCTGCTGTTGGCTCGGAAGCATGATACAGCGGTTCATACAATGGTGTGAGAAGCGAAAAAAGGCGGGAAGCTCACAAATGCTTCTGTGCAATCACCCATAAAAAGTGAGTATGTTTCCATTAATAATATATGTCTCTAGCTTGTTTTTGAACTGCTGTTAGTTTTTACTAATAATAATATTTAATGGGAGCTTGTTCCAGGGATTTATCACCCTTTGGGTGTAAAAGCCCTTTCTCCTAGTCATGTAAAAACCACGAGGTCTGAGCTGTAGGGGGTGGCCTCTAGTACCCATGATGCTAATTTTTTGCCAGCCAGTGGGAAGAAGCTATGCACGAGCATTAAAGCCTTTGGCCAGTCAATGTAAATGCGGGGGGAGGGAATTGTTTAACCAGGAAAGGCACACTAAACTGGTGCTTGTTTCCAGATGCGACCTGAGAGCACAAGGAAGTTAAGTGACTGCTCAGGGTCACACCGTATGCAAGTGGGGGCTGGTGGAATTCAAACCCAGGTCTCCAGGTTTGCAGCTCAGTGCCCTTAACCACTATTATAAGTCTAATTAATTATTCATGATGGAACTGCCACCTCTGGTTGGCTGCCGTACCGGTCTGAAATCTCTTAGAAGTGACCAGTGCGACATCCACTTATATCTTACCGCTAATGCAGCTGTTCATCTAGCAGTACAAGGAATGATGCTACTAAGTAGAATTCTGATAGAAAAATTTAACTGTGGGCTCTAAAATCAAAAAGGACTGGAAAACAAAACAATGGCAGTACCTCCTTCCAACTTTCACATCTTTTTCGGTACTGAAGTGATCGACTGGCTAACCCGTCTTACGCTCCCATAGAAACGGTCACCATTTTAAATGAGTTTTACTCAGTAGTCTAACCCATTTAATAAAAATGAAAAATACGATTCCTTCGCCCTATGAATATTAATGAGCTGCCACACGCTGTCACAGACACGCCTACAAACGAAACTGTAACTAAGCTACTGCCAGCATAAAAAACAGTAAACACATCATTATTGGGATTAGATTTATATTCACAATAATGACCTCAGAGACGGTCATTTCCTTTTGATTAACGACCAGTTGGGTGGGGTCATTAATCTCTAGGAAGTGACCGGCTCTTCAGAGATTACTGCTTAATGCTATACTGCCTCCAAATGTAGACTGATTTACAGAGATGTCACCGATTTGCTTTAGACTCCCAGTCCCTCCTACATTAATTATTTTGATCAAAAAGATATAAAATGTAAAATAAACAGCAAACATTAATGTTACAGTCTCTAGTTCTCCCATATATTTTTCTTTTACACTAAACCACGCATCATGGCAACTTCTTGGACTGCCACTAACATTTTTTAAGATATATTCTGAATTGTGATCATTTTATTCTGCAAGTCTCTTTGAGAACCAATTCTTATATTAATATCAGGGGTTATATTGGGCAGGAGCCCAAGTCCACTTCCTCTTAAAAAAAGTGCTGCATGACAGTTCCACCACACCTCTTGTCAAAGACTACTTACTACAGGAGAGTTCCACCATACAGAAATCTGGATGTGAGTTCCCCCAACTAAACATTTCCAATGTAATCACTGTTAACACTGCATTTCAGTGGGCATGTCTCTCTTCTTCCAGTAATCACACTGCCAAAATGCAATTCAATCTGTCAGTTAAGCATCTGCTGTGGATACTCCTCTCTCTTATTTTGAATAGCTGCCATTGGCATGTATGCATTAAGGTTAGCTCAGAGCGTGCTTTTTGAGCTTTAACTTGTTTTGTCAATATTTGTTGCACGTCTCCCTCCTATTTTCAGCACTATCAGTTAGGGTACCTGAGTGTTGCCGCTGTGTCCCTCTTCACCCAGCTGACGCTCCCCACGGAACTGAGCGCTCTGGTGCTCCTCGCACGGTCGCTACCTGTTGGACTGGTGTCACTCCTCCTGGCGCTGCCGGCCTCCGGTTTTATTTCCCCCAACTCACGCTGCCTGGTCTTGAAATGAGAACACGGGTCTTGATGCTATCCTGGGGGCAGCCGTTCAACTTACGACAGACACTGTGCAGGGACTCGCACCCCTTCGCTGGTGGAGGCAGGCGAGGTTACCAGAAAATGTGGCTACTGATTTTGTCTTCGCTGCCTGAAACATGGATCCTTGCTGTACAGATTATGTTGCACATTATGGCATCGCCCTGAGGAGTGACGCGCCACCAGAGCACGTAGAGCACGCCACCCCCATGCTGTGAGTGTCAAAATCCGGAAGCGGCAGCTCTGACACACACACACACACACACACACACACACACACACACACACACAGAAGGACTAGAATGGCCACGCCCCTCGGCGGTGCCTAGCGCGCGTGCGTTGAGCTCAACAGTGTTATGCAAATAGATTGCAAGAACAGATCGAGAAATAAAATTGCTTTTTATGGCCACAAATGTCTTGCATATAATTCGTGGATAAAAGAAATTGGAACGGACAATACAGCACGTTTGAAAATCAGTATAAAAACTTTGGGGATTCTTTTAAAAAAACATTTATTCTGTAATTGCACTGTGTTAGCTGGTGCCCTGCTGTGTTTTACGATCAGTCTTCAAAGGTAAGTGGGATGACAGATAACACGGGCCCGCGATTGAGGAGGACGTTGGACCAGTGGGTTACCTGCTGAAATGCAAGCGCAACGTACCCGTCACAAAGAGCGATGTTGGATAGAAACATAATGCCAGGTGATGGAAATGGAAGTTTACTCAGGTGCATACCTCTCAACCTTTTGTCCCCCGAATGTGGAACATTGCCTGTCAAAATGTGGAACAAATGGGCAAAATGTGGAACACTTAATCAAATCTTTACCTAAGAAGCTCAAAACACTGTTAAAATGTTGCATTTATGTTCAGAAAGTCTGTTATTAATCGAATAATTTATTTGTTCCATCATTTACTATGGATTTTTGCTTTAAAATGTTGACTTTGAATGTGGAACAAGTCCTTACAATGTGGAACATGGAGCTTTTTTGAAGTAAAATGAGGAACGTTCCTCATAATGTGGTACAGTTGAGAGGTATGCTCAGGTGGTAAAGATGATTGTAAGAGCACTTTCTTACAGCACTGCCAGTCTCCCCCTAAGCATTAACCCAGACGAAGTTGGCATCTAATGGGGAGTTAATGCATGGTTGGGACTGTTGCAGCCTCATACAACGACCAACCATGCATTAACTCCCCATTAGATGCCACCTACGGAGTGGATTAATGCACTTGTAACATGGTGTGTGTCACGTGTGCATAACTAGGACTGTCAGAAATGATTGTGCCCCTTGCTCATAAATGCTTCAGTGACTATATTTCAGCTAGAAACAAAATTTTGCTGCACTTTTGAGACAGGCAGCACACACTTTGTCACATACAGATGTCTCCGTTTCAAACTTCTGCATCCAACAACAATACTGTGCAATTGAACGAAATGTATTACTTTTGTTCCCCATTTCCACACGGCTATTGGTCTTCTACCCTGCTCAGGAGGACTGCAGTATGTGACTTTTCTTCTGTCTGGTTCTGTGTCTCTGTCTAATTTGCATACAAGCTCCCATCCATTACTTTGCTGGTTTCCACACATTGCTCCTAGGGTCACCACCTTTGGATGAGGTAAAAACCGGATGCTAAACCACACCCCAAACTCTGCCTCTGGCTCCACCCCCTTTATATGACTGGCGAGTATATTGCTCCTCCTCCAAAGTCATTTGTAATGTTGGGATAGACATTACTAGTGATAGGAAATCATTTTTGTACTGTTATTTATTTGATTTATTTGTTCAGTTATTTATTTTTATTCTTTGGCAACCAGGTTAACTCGCATGGGCCACAGCCCATTCTACAGGAATGACCCAGGAGCACAAGAAGCTTAAGTGACTTGCTTAGGGTCACACCGTATGTAACTGGAGGCTGTGGGAATCGAACTCGGGTCTGCTGGATGTGCCAAGCTCATCCACAGATTATTGCTCAGCCCTCTGTTAAACACTCTCCCATTTTCCTTTCCATGTCATTTATGTATTCTGATGCTTTGACCAATTTTGATAACTTAATTATCGTTACATGTGTTCCCTTTAATACTGCACTGTGTTCCCCTTTACATCAGCAGCTACTGCTGTTTCTTTTTATATTACTAAGACATTCCACAATTTCAGACACACTATTCCATGCTGTTTATCTGAATGACCTGTTAAAGTGTAGCTAGTATCATGGAATGTTTAAGTAATACAAAAAAATAGAGCAAATGTAGTGATAAAGGCAATGAAAGTTAGATTATTAATTTAACAAAAATGGGTCTAAAACATATCGGAATATAGGACAAACAAAAAGAAACACTTGAGAGCTCATAAAGGTGTAAAAGATGTTTCCTGTCATAGCAGTAAAAGACCATACTTAAAATTCAGAGTGGAAAAGACTAGGTTAATTTACTGCTAATGATCTTAATGGCCATACTTCACACCTCTCAGACAGTCTGGCTTTACAAACAAAGGCAGGTCTGAATGACTGTGACATCAGAACTTCTTTGTAACCTGGACATGCAATACAGCCAAAACAGTGAATGATTTGATACATTAGTTTTAAGAGTATATGAGCAGTCAAAATGGCCCAAAAACCGGACTGCATTTAATCAAAACTGGATGACCGGATAAGGAACCTAAAAACCGGATTATCCGGTCAAAAGACGGATAGGTGGCAACCCTAATTGCGCCCCTTTACATTCTCTGTTCTTTGCACTTACTGTGTTGCTAATGCACATCTCTCTTACCACATCTATTATTTCTCTTGCCTCACAGTCACTGGTGCATTCTACATAAATCTTGCAGTTCCGTGGACCATCACACAGTGCACTGCATACCGATTTCTGGATGCTTTCTCTCCCGTGGCGCGCCCAGGTATCAGGTTCGTGTGTGTGCTATATCGAGTTGCCCTCCTTCTGCACTTTGTGACAGTGACCTCCTTTGTTTCTATGTGCTCTGCGGGTACGTTCCGTTGTGCTGCGCCAGCTTGCACAGGTATGTCACTATCAATGAGTTCTGTGAGTGCTTCCCTCCGCAGGGGGCGCAACATCTACTACATGCTCTCCCTCTCGGCTTTTCCAATACTGCTCTTTTCTTGTGCATGGCTCATTTTAGTACTACACAATCAACACGGCATTATCGTCTCATAATGCCATGTTGCTCTTGTACCACCTGACGCCCTTACACGAATCAGCTTTCTTCCTTGCAGTAGTACTATTTTAGCCATGTTAGAAACATGAGTAACCTCCGGCACTCCTCTCAGGCTGATGCACAAAAGAATTTCAGGATCAAACTCTGATCCCTCTCCTCCCCTGTAGTTCCCAGACTCCTCAGTACGAGATCTTCACAAGCTTTTGGAACCTTCTGAAAATATGAATTAACAGTAAAGAAGCCCGGTGGTCTCCCTGAGGAGAGCCACCTTTAGAAAAGACATACCACACATTGTGAAGTTATGTAAACAGTTTATCCTTTACTCTATATTTTTGGTGGCACACAATGTACATAAATGAAGTTGTTACTGGCTACACTTCTCTTCGTAGTTTACAACCTTGTAATCACAACATTGTTTAAAATCAGCATTAATGAACGTATCGTTGCATTCTTCAGAATCCTTATTCATGGTTTGTTACTGTGTGTTCCTCCTCATTGGGTGGGCTACAGAAGAAGGTGCTCCTATAATCACCTTTACCAGGTGAGTAAACTTCCATTATCTGTTGCACCTTCTTACAGCACTCCCAGTCTCCACTCATGGGTGATTGTACAGCAGTGTTGGAATTGATGTGGGAGAGAGGAGGAACCTGATTCAAGGCTGTTCGAATTACTTTTCAGCCAAATTCGGAATTGCCTGTCAACCCTGTATCCAATCCGTAGTACCTGGTAAACTTGTGGGGGGATGACAAAGTAGCCGCCTGGCAGATCTCCCAAACTGACACTAAGCTTTCTGCCCAGGAGGTGGCTATTGCCCTAGTGGAGTGGGCCTTGATGATGGGCGTTGGTTTGGTCTCCCTAGCCTTATAAGCCTGGGAGATGGTGTCTCGCAACCATCTGGCGACAGTAGCCTTGGAGGCCGGTAAGCCCCTCTTTTGTCCTTGGTGGAGGACGAAGAGTCTATCTGACTGTCAGAAAGATTCTTTCTTGTCTAGGTAGGTGTGAAGGGCTCTAGCTGGGTCTAGACAGATGAAGGTGTCCCTGTTAGGGTCCTGTTCAGTTGGACAAATGGTTGGGACGTAATTTCCTGACCCATGTGAAAAGCTGTCGCCACCTTAGGGATGAAGGACGGTATGGTTCTTAGGACCACTCTATCCGGGAAGAACGTGAGAAAGGTTCTCTGCATGATAGGGCCTGTATCTCGCTGGTTCTCCTAGCTGAAGATATTGCTACCAGAAATACTGTTTTCATGGTTAGAAAGGGTAGGGAGGTGGAATCCAGAGTTCGAAAGGTTCCTCAGTTAAAGCGTCCAGCACTAAGTGAAGCTGCCAGGGGTCAGTAACTGGCCTAGGGGAATGAGTGATGTTGGTGGCTGCTTTTAGGAAGGACTGCACTAATGGGTGTGCCCCAGGTAGCTGTCCATCTGTTTTCCCTTGTATTGGCCCATGATGGCTGTTTTACCCTTAAAGATGCCGCTGTCAACCCTTTGTCTAAACCATCCTGCAGAAACTCTAACACATGTACAGTACAATACTGCAATTTGAAGCCTCAAGTTGTTTAGCATTATACCAATAAACTAATTCCCCCCAGTGTCTGTTATATGTCTTGTTAGTGGAGTGTTTTCTGGCCTTTAGCAGAGTATCTGCTACCTCACCCGACACCCGTAGGTTTAGCAGTCTGACCCTCTGAGTAGCCATGTTGTCAGCCTCAGTGGTCATGGGTCCTCGTGCCAGATTGGCCCCTGTTTGAGTGATGTCTGGTACGGGGTGAGTTTCATAGGCCTGTCCATCAAGATCTTTTTGATGAGTGCATACCATGTCTGTCTTGGCCAGTCCAGGGCGATTAGAATCACTGTGGTGCCCGTGTCCCTGATTTTCTGTAGAATCGCAGGTATCATGGGTATTGGGGAGAATGCATAAGCAATCTGGAAGTGCCATGGGGTTGAAAGAACACTCCCACTGTATTCTTTTCCTTGTACCTAGATATATATATTGGTAGCTGAGTGTTCGTTGTCAATGCCATGAGGTCTGCTTAAAAAGGACCCCATCTCCTTTGTAGTTTGTTGAGTATGGCTGGGTTGAGTTGCCACTCTCCCTGTTGTAGGGCTTGCCTGCTCAACCACTCCACCCTGGTGTTTTGCATACCTGCTAGATGTACTGCTGTGAGGCTGAGAAGGTGTCTTTCTGATCACAGCATTAGGGATTCTGTCTCCTGAGCCATGGCTCTGCTTTTCGTTCCTCCTTGCTTGTTTATGTAGGACATTGCTGCTCTGCTGTCTGTGCGCACCTTTATGTGGTGCCTTGTTACTTGTGGTTTGAAGTACTGTAGTGCCAGTCGGATTGCCCTGGTCTCCAGGATGTTGATTGCCAATTTCATTTCTGGTTCTGTCCACTTTCCTTGTACTGATCGCCTGTCCATTACAGCACCACAGCCTTGCAGGCTTGCGACTGTTTCCAGGATTCTGGTTGCTCCTTTTTCCAATCTCGTGCCCTGTTTTAGATTGTGTGGGTTTGTCCACATCTCAGTGACCTTTGTACTTGCATAGGTATGGTCACCCTTTGATTGTAATTTTGTAAATTGTAATTCCAGTTGTCGAGGAGTAGACGTTGTAGTTGCCTCATGTGTGCTCTGGCCCAGTCGTGTAGGTCTGTGCAAGCCACCATTAGACCTAATAACTGCATAAGGTGCCACAGTGTCATCGTTTTGCAGTGTAGTATGTGCCTGCGTTGGTTCACTAACACGTTGATGCATGTTTCTGAAGGTTTAATAGTCCTGGTGGCTGTGTTGAACACCACCCCTAGGTGTTCTATAGTTGTGGTCGGTGTCAGGTGGCTTTTGGAGGTGTTGACAATCCATCCATGTCGGTTGAGTAACTGTAGCGCTCTCTGGGTTGCTGCTTGGGACTCCTTCTGTGATCCTGGCCGAATTAGCCAGTCGTCCAGGTAGGGGATTACATGGACTCCCTCTGTGTGGAGTGTGGCTGCTAGTGGTGCCATGACCTTGTTGAAAACTCGGGGTGCTGACGTCAGACCGAAGGGTAGGCATTGATACTGGAAGTCATACCCCAGGACGCTGAACCTGAGGAATCTCTGGTGGGATGATCTGATTGGGATTTGGAGGTAGGCATCCCTCAGGTCTATGGACATTAGTAGGTTTCCCTTGTGGACTGCCACAATGGTAGACCATAGGGTCTCCATTTTGAACCTTTGGTACTTCAAAATTTGTTCACAAATTTGAGATCCAGTATTTGATGTAAATCTCTTGTCTTTTTTGGAACCAGAAAGAACACTGAGTAGATGCCTGAGTATCGCTCGTGGTTTGGAACTGGTTTTATGACTTTGCTGTTGAGCAGCTGTTGTAGAATTGCTCTGACTTGTGTGGGTGTTATCTTGTTTTCCATAATGTGAGATTCTGTGTATCTGTCTTGTCTTGGCAAGGAGTTGAACTCAATGGCGTATCCGTGTTTGACTATTTCTTTGACCCATCGGTCCTTGACTGTTTTAGCCCAGGTTGCAGAGAAGAGCTGTAGCCTTCCCCCCACTGCGTCCATATTGTCTTGGGCCTGGGGATTCTCACTGTCGAAAACCTCTGTTTTGCTTGGGGTTGAAGTGGCTACCGTGGTCCCGGTTTGAATGATATTGGGGTTTTTGGCTGAAAAAATTTGGTTTAAACCCCGAAGGCGCGCCTGTCTTGGCCTTGGTGCCTAGGACCCTTCTTTCCTCTGTTTGAATAGGGACGAAATCTATTGTTCCAAAAGGAAGGCAGGGTACTCTGCCCCCCTTGGTTGTTCTTGTCTTCCCCTTCTTGACGGTAAATTCCTCTATGCCTGGGCCGAAGACCTTGTCCCCTGAGAAGTGAAGCATTATGACCCTGGACTTCGATTCTTGGTCAGTGTTCCAGAGTTTAAGCCAAATTAATCTTCTGGCTCTGTTTACCGATGCTGCTGATCTGGACACCATTTTAAACATGTCCATAGTGGCATCTGCCACATACTTTATTGCTTGAATATTGTAATCCATCCATGGGTGCTGGTTTCTGGTATATCTAGTTGAGCTGCTTCCAGCCATCTGAGAATGGCTTTAGAGGAGTACGTGGCTGCCATGGAGCTCTCATGTTCATGGTTAACATGTCGTGAACCTTCCGAACTATATTGTCCACTTTCCTGTCCATGGGGTCTCTTAATGCGGATGCTGACTCAGAAGGCAAAACCATCTTATTGCTCAGGGCCGAGACCTCAGAATCGACTTTTGGGGCTGTAGACCAAGCCTTCTCTTTCTCCTGTGCTAGTTGGTATCTCTTCTCGAAGGTACCCTTCTCCCTGGTCTTTATTGGGACTGGAGCCTCCCACTCCCTTGCCAGGATGTTATCCAAGGCTGGGCAAAAGGGAAAGTAGGTGATGGAATGTTTTCTATCATGCACTAAGGGGTTTAGTCTGTTCTTTGGTCCTTGTATGGGCTCATTAATTCTGAGTGTTTCGTACACTACCCTGATGATCTCTGGGATGGAGTTGAAGGGGCATAGCCTGGCGGCCATGTCTTCTTTGGCCTCCTCCTCCTTCTCCTCTGGGTCTTCGTCCCCTGAGTATGGAGATTCCGACCCATCATCTGGGATAGGAATCGGGGCACCCCTCTGACTTTTGGGGAGGGGGGTTCTCTGGGGACTGGGGTTGTTTGTCTGCCCCAAGGCATCCATTCTGTCCAACAGTTTTTGGAAAAGCTGAACTACCATGCTCTGAGATGAGGTGGAAGTGCTATCTTGTAGGATGTCCTCCTCTGGGGACCCCGAATTTGTATTGAAAATATTTGGTTCTGCATCAACCATGCATAGGGAACATAGGTCTCCCAAGTCAGAGGTTAAAAGAATATGGGAACATTTTCTGCAAATCCGTCTGGAAGTCATTTTGTCTCCTCTGAAAAACATAATAGAGTAGGGGAGGAGATGTAACTGTTGTTCAGCACCTTAACGTAACTATTAAAAAACTATTCAAAAACTGTACACGTACTAGACAGAAGCGTGGAGCGTGGCGCCTAGACCTGGTTCAGCTTCTGTAGTAAAGGCCAAGCAATATGACTGTACCCAGTAGAATAACTGCCCATGACATTAAAAAACAATGAAGTCTTGTTACTAACAAGATGAGGCTCAAAACAGTTTCTCTGCTTCCCCTGCTGCATCTCATTATGCATCCTTGTATCCCCTTATAAGCAATTGAAAATCGCTGAAAAATTAAGCATTTCTCTTTTAATTGGAAAAGACATGGCCCCTTTAAGAGCTGCCTGCCTTGCGCTGCCATTTTAGGAAAGGGGAGAGTACCACAGGGCGCCGCCATCTTAGGTGGGTATATAGTGAAGCCGAGATAGGTCAGCTGGGTTCTCGCGAGAGGAAGGGCTCTTGGGAAGAATGGAGGAAGAGAGAAGGCATGTCCTGTCTCACAGAGCAGAGAATGCCGAGCAAGAGAAGCCGCCTAAAGGTGCCTGGGTTGGCAAAACAGAGTGAGAGTGGTCGCACCAATGCCGTGAAGCAGGTAGGCTGAATATGGGGGGGAGCAGACATTCATTAAGTACAACATCGCCCTCGCGGTTGAACAAGGTGAACTGCAAGGAGCTCATCCAGCGTTCTGTTGATGAGGCCCCAAAGGAAAAACATTGTTAGAGTAGCTTCTGCCTGCCGGCTGAACAAGGTGAGCCGGTGGGAAGCTGGGCACATAGGCGATATCCTGATCTTGATGTGCGCCTGTATCCTTTCCTCAGCAGAACAAGGTGTACTGAGTAAGGAGTGAGACAGAGAGTCTCATACAATTCTGGCTGTGTACTATTTTATTTTAATACACTAGTCCCTGATGGTCGCTGATGCTCGTCGATTTGCTAACTAATTCTGTAGCAACAGAAAACATGCTGGCTGACTTCTGAAAGTATGATATAGGGGTTTTGTAAAAAACAAAATCTTACCCTTCTTGGCACAGAGCCAACAATCTGTGACCAGCCTGGAGAGATGCACAAAACAAACTGAGGAGTCTGGGCACTACAAGGGAGGAGAGGGAAGCAGGGGAGGAGAGGGATCAGATTTCAATCCTGAGATTCTTTTGTGCATCAGCCTGAGAGGAGTGCCAGAGATTACCCATGTGTGGAGACTGGGAGTGCTGTAAGAAGGTGCGATAGATAATAATGCTGCTTGTTAATGATAGTTTGTATAGTATTATAATTCTTGTAATTGGGGGCTCCACCTCCCCCTCAATTAAATTAATAGTTGGCCCGGTGGCGCTGAGGCGCTGGCACCTTACCTCATGCTACACCGGTGACCCATGTCCAGGAACGAGCACGGGCCGTCAGCAGGGGAGGAGAAAGATTGAGCGCACGATGGACTGCTCTCCGGGAAGGGGGGATTCCTGGTGGTCAGCGCTTGTTTGCCCCCCAGCGGAGACTGGAGGACAGAGTGCCACACCACAAGCTTGAGAGGAGTTGGGCCAGACGCCTGGAGGAAGCACATGTGGAAGCATGCACGCCCCCCTCCATTGGCGACATTGCACGGTCCCAACTCCTGAGGGGAAAAAAACAGGAAGAGAAAAGACACTGCCGTGCAAGATGGCAGAGGGCGCCTCGCAGGCTCTGCCCCCCAGCTAGTCACGGCGCTGGCCAACTAAATCCGAACTTTGGTGGGGAGTTGGGGCCCCACCGACCCCGCTGGGGCAAGCCCTGGGGTCAGGTCGCGGCTGGTAGATGCCAGGGACAGGGCTGGGATGCCATCCTGAGAGATAGCCATCAGTGAAGGAGAGAAACATAATAAGTAAAAAAAATAAATTAATTAATTGATATTTCAGTATGTTTTTGTTTTATTACTGATATTTGTACAGTATTGTAATTCAGTACTACCTACAGAAATATCATGCATTTAATTATTGACGGGGGGGCAGAGCCCCCCAATTACAAGAATTACAGTAATGTACATACCATACAAATATCAGGCATTTTAACCCCCCTTCCTGTACAATGCAATACCGGAGGATAACAAGCAGCAGGTAGCCATTTCATTCAGCAATACAGCCAGAACAGCAAATACAAAGTTACCTTACTGCCAATGAGGAGAACGACGAAAATAATTATCCGCAATAATTTAACTGCCTAAAACAGAGATACACTGAACTAGTTGTGAGGTTACTTTCTGTTGTCACTTGAAGTTAGAAAGTTCTTATGTTTTGTAATATTTCATGATATTCTTTCTTTGGGGGTGCTCCGCACACTCCTGGGTAAAAAAAATACAACTTCATTGGTGCACCCGGGGTGTGTGGGGGGGCAGAGCGCCCCCACAGAAAGAATAATATGGAATATTACAAAACATAAGAATAGAACACAACTGGAAGCAACATGAGCATACCCACTGCGTGATCACATCTCCACTGTAGTGTATGGAGTTTCCAGAAAAGCACACAACTGGTCCAACGTCCTCCATAAATGCCAATACAGTGTACATTTTCATGTATTTTTTCTATCTATCTTGCTGCATTGTGGCCAGTAGTGGCGAGGGGTTGCTGTTGTGGAATGAAACCTGGAGGTGTTCTTTGGAGCACACTGCCATGGCGGGGGGGAGAGTGTGTGTGTTCAGGACCCTAATGTCAGGAATATAGGGGCTTTGAAACTAGAGGTTAAGGGGTCTGAGATCCAGACACCTGGGTTGGAGAGATGTGGGGCTTGTGAGGATGAACATAAGGTTTCGAATGAGGGAGAAAATTATGCCCCCAGGGCTGGGGTGTTCAAGGGGTGTGCTCAAAAGCTTGTCATCAGGGCTGTGGAGGCTGCCACCATGGTTGGTTGATGCTCGAGAGTATGCTGTCAAGCCAAGTTGGGGAGCTCCAGAAGCTACTGTCAGGACTTGGGCTTAGGAGTAGAGTAGAGGTGGGCAAGCCAGAGCCGGCTTGAGCCTAGTGCTTGGCTTGGCTATACCTCTAAGCAGTTGAGAGCAAGGTCAAGACATTCCAAGTATAATCAAAGAAAGTATTGTTTTTATCAGTCAAAGCAGTTAGTGCAGTGACTGAGACTTTCAACTCCTCACGTCCAACTCATGAGGGGCACAGTCACTAATGTCAAACACAGCCTGCAGCAGCCATGGCTTGGCTTTAGGTGAACAATTGCTGGCTTGCCAACCTCTGCTCAGGAGCCTGCTGTCATCCTAAGGACATGGTCATAGAGACTCAGAAGCATGTGGGCAGGACCTGAAGGGGACTCTGGAGCCTGCCACCCGGTCTGGGGAAGGCTACAGGAACCTGCAACAATGTCTTGGGAGCATGCTGCCAGGACTGGTATGGGGTGGGCTAAAGAGCATGTTGGCATGGCTGTGGGGGATCTCAGGAGCCTAAGGCTAGGGCTGAGGGGGCTGAGTGTTAGAAGATAGGGATGGTGGGTGGGCTCAGGAGCATGCATCTCCAGCTGGTGGTCTCAGTAGCCTGTTGACAGTATGGAGAGGCTTGGAGCTAGAAGGCTGGGACAGGGGCTCATGTCATGATCTGTCAGGGTGTGCTGTCCTTTGGATGACATGTTCAATTGAGGTCGCATCTGCCTTTTATGGTTGTTGTTCAAGTGGATGTTAAAAATCCTTGGCATTTCTTGGGAATAGTAAGCGAATGTTCCTGGAGTCCTAACCAAATTCCCACATTCACTAAACTTACACCAGCAGCTTAGTCTGGTTTAGTTTTACTTTCTCATAATAGAGACAGGAAATCCAGTTTTAAAAAAGAGAAGGAGTATCTGTGGGCCCCTGCTCTTCTGATTGAAATTCCAGGGTCTGAGGACCATTGCTTATGGGATAACAGAAGATCTGCCAAGGGGGTGACTGACAGAAATACAGAAATTAAGAAATTTTGCAGGCGGAAAAAGATGTGTGCTGTTCTAACTTGACCCACTACAGCCTATTACCTTGTTGTCTTGCAGTAAGCCCCCTGATGTGAGCCCTGTCTGCCTTGTTCTAGCAAAGTGTTTGAAACCAGATCTAATTTTTTTTACTCCAAGCATAATTTTTTTCCCCTGTAATATTGACAGACTGGAGACAGTGCAGCGAAGTGTAACAAAAATGATTAAGAGCCAACAGGGTGGGTCTTATGAGGAACACCTCAAGGCTCTGAACATGTACTGACTGGGGACCAAAAGAGAGAGGGGAGATATGCTAGACACCTTCCAATTCCTAGCAGCAATAAACAAGGTGAACTGCGAGGAATTATTTAGCATGAGGAACAGTTCAAGGGCATGAGTGGAAATTGATGAGAGGTTCAGGAGGGATATGAGGAAGTATTATTGTACAGAAAGGGTGGTGGAACCATGGAATAGTCTGCTAGCTGAGGTGGTGGGCACTAAAACCATTAATGGGTTCAAGCATGCTTGGGACAGAGTGTAGTGTATAGCAGTTACACGGGATGGCAGTAACAGGAAGGGGAATGGGCGTAGTTGGGAAGGGCTAGGATTCTGGATGGACAGTAAGTCCTGGGGTTAAATAGGGAACCACGGACGGACTGGATGGACCATTGGTCTTTTTCTGCTGTCATTTTCTATGTTTCTGTGGTTTGCATCTCCCCTCTCTTTGCCATTCTAGTCATTTTTTTCTCGTTCTGTCAGATTGTGGTTTCCAGGGTTAGTCTTGCATCAGATTGGATTGTTTTGGCAGATGTGAGGGAGAAACTGACAACTCTCCAGCAGTGACGAGAGACTCAGCTGTGCTGACTGAGTATTGGGGAACACCGACATGCTGCAGGGAGTGAGATAATTTCTATTTTTGTGGCAGTGACATTCTTTTCATGAAGCGCTAAAGAAGTGGGAGTGACATCAGGGTGGGGTGGGGTGGGAGACATTTTGACCAAATTGGTGAAAAACTAGCCAGAAATTTGTGCCCAGTTGTGCTGAACCAGGCGGTCCAATTTTTACCTTTTTATTGTGGTCCAGGTCTGGTGTTCTGGATTTTACAAAGTCCTAACAGGTCACAACACTTTTTAAAACTGTCGCAATACCTTATTTGCCATTTGTCGTATTTAGTTTTATTTTGCTGATCCTGACTCTCCTCAGCTCTACATTTTGTAGCAATTGCCTCTAAGAGCACTTACCAGAACCTCCATCAGTTGGCGTCAGAGCTGGGATCGGTAACTCACAAACCAGAGCAGTTAATAACTAGTGCTGTTAATAGCTACAATACTCTGTCCCATGGCTGATCCCTGGCTCTCAGGGCAGCCGTGGCAGAGTGTATTACATCTATTAATAGTACTGACCATAAATAACTCTGGTTTGTGAGTTACAAATCATGGTGCCATATACTCACCTTGTGTATGGCACACGATTGAGCACTCATGAACCAGAGTTATTAAGAGCTAGTGCTACTGATACATCTCCCATGGTTGATCTCTGGCTGTGATGTCTGACCTAGAGGAATTTGTTTCAAAATGTTGGGTGGGAGGGACAGCATGCTGAACCAGAAAAAACTAAATAGCATAGACAGCAAATCATTTTCTATTTTTAACCAATTTTCACCACTCGAGAATTAACGGTAGGGGTCCGGTGGTATGTTTCCCTGAGAAATATGTTGGGCAGATGCAAATGATGGTGTTTGCTGCATTTTTTGGTACAGTATTTTTTTTTTACTGCCTTGCATCCAGATCGGCTCTAGGGTGTAGTAAATAAATTCAATTAATAAAACATTCTTGCTGGCTAGGATATAACAAATATGTGGGACAGTGGGAGTAAATATATCAGATTGAGACAGTCCCTATTAAAATGGGACTTCTGGTAAACCAAACTATGAGTATGTCCTGAACTTCTACATAAAAAAGCAGATTAAATGAAATTAATACGTTGCCCCCCCGGATGCTCTGTGTTCAACACTCCACTGGCAGTGAGCAGTGGATGAGTGAATGTCCATGGAAGATTTCTGAATGTGTTTTATCCATTACAGACAATTTTACATATCAGCATTTCATAGGGACACTCCACAAGCCCCTGGCAAACATGTACTCAACATGTGCAATTAAAAAAAACAGGAAAATACCATCGAAACATTCAGCATGCAACCCTCTTCATGCCATTACATACAGAGCCACGTCGGCATTGTGCCATCCATAAGATGGCTGCAAGCTGTATGTGCCTCCTGAAGAGGTGTTTCCATTCTAGTTTTTTTTTTCTTTCTATTTCTGTGACAGACACAATACCGCTGTACCTGGTGACATCACTGGTTGTATGAGTACCCCCCCAAATCCTCAGTTGGTGAACTTATTGAAGCTGAACTGTGGGCTGCCTTGACAGAAAGGCATATGAGTCCTGTGTCACATGCCCAGATGATGTCACTTGGAGTTACCAGGGCTGACACCGAACTAGAAAAATCTTTTTTTTTATTCTCCGAGGGGCAACCCCCTCCCCCCCTTCCACTTTGGGGAAATCAGAGAATTTAAACTGCAAGCCACTATCACAGCTGGGTGTGGGGTCCCATGTCATGTGATGATACCAAGTTGGGGGTGGTGGTGGATGATATGGCAGGCTGGCAGGGCTGCAGGACAACGTGACTAAGCTGGTGAAGTGGTCGAAAGTGTGGCAGTTGGGCTTCAATGCGAAAAAGTGCAAAGTCTTGCACTTTGGAGCAAAAAACCCCAGGGAGGGGTTTCCAGCTGAGAGGGGTGCAGCTACGTACCACTGAGGAAGAAAAGGATCTAGAGGTAGTTGTAACAGGGAAGATGAACAATACAGAGTAGTGCAGGAGGGCTGCAGCATAGGCCAACAGGATGCTGGGTTGTATTGCGAGAGAGATCTCCAGGAGCAGGGAGGTGATCCTGCCTCTCTACAGGGCACTGATCAGGCCACACCTAGAGTACTGCATGCAATTCTGGGGCCCATATCTGAAGAAGAATGTGGGATTACTGGAAGGAGTACAATGCAGGGCAACAAAGATGATCCATGGATTGGAGGACAGGCCATACGAGGAGAGGCTGAGAGAGGTGAACATGTATGCCCTGGAGGTGAGAAGGGATCGGGGGGATATGATTGAGACCTTTAAGTACGTAAAAGGGATAAACAAAGCAAGCACTGAAGGGATATTCAGGCTAAGGAGGGGAAGGGGCACAAGAGGGCATGGCCTTAGACTGGAGGGGAGAAGATTTAGGACACAAATGAGGAGACACTTTTTCACAGAGTGGGTTGTGGCAGAATGGAATGCTCTACCAGAGGAGGTGGTATCCTGTAAGACAGTGGGTAGTATCAAAAGGGGATGGAACAGGGTGAGAAGGAGGGTAATTGGGAAGGGGTGGGGTAGCTGCAAGGTGAGGGTGCTAGCTGTACACTCAAGCAGACTTGAAAGACCAGGTGGCCTATTTCTGCTAGCAAATTCATATGTTCGTATGTGTTTGGACATCCTCACTGGCAGCCACAGGGGCGAAACCCATCCAGAGTCTTAGACTGTGGCCAGAAGGGGAACATGCACAGTCCAGGGATGGCAGTGCATGTGGCACAGTCCAGTGACAGCCTACATGTGGCATGGTGCAGCCTCAACTCTTGCATGTGACACAGCACTGTGACAGCAGTGCACATAGCAGAGTGAAAGTCTGCACATTACAAAGTGCAGTGTTGGTGTAGCCCGGTGGCACTGAGGGCCACACCTTGCACCATGCTGGCGACCCGGGTTCAGGAGCAAGCTTTGCTCATCAGGGGCTGGCAGAGGAGGGACAGGATTGAGCATCCAAAGGATGGCTCTCCTGTCCCGGGTGGTAGGGGGACCTTGATCCCAGGCTCTAGAGACTCCTGGCGGAGGCCAGGGGTATGACTAGCCCAAGATCTGAACTATCGGGATTGGCTGTGGCAGCGACCCTGTAGGCATGCACAGAAGAGTGTGTGCCCATGCTGGGACACACTGAACGTCCGAGTCAATAGGGGAGGGACCAACAAAGAAAAACCCTTCCACCCAGTGCTAGGCGGAGGCGCTTCCTCCTCCGATCCACCCTCCCAAAGTTGGCTGCTACTCTCTGTTCTCCCCCCCAGCCCAGAGCTCAGCACTGTAGATAGAGCACCCTGGGTGGGTAGGGCGACCCTTCTTTGGAGGGTTTAGACCCGGGAGATGTGCTGGGCTTGGGGTGCGGAGCAGGTAGGTGTCACGATGGGAGGTAGAGAACGGGGTGTTTGGAGGTCACTGGAGAGAGTTCACCGGGTGAAGGTGAATAAACAGAGTTTGAGGAAAAAAAGTGCAGTGTTGGCAGTGCATGTGACACAGTTCTGTCAGCAGTGCACATTGTAAAGTGTCAGAAGTGCATGTGACAGTGCAGTAATGACAGTGCACATGGCACTGCATGTGGCACAGAGCAGTACAGCAGAGTGCAGTGATGGAAGTGCATGTGGCACGGCGCAGTACAGGTCACATGGCACAGTGCAGTGCTGGCCAAATATGCACAACACAGTGACAAGTGTAACCCCTCACCCCTGCCTTTTTACCAAAACAACAGGTGGTATGCTGTTGAAGCTGACAGCAGTACCTGGTGGGGACCTGGGTTCGGGGAGGAAGAGGTTACTCGGCACAGGGGAACCTAGGTTTGGCTACTCTGCACAGGTGCACCCAAGTAAATCTGAACACAGGAAGCAATAACTGTAATGTCCAGAACCAGGAATGGGATTCTTCAGCATGGCTTTTATTCACAAACTAGCTGAACAAAACAAAGCATAGACGGACCCCCATGGGGCTACATTTTCTGGTAATGCAGATTAGAGACTACAATGCAGTCCACTGGAAGAATGAACCAATTATACTGTTTTCAGGCTCTGGACCCACCAGGCACACAGCCCAGACTTGCACGCGCTTTGGGTACACAGCCCGACTGGCCCGGCTCCCTCGCCGGCCACTTGATTCATGGTCCATTGGAAGAATGAACCAATTATCCTGTCGTGGCTCCCCATACCACTTAAAGTCTCGACTCCTAGAGATTTCTTCCTTATTTCTATGACTCCCCATCTCACAAAGAGAATTTTCTTTACACTTGTTGTGGCTCCCACACCACTTAGAGCTCTGCGACTCCTAGAGATTTTTCCTTTTGCAACCACATCGTGCATTTCCATTTCTGCCAAGTGATGAGGCAACGAGCAACTACAGCAGAAACTGTAGAGGTGGACCTGGTTACTAAAGATGGGGTTTGCCCACCTCCAGCTCCCACAGCCCATACCCGGCCATTTCTCTGGAAAACTGAAACTTCTGAATATAGAGTAAATGGCAGATGAACTGGCGCATCTTCTCTACATATTACTTGAAATCACACAGCATTCTAGCATTTGACACTACTCCACTTGTTTGGCCTAGTTCTATAGGCTTCCCAAAATGTAGCTCAATTCCTAGATTTCCTCACATGTCCCAGGTTGAAGAAAACATTTTTGCCCTCTCATGTTAGAGCAAACACTCACCCTTTAGTTGCAGGTGCCCCACAGGCGAATCACAAATCTTCTAACTTTCCAAAACAAAGGCTGAACTGAGCTGGCAGCTTTTCTTTCTCTTGGCAGAATTAAGGGGATTGCCCCAGGAATCTGCATGGGGATCTTTACATCCCCCCCAGAGGGAGGGGGCACTGAGACCCAGACAGCGGTCTCCACCACTTGAGCACACCTTCACTTGCTCAAGACAAACTGGAACTGATTCCTTCTTACTTGAAGGCAAACTGGAACTGAACTCTTCCCTTTGAAAAACTCCCAACGTTCTATCGAACTCCCTCTGCTGCAGATTCCAATGTGGCTTATGCAGCTGCGAAAGTTCTATTGGTGATGTCATCTCTCAAGTCTCAGCTGAGACTGAGAACAGAGTGAGACAGTGTGAAACCCATTTAACTAGAGTTTCACAAGCTGCCTTCCCTGCCTACCACTAGGTCTTATTGGGATTCTAGTAACCCCGGGTAACAAGGGGTTACACTCGGCTGACAGGAAAATGACTGTCCGCAGTCATTATTTACCCTGCCTTAGGCCATCCCACCCTATGTGCTACCTGCGGAGTGGGGTGATCAGGCCCCCTCCTACCATGTGCAAGCACAGGCAGGTAACACTAAGGGCCTAGAGGCCTGTAGCTGACATGTCAGCCTCTATACTATCCACTTACTATGGACACCTAGTGGCTCTGGTAGAACTATCCAGAGCATAGCCCTGATAGCTCAGCACTGCGGTCCCCATGGCCACTGAGGACCACAGCCTGTCTATCCCCCCCAACCTTCTAGGAAAACCTATCTGCCTCTAACATAATATCCCAAAACAAAAACAACCCGGGGACCTCCCCGACCTTTGGCAACCTGCAACCACACCATTAAAATACCACATTACTGCCTCCTCCCTACCCCCACAACCACACCTGTGGAAGGAAAGGGTTAATACAGCAATAACCATAACAATAACACCACAGTACTTTAAATTTCTACACAATAAAGCACTGACGAGGAACTCCGATGAGCCCCATCTCCTCTTCTTGTCTTCTCTTCTGTCTTCCCAGGAATACCAGCAAGAAAAAGAAAGACAAAACACACTCCTAATCTGCATACACAGACTGCCTAAAACCCCTACCATCAAAACACTGCAGAATCCCAAAAAGATTTTTTAGAAAAAAGGTAGAAAAACAGTATTTACATTAGATAACAACGACACTATTTACAATACACATTTGGGGGGGATGGAGTGCCCTAAAAGTCCCAACTAATGACCACAAGGCCCGAAGGCTAGTCCAATAAAGAGTCTCTCCTGGTCCGGAGCCCAGTGAAGCACAGTTCTCACAGGCCAAAGTCCCGAAGGGGAGAGTCTTTGCGCACAGTTCACACATTTTTGAAGTCTGTAGTGTAGGGTGTGTACTGCAATGTCATAAAGATAGAAAAGTTCGGACTTACCAGCCACTTGTAGTACAATACCCGGCACCAACCTGCACCTCTGCCAAAGACTCCCTGGCAGCATTTCTTCTGATACAGCGGGGCGGACATCTTCCGGGAACCACAGGAGGGCACATCTGGGAACAGCTGGGCTGATGTCATCTCTGGAGATGGAACCTTAGAACAGGAACAAAAAGAAAACAGCTGGTCCGACATCATCCGATTGCCAGGCAATGAACAGAAAACAGCTGGGCTGGTGTCCTCTCTGGATCTGAAGTCATCTGGTAGGCCAGTTGATGTTTGCTGGACAGGACAGTACACTGTAGACTGATGAATGTGGGGCACCTGAGTCCTGGATATTCATATTGGCAGATCAATAAGGCACTTCACAGTCTGGTGTGGCAGTATTGACTACCACTGCTTGGCTCTCCATTTTGTAGGCACGGGCTTATTTGCTGGGAGGTCCTTGCACTGAGGCCAGTAGTACCGGGGGGCAGGGGCTTGAATTATTACCCCATCTGGGCACACATAATTCACACAGTGGGAGATTTCATGTCCCTTTCCATCCACCACTCTCACTCTGTCCATAAGTAGTGTCCTGCCTCTATCCTACTGGGAATACTTTTCATGGAACAGTCTATTCTTTACATGCTGGTTGGCCCCAGGATGCACACTTTTCATTGTTTCATCCCAGATCCAGGATTTCCTGCAGTTCTCAATCTCCTCCCAGACTTTCCGAGGAAAGGTCATACCATAGATCTCATTTGCCTTTCTACGAACCAGTCTCTCTTCTTTACTTGCTTTGGTCAATCTGAGACCGCAGGCCTGGCTTGGGGGTGGCCAGTCCTGGTTCTGCCAGCTTCACATCCTGAAGGAAATTAGAAATGGATCCCTGACTTCTTCCTCCTGTAAAGCCAGGGCAGTGGCATCACTGCTTTCTTCCATACATTCCTCCAAGGCAAGATCTTGAGGCTGTGTACCCGTTCCTTTTTCACAAGGCCACATAGGTTCCCCCTCATCTTTCTCTTCACTGAGGATCTGAGCCCAGGAGTGAGCAGTCGTTCTCACCCCTGAGACTATCCACTCATCACTAGGCGTGGAGGTTGACACTTCCCATTCAGAGGCCTCCCGCATGTCATCTTCACCTAAGAGACTTGGGCTAGGCCCCCCCACCCAGGGGTCTATTGATGCTTTATCCGAACTTTCTTTCTGGGATCCAGCATCCAAAACTTCAACTTCTGGTTCTGTCTCTAACTCTGCGCCCTCTAGCTTTGTGCCACGCTCCCCTGAGGGGCCTTCCTCCACAGGCTCTGCCAGGTGCTGTGTGCTGCCAACTGCAGATTCCTGAATTTTTGTCCATGTGGGGGCCAAACGAATTGGAGGCGCTTTATACAAGCCATATTTTTGTAGGCATCCAGCACAGTGAGGAATCATGAAGACGTCCCTTCCAGCTCTCAAGCATATTTGACATACACGCACTGGATAATTAGGAATCACCACCTGAGGAGGCAGTTGCCCTCCATAGCACCACTTTTCAATATCTCTCAGTCTATTTACTGCTGCTGTTACTGCAGCCTGGGCATGATCCGGGTAACGAGCTGGTCCTGAGGCCATAACTGCAGAAAAACAAACAAAAGTTCACTGTAACCGAAAGTCCCACTTTATTGAACACACTCTTTAACTGTAAAATGGCTCTTCTGCTGCTGTGTTTACTTTACTACTCCACCCTGCAATGGCGGTGGCAGCACTCCTGTGCATCAACATTTAGAATCTGGGTCAAGCCACTGCGCACCCGATTTACACAAGCTACTGATAACTTTTGCTCAAACTGCACAACTTGCTCTGATCTTGCTTTAACCACATTTACAGGATTTTCCTTGGACTTTTTATATGCTAGTATCATTTATTTTATTCACAGTCCCTTAAAAGCTTCAGTTTTTTAGCACAGGATTGCCTGCTTTTACTAGTGCTGCACTTTTCTACAACCCACAGTCTCTCTCTGGCTGCAAACTTTAAACTGAGGCTAAATTTCATTGCTATGCACACAGTCAATGGCTTAAGAGACTTGCACTTGCTGGCAGGACTTTACACAGTCGTTACTTGCAAAGTGAACTACACTGCTGCACACACATTTACATGGCATAGGGCTGAAAATCACTGAGCAGTTTCTTGAATGTTTGCTTACTGTTATCAGTAGCAATTTGCTGCGATGGGGAAAAATGGCCTGCAGCCAGTTCTTGAAGGCCTTGGAACACAAACGGGCGGGCAGTCCTAGCGATCGTCTTCTTAACCACCACACTTGCAATTTTAACGATCGATTAGCAGGTTGAGCCCGATTTTAAACTATATAGTCTATTTTTAAACTGTTTACAATGCTTTGAATACTCCGCGACGCTCCTCCACTGCCAGTACACGCACTGCACTCTCACTCCCTCTCGAATGCTGGGGCAGTCTCTGTAGAGCTGGCTGAGGGGCGGGACTGATTGCAGCCTGACCAACCACACGACGCCATGCAAATGAGCCTCTTCTTCCTTGCGAGGGCTCTTCTCCTCACGGCGATCGTCGAGCAGGCAAATTTAAACTGCAGAATGCAACTTTGTTTTTTCAACTGACTCCACGGCGGGAGCCCATTTTAGCCATTTAACATAACCATTTAATCTGCAGTCTCTCAATTCACTCAGAAAGCATTTCCAACGTCCAGGGCATAATTTTCATTTTGCTACTCCTAGTCTTCCATGCTTTCCTTTACAACAATTCATTTTAAAAGCATTTCAAACGTCCAGGGCACAATTTTCTTTTGCTACCCCTAGTCTTCCACACTTTTCTTCACAACAGTTAATTTTAAAGCAGGCAAAAATGCTGTAAACAATTTTGATGCAGGACAAGGGCACACTCTTTGGCTTTACAGCTCCTTGGTAAACAGCTGGCATTTTTAAACAGCAGCACAAGATTCACAGCACACAGAAACACACACTAAGGAAACTGCTTCAACTTTTTGGGCTACCCACTGCCAGATAGCCAAAACGCTAGCCCCCTTGCCCAAGCACCTTCCTTCCCGAACAAATCCAAAGCGGTGCCTCCATTTTTGTAACCCCTCACCCCTGCCTTTTTACCAAAATGACAGGTGGCATGCTGTTGAAGCTGACAGCAGTACCTAGTGGGGACCTGGGTTTGGGGAGGATGAGGTTACTTGGCACAGGGGGACCTAAGTTTGGCCACTCTGCACAGGGGCACCCAAGTAAATCTGAACACAGGAAGCAATAACTGTAATGTCCAGAACCAGGAATGGGATTCTTCAGTGTGGCTTTTATTCACAAACTAGCTGAACAAAACAAAGCATAGACGGACCCCCATGGGGCTACATTTCCTGGTAATGCAGATTAGAGACTACAACGTGGTCCACTGGAAGAATGAACCAATTATACTGTTTTCAGGCTCTGGACCCACCAGGCACACAGCCCAGACTTGCATGACGCTTTGGGTACACAGCCCGACTGGCCCGGCTCCCCCGCCGGCCACTTGATTCATGGTCCATTGGAAGAATGAACCAATTATCCTGTCGTGGCTCCCCACACCACTTAGAGTCTGCGACTACTAGAGAGATTTCTTCCTTACTTTTTATGACTCCCCATCTCACAAAGAGAATTCTTCTTTACACTTGTTGTGGCTCCCCACACCACTTAGAGTCTGCGGCTCCTAGAGAGATTTTCCCTTTTGCAACCCACGTCTGGGTACTTCCCCCATCACTGGCCAAGTGCATGAGGCAACGTAGCAACCACAGCAGAAATCCGTAGAGGTGGACCTGGTTACTAAAGGTGGGGGGGGTTGCCCACCTCCAGCTCCCACAGCCCATACCCGGCCATTTCTCTGGAAAACTGAAACTTCTGAATGTAGATGAACTGGCGCATCTCCTCTACATATTACTTGAAATCACACAGCATTCTAGCATTTGACACTACTCCACTTGTTTGGCCTAGTCCTATAGACTTTCCAAAATGTAGCTCAATTCCTAGATTTCCTCACATGTCCCAGGTTGAAGAAAACATTTTTGCCCTCTCATGTTAGAGCAAACACTCACCCTTTAGTTGCAGGTGCCCCACAGGTGAATCACAAATCTTCCAACTTTCCAAAACAAAGGCTGAACTGAGCTGGCAGCTTTTCTTTCTCTTGGCAGAATTAAGGGGATTGCCCCAGGAATCTGCATGGGGATCTTTACATCACCCCCCCAGAGGGAGGGGGCACTGAGACCCAGACAGCGGTCTCCACCAATTGAGCACACCTTCACTTGCTCAGGACAAACTGGAACTGACTCCTTCTTACTTGAAGGCAAACTGGAACTGAACTCTTCCCTTTGAAAAACTCCTAACGTTCCATCTAACTCCCTCTGCTGCAGATTCTAATGTGGCTTACGCAGCTGCGAAAGTTCTATTGGTGATGTCATCCCTCAGTCTCAGCTGAGACTGAGAACAGAGTGAGACAGTATGAAACCCATTTAACTGGAGTTTCACAAGTTGCCTTTCCTGCCTACCACTAGGTCTTACTGGGATTCTAGTAACCCCGGGCAACAAGGGGTTACACAAGCATTGTATATGGCACAGCACAGTGTTGGCAGTGGACTTGACTCAGCACAGTGGGAGCAGTGCATATGGCACTTACCTTCTGCTCACCTCTGCTGCTGGCCACCATCCCACACAAGTAAAGTAACTTGTATTATACTTGCATTAATGCACTATCAACAAAGTTACTTTTATAGACCAAGTGACTACTTACCTGAGACAGAGGCTGCAGTGCAGGGAAAGTGCTGACTGCTGCATGGGGTGGATGAGCTGCGTATGTCAAGGACAGCAGTTAGTAGTTTTTGAAGCCTGCCTGAGTTATGCAGGCAGCTGGGGAGAGGTGTCAGGTCCAGCTGTGGTACCAGCTTAATGGCAATGTCAGCAGTAGTAGTACTGCTTGCCATGCCAGTGACCAGGGTTCAGGAGCAAGCCTTGTTGCTTTGGGGTTTTTGAGGAACAAGCATCCAATGAGCTGCTCTGTTCTCTCTCAGGGTGGGGAGTTCAGGCATTCTGCTAGGCTGCTGCCACCTGGTGGAAACCTAGTATCAATCACAGCTGGAAGCCCCAGAAGGTGGAGACATTGGGATGTCCTCGACACTGCCTCATGTGCATATGGAGTGTTGCATACTCAAGTTATGTTGCTGCACGCTGGCGGTTCTGGTGAGTATAATGGAGGAGAAACCTCCAGCCTGCTAGATGAATCCCTGGAACACCCCCAGACTGGCTGATCACCCTCTCTTTTAACTGGACCACCCTTTCAACACACCGACCAGCATCTCCCAAGCTGAACACCCTCCCTGGAGCTGGACCACCCCCAGCTCCTAGACCAGCCCCTTTACTCAGATGATCACTCACAGGAACAGCCTCTCCCCAGCTATGCAGACTTTTGGCAGCTGGTGAGGCCTCACCTTGAGTACTGTGTCCAGTTCTGGAGGCCACACCTTCATAAGGACATTGACAAAATAGAGACGGTGCAGTGGAGTGCGACAAAAATGTTGAAGGGTCTACATCACGAGCTTTTCGAGGAAAGAGTCAAAGACCTCAATTTGTACACTCTGGGGCAAAGGAGGGAGAGAGGTGACATGATAGAAATGTTCAAATACCTTAAGAGCATGAACAAGGTGAAAGGGGACAACACATTCCAGTTTAAAAGCAGTGCCAGAACAAGAAGACATGACATGAGATTGATTGGTGGCCACATAAGGAGAAATGTCAGGAAGTTCTTTTTTCCTAGGTTCTGAGGACAGGAAAGTAGACACCCTCCAACTACCTTTCTTAACCAGCCCCCCACATTTGGCAAATCTATTTTGCAGCTGGAACACCCCTAGACCAACCTCCCCACCCTAGCCAACCACACGTCTGGCAGCTGGACTAACTTTTCAGTCCCCAGAAAAGCATTCCTAAGCTGAGCATCCTCCCTGGAGCTAAAAGAGCCCCCAAATCAGCTTATTCCCCCAGATGACCACCCTCTCTGTAGCTGGACACCTTGCTGGACCACCCTTCCCAGCCATAGACCAACTGTCCATCTCCTACCCTGCCAGCGACTTGACCTGTAGCTGAAGCACCCCATCACCCAGCCGACCACCCTCCCTGCAGCTGGATCCTTCTTTAAGCCTCAATTCAAAGCTCCCTAAAGCTTGGATGGGCAGAAATGGCTGGTTGTTAGTAATAATCTCATGGACTGATTCTGCCTCTGTAACACACACGATACATCCAAATCATTCAACTCACCTTTACGCAGATCAGCAACACACAGACAGTAATGCACTCACAATGACAGGCACACACCAACATTGCCCATTACCTTGTCGTTATTATTTTATTGCATTTCCTTTTCATTTCAGTGAAAACACAATAATACTCAAAATAAAAATGTGCATTATTTTTTTTAATTTGTTTTTTTCCCCTCATAGCAGTGGCCTCCATCCACTGTTGAGACTACGTCTCTTCACAACCACTTACCCTGAACCTCATTTCATCCCGGTCCCACTCCATGATGAGACAGATGGGGAGCTTACCAGACAAGGGCCATGTCAAGTTTGTTCCAGAAGCCTGTGGTTTATGATGGGTGTGCACACAGCCTTGCTTCACTAGAGCAAATAGGCATCTACACACCCAAACTTCTGCTCCAAGCCTGTACTGCCACATGGGATCATGCAGGTGCCAGTCATGTAGCAAGAACTTGATAGCCCCAAGAGAGGAGAATTTACTCTGGGATATCCAGTAACCCCTTGATCTTTTGGTGACCTGACCTCCTTCCTGAACCTGGTCAGCAGCGTAGAGAGCAGTAGTGCTACCACTGTACAGATGGACATGCTCACACAATGCATTTTTACATGCTGTTCAGTAACTCCATCTCTACCACCAGCCATGACAAGCTCCTGGCCATCCATCCCCGCTAGCACTGGGTTGTGGGCTCTGAGGCCCCAGAATTATCATAACAGGCAATGGCTGTAAAAAAATAAAATGTCTTTAATGCTTCAGTGTGGAGCTGTCTTCCCCAGATGATTTTAAATAGCTGTGCTGAAATGGGGATGGGTCCTTTAGCATTTTTTTTTTGTTTGTTTATTTTATTTTTTAGCGTTCCACACAGCACAAAGTCTTTAGTCTTTTTTGCAGCTTTGTCTGATTATTGTATTTAGTTAGCCTTCTAGTCCTGGCAGCATGCCTCAGAGCCCCATGACATGCTCCCTGCCCCTCCTAGCCCCTATCTCCTCAGCCCTGGCCTCAGGCTCCTGAACATCATCTTCCCACAGACATAGTGGAATGATGCAAAGCCTAACCATTCTCCCAGCCTTGACCTGTGGCTCCTGATCCCATCTTATTCCTGACAAAGTGACAGGCTTCATAGAGCCACTCTTAGCCTCAGGCTCCTCAGACCCCAGACAACTCTGGAGGCAGTGAGAGGAGCATGAAGGAAGGGAGTATTGTGGGTTTTGGAGGAAAGAGTGTAAGTCATGGCTGTGGAGATGGGGGTGCTTTTGGTGGTTGTGGGGGCTGTAGAAGGTCAGGGTGAACATGTCATGAACAGTGACAGTCAAGCTGAGTACCCTCATTGGACCACTCCACAACCTCCCCAAACCTGCATCCCCACAGATGACCACCCTTCCAGCCCACTAACCAGCCATCCACCCTGCCAGCCGCTCTCCCTGCAGCTGTGACACCCCAACACCTCACTTTCCATGGACACAGGATACGTTAAGCTGCTTGGGGCCCCTTAGGGCCATTTTGTTAGGACATGAGACTCAGTTTGTGAGTTGGTGCTCAATTTGGCCACCAGCTATCAAACTCTAGTAGCCAAAATCAATATTTTTATTGGACATCATCATCATGGCTTAAAAATCACTTGGATGGCTGGTAGCCAGTTGGCCAGTAACTTTCACAATCTGGTAGCCAACTCAGTTTTTATGTGACCATTGGCCACCTGGTTGCCTGATTTGTTCCACCCTGACATGGGGCCCAGAGAACAGTGTTTGGGGGAAATATGCTTATTTTGGGCATTCTGCCCATTTCAGAACTCCCTTGTGGCATTCCCAACAGTAAATCCACCCCTCCACAGAACTGATGCCCCAACAGTCAGTTCCCCATGGTAGCAGCTCTGTACCAGTCACTAGCATAGCCCCTACACCAGTACCTACTGCCACAACCTCCTATGCAGGAGAAGCCCAAACCTGGGAACTTTTAACAAAAAGTATTCTTTTTGGAGCTGCCTGCCTTACTCAGACCTGCCCACAGGTAGTATGAAGCAAATGATCTATACACTGTTACTGCCATCAGTAGCCCACAGCATGAGTAGATTAAAAGTAAAAAAGCCCTCTGTACCTTTTTGGTGACTTTTCACAGTTTACTTATAGGCAGGGATTAGTTCTTAGATTCAGTCACTTTAATTTTTAGCACCTTTTTGGTGACTTTTCACAGTTTACTTATAGGCAGGGATTAGTTCTTAGATTCAGTCACTTTAATTTTTAGCACTTATTTAAGATAAAAATCAAGCTGAAACTAAGCGTGCTGCCTATACCACGTGAATGTCAATGTGCCCACTTCTAGGTCTTGACATCCACAGTATGATGACATGCTTTACATACTTGCATGTCACCATACAGCATTGCCATTCTAGTCTTTCTTTTCTGAGTAGAACTCCCATGACTCAAATAGAAGGACTTTGACACAACTGGAAAAGACTAGAAGGGCAACGCATCCTCTGCATGTAAAGTACACCACCATCCCTACCTATAAATATTTAGGGGTTTTGCTCGACCTGTCCCTTGCTTACTCATCCCACCTAGATGCCTTGCACTCAAAACTTCACCCCAAATTGGGAATGCTCTTTAGGCACAAGGATCGTCTCTCCCTCCCAGTCCATCAGACTTAATAAATAAATGGATCCTCCCAGCTATCGACTATGCCGATATCATCTACAGATGAGCACCTGCCACCTCCCTTGCCAGGCTTGAGGTACTTTTCAATGCTTTCTGTTGCTTTGCCTCCAACTCCCCTTTCTTGACACATCACTGTGTCCTGCATTCCACCCTCTCCTTCTCCTCCCTTCAGCATAGATGTTTAGCCCGGTACCCACTTCATCTCTAAGTATTGGTTCAAATCCCTCTCATCTTAGCTCTCCTCTCTTCTCACTCTGGACACCCCTACCCCCTGCAAGCCTGTCTCTTCTGTCCTTTCACCCTCCTCCAAGCACAAACTTCAGCAGGTCAGCACGTTTTCGCGTTTTGTCTCCATTCCCACTGAAACAAACTCCCCATCTCCATTCATCTTACCCCTTCATTTACAGTGTTAGCATCTGCATAGACCATCTCTAGTAACCTCCTGCAGTTGCCCCTAAGCTTTCAACCATTTAATTTATAGTCCCCTGACTCTTCCCTTCCTGTTGGCTCACCTATCCTCCCTTGCGATTATTATTTTTATTTTGTATTTGGTTGAAATCTGCCTAACTATTGCACCTTGCAGCTGTACTATTGTAACTTTGTGTTTGTTTCTAAGTGTGATAATGTAGTTTACTTAGCACTCTGTATATTACATTTTATGTGTATTTGTCACCCTTTTTTATAGTCTGTTCCCCAAGTCCCAGGGTTGCACCTGGAAATGAGCCTTGGCTCAGTGTGCCTTTAACCAATCTTTAAATAAAAAAATCTTGTGGATGGCAAAACCATGTTACCTCCATGGGGTTGCCACATAATATTATGACAATTCCAATTGTAATCTTGTCTTCGCATATTGGTCATAATCCTGATGCCATACCTCTTTGTGCCTCACTGGCCCCCTCAAACTGTAAATCAGGGCATGGGAGCACTCACAGCAGCCAAGCAGCATTTTTTGTATGTCTCAAAGCCGCATGTATTTAACATTCCCTCACCCACTCGTGATGCAGATTGGATCCTTGGAACATACAGTCCAAGGGAGTTCCAGCTGCAAGTAGGGGTTAATGTCCATGGAAAAGGTGCATCCCACACAGAGAAGGTGCTGTGAACGCTGGCTTTAAAGTAAAAGTCATAACACTTTATGACGTGAAAACAAAATTTAACTTGCACAAATAAAGTCACAAGTTTCCACAGTGTTTAGAGCTTGTATCTCAAAATTTGAAGATGTGTCCCACATTCTGAGGGCCAGTGTCCCTCATTTTTCCCACATTATGAGTGTCAGTGTCTCACACTTTAGCCACACTTGGTAGAGAGGTTTTAGGTCCATGGGTGGCAGGGTGGTCGGGGGCAGCTGCTAGGAATGTGGTCAACTGTGTATGTGGGGCATGGTCCAGGGACGGTGCTAATTTGCTGCTCTGGGGGCAGGAAGGGTGGTTGGTGGGTGGTTCCAGCTGCAGGGAGATTTGTGAGGAGGGGGCAGGGGAACTTCAGGGAGAGTACTCAGCTGGATGGTAAGGGTGGTCCAGCTGGAGGGAGATTTGTCACAGGATGGGATAGTCTATTGGTGTGAGAGGTGGTTATGGGATGTCCGACTGCAGGGAATGTGGTCATCTGTGGGTGCATGCAGGTTCGGGTGCTGTGGAGTGGTCTGGGAAGGGTGCTCAGCTCGGGGGGGTCCAGCTACAGTGGGGGGCTAGTCCAATAAAATGGAGTAGCCCACACAGAGAGAGCACTGTAAACTCTGACTTTAAAGCACAGATTCATAGCACTCTGACATGAAAGCAAACATTAACTTGCAGGAGTAAAGACACAAGTTTCCATAGTGTTCAGAGCTTGTATCTCCAATTCTAATGATGTGTCCCACAGTCTGAGATACAGTGTCCCTCCTTTTTCCCACATTTTGAGTGTCAGTGTCCCACATTTCAGCTACACTAGGTTGAGAGATAGTGGGTCCACGGGTGGAAAGGGTGGTCCGGGGGGGCCAGCTGCCGGGAATGTGGCCAGCTGGGGGAAGGAGTGGTCCAGTGAGGGTGCTAACCATGAGTAAGGCTGGTCTGGGTGCAGGAAGGGTGGCCTGATGGAGTGTGCCAGCTGCAGGAAGATTTGTCAGCGAGGAAGTTGGTCAGTGGGAGTAGCTCCTAAAAGGATGCTCAGCTTGGTTGGGCAGTAAAGGGTGGTCCAGCAGCAGGGAGATTTGTCTGGAAGAGAGGCTGGTCCATTGATGTAAAGGTGGGCCTGGGGTGTACAGCTATATGGAAAGTGGTCTGCTGTGGGTGGATAGATGCAGGTTCAGGTGCTAAAAGTGGCCTACATAGGGTGCTCAGCTCAGGGTAGACTGGCTAGCAGAATGGACAGCTGCAGGGAGGGTGGTGGGTGTTTCAGATACAGGAGGATTTACTGGAGGCTGGTACAGTGACTAGAAGACTGGATCCACTGCAAGGATGGTAGGGGTGGTCCAGTTGTGGATGGGGTAATGTCCATGGAAAAGGTACAGTTCACACAGAAAAGATGCTGTGAACTCAGACTTTATTTGATTTTTTTTATTTTCCCCCTTGGTTCAGACAGAGCTCTGACTTTTTCTTCAAGTGGGCATTTCCGAGTTGACAGAGTTTGCACCATCATCATTACCAAATTTCCCTCACCTACTTAAAGTAGCTCTCGATCCTAATTCATACAGTACTGTATATTTGTTGTCTAGTTAGTTTATCCTTCCTGAAGTAGTTTATAAAACTCTTTCCAAGTCCTATCAAATTTATAATTCTCCTTTGCTACATAGTAGGGAATCTTCTCAAGTTTTATTTATTTAATTTTTATTGATAGACATTTAAATGTATTTTTTCAGATATGAGCCAGGAGGATGCAATAAGGATAGTACAGATAAGTAAATACAGTACATAAGATGACAGTAGGAGCATCATTGGATACAAAGGAGGTAACGTCAAGGTACATGACACAAAAATGTACAGCCAAAGCATAGACAAATAACAACCAGTTTGATTTGATGCAGTAAGCAATGATGCCCAACAGGGTGGGCAGTACTGAGCTGTACTGGACTGCCAATGGGTGTAATGAGGCCCAATGCCACAGGCAGAGGACCTTATAGCCCCCTGGAATGTCTGGTATAGCCAATTCTGTCCACCCTGGAGGATATTATTGGTCTTAGCAAATGGGCATTTCCTAGCATTGTCATAAAAATGTAAAAATAAAAGTTAAAATGGGAAAAAGTGGGAAAAAAAAGCATTTTATTGTAAAGCTGGCCCTCCACTGGACACTTGCCAGTAGAGTGCACTACTGCTTTTTATAGTTTTGTTTTCCATCTAAGTTTGCCATAAAGCTGACAATGATGTGTGAGGTGGGCTGCTTGGATGACAGAACAACAGGTGTTATTATAAACTATGTCCCACTTGGATAAGGGGGACCTAGTAACATTGTTGAAGGTAAGAAACTCATAATTTAGGGAGGGAAGAAGCACTCCCTTAGCAAAGATGAGGTGTGCTGCAGGAGTGAGGAGGTGTGTGGCTCTGTAAGCCTTGCCAATCTTAGAAGTATGCAGAGAAAGACCCAGCTGGGGGTCAAGGCTAAAGGAGTAGGCAGTAGTAAGGGACAAAACATCCACACTTTTCATGACCAGAGCATCAGGGCAAGATCTAGTTTTCACCTGGGAGCCAAAAGGTATGATTTGCATTTTCTTTAGGTTGAGGACTAACTTATTTGCAGAGAGCCCTGATTGGATTTGGTGGAAGTCATTAATCAGTGGGGAGTTAATGACCTTGATATCCAGGGAGCGAGCCGAGAGCACCAGATCATCTGCATAAAGGGTGGAACTGCAATAGGCAGGCACCTGGAGCAAACCGTTAATAAACAGAGAAAATAGGATGGAACCCAGGATTGAGCAGTGGGGAACACCAACTGAGACCTGAGTCAGTGTTGAGAGTGTTGTATTATAATTGACCATTTTTGTTAATGGTGCAGACATTTAGCAAACCAAGCTAATGTATGGTCAGACAGTCCAAAGGAGCATAACTTGATACAGAGAACTTTATGGTCCACCAAATCAAAAGCTTTAGAGAGATCAACAAAGATTGCTTCAGTTAACTTACTCTGATCCATAGCTCCACTGATCATAGAGGTGACCTCAGCAAGAGCAGTAGAGGTGCTATGCCCCCTCTGGAACTCGTGCTGTGCCAGGGACAACAGGTCTGCTTTTAAAGGTATTCAGTTAGCTGGAAAGCATCAATTTTCTCCAAGAGCTTGCTGATGGTGAACAAGGTGGCAATGGGGCAATAGTTTTCAGTGCATTCTTTTTATACTTTATTATACGTTTTCGTGTTATACAACATAAGAATACACACATACAATGTTGCATTTCCATATCCACTTCACAGTGACCACTGTAAAGTGAAATACACAGCATTTAACTTTCACCCCAGCAGTTTGGGTTCATGAATGTGCTCCTGAATTAAAAACATTTATAAATATTAATTACAGACTATTAACTATACCAGGATTTAAAAAGCATTAGGGTTTAGAGTTCAAATTAATACTTTTCTAGATTGTGCTGACTAGTTTAGGAGACAATCAAGAAGCATTAAAATTAAATTTCCCATTCCGAGATAAATATTATAATCCTCTATAGATATTCAAAAACAAAGTTCTGTGAAAAAGACCACCTTACCGAGTCTTTTTATAATCTAGGCAGTATGTTGATGGGGCCCATACAGAAGCCACCTCATCCATCTATTCTGATAGACCAGGGATTGCTGTTTCAGACTAAAAGTTATTTTTCCATACAGTGTATGGTTTCTATTACAGAGGATCATTCAGAAAAGTCCAGTGGGGAGCCCTGTAGCCACCTCCTAGTTATGGATTTCAGAGCTGCAGCTGTCATAATCAGCCATAAATACTTTGCTTCTTTGCCTTTTAGTTCTTTAGGGATAATACCTAATATTAGGTGTTCTGGGCCCAATGTTATTTGGATTGAAAAATGTGTGTTAGATGGTAAATTATCTCCTCCCAGAATGGTGTAAGCTGGGAGCAAAACCAGAAAATATGAGCCTGTGTTGCCCTGGGCTCCCCATAGCTCTCCAGCAAGTTGATGATGCTTGATTGTTGCTGTGTGCAGCTTGTACTGGTACTAAGAAATATCTGGCCCTAAGCTTCCAACAGAAATCTCTAAGAGAGGAAGAACTGGATGTAGTCTAAACACTCCACCAAATTAATGGCCATTAATGTTCCGTTAATGAGATGTTCAAATCCTGTTCCCACCTAAGTTTCAGATAGCGGCTGTGTGCCCCTGATCAGAGAGGTAATTAACATATAAGATAAGAGTGTAATGGCGTGGTCTGCACCCACTGGGTCCCATGGCTTCTGAAAAAGTAGAAACTCTGGAAGTGCCTGAGTATCAGGGGAGAGTTTATTAATCTGCTTGTTTACATAGTCCCTAAGTTGATAATATCTGAACCTACCATTTGGCCTTAAACCAAATTTCTGTGCAACTGTTTCGAAAGAGTGAGCCATGTTACCTGTTAGTATTTGATATGGCGAATTAAACCCCCTTTGAGCCTGCTTAAAAAAAAACATTTATCAAACTGGGCAGGAGCAAACTTTGGATCCAAGACCCACCACCTATATCTCCACATGTGTGTGTGTGAGTCAGACCCCTACTTGTACCCCTCTTCCATCTCTCCATCACAGCCCTAGTACCTGAGAATCCCCCGCACCTCGGAGGTGCCATTCTCCCAGAACAACAGTGCCTGAATTGGAGGATCTCTTTGTTTCTTTAGATCTATCCTCTTCCAATGTGTGTCGTAGCCCTGATTGTTCCATAATAGGGCTACCCTCATCTGCACAGCCACCCAATAGCCTCGAAGATCCAGGAGCGCCAGCCCTCCCTCCGACTTAGGGAGATGTAAGAGAACCCCCAGGACCTTAGGTCCATTTTTACATCATATATAGTTGAAAAAAAGCTTCTGCCAAGCCTCCAAGTATGCACAGGAGATTATGCATGACACACACTGAAACAAATATAGGAGGCGTGGCAGAGCATTCATCTTAAGTGCCATCACTTTAGCCCCCAGGGACAAAGGGAGCAAGGCCCATTTTCAGTGCATTTTGAGTCCCCTTGCTTAAAGGCTGGGACAACCCTAGCTACCTTCCAAATGTTAGGCATTATACCAGTAAGCAGAGATGCATTAAAAGTATGTGAGATAGATAAGGCTAGAAGGGGAGCATCAAGGCAGATGAGCTTTGGATCCATATTGTCATGACCAGAGCTTGTATAAGGGGCAAGACTAGCCAAACAGCCTATGAACCTCACCTACCATGACTATTCTAAGGTAGAAAGGGGAGTGGGACCATGGGATAAGAGGAGGGACAGCCTCATCCAGTGACACAGGCCTGAGAACAAGGAGGTGAGGACAGAAGCCAGAGAACTGTAAATTAAATGCATTAATTATTGCACTAGCCTAGGGTTATTACAATGAACCCTATCAATAAGCGTATCATTGGTTTGTTAATTAAGAGAGCCACCAATCACACTTTTAATGTCATGCCAGAAACTCCTCAGGTCTTTAGCAGATGCCAGAAAGGAGGATCTACAGAATTAATTCTTAGCTGCGCAAATGGCTTTTTTACAAGCATTTCTAAGATGCCTGTACTCAGTAAAGTCAGACAGTGTTTTGAGTGGTCTTGAATTTGGCCCAACACCTATCTCCAAATTTCTTAAGAGCTAACAGGACACTATGAGACCGTTTAATGACAGTACCCCAACTCCTTTTAATGAATGGGCATGACAATTATGAAGTTAGGGCAACTGAGGCATCTGCAGCAAGCTAAACATGAGACCAGTCAGTAAGTGCATGGTCACTGTGGAAGGAGCTGAGATCAGACGTGGCTAGGTCTCTGAGGAGATTACAGCAATCAATAATGAGTTTAGCCATTCTTCATATATTGGCGGCTTTGACTATGCCAAATGTTAGAGAACTATTTTTTTTTTGTTTTGCTAATAATAGTGATAAGAAGATGAAATCCTTACATTTAATTTCTTCTTCTTGGGGCATTACCTTGAATTCATATAAGCCAAATGGAGTGACCAGAGCTGATCTCTCCTTGGCTGCAGGGATCAGAGATACCTGCCAGTAGCCCTTTGTTAGGACTATTGTGGTTAGACACTTGGTTCCCCCAGTCGCTTTAGGGTCTCGCCTGTTTTGGACATGGGATAGACGTCAGACTCTGTGCAGCTATTAACCCTAGACTAAATATGTATGTTCTTTCTGGAGAATCCTTTCTAAAAGTGTCTCACCAGGATGAAATGGGATATCCTTCCCCATTGTTGTGGTTATAATGGAGAAGATTTGTTTCCAGAAGATGTTAAGGGCTGGGCAGTTCAAAACATAGGAAATGGACCCCCTGCTATCCAGACACCTTGGGCATCTATCAGAAATCTCTTGGTTAAATGTATTCAGTCTTGATGGTGCTTAGTACAATCTGTGTATCAAGCTAAAATGAATCGGCCTTAGTCTGGTGAGTTTTATTTCTGTAGCTCCCAAATTTAGAAATTGTTTCCACCCTTCATCTGTAAAGGGAAATGCTAAATCATTTTCCCATGCTCTCCTAATACTCTTAAGGTTAACAGTTTTATCTGCATTAAGATTAGTGTATGTTTTAGAGATAAGCAACGTTTTATGTATCAATTCTGAGAGTAGTGCTTCAAGTTTTAATAACCCAGGGACATTTTTTTATGCCCATCTTGACCCGGACACAACTGCATACATGATAATAATTTAATATCGATCCCTTCCTTAGTTCATAATTGTCCACCAGCTCATTCTAACTTTATAATATACCCTAATGAAAAAGATCCTTAACCTTCTGCTCCACACCCATCAATTATCAATGTAGAAAACTGAGTCCTTTAAAGATGGAATAAAATCTTATAAAATGGTGTGAATAATGATACTGAGTTTCTATTTCTTAAAAAATGTAACACTGTTTGCCATATCTTAACTGTGGTTCTGGTGGTCAAGGGAATTGATCCTGCCACTGAGGGTCTATCACAGTTAATACTGAGTGTTGTCCTCATTTCTTTAAATGGGAGAAAAGCCACTTCAGACCCGACAAGACAAGATTCAGTTGCCATAGGGTGAAACCATTCATGTACCAGCTCCATTTGAGCTGCAGTATAATACAACCACATATTTGGAACTCCTAGACCAGGTTGGTTTAATGGTTAGTGTATTTTTTCCAGAAATAGTCTAGGGAATTTTCTCTGCTGTAGAAACCTACTGAATGTTTTTTTTTTTCTAACCATTGAACGTTTTCATAGGAAGAAAGATAGGTAGAGTTGAAAAGAACAACAAATGGAGTAGCACATTCATTTTCAAAATTTTAGCTCTGCCAGTCAAAGTTAATGGTACGTTTTCCCATTGTCCAAGATCTACTATGATTTTTTCCATCGGGGGTGGTAAATTAGCAGCATATAACTTACTAAAATCCTTTTGAATATTGGTCCCTAGAGCTCTGATCGTCATCTTGATAGGTGGTAAATCCAGGTGGATTCTTGTTTTCGTTTCAGTTAATGGATAAAGAGACACAATTTCATTCTTTTCCCAATTAACATGATATCCCGAGACCTCCCCAAACGTTTTGATTAGTTCTAATACTTCTGGGACTGAATGTTACTTAGGAATAGAATTACATAATCTGTATATAAAGCAATGTCAATTCCATGAATTTTATCACATTTTCTAATTGCATTAGCTAAAGGTTCAATAAATATTGCAAATCACTGGTGGGATAATGGGCATCACTGCCTTGTACCTCTGAGAAGACACTGATTTGGATAAAACTTGATTTTTCTTTACACATGACGTAGGTTGAAAATATAAAATTTCTATCCACTTCAGGAATCAATCGGGGATTCCAAGCATTGTAATGCTGACAGCAGAAATTTCCAGTTGACTCTGTTGAATGTCTTTTTGGCATCTAAAGACAGAGGCGCTTAATCTGTAGTGTTTTTTTTTTCTTATGAACGTTATAATTCTCATAATGTATATCTCATAATGTATAATGAATATCTGGTAACATCCTTCCCTCAATGAAGCCAGTCTGATCAGTACGAATGATAGATTTGATCACCTGACTCAGCCACTTCACACAGATTTTTGCTAGAACATTGTTGTCAAAATTCAGTAAACATGAGTTTTTAAGAACCACGCAGGTCCTCTGGTTTACCCTTCTTATGTATTAAAGTGATGGTGGCTTCACTGAGGGAAGGTGGGAGTCTGCCCATGACTTTCACTTTGTGTTTTATAGCTAGAAAGTATGGAAATAAGGAGTCCCTAAAACCATCGTATAACTCTGGAGTGAATATGTCAGGGCCTGGTACCTTCCCATGTGGCAGATCCTTAATTCATCTATGATGCCTGCCAAAGTAATGTCTGTATCTGGAATGTTTTCTTCGTGTAGTGTGATTTTGGTAAATTATACTTTGATGAAAACCTGTCAGCCTCACATTGTTCAGGGTTTCTTTCTGAAGAAATAGTACTTTTGTCTTGCCCTGTTTAGAGAATGTTCTGCTTCTGATTGGGTTAATTTTGTCTCTTAATTTGAAAACTTGCAGGAGATCTGTTTCTGATTTAGAAATTGCATGGTGTTATTCGAGCACAGTTAATTATTTTCCCCATTATTTCATAGTTCTAAATTTTTCTCTGTTTTTCCGTTTTTATTAAATGCACACAAAATAATCCTCTCTCTTAGAAAAGACTTTGGATCATCCCATACTGTGGTCCATCTTATTTCCTCACTCACATTGAATTGAAAAATAGATTGATTTCCTCATTTGTCTATAATTGTATTATCCTTTAGTAACAGATTGTCGAATCTCCGTACTGTTATCTATTTTTTTCTTATAATTTTTATCAAACTCTATTGTTTATCCTGTTTGATTGCTAATCCTAATTAGACTATAAACTAGATTTCTTATCCAGTCCAAAAAGAGTTCTGATGGCAAAGCAAAATCAGATCATGAATATGTATTATGGCCTGCAAAGTAGTAGGAATAGTTTATCAATTGCGGGTATCCTTCCCGGAACATGTCTACAATCTTGAGATCCAGCATATATCCTTCATTTGTTTAACTGCCTTCTGCTTGCAGTACATAGACCTTCCTGACTTATCTAAGGGTTTAAGGCTGAGTTAAAGTCTTCTGCTACTGGATAAAGTGTTGGCAGTTGTATGAGGTCCAAAAAGGGCTTGGTAAAAAAAATATGGGTCCTCCTCATTTGGTGCATAAATGTTACCAATTGTCAAAAAGATTTCCCAGTTTAAATGATGATAGGACATATATCCTGGATAAACCTAATATTTGCTTCTGAAAAGAAGGGTTGGGATTTTTATTATAATGGCCACTCTACAAGATTTCATAGTATATGATGCCTTGAAAAGATTACTAATATACATAAAATCCTTCCTGGAAATAGGTTTCATAGGTTGTTTACAGAGCAAAGTAAACATTAGTCCATATAGTTCACCATACGGTTCGTAAGTAACCCCTAATGTTTTTGAGTGCACAGTAATCATCTAGCTTATGCTTGAACTCCTCCATATTTTCACTACCTACCACTTCTATCAGGAGTAAGTTCCATGCTGCCACCACTCTCTGATTATACCAGCTAAATCTTCTGTTAGTGTGACATGTTTTCCCTTTTATCTGAACGAGGTGTGATCTTGTGCTGTATTGCTGGTAAATCTCCAGGCCCAAATTGTCCCACAAGTTATTGTTTGTCAGTACTCAGAACAAAAGACACACATCCCCCCCCTTGAATCTTCTACATTCCAGAGTCAGCCAAAACTGTCTAGCCTTTCTTGATATTTCGAGCCCTGAGATCTTTTACCATTCTCATGGCTCTCCTCTGTACCCTGTCCAGGTTTTTGATCTCTGTTTTAGTACCAGGGGCCCAGAACTGGGCACAATACTCTAGGTGAGGTCTAACAACGAGGTGTATAATGGTACAAACCCCCCCCCCTTACTCTGCTTTTTATATACATCAAGATACTATTTAATACCCTATTAGCTTTCTGAATCACCTGGTTACAGTGACCCTTGAAGCTTAAATCATTTGAAACCATAATGCCCAGATCCCTTTCTCTGTTTATCTCATTTAATTGCCTACCCAGCAATACATACTTGGCTTGTATATTTTTCTTACCTAAGTGCATGACAATGCACTTATCGAACTTAAACTGAAGCCTATGCACTGCTGCTCATTTACCCAAACTATTTAGGGCCTCCGGTAGGTTATGTAATGCTTCACGACTACCAACTCTTGTGCCAATGCGTGTGCTGTCTGCAAATTTTGACACCCATATCCCTTCATTACACTTCATTGAGAAGTATATATATATAAGTATATATAAATTGAAAAGGCAAGGGCCCAATATAGATCCCTGGGGAACACCACTAGTTACCTCAGCCCAACTTGAGGCAATCCCCAATTGTATAAGCCTCTGTTGCCTATTTGTCAGCCAGAAAGTGATCCATTTAGTTATGGTGCCTGGAATATTTATATCTATTAGAACATCTGTTAATTTGCCATGTGATACCTTTTTGAAAGCTTTGGTGAAATCCAAGAACATCACATCCACAGATTCCCCTCTTTCCAATATTTTGTTGACCTTCCTATAAAATTCCAGTAAATCTGTTTGGCAGGAGCACCTTTTCGTGAAGCCATGCTAAAACTTGTCCTTAATGCCCATAATATCAATATAATGTATGGTAGAACGCTGTTAACCTTAGGAAATCATCGTTTCCTAAGGTTGTTAACCTATAGATATGTTGTTAACCTATCGATCCTACATCACATGGATAGGTTAACAACGGCGAGTGGTATGCGCATGTGCACACTTTTTTTTCGACGGGGAACTGACGCGCGAACAGCAGCGGTTAGGGAAGGACTGAAGGGCCGTGGTGGTGACGACTTATGGAAAAGTAAGCAGCCTTTTGAGGTGGGACCATACACTATAAAAAATAAAGTATGGTCCCTCTATCGGCAACCGGTCAATTTTAACCGTCTCAAGGTTGCCATGGCGATGTAAACCTCTTGAGCTTCGCTCTCGAGGTTTACATGGTCGCCCTGGCAACCTCTCGACTGTTAACTGACCAGTTAACGATAGAGGACCATACATTATCCTCTATATATTGTAGATATCTTAATATTCCTTTATTATCCCATCCAGAACCTTACCCATCACTGAGGTGAGACTCACAGGTCTATAATTCTTGGTCTCCTTTCTATTACCCTTTTTGTATATAACTGTGACATTGGCACTTCTCCAGGAGCCTACTACCTCTCCCTCATCCAAGGACTTCTGAAATATCTGCGTAAGAGGCCCAGATAGTTCCCCTGGTCAATTCCTTAACCAGCCTAGGATGCATACCATCCAGACCCTGTGCCTTATTAGCATCCAGATTACTGAATCTGTTGATAATGTCCTGTACTCTTAAGGTTAATGGAATAAGAGGGGCACTCTCCTTGTGTCTGCTGTAACAATAGACAATTGATGTTGTGGGAGTTCGCCAGTTTGCATATTTTCCCTGTTTTGACTTTAGCTCCTGTTACATTCAAAAATAGTACTTTAAGGTGACTTATGATTGTTGTTTCTTAGTAACTGATGGCCCAGATAACCCCTTGTGCCTATCATTAACTGCCCTTCTTGTAGTTTTATCCACTGTTGTGCATTAGCTACCCTGGTACAAATCTTATCCCTGCTCTGATGGAGATTTTGTCCAGAAGGAATGTACCACCTTTGGGAAGTCTGTCTAATCTTTTCCCCTCCAGCTTAAAAATCACCCATCCACTGTGGGTCCTAAACCATCCTTCTTCCCCCAACACTGCGGTAACAAAGATGGTCAGTGTCCTGCAAGAGCTCCTCTCTAAACCTTTTGCCCCATTTGGGATATATTTCTTACCCCCTTTCTGTTTTTTGTTTTCCTACTTGCTTGACATGCTACCCACACTCTCACATTTCACCAGTGCTTATGTAACTTTAAGGTGTAAGGTTATATTTCAAGTTTATATACCCATACTTTATTCTTCCTTTGTGTATATATTTATTTAAATGATTACTTAAATGTGCAGATACATAGTATTTTTATTTTGTACTTTCTCCAGATGACTCCTTATCTTCCACCAATATGGTTCCTGCATGTATCTCTTTTGCTTGTGACATATCTTGCTTCTGCTGCAGATAATGATTGGAAACTTGAGTCCTCTGTGAGTTTTTTTGAATCTATGTCCCTGTCAGTGGCTTTTTCTGTTGCAGGTGAGTTTTTCAAACTGCCTGGTTCTAGCTGCTGTGAATCAGTTAAAGAGAAGGAGAGCTAGAACTTAGTGTGTTGACATCTGGGGAGTTTTGTTGAGATCCTTCTGCTTTAGATGAATTATTTATGCTGAATGCACTCATATTGTAATAATTTTTCATGGAGGAGCCTTTTCCGATCCTATTACGCTAGTTAGATTGATCATCACGTGAGGTGACTGGCATCTTTACCTTTGTTGCTAATGCTGTTGCTGTTGCCAGTGAATAAGAATCCTCATTATCCGATCTTGCGTATTCAGTACTGTTTTTGTCTAGGATCTGATGTTTTTTTCCCCCTGCTGGTACAGTTGAAGAGTTTATGTGGCCTCTTGGGGTATGTTAAACATGTCTACTTTCCCATCTACTTTTACTTTTAAGATAGTGGGTGGAATGATAGTACAGGGGATCCCCATTTCCCTAAGTGAATCTCTTATAGGGTCAAACACTTTTCTTTTGGCTACAGCTTATGGTTGCAGATCAGGGAGACTGTGGATTCTTAGACCCCTGATGAATATTCCCTTCTCTAGTCTGGCTTTTTTTGTATGCTCTCCTGATCCAGATAGTGGTATACTTTAAGAAACACAAATCTAGGCTGGTCCTCCCCTGGTGAACTTTATTTAGTTCTGTCTTAGTGTAAGAAAAGCAAAATCAACTTCCTGCATGACAAACAACTCAATGAATCCTCTAACCCCCGTTAGCTTTGGGGGGACCCTTAACTCGCTACAAGGCAAGACCAAAAATTCAGATCCCATCACATTGCACCATTGTGCCAACCAGACTAATGACCCGACCGAAGTGGCTAACATTTTCAACAACTTTTTCATCATCCCCGAAAAATACAAACCTACCCCCGCCTCTCCTATGCCCGCCTTCCCCATCACCCCCCCACTCTGACCCCGAAGGAAGGACTTTCCCCAGCTTCTACTTCAAACCCCTAAAACCTACTAACACTAAAAAGCTAATCTCTGGGAATAACCTCAAACTCAGTAAAGAGGGCAATGCTGTGGATTATAAAATTCTTAGACTCTCCATCAATGCCTTGGCAGTCCCCATCACCAGCCTTCTGAACCACTCCTTCTGTTCTGGCTTCTTCCCCACCATCTGGAAAACTACCACCACCAGACCCTTATTCAAGTCCAGACCTAGAAACGAGGTGAGCAGCTACTGTCCTATTTCCCTCCTTGCCCCTCTCTCAAAAATTATAGAGAAGGTTATGCACACTCAACTCACTGACTACCTAGAATCCAACAACCTACTCTCTAGTGCCCAGCATGGGTTCAGATCTGGGGCACAACACTGAAATAGCCCTGATCCAGTTCACCAGTGAAATCCTTAAAGCTCATAACAAAGGCCAGTATACTGGTTCTGTTTTTGTCAACCTTACCGAGGCCTTCAACCTTGTGGACTATGCCCTCCTCCTTAACACCTTAAAAGGCCTACATCTTTCTGCTGATGCCATAAAATGGGTCAGTAGCTACCTCATGGGGAGATCCCACAAGACTGCAATTGAAGATCACTACTTCTCGGAATGTCAAGTTAAATATGGTGTTCCCCAGGGATCGATCCTGGGTCCCCTTCTTTTCTCACTCTTCATAAATAACCTTCCCTTGATATGCCATCCCACTCAAATTGTCCTTTACACTGATGATGCATCCCTTTTCTTTTTTTTTACTTTCTGTGTGTCCTCCTCCCACCCCGGAGCTCTGCTTCTTCAGGAAACACCTGCTACTACCCCACGACTTGCCTTACCTGAATCCCCGGGGGTTCCCCATGGAGCCATGGTTATACCCCCCAGGTGGGTATGGGGCAGGGCCCTTACACCCCAGTGTCTCTGGATTTCATCAGGTTCCCCAGTGGTCAGGCAGGCAGTGGCAGTCAGGGTCAGTACTGGTGCTTCATCTACCCATTGCTCTGGTGGTGTTTTTTCCTCTGTTTTTTCCTCCTGCTTGGTGTTGCAGCCTGACATCAAGGTGCAAGGTGCTGATGTCCACCACACGGCTCCCACTGTCCACTCCCCCTGCTAGCTGCAGAACTTGATGCACCTCGGGCCTCCACCTAGGGTCAGGCAAGCTACAGTCCTTGATCCCTTCCCCCTGAGAAGGCGAGCAGTCCCTGGGATGCTCAAGCCTTCTCCCTAACCAGTCCTCCAGTAATCTGAGTCTGATCCTGAACCTGGGTCACCAGCGTTATGAGCAGAAATCCAATTGCTGTACCGACGGGCTGGCTCAACGCAGCCCTTTTCTGCAGCAACAAAAACCCCGCCACGATGTTCCACATTCTGCAGTCTGATTTCATGAAGCTTTACTCCTGGTTCTCTGATAATGGCCTTGTCCTCAACTCCAAAAAGACCAAGCTCATAATCTTCTTGGGACCCAGGAAAGCCCCAGCCCCTGGTCTTAAACTCCTCAACAATTCCGGCAACCTCATTGAATAGGTGTCAGAATTCAATTGCCTAGATCTCCACCTTGATCCCCACCTCTCATACTATCTCCATATTAGTAACCTCATAAAAAAGGTGCATGTCAGACTTGGTCTGCTCTACAGAATTACAAAGTTCCTCATCCCTGCACCCAGACTTTGCCTCGCTAGCTCTCTAGTCCTGCCCCTTATTGGCTACGGATCTATTATCTTCTCCCCCCCTACCTCATCCCTCCTTTTCTCCAAACTTAGAGTCACATACAACAGCATAGCACATTTCATCACCAATATCCCCTGGAAAACACAGTACTGCTCACTTTATTCCTCCCTTGAGTGGCCCACTCTAGAAGGGAGGTTCCATCTTAAGATGCTCTCCTGCCTCCATCAGATATACCTCAATATTCTCCCCTTCCCCTAGCATTAGCTCCCCTATTCCCACTTGCAGCACCTGGGCTTTTGATTAGAGGTGCCTTAAGTCTGGTTTTGACACCCCTTTATACAGGATTAAGCATGCCCAGAACTCCATTACCTTCAAGAGAATGAAGTTTTACAACAGTCTACGCCCTGAAATCCAGGCTTGCAGGTCCATATACTCTTTCAACTTCTCCCTAAAGGAGCACATTCTCCTATTATCCACCTGTGGCTGCCCTGATAGGTCTCCTCCATAGCCCACTAGGTAAATCCCAGTGACTCTCTTTCCCCTGCATCACCCGCACTTTTTTCTCCCCCACCAAGAGCACTAAAACTTTCCTGCCCTATACAATATCTGAAAACATTTCATACTAAGGTGCATCAAAGAGTAAGGAAGCCGAAGCCCATGATGCTCTTATACTAAGCCAAATGGTATTAGGATAGGTTGTAACCTACATTTATAAATTTATCCAGTCTGTTTTTAAAGATGTTCTTAGTCTTGCTAGCAGCAACAACCAACAGTAGTCTATTCCAAGAGCCAACAGTTCTGAGTGTAAAAAAGTATTGGCGACTATTACGTTTAAAAGGTTTTCTTATCAGTTGTAATGGGTGACCTCTAGTATCATGGATATAGTTTTTAAACTCTAAACCTAATTCAGCCATAAGATAAGGATCCTGAATGATGTCAAAAAGGAGCGGTAGGTCACTTCTGAGATGTCCGGCTGATAAGGACATAAGATTTAATGTTTTCAGTCTATTATCGTATGAGATATATATATTTTTATTTATTTATCCCCTCCTACTTGCCTCTGGTCTGCCACTCCTTCCGGCTGCACATGCTTCCTGTGACCCCCTCGCCTCGACCTCCCTCCCCACACCCAGTATCGCAGCCGACCCAGGGTGGCCCAGCGTATCCCTATGCCGGTTGGGTCCCCCTCCTCTGAGGGGGAAGGCACCAGAGGAGCCAGCCAGCGCACTAGGCATCAGTCCCTGAGTGCTGCTGAGGTGGATTTGGAGGTGTCGGGGCATCTTGGGCCAACAGGAATGAGGCAGCCATCATCCGGCAGACCAGGAGGCCGGATTTTCCATTTTTCTCCCTGGGGGCGTGGTGTACCACAAACGTCTAGGTGGAGCCGACGTTCACCATGCCCCCATGTGCTTCAGGGCTCTGCTTGCTGATTTCCTTGGCCTCCGCCAGGGGGTACCAGACAGCAAGCCGTGTCCCCTCCCTCCCCCCTGGAGTAGGCGAGCAGTCGTAGGATGCTCGAGCCTACTCCCTCCGGCCAGCTCTCCAGTGACCCGGTCCATTCCCAACCTGGTCAAGGCCGCAAGCTGAAATCCAACCGCTGCGCCGACGAGCCAGTGAGATATATTTTAATCCTGAAATGTTCTGTGAAACGTCTTTGAACTTTTTCAAGAGAATTCCCCACACATTTTTTTATAAGGGCACCATAGCTGGGCAGCATATTCAAGATGTGGCTTAACATAAGACCTATAAAGGAGCATTAGCACATCAGGCTCCTGCAATTTAATATTATGCAGGATTGACTTAACTACCCCATTGGATCTGTTGGTGACTCCCTGTATATGTTTATTATGAGTCATATCTTGTGAAATTGTAATGCCAAGGTCCTTCTCATCCAAAATATAAGTGAGTATAGAACCACCTAGACTGTATGTGTAATTTAAATTGCTGGTCCCTAAGTGCATAACTTTACATTTGTTAATATTTAGTATCATCCCCCATTTATTTACCCATGTAGAAATAGTATCCAAATCCTTTTAGATAATAATGGCTTGTGCAAGATTGGAGCAGGGACCCGCTATTTTAATATCATCTGCATACCTGGTGATGATGGAAGAACAATCGTGAGTTAAGTCGGCAATAAATGCTTGAAAAAGGTACAGGCCCAAAACTGTGCCCTGTGGCACACCACTAGACACCCTTTCAGTATTGGATGATGAGCCATTGATGACTACATTTTGGGTATGATTTTGAAGCCAATTACTAATTCAATCAATAATAAAGCTATTTATTTTGAGAATTTGAAGTTTTTTAATCAGGACCCAGTGAGGCATAACATCAAATGCCTTGCTGAAATCAATGAAAATGATGTGACAAGGTGTTCTATGATCGAGGAAGGAACCAGTATGCTCGTAAAAACATGCTGTTTATTGATCTACCTTCTGGTCGACTCTTGTACAATTTTACCCATGTAACATGCTAGTTGTATTTTGCACTTGTTAGTTCCTTGTACGTCTATACACCTGTATATATAATGTATTTATTTCATTGTATGTTGTAGGTAGTTCATTGTATGTCCCATGTATTACTTTGGCCCATGTATTTTTAATTTTTTTTATTTTTTTATTTATTAAATTCTCAGATTACAAATACCTTTCAGCAGAAACTGCTCGTTTACAAAGGTTCCACGTCAAAGGATGAGGGTCAACATACATACAGAGGTAGTAAAAGAATGCACAATAAACAACCAAAACAACTAAAAGAAAAAATAAAGATACTCAGTTATAACATACTTTGAGATAATATTCATAAAACGAGCAGCTTGAGTAGGCAGCTGGCTGTGGTAACAATAAGAGAAAGAGGGCACCATAGGCAGTTAGTATTGCAGGTGTGCGACTGGGAGAGGAAGTTGGCAGGCTAATGGGCCACTGTCCGATGGTAGTGGAAAATGTCTTGTACCAGTGGAGATGTGAAGCAGGAAAGGAGTCACAAGGAAGGCCCAGTGCCAGAGGGAATGTGATTGGGAAAGGGCGGGCTGTGAGACATGAGTGAGCTGGGAGGTGTTTAGAGAGATCTCTGTTTAACAAAGCAGTCACATTGAGTGGTAGAGGTGAGGTAAAGTTTGAGATTCCTTTGAAGGGTCCAAGTGTAGTAGAGGAAAGTGCTTTTATTGAGGGAATTGAACCATTGAGCAGCTCTATAGATAAAGGACCGCTGACCCGTGGAGGTATCGATATCTGGGAACCTGAAAGGTTTGAGATTGGGCACCACGTGGTTTGTTGAGTGCCACTGTAGGTAGTAAGGAGTGAGCTAACACCAGGTGGCATGAGACCAAGGAGAATCTTTTGGTAAGTAAGCAGGTCTGGTATTGTATTCTGATGCGTAAGGGCAGCCAGCTGGCCTGCATAGAGGTCATAGGTGGAGTTAGTTGGCTGCACCTGTCAGTAGTCTACAGGCTTTGTTGAGAGCAACTGAGATCCCTGGAGGGCACTTTTGGGGCAGAGCCATAGATGGCAAGGCCGTAGTCAATGATAGAGGTGACAGAGCTGTAGATGGCTAGTTTAAGGCATCCCAGGCATACAGTGCTTGTGTTTGTGTAGTAGTCCAACTGTATATTGGCGGTCTTGGCAACAGTGTCAATATGCCGAGTGTAGGAGAGGGTACTATCCAGGGTAATACCAAGGTACTTGAACTCCTTGACATGTTCGAGTGGGTTCCCAGCGTGGTTCTTGATGGTGAGGGACAGAGAGTTGTGCCTGCTCTGTCAGTTACAGAAGGACATGGCTTTAGTCTTGCTGTGGTTCAGGACAAGTTTACGAGAACTGAACCAGTCTTTGATGCGATTGAAGTCGAGCTGCAGCTGGGATTCAAGGACTATAATGTCATGGTGGCTGGAAAACAGGACTGCATCGTCTGCGTATAGTAATATTTTTTGGTGGCAGGCACTGGGAAGATTGTTGATGAAGAGGAAGAAGAGTAGAGGGCCCAGAATAGACCCCTGGGGGACTCCGGAGTGGACCAGTTTCTCATCCAAAGAGATCCCTTCAATCCTTACACGTTGGATCCAATTATCAAGGTAGCTGGTGAACCATGGAAGGGCATCGCTGGAGATCCCAATGGAGGACAGTTGCTTGAGCAGTAGGGGGTGGTTAACTGTGTCGAATGCCTTGGTAAGGTCTATAAATACTGCCCCTCCACAATTCCCTTTGTCAAGCATGGCATGGATGAAGGTTGTAAATTCCAGTAGTGCAGTGGTGGTGCTGTGCCCTTTTCTGAAGCCATGCTGCTCTGGGCACTGTACATTGTACTTATCCAAGAATTCAGCTAGTTGGTCCGACACTATTCGCTCCAGCGCTTTGGATAGTGGGGGGAGGAGTGAGATAGGTCTGTAATTGGTGAGCAGTGTCCTATCTCCACTTTTGTGAACCGGTGTGACAGTGGCTTTCTTCCAGAGAGAGGGGAAATGGCCCAAACTAAGCGAGAGATTAAAGATCTTTGTAAGTGGTTCTAAGATTTTGTCGAGGACTTGTGCCAGCAGTTTCAGGTCAAGGGAGTCACCACTGTACCCTTGTTTGTCAATGGCCTTTTGAATGTATTTTCTAGCTACTTGTGGTGGGACCTCCTTAAAAATAAACTTTGGGGTTGTACTGCTCTAGTTGGGGGTAACTTGGAGGAGCTGGAGGGAGGTCATCAAAAATTTGGTGGAAGGACACTGTCCAGGTTTGTAAATGCATTATTAAAAGTGCTGGTGATGATACCTAGGTCGAGTGTAGGAGTGCCATGAAGGTTGAGCATAGTGGGTGGTGCTTTAGGATCCTTGCCTGTGAGTACTTTCATGTTGTTCCAGAATTTGTTTCCCTGGCTCCAAGAGTTGGTCAGAGCCTCTTTGTAATAGTTGCATTTAGCATTCCGTATTCTTTGAGTGCAATCATTTCTGGCTGCTTTGTATAATTGTATGTTTACTTGCGTCAGAGTTGCACGAGCACAATGCCAGAGGTGGTCTCTGTGCTTGAGCAGAGTTAAAAGGTCAGTAGTAACCCAGGGGTTGGTCTGTCCTTTGACCTTCATCTTTTTCACTGGTGCATAGATGTCACAGGCTTCGTTGAAACGTTTGATAAATATGTCCAGAGCTTTGTTGGTGTCATTGAGGGAGTCAAGCACTGCCCAGTTCAGCCTGGTTAGATGGGATTTTAACAGCTGGAGGTGCCCTTGTTTGATAACCCTGGCATAGATAAGCTTGGGAGGGGGCTTGTGGTATTTGTTTGACCAGGAACAGATGACAGGCGAGTGGTCACTTATTGTATCTGGGAGTACAGATTTATGGGCAGACTAGATGGGCCTAGCGGTCCTTATCTGCCATCAAAGTCTATGTTTCTATGTTACAGAAACATTGGAGATGCATTCAGGGTGGTTAGATAGAATCCAGTCTAGAAGCGTAAGGGAGCCTGTCCTATAGTTACACCTAGTAGGGGCATTGACCAGTTGAGTGAGGTGATGCGCCGTGGCTGCATCCTTATAGGTAGCGGCCTCAGCGGAGAGCCAGTTAATGTTAAAATCACCCATGATTATGGTTTCATAATTATATTCCTGGACCCTTAGATATTCCATGATGCTATGGAAGCCAGCAGCCTGGTCTCTTGGGGGTAGGTAAACCGAGATGACATTGAGTTCCTTGTTATGTGCACCAAGGAGGATTTTGATTGTGAGGACCTGAGAGGAGTTGCATAGGCTGGGGGATGGGATGATATGACCCATAAGGGTATCCTTAAGATAGATGGCGCAGCCCCCGCCCTGTTTAGCAATCCTGTCTTGCCTGAAAATGCAGTAGCCAGGGACAGAGACTGAGGTATCAGGGATTTTAGGGTTTAGCCATGTTTCCACAACTGAGAGGACATCAGGGTTGTGCTGTAGGATCCATGTTTGGAGGGAGTCAAGTTTGTTGAGGATGCTGCAGGCATTGATGGATGCCATGGTGAGTGTCCCTGTCCTTCTGCTTGGTGCCACTGCTGGCTGCCCAGGTGGTCCTGGGTTGGGGTGAACATTTCCTGAGAGCAGAAGCAGCATAAGGAGAATTTGTAGGAGAAATTTGTAGAGATTTGTTCATCTATTGTACTTCCTATACTGGACGTTTGTGAAAATGGACATTTTTGCTCACATACCTTACAAATAAAATTGATTGATCTTGTTTTCAAAGTTCTTCCTCCCTGAGGCTTCTGTTAATAGCTCTTCAAAGACTGACACTGGGTTACCTCCTTCTAACTCTTCTGAGACTCTGGCCAACCTGATATTATCCCTTCTGGATCTCATTTCTAGGTCTTCAATTTTATTTTGCCTGGCAATCAGTGAAAAAGCAGGGATACTGAATTAATATTTCTGCTCAGCATTCACAAAGAAAGAGGAGGGGGAGGTACCTAAACCAAACAAGAGAAACACTCTGAAGACGGGGGTCAATACCAGTCCATTTACAGAGGAAAGGGTTCTGAAAGAACTAATGAAATTGAAGGTGGACAAAGCAATGGGGCCTGATGGGATTCACCCAAGAATTCTAAAAGAACTAAGGATAGAACTAGTGACACCGCTGACTACTCTCTTTTATAAATCATGGGAGGATGGGGTGGTACCTGAGGACTGGAGAGGGGTGGATGTGATTCCTCTTCACAAAAGAGGGAGCAGGACAGAGGCAGGAAACTACAGACCAGTTAGTTTGACCTCAGTGGTAGGGAAAATGATGGAATCACTTCTGAAGGAAAGAATTGTTGAGTACCTAGAGGTCAGTGGGGCAGGACCCAAGGCAGCATGGATTCATGATGGGAAGGTCGTGTCAGACTAATCTAATAGATTTCTTTGACTGGGTGACCAAAGTAGTAGACCAGGGAGGGGCTGTGGACATGGCCTACCTAGATTTTAGCAAGGCATTTGATACAGTCCCACACAAAAGATTAATACACAAGTTAGCCAGCCTTGGTCCCAAAGTGGTAACCTGAATAAAAAATTGGCTAGACAACAGGACGCAAAGGATAGTAGTAAATGGAGTCCACAGTGAAGAAAAGAGGGTTACTAGCGGGGTACTGCAGGGTTCAGTACTGGGACCGGTCTGTTTTAATATCTTTATAAGTGACATTGCAGAGGAACTGGAAGGAAAAGTATGTCTCTTTGCAGACGACACAAAGATCTACAACAGGGTTGATACACAAGATGAAGTGGAAAGGATGAAAAGGGACTTGGCTAGGTTGGCGGAATGGTCAAATGTATGGCAGCTCAGATTCAATGCAAAGAAGTGCAAGATAATGCACCTGGGAAACAAAAACCCAGGGGAAGCATACACAATGGGGGGGTGAGGCACTGACAACAGTAAAAATGGAAAGGGACCTGGGGGTAATTATATCAGATGACCTAAAGGTGGGCAAGCAATGTGAGAAGGCAGTAAGGAAGGCTAAGGGGATACTGGGATGCATAGGGAGAGGCATCAATACTAGAAAACAGGAAGTTGTTATCCCTCTGTACAGACAGTTGGTGAGACCCCATCTGGAGTACTGTGTGCTGTTCTGGAGACCCCATCTCCACAAAGACATAGACAGAGGGAGGCAGTCCAGAGGAGGGCAACCAAAATAGTGCAGGGTCTGCACCAGAAGACATATGAAGAAAGACTAAAGGAGCTTAATATGTATACCCTTGAGGAAAGAAGGAGAGAGGGACATGATAGAAACTTTCAAGTACCTTAAGGGAATCAACAAAGTCCAAGAGGATAGCATCTTTCAGAAAAAGAGATATGCAAGAACAAGGGGGCACAATTTGAAGATGGGAGGGATGGCTCAGAGGTAATGTGAGGAAGTGTTTTTTCATGGAGAGGGTTGTGGATACATGGAACAGCCTCTCTGAAGAGGTTGTGGAGTCAAGAACAGTGGTGGAATTCAAGAATGCATGGGACAGACATAAGGCAGTCCTAGTGGGGGGTAGGAGGAAGTAAGCTGTTGGTTAACTAGGATCTGCAGCTTATCTGTTAGGTAGGAAAATGTGCAGACTAGGTGGGCCAAGCGGTCCTTATCTGCCATCAAATTGTATGTTTCAATATTTCTATGTTTCTTTATCATATCTTTCCACTTTCTTCTGAAGAGGGGCTAAATTATCTTCTGCCTTTGAGAACTTTTGCTGTAATTCAGTAGTTTGTACAGTGAGAACATCCATTTTGCCAGAGAGCCCAGCTATGTCCTGCTTCAGATCCCATGGCCTCTGACATATTTGCAAATCCTGTTGTCATCTCATTCAGAAGGTGTGCACATTCAGCTCCTGAGTTTTATTTCCTTCAGGTTGTAGTTTTTGTTTTAGTCTGTCACCTGCAGGCGTTTTGCCTAATTTTTGTTTTGGGGGGTTCTTCTTCTGCTAGAAATGTTAGAGCTGGTTCCTCTACCAAGATGATTGAAGGATTGCTGATGTACCTGGCCATCTGCCTTATGCACCAAATTACTGCCTTCTTTCTCACTTTCTTGATCATTTTTAGTGGGAAGGGTGGTCCTGGGTGGGGTCCATCTGCCACAAATGTGGCTGGTTATATATGTATGTGTGTGGCGGAGGGATGTTGGTCCAGAGAGGGTGATAATCTTGGGGAAGGCTGGCTGGGGGCAGCAAGAATGCTCTGGAGAGGGGTGGAGGTGTTCTAGCTGCCAGGAGATTTGGCAACTGGGGGTGGCTGTTCCAGAGAGAGGGTGGTCAGCTCCAGGAAAAGTGGTAGTCTGGGGTTGGTGGAGGGAGTCCAGCTCCAGGGAAAGCATTAAGCTTTGGTGGGCAAGAAGGATGGTCTAGGCACAGGGAGATTTGTTGGTGGGGGCTGGTCCATTGGTGTGAAAGATAAGTCTGGGTATCCAGCTACAAGGAGGGTGGTAAACAGGGGGTGGATGTCGGTTCAGGGACTGTGGAGTCTTTTGGGAGGGTGCTTAGCTCAAGGTAGGCTTTTCCTGGGCTGGCAGGATGGACCAGCTGCAGGAAGGGTGGTGGGTGTTTTATCGAAGACTGGTACAGTGGCTAGAAGAGTGGTCTAGCTGCAAGGAGGGTGAGATATAGTCCAGCTGCAGGAAGATTTGTTGGTGGGGAATGATCTGTCGATGTGAAAGATGGTACTGGGGTGTTCAGCTACAGGAAGGGTGGTATGCTGTGGGTAAAGGTAGGTTTAGGAGCTGTGGCATGGTCTCAGGAAGGTGCTCAGCTAGGGGTAGGCTATTCTAGGGCTGGCAGAATGGACCAGCCACAGGGAATGTGATGGATGTCCCAGATACAGGGAGATTTATAGGAGACTGATACGGTGGCTAAATGATTGGTCCCACTGCAAGAAGAGTGATGTGTGGTCCAGCTACAGTGAGATTTGTGACTGTGGGGGAGGTCTGATGCATGGGCAGGGAATCTTACAGCTCCAGAGATAGTGGTCGTCTAGGGGGAGAGGCTGATCTGGGTATGTGATGTGGATTGGTCCAGCTCCAGGGAGGGTGCTCAGCTTTGGGTGGGAGGCTGGTGTGTAAGTAGTATGGCTGGTCTTGGGGGGGCAACTGCAAGGAGGTTGGTGTGCTCGGGGGGTGGAGGCCGATCTAGGGCATGGTAGGGTTATCTAGTGATGGGGGTGGTGGAGGCTGGTCCAGTTGGTAAGGTGGTGGTGGTCAATCTGTGGGCAGGGTTGTTGGCTGGGATGGAGGCTGGTTCAGCTGTAGAAGAATGGCTGGCATGGGAGAAGCCAGAGGCTGGTCTGTGTCCTTGAAGGGGTCCAGCACACTTTGTGATTTAGTAGTAATTTTATTTGTTGAGCTCCATTTCCCAGGGACACATGGCACTTTACACAGGTAAAAACTCATAACGAAAATAATTATCAAACATTATAAAAGACATACATAAATAAATGTAGCTGCAATATATAAAATCACACTAAAACAGTGACATCAGGTTATGGAGGCTAACTAACCTCTGCCAGAGACCTCTCTAACTAGGTGGGTCTTCAGACCCCTCGTAAAAGCCTCCATCAAGGGGCCTCCCTCAAAGATTTTTATAGTGTGTTCCACAGGGCTGGGCCAGCAACTTCCAATCTTGGAACAGTCGATCAGTGGGAGGCAAAATATTGGCGACCATAGCAGTTTGAACGTTAAGATGCAAATGGGCTTACCACTAGAAATTATTGCTTATGCGCTGTATCTACTTAGCTGAAAAATGTGATGTTACTGTATACTGTGAAACTGCTGACACTATATTGTTGGTGTACTGTTTGTTCCTTTGTACAAAACATGAAAATTAATAAACATTGATTGTTGAAAAAAAGACACTCTGTCAGAAAAGAACTAAGCAAACTCTTCAAACTTAGGGGATAAAATGCTCTACCAGTTGTAGACAGGCAGGGTGGAGAAGCCTGTCTACAGTCCAGAAGGGCTGAGCCAGTCTGTTCTTTTCTGTTGCAATATCCCTGGACAGGAAAACTGCCTTCTTAGAGAAGATTGTCCTTTGATATTCTCCATTGTGCGTTCTCAAAACCAGTTTGTCTCTATCAGACCTAGATCTCCTCCACTGATGCTCCAACCTCTGACCCAAAGACTTCATCTCCCTGAGCTTCCAGTCAAACCACCGGGATCTTATGCACAAAATGGGGGTTTGTATACACATCGGCATGACAGAATCATAGGCCAAGGTAATGGCCCTATTATAAATCACTACCACCTGTTAGAGTTCTCACACAAGCAGCCATCACACCCAAGAGGTCCATAACCATAAGGAGTCCTTCTGGGGACATTCGCTTTAAAGGGTGGTAGTGGACCATCTTCACTGGGGACAGGCTACAAGGGGGGCCCCAAATGTGAACTTCACTGTGCAGTGATCCAGCTAGCTAACTGTATCAATCCTGAGGTTTTTAATCTCGAGGTTTAAAGAGAAGACTAAGTCTAAGACATGTCTGTGTTGGTGGTTGCAGAAGTAACTGCCTGTGCCAGGCCCAGCGAATGCAAGAGCTGGAGGAAATCTCAACCAAAGTGCAAGAGTTCATTGTCGACTGGGGCATTGAAGTCACCCAGAATTAACCATTTGGGTGACTCCAACACTCTCCAGGTGATGAAGTCCACAATTTCCTGCAGGAATTCCTTCTCATGCCCTGACAAGTGGTACACAAACAATGAATTCTCCCCAACTGAGTGCACAGTGAAGTTCAACTCAGATCTCAGATTTCAAAGAAAATCACTTTGCAACAGCTACACATTCATCTGTGCCTTGACTTAAGAGCATTTCACTGCTAGTGAGTGCACAGTGGAGTTTTCTGTGTTCAGTTTGGGGCATGGGCCTTCCCTTGATGCAGCAGCACTCCTCAGCCTGTGTATGTGGCTTTGTTTCTGATGTAAGAGGGGTCCAGAAACATAGAAGGTGATTGACATAGGAGCGGGGGCTGTTAAAGAGCAGTTGACACCCTCGGGGCAGGCAACTCATGGCAAGAAGCTGCTTGCATAAAGATTGAAAAAACAGTGGGGTTGTACTCAACTAAATATTTTTATTTCTCATACCAAGGCTCATACTATGGCAAGATAGGGAACTGGAGGCAAGGTACCCATGAATAGTTCCTGTTCCAGAGCCCTTAAGAATGTTGTCCATATTCTCCAGGATCCATTTGTCTAGCCTATGCTTGTAAATTGACTCATTCGTATTAATAATTATCTCATGTGGAAGTGTGTTCCATGTGTTAACCACTCTCTGTGTGTAGAAAAACTTTCTGTTATTAGTGCTGTATCTAGAACAGTATAATTATAGTGGATAACCCCTTGTTTTTATTACTGTATGTCTTGTTTAAATACAAAACCCATTTCATTAAATAGGTATGGGCCATTAATTACCTCCCACATGAATAAGAGATCACCCCTGTATCTTCGTTAGGTTCAAGGTTCCCAAACTATCAATATACTCCAGATCACTCAAACCCCATATTTGTTTAGTAAATCTTTGTATTTTCTCCAGTTGTTTTATATCTTGTTTCCTGTAGAGAGAGCCCATATCTGAAAACTGTAGTCCCTGTGAGGCCTAGCATAAGATCTATATAAGGGGACTAGGACTTCTGCATCTCTGGACTTGATATTACTCTTAATAGTCCAGGAAATTTTATTAGCTTTACACATTATAGTGTCAGTTTGTCGAGTAAAGCTTAGATCATCATTGATATATACTCCCAGATCTTTTTCGAGCTTTCTCTCCATTAGCAAATTGCTCCCCATGTAATAAGAATGCCTATTATTAGGTGTATTACCTTACATTTATCTATATTAAAACTCATGCCCCATATATTGGCCCATTCAGATATTTTATTCAGATCTGTTTGTAATGTATTAATATCCTCTTGTATTTTGCATACGCCATCTATCTTCAAATCATCAGCATATTTAATGGATTCATGAAGTAATCTGTTATGTCTGCAATAAACATGTGAAAAAATGTAAGGGCCCAGTACGGAGCCCTGAGGCACACCACTGGACACCCTCCTTCCCCAGACAGGCACTTGTTCAGCGCAACCTTCTGAGTTCTCTCGTCTAGCCAGTTTCTCTTATTCTTTGAAGTTCAAATGATTTAGTTTTATTGGTTTCCCAACTTTCTCACAGAGATTTCATATTGATCTACAATAATGTTTATTTTCACAATATTAGTAAAGTAATTTTATCTTATCAGTGGACCAAAACTGGTTAAAAATGAACTATTACTCACTCTACTTGTGAGCAAGGGGTTCAAAATCCCACACCGTAATTAATTACTTTTATATAGCCAATGTGTTTTATCCTGTAAATGATCCTTTAAGTCTCATGAAATTCATATTTCCATTTCTTTATTCTATGTATTGTTTAATTACTGTAAAAGAGAAAAAAATTAATTCTGTTACTTCTGTAATTATGTAACTATGATGTTGTCTTCATACACTTTGTTAATCAAATGTATCTGGGCATCTCTATAAACAGACATCCTCTACGAGTCAGCATGGCCCCTCTTCCCTAGGGGTTAGTGAAAAACACAAAGAGGAGTCTAAATCAGACTAAGCAACCTCCAGTAATTCAAATTTAGTAGTGTAGTATGTAATAAGGACCCACTCAACAGATTTTGATCTTCTCTTAAAAAATTTATTTTTTTTATTTTATTCTTTTTCAGTATCCTCTGTACCACATAATATATACAGTCAACGATTCTCAAGACTATTTGCTTACTTCATCAGGATAAGGATATGAAAACTGTGAATATATATATTTTATATAAATTTATTCTATATACATTTCAAGCTGTGTGAGTCGTGCAGGGGTTGGGGGGACTCAACTTTCATCATTGCCATCTAGTAACGTTCCACTTGTTAAATAATTCATATTTTGTACTTACTCACTGTTTCTTTTCATTTATCTGTGCTGCACTGTGCTATAAGCTCTTTGTGTAGTCTGACATTGTCACTTTCTCTTTCTGCATCTTGAAGGCACAACAGCGTGATATAGCAAACGGAGTATACCTAATGTATGCCAAATATGACTGCCAATTTTAGAGGGAGTCATACAGTACCTCTAGCATGCCCAGGAAATATTTTTTACATAAGAAACGTATTTAGGTCAAATGCTGAGTTATTTCTTTGTGCTTCTGAACTCCAGGTTCACCGGGGGGGGGGCGCTGATTCTGATACTTTTTTTTTTAATTGGCTGTGAGGGGATGGATTCCCACTTTCACTATTCATGTAGCTTTGTGCCAGGTAGTGATATAGAAGGTAAGGTCCTGTTTCATTGATGCATTTTAAATGTGCACTGTGCAAATGCTGTGTGTGTGTATTCTTCTGTACAAAATGCAGACACAGTTCATTGGAGTGCATGACAAGGGATCAGAGACCAGTACTTGTGTTGTTATGTTGTTAATTAATAACTTCCCCCACTACAAGAGGTTTTATTGTGGTTTTAGCTAAATAGAGAGCGGTGCCCCCTTCAGCTCAACACCCCGACAGAGAAACACAAAAAAAGACCATTACAGTGACAGTCGCTGTAATGGTCCTTTTTTGTGGTTTGCTTTCCCCCAGTGTTCTGCCCTCTCCCCAGGCCAACTCTGACTTGGAGTTGATAACCCTAAAGTCCGGGAGAGGTGTGGGGCTATGCCCTCCACAGAAAACACTCGGACATCGGGCAGCACAATACCTGTGTCGGTATTGTGCTGTCGCTGTGTGGGAGGTCAGCATTTTCACTGTCATCCTCCCTGTGCTGATCCAGGGCTCTAGGACTACTGGGATCTCCTTCCAGTGCTGAACAGTAGGCAGGAAACTAAAACTGCAGCAATGGGACATCAGCTCCTCCCACTGAGGATTAAGCCAGTCTACTTCCTGCTTTCATACTAGCAGACAGTTGCAGCAGTGCCTTGTCCTGGGGGACAGAACTGAAGTTTTCCTTACCAAAGTAGCTTTTTGTTATTTTTTGTGGGAACATCTTCTGGACTATCTGTCAGAGCTTTGTTGCCCTGTCGGTGCTGGGGAGGCTTAACCTTGATCAACTCTGCTAGAATTTTCAGCAGGATTCTGTCCAGCTGGGGCCTTCCTGACTCAGTCTTGCATGCTGCACAGTCTGGCACCCCCCAACCAGGCATGCTTTCATATACAAGGACTGGGGAGTCAACAGCATGAAGGACCGGGGAGCCAAGAGCAAGAACTGCAGTCTGAATTTGGATTTCATCTTCCTGCAGTACCACCCAACTCTTGGACCACCTATGGAGCCGGCTAAAGCCACAATCAATGCCACATCCTTCCCTGCACCAGGAGATTTGCAGAATTAATCTCTCCTGCCTGGTGGGCTACCAACTGAACAGGAGGAACACAGTCAGTACTGTCCTCATGGCCAACATTGGTGGGGGGGGACAGGTGGCATTGTGGCATTTCATTTGAAGATGGGGCTGGCAGAGCGTGGGACAGTCTAGCCAGTGCCCATTTTGACCAGTGCTACAACTAGCTTTTGCTGCACTTTCTCCACTGTATAGCCAGACACATTGGAAACATTTGTACCACTAACGGTCCTTCGGAGACACTTTACCCAGCTTAGCGGTGGACTTTAGGAGGATTTGCCTAGCTTAGTCTCCTGCTGGGGTGGCTGTTGCAGCTTCATAGCCCCCAGACAAGGTGAAGTGCCAGGAGCCCCTCATATTTCTTAGAAAAGGCTGACATCAGGCATTACAGTCCTGGATGTTTTACTAAATATGGAGCCCCTCAGATTTTCTAACAAGGCTCACATCAGACATTGCATTAGCATCTCTTTAACTTAGGTGCCCATTACACTGGTACTTAGAGAATGAGGGACTAAATCGTGACAACTTTGTTTGCTTTGGCATTGCAAGGTGCCCTACTGTATTTCTTGTACAGGGGTCCCTTGTTTATTAGCCTGAGTTTCTGAGAATACAGCATTCAGTCAAGTATTTTCTTTTATACTGTATCCCTTGGAGATCTCTGCCAATCTTTTACTTGCAGTATCCTCAGACAAGACTTCCAGTTCTCAAATTCACCAGGGGTAAAAAATGTGCCAAATGCAAGTTCACCTTTTTAGCCACTTTTGCTGGGTCCCTGTGCTCAAAATGTGAGACCACAGCCAGTTTAGACTCTGCTACCATGGAAGCAAATTCCACCTCCTCATCACATATCCAGGAGATCCAACAACAGGCCATCCTGCAGATGGCCCTGGACTTAATTAAAAACTTAAACAGAAACTTTGCCTTGGACCCAGCCTGCTTTGACCTGAGGCCTCCTGCATCCCCTCAGACCCATTCCCACACAAAAGTCACTTGAAAGTTAAGTCTGTCACCCCATACCTCTCAACCTCTTGCCTCATGAATCAGGGACAAGGCTTAAAAAAATCAGGGACAAAGACCCCAAATCAGGGACATACAGTATCTTAAAATCTGGCACAATTCACTCAGAAAGCTGATAGAATAAAGGGATTTGTGGTAAGATGCATTTTCTGAAGAATTACAAGTCTGTTACTTTAATATTTGGCATCACTTTGTGCTTTTAATCCCCACTGTGCTGTCACAAGAACACACATTTTAGGAAAGACAGAGGAGAAATCTGAGGCAAAATCAGGGACAGTTGAGAGGTATGTGTCACCCTCATCAGATGAGGAAGAAAACCACATACAGTACACCACCACAGCATGAAAAGGTAAGCATGCCAGCCCTTCTCGCTTTTGGGACATGGTTGATGATGGCTCCAGTTACCATAGATGAAAGAAACATTGTGCCGGGTCACCTTTATCAGACTCCAGTTCTTCTCCAAAGGAGGGAGAGATTCACAGCAACTCCTCAGAATTGGAGCCAGACTATACAAGACACTTTGGTCTAGATAGCCTGGATTTTTTCATTAAAAAGTCATAGCAGACATAGTCCTAGGAATCACACCTGCCACTTCTAAACAGGACAAACCAACCTTTAGGCTCTCAACATCCACTAAGAAACAATCAGAAACATGGCTGAATCTGCCCAGGAGTGACCCTGTGATTTCATCCCAAACGAAGGATCAGTCAAGTTTATTTTATACTGGAAAGAATGTGAGCAAACATGCCTGTTTTCACAGTCATCTAGGTTACAGAGTATCACAACATATACAGCAAAAGAAAAATACAAGAGCAGAAATAACCATATTTACAACAAATTTAAATAAAAATTAAGACAGTCATAAATATCGGTGAGGATGGGGTCGGTAGACAGTGGGAGGGGGCGGTAAAGATGAGATGGTAAACGTAGAGCTGGGGGGATGTGGATGGAGAAAAAGGAGGCGATGTAAGGGATGCCCTTAAGGCAGGGGAGCGGAACCTCACAACTGCTATATTAAACTTATTGCATGGGGCACTAATAAGAGTAACTCTCCAGGAGCAAATGTTTTGCAGAGGCAATAAATAAAGGGATGGAGCCACAGGACTGGGTGCCAGGAGGTAGGTTGTTGTAAAGTTTCACACCCTGATAGCAGACAGAGTTTTGCATGTGTGTGATATGAAGAAAAGGAAACTCAAAAATTTGGCTGGTGTTCCCTCTGGTGCCATGCTTGGGGGAAGATTTGGGAAAAAGGTCCAAAACACTTGGTGGCAATAAGTTAAGAGTAACCTTATGTAGAAAAATAAGTGTTTTAAGTTGAAACCTTCCTTCCAGGGGTAGCCATGAGAAAGGAGAGTAGAGGGAACAGTGATGGGTAGACCAGGGGAGGCCAGTGATGAAATGTGCAATGTTGTTATAAGAGGTTCTCAGTTTGGAGAAAAGAACAGATGGGGGGCGGGGGGAGTAGACTGTGGAGCCATATTCAAGAAGGAGAAGAGCAAGGAGTAAGCAAGGCAAGATCTTGAGGCCGGACGAAAGAATTTTCTGATCTGGAATAGCAGTTCTAACCTCATGTTTATTTTCTTGATAAGATTAGTAATGTGTACTTGGAAAGTGAGGTGTGGGTCAAGAACCAAGCCCAGATATTTTAAATCTTCGACTTTATCGTTACTGTTCCCATGAAGGTCAAAGAGCGTGAGGTTTAATTCTACATTTTTTCTGGGGCTTACAAAGAGCATGTACTTAGTTTTTTAGAGTTAAGAACTAGGTTTCTGCGAAGGAACCAAGAGTGGAGCCTTAGGAAGTCAATTTGCAGGTTAGAGAACATGGTGCTGGGGTTTTTATCACTGCAGTATAGAGCTGCATCATCTGCATAGAGAACTGTCTTGGTGTTTTGACAGATTTTTGGGAGATTATTAATTAAGAGAGAGAGAGAAAAGCAGGGGGCCTAAAGTAGAACCCTGCAGGACATAATTTGGCAGACGTTTGAGAGTACCCCTTTTATGGTTGTCCTGTGAGAGAGGTAGCTGTCTACCCAGCAAACTACATCCTGGGATATATGAAGGGGAGGGAGAGAAAGAGAGAGAGACAGAGAGAGAGAGAGAGACTAGGAGGAGGCTGTGGTCCACCAAATCGAAAGCTTTGGTCAGATCAACTAATCCCATCTAAGAGTATTGATCATTGTCGCTTGCTTTAGTAATATTGCTGGGGTAATTTGTGAGTCTATCCTCGTAAAGCAGGGTAATGGGTTCTAAAATGTTTGTTTTTCCTAGAAGAGAGTTTAATGTTCCCCAGAGCTTTCTGGGGTTGTTAGATTCGCCAAGTTGTTTGTTATGGAAATAGTCAATTTTAGCTTTTCTGATAGCAGATTTGCACTTGTTTCTTAGTTCTTTATAAGTAACAAGGAGGGAAAAATCGCGGTTTTTGTTGTAGCATGACCAAGCTTTGTCCTGGGCCCTCATAAGTTTAATGATGTCAGAAGAGACCCAATCATTTCTGTGTTCTCTGACCCTGAGTTTCTTTAAGGGGGCAATCCTGTCACAAATACCAAGGAAGATGCTTGTGAAAGTGGTGTAAATGGTGTCAAGGTCGTATGGTTCATTTGTAAAGGCCCAGTCAACCTGATAGAAGGCACTTGTTAGCCTTTTAATGATGTCATCAGTCAGAAACCTGGAAGAGATGAAATTAGAGGGAAGTTTGGGGGATTTGGAAGACCAGAGACAGGAGATGGCGCCTCGGTCGCTGAGGCAGACAGGCAGCGTGCCAATCTGAGAGACATGGGCTGGGTTTGTGACAGCAATCCAGTCAGTCAGGGATTGTGTACCAGTCTTGTAGTTTGTCCTCGTGGGGTGGTGATCACTTGATGGCGGCCAAGGCCCGAGTTGCGTGCCTTAGCTGCATCAGATTTACTTGAGGCCCAGTTAAGGTTAAAATCCCTGAGAAGTATCCATTCGCTGTTTAGAGGGAGGGAGTTCTTTGAAGTTAAAAGAGACTCAAGGTCAGAGAAAGGGGTGTCGGGGGGGAAGGTATGTAGTGGTAAGGGAAAATATTTTGCTCTTACCTAGGAGAAAGTTGGTGGAGAGAACTTCCAATCTTTCAAAAGCCACTTCCGAGGAGTATTCAGTTAAGGGGAACCTACAGCATTTGAGACATAAAACGGGCACCCGCCTCTCCTTTTGTTTCCTGAAAGAAGACTATAATTCTAGCAGACAGCGGGGATACTCTCCAGAACACAGTTAAGCCCCCAAGGAGGATTCTTCCTTAAAGAAGGCCTTCCAGGCTTAAGCAGCCTCCTTCATGACTGCAACAGCTAATCTGTGTTTGGCCAGGACTGTTCTTTCCTGGGCCATTGAATTGGCCTTCCAGCTGGTAGAGGACTCTGAGAAGAACAAGACTATGATCCAGCAGCTGCAGCTCATGGGCCTACCCTCCACTTACCCAGCAGATATTTTAGAAGACATGGTCCAAGCCGGCCTGCTGGTGCATAGGCAGAGTGTCCATCTGTGACGACGACGATCTGGGTTTGGAAACGGACTCAGGACATCAGAGGGCTAGCTGGGAGGGAGAAGGATTAAGCATCCTAGAGACTGCTTTCCTTCTCCGAGGGGGAGAGGGGGTTGAGTGTCCAGCACATCATGGACCTCTGGCAGAGGCTGGGGGATTCCTTAGTACCAGCGCCATCACCTGAGGGGATGGGGTGGACGTGGGTCATCACTGCACATCCCTGCCCTCAGGTACTAGAAGCAGAAAAATGGCCTCCAATGTGCAACCATGAAGCCTCCTTCCTCCAATGCATCCATGATAGAGGTTTATCGGGGCTATGAGGGGGCTTTAGCAGCTCCGCCCTGGGGGGTAATCTAGGGGCACTGTGATTGGGGGAGAGGGATCTCTGATCTGGTGGTAGTGGCGAGCAGCTGAAGAGGAAACTAAGCTGCCAAAGACGCAGAAAGTGCAGTAAGTAAAAAGGAAGACATGGTCGCTGTGCGCTGCACAAATGATGTTCTACCAGATCTCTGCATGAACAAACTTCTGGTTGTGGGCCTGGCAGGCAGATGCTTTCTCCAAAGTCCATCTTGTCAATGCCCCATACAAGTTCCGCTCTTAAATAGGCAGTCAAGAAATCTGGAGAAATGGCAAAGGTCTAAAGGCCACAATCAAAATCTAGGGACAAATCTTGGTTTTCCAGATCTGGCAGCCTTTTTGTGGCACCTCCTCCAACTGAACCCAGACTAGGGAATTCTCTAGCATATGACCCTGGTTTACCTCTCCTAACCAGTGCCACAACGGAGGCAGATAAAGTGGCAACTGTGACTCCAGGACCTCTGCATAAAAGTTTCTCCAATGAGACAGTCCAGGGCCATCCTCGCATAGGAGGCAGACCTTCCAGTTTCTTGGGGGTGCTGGTCATACAACAACAGACAGATGGTTCCTTGATATCTTTAACAAGGGGTACCTACTCAAATTTGACTTAAAGCCTCCACTTCCTTCTGTTATTCTCTCTCTCCTCTATCGACCAACCCCACCACAAGACTGATGATATTTCAGGTGATAACAGAATTACTTAAGAAAGGGACAGTTGAGCCTGTACCCCTCCCAGAAATCAACAGGGGTGTTTATTTCCTCTTCTTTATCATCCTGAAATGCACAGGGGGTTCAGCCAGCATTAGGTCTCAAATTCCTGAATCGCTTTGTTCGCAGTGAATCCTTCAAGATGAAGGCATTGTTGTCCATCATCAGGGAAGCCCACCAATGAGACTTCCTTGCCTCCGTTGGCTTGCTTACTTACATATTCCCATCTGAGACTCTCACAGGCAATATCTCAGGTTTAAGGTCCAGGTCAGCCACTTACAATTCAAGAACCCTTCAATTCGGGCTTCTTCTGCCTCAAGAATCTTCTTCAAGGTCCTAGTGACAATCATTGCACACTTAGGCAGCCAGCAGAGCCACCTCTTAGTTGAATAACATCTGGATCTGAGCTCTTCAGTACAAGTTGGCATTGCAAGCATTGGTGAACATTACTTGCTGCATTTCCACACCCGGTTTGACTTTCTACAGGCAAAAGGGTTCCCTGTTCCCAGCACAGACTCTGAATCATCTGGGGCAGACCTCAGAACTTGCCAGGAAACATTTTTTTTCCAACTTCCGCAAAATTCCAGGACCACCAGCCCCTTCTTCAGAAGTTCCAGTATGCCACTCAACTTCCATCCCAGGTGTTCATGCACCTCATAGGGATGATGGTGCCTCTGGTGGACACAGTTCCATAGAAACATAGAATCTGTTGACAGATAAGGACATAATAGCCCACCTAGTCTGTGCTATTTTCCCTACCTAGTGCTGCTGCTGCTGCAGACCCTACCTGGTCTCCGGTTTTCCACCCCCTCCTCCCACAGCTAAGACCCCTCTGTGTCTATCCCATGTGTTCTTGAATCCTGTCATTGTTTCTGCCCCATCACCTCCACTGGTAAGCAGTTCCATGCATCCACCACTCTCTCCATGAAGTACTTCCTCACATTTCCTCTGAGCTTCACCCCTTCAAACTTTGTAGCATGACCCCCTGTTCTTACTAGGTTTACTAGGTGAAATGGAGCAAAAGAAGACACTAGGGCCATCAAGATTGCTCTCCACAACTGTGGAAACTTTAAACCAAGTGTCTTGCAAACAAATAGTTGTCAATGGCATTTTTAAAGTTGTCAAAATTATCCAAATTAATGATATTTTGTGGTAATTTATTCCAGTTTTTTGAAACTCTGACTGTAAAAAAACATTCACGATTATTAGTCCTGACTGCAGAAACCTTAAGTTTTCTATTATGTGATCCTTGTGGTCCTTGAGCGTCTTTTTCTGTGGAAAATGCTTCCCTCCTGTACCTTGTTTTTGCCTGTGAAGTATTTGAATGTCTCTATCATATCTGCCTTTCCTCCAGGGAGTACATGTTAAGTTGTTTGAGCTTTACTCCATAGGGCTTTTGATGCAGGCCATGCACCATTTTGGTTGCCCTCCTTTGTACTGCCTCCACCCTCTCTATGTCTTTATGGAGGTGGTGCCTCTAGAACTGTGTACAGTACTTGAGGTGCAGCCTAACCAGTGATCTGTATAGCAGTATTGTTACCTCCCTTCTGCTGGTGATTCCCCTTCCTATGCAACCCAACATCCTTTCAGCCTCCCCACTGCTTTGTCACACTGCTTCACTACCTTCAGGTCATCAGAAATGATCACACCCCAGGTCCCTTTCCTTCTTTCTTTCTTTCTTTGTAACCGTTAATACATCACCTCCCAGATTGGTATGTTGCCCTGGGTTCTTATGCTCCAAGTGCATTATTTCACACTCCTTTGTGTTAAAACTCAGCTGCTAAGCTCTGAATATTCTTCCAACTTTTCTAGATCACTTCTCATTTTTCCCATTCCTCCCGGTGTGTCTACTCTTGCAGAGTCTTGTATCTTCTGCGAAAAGGCATACTTTGTCACTGATGAAGACATTAAAGAGGACAGGCCCTAGTACTGATCCCTGTGGTACACCACTGGTAACTTTGCTTACTCTGGAATGACTGCCATTTATCACCACCCTCTGACTCATATTGCACAGCTGATTTTCCACCTATTTTACTATCTTGAAACCTACTCCTAGGCTTCCCAGCTCATTTAACAGCCTTCTATGTAGCACAGTGTTGAAGGCCTTAACTGTCATTGAAAATTCAAAGCCCTCAAAACTCTCAGAAAGAGCTCACACTGATATGAGCCATCCACAGCAAGTTACCATGACATTGCCCCATGCACTGTTAACACAGCTCAAGACATGATGGACTTTCAAACACAAAGCACAAGCCCGCCTCGTATCTGCACACCGCTACCTTATTCCACCATTGTAAAGAGCAATAAATCCACACTCAAATCAGTGGCCTTTTCATCTATTTCCAGAAGAAGCAAGCCAGTCAACAAAACTTACTTTCTTCATTGTCAAATGCAGTCTGGTTTCTACTTTGGAAAAAAAAATCAACAAAGCACAAGCAGCAATCCTCCCAAGACTATGGGTAGCTCCCCAAGTTTAATTACTCCCATTTCAGCGCATTCTCTACTGAAAGCCTAAAGAAATGCAGAGTAACAACAGGATCTGTGTCTGCTCACATGCCAGTACATCTGCTTTATGGCAACCTTTCATTTTTTTTCTTCTGAAGTAAAGAAGCTTTACTTCCTGTTGCCCTTAAAGAGATACTACCCTGTTTAACTGTTACAGCATGCAATGATGTGCAACTGATTGTTATTTACCAAATAGCCACATAACATTGTCTACACATTCTTCATTATAGGCTTAAATATCTACTTTTCATTTCTTATGAGACTATTTGCTTGACTTATATTTCCCAACAGGATATACCCTTTGAATCGAACTCAGTAGGGAATTAAAAACATTGCTACTCTTCTAGAAAAATGCTGGTCAAGTGCTGGAATCTTAAAGAACTGTGCCCTCTTATGGCAGGTTATTGCCATATCATGGGTGTCTGGTTTCATAGAACATATATTGCCATTTCTTACTATTATGGCCCACCATATTATTCACACTAGACAATGAAATGTTTTAAATAAATACATTATGCTTAGTTATTTTCTTTTTGCAACATATGACATATTTAAAGGGGATTACTATACTAGTCAATGCTGACAAAAAACAACTAATTACAGACAAGCCCTATTTATATACAAATATAGCACAATAATGTGCTCCGTGGTTTTGCCTACTGATGAGAAGTGGGATATGCAGGCACATCATTAACCTTTATGCTTTATTATTTGTTATTACTGCACCAATTTTAGCAAGAACTCCCTAGCTGGGACACAAGTTTGGCTCAATTTCATTTTTTTATTGGACTGTTCTAGAGATTAAATGCTGACTCAGTAAACAGCAATGCTATAGTGGAAAGAGAATAAAGACACTAGATCCAGACCATCAAAGCATAGCTTAGGCTGGCATTTTAAGGATAATAATATTGGACAGTATAAAGTAATTTGGTTATTCGGAAGTACTCCTAGGGAGCTGGCTATTGTTTTGGCGAACACTAGTCAAATAATTTAACAAATTCTAAATTGGACACTACCCTAATAACATTTGGGCATAAAATGTGCTCTTGTTGACGCTTATACCCTTCGAGGAGCACAGTACACATAGTGGCACCTACTCAAATCCTCATTATTTCCTCTGCAATAAAGTATTGCACCCTTGATTGAGTCTAAAAGGTTGGAGATTAGACAGTCCCATTTATGATGTCCTCAACAAAAGCACATGAATCCATATATTAGGCACTAATATTGAGCCATTACAATAACAAACTTTCATACATATTTATTGGCTGGCCAATGAGGTATCTGCATATCACATTCTAATGTTCAACTTCATATTGTAAGCCTTATTATATCTGCTTTCCTAATATACAATGGCTCTTTAAAATAAGAAGGTGTTTTGTGTTCAGCTAAGGACTCAGTAACTTCCATTTAAGAAATTGATAGTGCTTCAGTTTACTGCATATATATATATATATATATATATATATATATATATATATATAAAATACAAAATCACACATGCCCCCACAATGCAAAGCATCATGGGCTGCATATGCAAATCACCACAGAATGTTATGCTGGTCCAACTTTAAGCAGAATTGCATGGTGCCGAAAGGCCTCTCACACAATTTGCAAAGGGTGCTAACAAAAGACATAGACATGTGTTTCGTCCTACCAGGACTCATCAGTATGCCTCGTCTGTTTAACACCCCAGTGGAATAGACCAGCTACCCTAAGGCAGTGTGCCTGGGATATATTGTGGTGAACCCATTAAAATAAAAACCATTTAAAAGACAAAGAACCTCTGTGCGTAAACACTGAGGCAAGGGTTACCCCAAAGGGCATTTGGCTGGGAAGCCAAGTTTCAAGAAAATACAAAATCACACATGCCCCCACAATGCAAAGCATCATGGGCTGCATATGCAAATCACCACAGAATGTTATGCTGGTCCAACTTTAAGCAGAATTGCATGGTGCCGAAAGGCCTCTCACACAGTTTGCAAAGGGTGCTAACAGAAGACATAGACACGTGTTTCGTCCTACCAGGACTCATCAGTATGCCTCATCTGTTTAACACCCCAGTGGAATAGACCAGCTACCCCTAAAGCAGTGTGCCTGGGATATATTGTGGTGAACCCATTAAAATAAAAAAACATTTAAAAGACAAAGAACCTCTGTGCGTAAACACTGAGGCAAGGGTTACCCCAAAGGGCATTTGGCTGGGAAGCCAAGTTTCAAGAAAATACAAAATCACACATGCCCCCACAATGCAAAGCATCACGGGTTGCATATGCAAATCACCACAGAATGTTACGCTGGTCCAACTTTAAGCAGAATTGCATGGTGCCGAAAGCCTCTCACACAGTTTGCAAAGGGTGCTAACAAAAGACATAGACACGTGTTTTGTCCTACCAGGACTCATCAGTATGCCTCATCTGTTTAACACCCCAGTGGAATAGACCAGCTACCCCTAAGGCAGTGTGCCTGGGATATATTGTGGTGAACCCATTAAAATAAAAAAACATTTAAAAGACAAAGAACCTCTGTGCGTAAACACTGAGGCAAGGGTTACCCCAAAGGGCATTTGGCTGGGAAGCCAAGTTTCAAGAAAATACAAAATCACACATGCCCCCACAATGCAAAGCATCATGGGCTGCATATGCAAATCAACACAGAATGTTATGCTGGTCCAACTTTAAGCAGAATTGCATGGTGGTATTTTTAGTGAATGAGGAAAATTTGGCCAGGGCACTAGGGAAATTCCCCTACTCTGAGGGGTGGGGAACCCTTCCCATGAGACATCTGGACTCGGTTCAGAATGTCTCAGTCACCGGCAGGAGTGGAGGTGGTGGACGATGGTCCTCAGGAACCCAATGCAACACTTGAGGAGGTTGCATTTTCTTCAGCAAAGGAGTTACAGTATGGTTCTACAGTGTTAAATGAGGAGTTGCCTCAGTCTGATTTATTCACCGACATAGGTGAGAACAATACCTTTATGAATATAGCTACTGAGGAGGATAAGAAGCAGAGCGTTTGAGAATGGACAAACAGTTTGCTCTAGTATGGCGAAAAAAGTGTTAAGACAAACGCTGCTGACCTGCAAGATGATGCTGCTGGCGTTCCAGAAATGGATGGGGATTCTTTCCTTTTCAGCCCATTTGCTTCTTGGTCCTCCGAAGAGCACTGCAGGCGGCAGGTTGGATACAGACCCGAGGCATGGATACCAGATCCAGTCTATCCGTTGCCAGGAACAGCTTCTCGACCCAGGAGGAGCGTTTTGGGTACACTGTTGATGGAGGGACCAATTTTGGTGACAGACGAACACCGCGTCACTTCCGCCTTCCTCGGCTGAATCCAGGAGCCCCGATGTTTCCCAGCCGAAAATGGACCCTAGTACCACAGAGAACGTCGATGGAAGACCCGGAACGCCAGACAACATGGCCACAGAGATTTTGGACACTTCAACATCGGACCCTGTGCCACAAGACCGGAGTATTGATCGGGACTCTAATTCTGTTGCAGGTACTATTCCATCTGACTCTCTCCCCCCCAACAAACCAGCCTTTAAACCAGTGAGTTATGCCTCCCTCTTTAAAAATAAAGACACACCAGTCAGAAAACGTTTTGTTGCCCGAATTCATTACAAAGGGGGCTTGGAACTCCCCCCTGACCGTCATTATGTGGGCAAATCTCTACTGATTGACTCTCTAGGGATTCGCCCTGCTGATGTTTATGCCTTCATCCACATTTCAGGAGATCGTAACTTTAATATCTCAATCAGAACTGCTGCATTATTAGATAAATTTTGGGCAGCTTATTATACTGCTCGGACAGACTCAGTTTGGAAACATTTTATTGTTATTCCTCTTACCAGACCAAGCTAAAATTGTAACTGTTCTCTTTGGAATGAAGGAGTTAATGTGCTAGATATTGTATATTGGTTAAGAACAAACGCTGTACAGTGACTGGTGTTCCCATGCTGTAATTGATGACAATGGGTTTTGGACAGGAGGGTGGAAGTTTACTGTACAACTTAAGATCACTGAAGCAGGGTGCAACACCTCCCAATTGTTTCTACCTAGGCAGAGACCGAGGTGTATTGTTTTATCCTGGTCAGCCATGCTCTTGTTATAGATGTGGTTCGCTATCCCATTTAAGTTCAGACTGTGAACAATTGAAATGTGCTTCTTGTGGTCTGCTAGGTCATTCGGTGTTATCTTGTAAGGTACCACCCACTTGTAACTTATGTGGTGATCTTTCACACATTTTTGAAACATGTCTATGGGCGGCCCATAATACTATGGATTACACTGAGCATGATTCATATATAGCCAAATTATCGGCTACTGCACAACCTCCCCCCCCTCGAAGCTCCATGCACACTATTGGGAATTCAGATATAAGCCTCTCCACTTCGGTACATCAGTCTGTAAAGGTTTCCCGCCTTCTGAGGGTTTACCAGATATGGTTGACCCTCCCAACCGCAATCTATGGAGATTCCAGTGTGCAAGTACGCTGCCCACCACTTCTGATGTTCCAGCTCAAATTGTAGACCCACCTACTTCTCTTCCAGTTAGTGAAGTTGTAGCCTCAGGGATCATTCATCACCCCCCCGCCAACAACTCGCTGTCTTCGCTCTACCAAACAGGTAGACCCAATAACTATGCCTCCCATCCCGGTTCAAATCCCTATGACCCATTACAAAGTTGGGGCGATGCTATGGAAGAAGAGGACTCGTTGACTCCTCTCTTCCCCAACCTTCCACGGCTGCCTCAGTGCCATTAGCCACTACTTCTGGGATTCCTGTACGAAAAAAGTCAGTCAGAACTAGGAAAAAGAAATGAAGTGTTTATTGCTATCTGTGGTTTACCTTTTCCCTTTGCTTATGTCTTTTTTACGACTAGCCAGTCTTAATGTTAATAGCATTCTTTCTCCATATAAGCGTACTGCAACCTTTTCAGCGTTACAAAGTTTAGATTATGATGTTTACTTGCTGCAAGATGTTAGGTTGTATACAGCGGCGGAAGTCACAACTGCCTCACGGAACTGGGGTTTAGGACCCTCTTACTGGTCTTTAGGGCAGGATCTATGTTCTGGTGTGGGCTTTTGTTTTCGTTCTTCAATTTTCCTTTTGCAAAAAATGGTAGATTTAGTTCCCGGAAGAGTATTAATATTGGATCTTTTATGGTATGATTCCCCATATAGACTTATTAATATCTATGCACCACAACAAAAAGCTACCAGAGTTCAGCTTTTCCGTTTGATCAAACCATTTTTATTTACTAACCGAACTATTTTATGGGGTGGTGATTGTAATACCAGCTTGGATATCCCCCCAAATAAGAAAACCTATTGTGATACGTCCTGTTTTAAGTACCATTTAAAGAGACACATCTAATTGATATACTGGCCCAGTCCCGTTACCTACCTTTTCAAAAGGAAAATTGACCTCCAGAATAGATTTTTGGTTTTGTTCTCAGACTGTTAGGGTTGCGACAGGTATTACTACACCTATGGCTACCTCAGACCACCATTTAATAGGTCTACGAATACCGTTAGGAGAAACCATAGCACAGGGTCCGGGGACTTGGAGAGTAAACTCGTCCTTGCTATCACTTCCTGAGTTTCTTAAAGGGTTTCAAGACTTAATTACAGACCGTATCTCTGTGGAGATTCTTTATGATTCTATGATAGACTGGTGGAATGACACTAAAAACTATGTGATTTCTTACTTTAAATACTATGCTAGGTTTCTAGCTGACACAAGACACCATACTGCAAGTTTTTTAAGGGCTGAGTTGTTAGAATTGTTCTCTAAATCCCACATATATAATGTTGATTGTTCGGCCCTTATTAAGGAAGTTAAAATTGCTTTAGCTAAAGAACAATATGACAGACAAAAAACTATTCTCTTCGAACAAAAATATCGTACCACTGGGACACAGTATCAATTTAACCCCTTTGAACTGGCTACAGACAAATTTCATGGTAAACAGATACACCAGTTACGTGATGATCAACACCGTGTAATTACTGGACAAAACAACCTCATGGAATATGTAACATTTTTTATCAAAACAACTTTTGAGACTCCTGTTGTTGACTCACCCGATATGGCACTTCTGTTACAGACATTAGATGTACCGACTTTAACGACATCACAGAAGTCTGAACTTCTGGCACCTTTTACCTCTGAGGAAGTGAGACAGGTTATTTTTAGTTTTAAAGATAGGGTAGCTCCTGGGTCAGATGGTCTTTCAGCAGAAATTTATGAATCTTTATGGTAATATATGCCAAGTCAGTTACTAGCTATTTTTAATGCCTTTCTGCAGGAAGACCGACTGACAAACCAGATGTATGAAGGGTTAATGCTATTTCTCTATAAAAAAGGTGATAGATGTGACTTGACAAATTGGAGACCGATCACTTTACTTAACACTGATTATAAGATTTTTTCTAAATTGTTAGGGAATCGACTGTCTAAACTTTTACCGTCAGTACTCTCCCCATCCCAATATTGTTCAGTCACTGGAAGATCTATTCATGATGCTTTGCTTTTACTTAGAGAATTCTTTTCCCAAGGTCAACAGGGAGCCCTTAAAGGTTATTTATTTAATTTTGACCTCTCCAAAGCTTTTGATCATATTTCTCAGGAATTTATTTGGTTGACACTTAATGCTTATGGGTTTCCGAGTCTTTTTATTAATTGGCTTCATTTATGCTATTCCCTAGCTTATGTTAGACCATATGTTAATGGTAGAATTGGTTCCCCTTGCTACATCCGCCGGGGGGGTAAGGCAGGGTTGCCCTTTAAGCCCTTTATTATTTGTTATTGCCTTAGACCCTATAATTCGACTTCTTTCCAAATCTCCAAGACTTCTAGGCCTTCATGATAAAACTATTCCAAAAGTAATCTGTTATGCAGATGACTTATGTGTTCTTGTCCTAAGGTCCGATAGAGCAATTACTATGTACAGTATTACCCATTTTTGTCAGTTATTGGCTCTAGGTTAAATTTGCAGAAAAGTATATGTTTTAATTTAACTGTGTCTATCGCAAATGTAGGCTCGATTGCTGACATTCGACTAGTGGATACTCCACATAAATTATTAGGACTCTACTTCGGTATTCCAGATATGGCTAAATATAATTGGGAACTGTGTATAAACAAAGGTAGGGAAAGGATATGTAAATGGAACAAATGGTATCTAGGCAAAAAGAAATGTATTTTTTTGATTAAGACTTGTTTGTTACCCATTTTTTTACATGTAGCACATGTTTTCCCGTTGCCCAAATGTTTTTTCGTCCCTCTCCTTAGTCTTTTCTTTTCTTGTTTTTGGGGTAGTCGTTTAAATCCCATTAAACACAATGTTTTATTACAGTCCTATCGTTAGGAAGGTGTGACTATGATTCACCCAATAGTATTCTTTTTTTCTATTTTTTTAATTACGAATTTGAAACCTTTGGTTACAGAATCACTAAAGCTTTGGATCCCCTTTGTGCATTTGTCCCTCACTGGAATTTTTCAGGAATGGAATGTAGGTATTTTTTTATATAAGAACAAAAGATGTTATGTTTTATCTCCAGATTGGATGATAACGTTTGACATGTTAAAGACATGGCATATAACAGTACAGATGATCAAAACCCTCACTAGAAAACAATTATATGCACATATTATTACATCCCACTTTACTGAAGACGTTTTTCCAGACTTTACATTACCAGAGCGGACACAGATTGGTAATCGCTTAATTGACCCACGGATCCCTATCACAATGTGGGATATTAGTTGGTTAGGAGTTCACGGTAGAATTAATGTACGCGGTAACCTGAAGCACAAGCAAATAACTGACAGATATTGTTTCCGTGATTCTTGTACAGATACGGTAGAAACAATGTCTCATTTATATTTTTCTTGCCCATTTATTCTTCGGTTTCTGGTTTTATGGCGCCTGACATTTTGGAACAAGGTATGGCGCCACTGGGATCAGAAAGCTCTTTTCTCTGGTCTTTTCCAGATACTTGGGCATCTTGCAATCCTAGTACTTTAAACATAGTGGCAGTTGTAATATTATACTGGGTGTGCAGATTAGATGTTGGTTTTATTTCAGCAGGTTATTTCACCCTGATGAATTATTTGCAAAATATTGAATTACCTTGATTACTTTAAAGAGAAAGAAAGGAAAACCCTTAAGACAGGCATATGGGAACGATATTGGAATTTCTTTTGATTCACTGTGTTGTTTTCTTATGAAATGTTTTCTTTCCTGTATTTTTTCACATTTTTGCTGTTTTTTTGGTTTTGAAATTTGTATTATTGCTGTCTTTCTGTTTTGTTTCTAAAAAATTCTGTACATGTTTTGTTTTTAAATAAATATACCCCTACTCTGTAGGGTGGAGTTTCCGTTTGTTGAGAGCATGGAGGAGTCAGTTGGAGCTCTGACTGACTGTGATGCTGACCTTTTGATTTCCTTCCCTCCAACGATACCCGATGCAACTACTTCCAGGAATATGCACACAGATACTGACCGTTCTGCAGTACAATCGCCACAGCAAGATGTACCGGATCCTGGCGCTCTTATTCTGAGCTCTTCTCACAGTGCAACGGACGACCCTGTTTCTCTCCACGCTACTCCGACTGGTCTGCCAGAACGAAGTTCTCGGTGCGCGGCGAGAGTAACACCACTCCTTCCCCCAGTACTTTTCCGGTTCTGCCTTACAGCATGACGGTGTGTCTCACGACCTGCAACCTGAACCTGCTTCATGTTCCACACTTGATTCTCTTGCTCCTTCAGGGCTTGCTGTACTTAGCCTTTTGACTGTTCCCGTTTCAAGGCTCCTACCACAATGGAACTGTTGTGCTCACGTTTTGGCTTGCAACCGGGAAAGGATGTTTCGGGGACTTCCTGGTCTGCTTCGGATGCCTTATCTAGCGCAGGGTGGACTCAATCATCGACGGGGACCTGGATACCGGATCCTACTTGGAATGAAGCCACACACAGTGTTTTATTCTCCCCCAACAGGCCTGCTACGAGTCTGAGCTCCAACGAGGTACCACATCTTAATAAAGTGACTGTTACAGACTCTGTTGTAGTAAAACCTACTTCTGCCACTTCTGTACATTCCTGGGGGGACATGATGGATGCTGTTGATCAAGGGTTTAGTCAGGCACCATGAGAGGATACTGATATACCTCTTATCTCTTTGCATATGCCACCGGTGCCCCCCCCGGTCCCTCAACCTCTGAGACTGTTTCATCTCAAGAACTTACTGTTTCCCCCTCCCTTACTCTATTAGACTCCGGACCTGGCAACACTCCCTTCTTGGAGGATCCTAAACCAGGCACGTCTACAACATTGACCCCTACTCTAGATAAAAACCCTACCACACAGATATCTGGTCGACCTCCAATACTTTCTGACCTTTTTAAAAATAAGCTTGAACTAGCACCCCGTAGGAATGCGGTTCGTCTTCGTTATAGGGGTGGGCTTCCTGAGTTTCCTGATCGATACTATGTAGCTCAGACCCTTCTCAAGGTGTGCTACATTTTCCAGCCTCTGACATATATGCCCTGATACATATTTCAGGAGAGGAAACCTTTGATGTCAGTTTTAAAACCTCAGCCTGGTTGGACCGCTTGCATTTAGATACCTTACAGAAAATGATCCCATTTGGACCCCTTTTTCTGTTGTACCTTTGTCTAAGCCCACGATTCAGACCGAATTATTATGTTCAGGAATGAAGGTGTTAGCGCCAGTGATATTTATCATTGGTTGCAAAATCACTGTAACGTCCTTTCCCTCCTGAAGCTATCCTGAACGATGACGGTTCATGGACTGGTGGCTGGAGGTTTCGGGTGAAATTGTTTCAGGTTAATCTAGTAGTTGTACACCTACCCAATAGTTTTTTCTTGGTAAAGACGGGGGTTTGTTTCACGGAGGCCAACCTAGAGCCTGTTATAAATGTGGGTGCTACCACACATTTAAGTAGTACATGTGATTTACTTAAATGTAGTTTCTGTGGGATATGGACATCCGAGCATGACTTGCATGAATGTGTTTAAATGTAACTTCTGTAATGAAACAGGACATGCTTATCACCAATGTCCATGGGCCAGTAGAAATAGGTCTGAAGGTTGGAACTCTGATACCTTGGTACAAAAAGCACAAGCTAAGGCACAAGAACATGTTTTTCCCCTGACCACTGTCTCCGGCCCTCCCTTGCCCCCCCGAGCAGCCTATTTCAGTTCCACTGGAACACCAAGCCCCTCTACCACAACAAGACCAGGTTGCCCATTTGAAGGTCTCCAATGACCCCCCCTCTGAACCCTTGCCTGCCATGCCTTCCTATTCTGCTACTGTTGATAAAGAAGGTTTTCAGACTGCCAGCCAAGTTACTAGGGCTGCTGCCCAGAAGTCACTTAGACCTCCTGATATCCCCCTGTCCAATACCTTTGATTGCCTGAAAGGAGATAGGGAGGATTCAGACGAGGATTCTGATGTGTCTGTAGTACCCTCTGATGTTGATACCCCTGCTATTAAACCTCCTGATGTCGCCAGAAAGAAATTGGTGAAAATAAAAAAGGGTGGGAAAAAATGGAAAAACATGACAGTAGCTGACGGAAGTGGCTAACACGGACTTTGCCAATGGATCTTCGTATTGCTTCTCTTAATGTATGCAGCCTTAAAGGCTTTAAGAAGAGGATGGGTTTTTTGCATTATGCGAACTCCCTTGCCCTGGATATTCTATTATTGCAGGAAACTCATGTTTCGAATTTATATGATATACAACAACTAAAACGTGGATGGTACAAAGGCCCCTCTTATTGGACGTTTGCGGTTGATTCAGCGGATGGTATAGCTATTCTTTTCTATTCCTCCCAATTTTCGATTACCCGCATTGTTGATATACTCCCAGGTAGAGCACGCATCATAGATTTCACCAAGCACACTTTACCCTAGTTATTTATAGTCCACAAACTAAAGCTGCTCGTATAGCTTTGCTGGATTTAATCAAGCCATTTTTATGTACACGCAAGCACATTTTTTGGGGTGGAGACTTTAACTGTTCCATTGACACAAAAGACAGGATTTCCTCGGAAAAGTCTACTGTGATTCCTAGCTCTATCCACTTTGATAAAAATACTGTTTGATAGATGCATACCGTTTCTACACTCGGATGCAGGATATACATATTACAGATCAGTATATAATACCAGAATAGATTATTTTTTGTTTCCGTCACTGTACTTATGTTATATTTCTGTAATCCCAAATGAGATTTCAGATCATTGTCTTCTGATTGGTCACTTTTCCATTGGTTCCCCTAATGTATCCATATTGCACCACTCCCTATGGAAATTGAATAATTCCTTATTTGCCCCAGAATCTGTTCAATCTCATTTGCACGCTCTTTTTCAAGCATGAATTTCAGTTATGATTTGTTATGATTCTATGTGGGAATGGTGGAACGACACGAAGATAGATTTGGCCATTTATTTCAAGACTTTAGGTAAAAAAACTGCCAGGGAAGGTTACCTTACATATCTAATGTATCGCAATCAGCTATATAAACTAATGTCTCTTCAATCCACATCCTCAGTAGATTATTCATCACAAATTTCCAGGATAAAAGCCTGTGTGTTCTCTCACCAATATGATAGTGCTCGGTCACTGGATTACATTATGAAAACTGGTACTTCTACATCTCTGCTGATCCTTTTTTTGCTTTTAAAGACAGACTTCATTCAACTGTCATGCACGGTTTGAAAGATACTCACGGTACTGTATTGACCTCTATCCCTGAGATGTTATCAGTTATGACCGATTATTTACAGACCCATTTTTGTACTGTTCCTAACTGCCCTACAGATATATCCCCCCTTCTGTCAACCCAGTTCCCTCAGCTTCCTAAACATTGCATTCCTAACCTAATCAACCGGATTTCGCAGGAAGAGGTTGCCAATGCTATTTCCCGTTTACAGTTGAAGGTTTCCCCTGGGCCAGATGGTCTCACACATGAATTCTATAAAATGTTTCAAGGACATTTATTAGAAATTTTAACTCAGGTCTTTAATTATGTTCTAGATAATATGGATACAACATCTGGTTTTGGTTTATCTGTCCTGAAATTCCTATATAAAAAGGAGATATAACCTCCTGGCAAATTGAGGCCACTACATCTCCTAAATACAGATTATAAGATTTTTCTAAAATTCTTTGTTCTCGGTTATGACTGGTTGCACAGATTTGATTGATACTGCTCAAACCTGCGCTTATACCTGGTAGAACCATTCACACAAATCTCTTTTGTTACAAAATTTTTGAAAAAAATACATGATAAGATATCTGGCTATCTTTTGTTTTGGATCAATCAAGCGTTTGATTCGATACATCATAATTTCTTATTCATATTATCACTATATGGTATCCCTGACGGTTCATTATCTTGGATTTCACATGCTATCATTGAGTGCTTTCTTTCCAATGATAAATGGATTTCGAGGCTCTACCTTTACAGTGAATTGACCCACCAAGGCTGCCCTTTAGTCCATTGTTATATGTTTTTGCCCTAGATCCCATCATTCGGCAAATACAATGGAATCCAGACATTATAGGTATTACTCCTCACCCCAGTTTGTTACCTATTAAAATCTCTGCTTATGCAGATGACGTAGTCTTATTTTTTCTGACCTTTCCTCGAGTGATAAAGCTATTCAGACATTTCAATCTTTCACATTAATATCTGGAGGTAAGCTAAATCTTGAGAAAAGTGTATGTATCCCCTTACTTTACATCACAACAGATACAAAAATAGTACATGGTATTAGGGTCTGTACTACCCCCCAGAAAATCCTAGGGATATGGTTTAACACATCAAATGATTCTGCCTATAACTGGGAAAAACACTTAACTCTAGATGATAACAATGCGTTTTGGAAAACATGGAGGCTAAGTAAGAAGAAGGATTGTGGTGGTAAAAAATTCTATCCCAATTTTTTTATTTTAAGTCATTTTTTTGTCCACCTAAACATTTGGAAACTCGGTTGTTTAGTCTGTTTTTCAAATGCTATGGGCAGTCGCTTAAACCCTGTTAAGAGACATGTTACATATTTACCCCCAAATCAGGGTGGTTTGGGAATGATAAACCCTCTATTTTTCTTTCTTTCCTTTTTTTTACATCATATTTTGCAAAGCCATATCTACATATTAACTATATGTGACTCTTGGGTGTCGAAAGCGATAGATTCTTTAATGTTAGCCTGGACTGACCTTCCACCCATAGCTTCTCGCATACCTTCCACTCCATCCTATGTTATCGATAGTTTCCGTATCCTACGATCCTGGAAAGTGAATAAATCCTCTATTTTAGGCCTAACTAGGAAACAGTTGTACATCTATTTTCTACACCTCGATGAGCCAATATTAAGATTTCCACTATGCTCTCCATCCCACATGACATCTGCACTTAATATACTCAAAGATAAAAGAATCCCAGCTCATATGTGGAATGTCTCCTGGTTATGCTGTCATGGTAAACTACAAGTTCGTGGTAATTTAAAACACAAATCAGCACAAGAGAGATATTGTCCCAAACCGTCCTGCATCAATATTGAGGAATCCATGGAACATTTTTCTTTTCCTGTACAGATGCCCTTTTATTTGGAAGACCTTAGCAAATAAGTGGAAATGGCCTTTTCTAAGCAGGATCACATATTCAACCCTTATTTTAGGAGTTTTTCTGGGTTTTGGGATACATTCCACCTAGTACATTGAGGTATTATTCGAGCTTGTAAATATTATATGTGGCAAGCCAGATGTAAATACGTCTTACAACAGGTGCTGTCTTGTCCACTTGTTATTATTCAATATATTGAATCCACAATTTTGAGCCTCCAAGACACGGAATCAAAATATCTCTCTCCTACCCAATTTGCATCTTACTGGGCTGGTATTACCTTTTTGACTTTATTAACTCTGCATAACTTTTGATTGTGACTGAGGTTATTTTTCTTTTCCCTCACCTATATTGTACTATATTTCATGATTTTTCAATGTATCAGTATATGCTTGTATATTTGTTTACTTGTCTTTCTGTTTCATGTACTTGATGTTATGTACTTTTCAATAAAAAATTCCCCTACTATGACAGTAGGGGGACCCTTGGTCATCTGTGACAAGATGGCCAGTGTTGCTGCTTCACCAGAGGAGATGGATGTCGCTGGTGCAGGAGAGTTAGCCTCCTCTCCCGTTCCTATTTTACTAGAGGCTACGGATGTCGAGCTTGCTGCTGTGGGATATGACTCTGCTACTTCGGGACCCGAACTACCGGATATGGATTTGGTTGCCCGCACTGTTTCTGGGCTTTCATCTAGGGATTCGTCGGGAAGCAGCCCTACAAGACTGGTGTGCAACAACACTGCATCTTTGCTGTGGCAGAGATCGCAGCTGTTGCTTCAAGTTCAAAAGTTGGACTGTGACTTGGAAACCCTTGCTTCTGCGCTGACTGTGATGCCGTTGTCTGATTGTGTGCCTGTGCTGGAAATGGCTGCTCCTTCTGCTGCGATGGATGTTGTTACTTCTCCTGCTATCACTTCGGCTTCTGTTCTGGCTGGCAGTTCGTCCAGTGTTTCGACCGTGTGCCTAAAGCCAGTGGACCTGAAGGTTTCAAAGCCCCCTTTCCAGTCACATACTGTTTCTGCCTCTGATACTGCTTGTTCTGATTCAGCTACCTGTGTTTTTTTTGAGCACACACATCGACTGGGTAGGACTCCGGTTTGTGTTCCGCCTACTTTACTTCCAGATTCATTTAAGGTTTTGGCTAGTCGCCTGCACAAACTGCCGGGTGGCCCTTCTTGGTCTCCTCAGCGGGGCGCCTCGGGAGGCTGGTTGGGAACAGGCTGCAAATGGAACTTGGTCCCCCGATTCTCGGGACCATGTTTATGTGAAGATGTTGGACTCTGTTGCTAGCGCTGTGGCAACCGACTCTACGGATGTGAGCTCCAATGTTCCACCCCGGGGTATGATTTTTTTCTCCTGCTACAACTGACTTTACTGCTGTTAACTCCCATGTGTCTGTTCCTGGGGTATCTTCTAATTTTCCTGCCACTACTGCTGTTGTTGATATAGTTACTCAGGGTTCACAGGTTTCAGATTTAGAGGTTGAGGCCTCGACTTCTGGGGTTGAGGGAGATGGCAGGTGGGCGGGTCCCCTTTCTGAGGCTGTTCATTCCTGGTCTAGCACTCCACAGCCTTCATCTTTCAAACTTTCTGATCTCGTTCAGAATAGGAAAGAGCCTGCCTCCTGTAGGAATGCTGTCCATTTCTTGTATAAAGAGGGTCTGCAGGAATCCCCTGATAGACTTTATGTTGCTCAAGTCTTGTTAAAAAACTCCATGAATTTTTTTTCCTCAGAGATTTTTGCCTCATTAATATTGCTAATTCTAATTTTGACATCAGTTTTAAAACTAGGTCTAGTTTGGATAGGTTTTGGGCCCGTTATAGTACCATTAAGAATTCCCCTCTTTGGGTCCCTTTTTTGGTAATTCCTCTTATGAGGCCTGCTGTGCGGGTTATTACTGTCATGTTTAAAAATGAAGGTGTTAATATAGAGGACATTTTATTCTGGCTTCATAAACACTGTGAGGTTCTGGATACCTCCACCCGTTTTAGATAGTGAACAGATATGGGATGGGGCTGGAGGATTTGAGTAAAACTGTTTGTCACGAACTCTGGTACTGTGCATTTACCTAGTTCTTTCTATCTAGGTAGGGACGGGGTTCTATTTTTTATGTTGGTCAGCCCAAGTCCTGTTTTAAGTGTGGCTCCTGGAATCACATTAGTTCAGCATGTGATACTCTTCAATGTAGCCATTGTTTTGAATTTAGGCATGGCTCTTCCAAATGTCTGAATCTTTTTCATTGTAACCTGTGTGAAAATACTGGCCATGCTTATGGTTCTTGTCCTTGGGCTTCTCGTAATAGAGCTGATTGTCCTTCTCATGAAGGCATTATTTCTAGAGCACAACATCAGCAAGTGGTGAACTCTGCTGCTTTGTCAGAAAAGAACATTCTGGAGGTTACTGAGGATTCTGTCACCCTTACAGAGGATATTGGGGTAGTTGCACCTGTAGTTGACCAACCTGTCAAAATTCAGGTTGGCCCTGTAGCTCTGGCTGACTCTAACCCTATGGTACTCTTTGCTATGCCACCTCCTCCTCCTCCCTTGATCCCCCTTCCCCCTCAGGAAGATGTGGGTTTTACAACTGTGTCTAAAAAACAGCCTCAGTTAGGGAGACGTGCGAAACCATCCTTTGTTGAAGATCAAGACACTGAAGGTACATCAGTGGATTGGGCACAGGGCAATAAGTTTGCTGTACTACATTCCGATCCCACTAATAGGAAGACGGATGATGAGGGTACTGATACCTCCTCCTTGTTGTCTAATACGGATACTGAGAATCAAGGGGGAACTGATTCTATAGCCAAAAGGACAAGGCAATGTAGGAAAGCTAGGCTTAAATAGGTTTTTTGTTTCTTTTCTTTTTGGATTTTTTCCCCCTTCTTTATGGATGTTCTTTCTATAGCTACTATTAATGTTAATAGTATTAAAGGGGTTAAAAAGTTGACCATTACACTATTTTCCCTACAGGCGACTACTTGTGATATTGTTTGTCTACTGGATACTACATTGAAGTCCCATGCTGAATTACAAGCTGCTTCGAGGGCCTGGCCTCTGGGTGTTTCTTTTTGGTCTATAGGTACTGATACCTGTGATGGGAAGTTTTACTACTTCTGCCATTAAAGTTACCAGGTTGGTTGAGGTGTCTCCTGGGAGGGCTTTGTTACTGGATCTTTCTTTTGCAGGGGAAAGGTTTCATTTAATTGCCATTTATGCTCCCCAAACTAAGGCCTCTAGGGTTGCTTTATTTGAGGATGTACATCAATATTTGCACACTTCCAGGTTGGTAGTTTGGGTTGGGGATTTCAATTGTGGTCTACAGCACTCTGATAGGGGTCTGATGACTTCTAAGTTTTTTTGTGATACTATTGCTCTTAATAGGATTTTGCAAACTGCTGGTTTACAAGATACTTATGGTAGTATGCATTCTACAGGGGGGTATACTTTTTTAAGGGTACACTTAAGACCCGTATTGATTTTATTTTTGCATCTAAAGTGTTACGGGTCCTAGATTCTTGTACTAGGGTGGTGGAATTTTCAGATCATGTTTTGTTACAATCTAAAATTTCTTGGAAAGACACTACTAGATGTCATAAAAATGGGTGGCGTTTGAATAATGCCTTATTACAGAATGTTAAGGTACAGAAGGCTTGGTGTCATCATTGGAACGCCAGATTGTTGGTTAGTGACTGTTATGAGGATATTTCAGACTGGTGGGAGGATTCCAAAAAGGGCTGGAAAGTTTTGTTTCAATCCACAGCTGCATCCCGGAGAAAGCAGGATTACTTACAGTATCTAGAACTACGCCATCATTTACAACATTTGATATCTTTTTCAGTAACTACTGGACAGGATTATGGTACTCAGATTTGTCAAGTGAAGCAGACAATGATGTCTTTTCAATATGATCGTTCGAAATCATTAGTACAAGAGGCTAGATTTGCTACCCAGATTAGGAAATCTTCTATAGATCCCTATACCAGTTGCCAGGATCGGGTCAAACGTAGATTTCTCTCTGAACTGCTTTCTTCTGCGGGTCACAGTGTTTTTACCCTGAGGGAATTTTGTCCATAGTAGAGGACAGGTTTAGATCTATGTTTCAACCTCAAATAACGAGTGGGGATCTGTCAGGTCTTCTGACAGATTTACAGTTGTCACAAGTACCATCCCAGTTTGTTCCTCTGTTGACAGCTCCTGTTACTGAATCTGAAGTTCAGCAAGCTATTTATCAAATGAATTCTGATGCTGCTCCTGGATTGGATGGGTTGGGGGCAGGGTTTTATAAGTTTTTTCTTAAAGACTTGTCCCCAGCTTTGGTTCTCCTTTTTAATCATATGTTGCATTCTGCTGGTTTTTCTGCCTCTATGCAGGAAGCTGTTCTGGTATTACTGCATAAAAAGGTGCTCACAATGACCTGGGGAATTGGAGACCTTTGAGTCTTCTTAATACTGATAGGAAGATTGTGGCCAGGATCTTACTGAATAGATTGAATACAGTTTCTGATGGCCTGATTAGTCCTGCACAGACATGTGCAGTCCCAGGTAGACAAATAAAAGATAACTTAATAGTACTTCTAGAGCTGTTTCAGCAGGTAGATTCTTTACATCTCTCTGGTCGGGTGGTGAGTGTGGATCAAGAAAAAGCCTTTGATATGATTTTGCATGAATTTCTATTTGCTGTTTTGACGGCATTTGGTATCCCTGTTGTGTTTGTTTCTTGGATTAAGGCCCTTTATACGGATATTACTTTGTGCCCTAATGTTAATGGGTGGTATGGTAATAAAGTTCTGGTCAGGAGAGGGGTCAGACAGGGTTGCCCTCTTAGTCCCCTTTTATATGCTTTTTATATTGATGTTCTTCTTCGGCTTATACATTTTACTTCAGATATTCAGGGTATACAGGTTCCTGGCTCTGGTTTTTTAGTTAAGGCTTTAGTATTTGCTGATGATATGGTACTTACATTATGGATTGACACAAAGGAAGTGGCCCTTTCTTCGGTATTGCAAAGATATGCAGCAGTCTCAGTGTTCTAAGATTAATTGGAATAAGAGTCTGGGTATTCCACTGGGAAGTACCCCATTTCCCACTTCTGGATATATTGGGGGCTTTGGTATTAAGGATGATGTCTTGCTGATCCTTGGGGTACACTTTGGAGGTCGGGACATGGCTTCTAGGAATTGGATGCTGCACTTTGGGAAGGCAGAACGTTTGGTTCAGGGTTGGCGGAATAAATTGATTTGTAATAAAAAATGGGTCCTTTTGATTAAAACTTTGCTTCTGCCTATCTTTTTATATATTAGTTATGTTTTTTCCACCACCCCAAGATTTATTTACTAAATTGTTGAGCATTTTTTTCATGTCTTTTAGGGCTCTAGGTTGAACCCAATAAAGAGGGATATTGCTTATAGGCCTATTTCAGAAAGGGGGGGTGGTATGGTTCATCCCATTGCTTTTTATTACTGTATATTTTTTAGTTATAATTTCAGTTTAGCTCTTCGGCCCAGAACCACCTTATGGTGTTCTTTGCTTTTAGAATGGATTACACCACATCTCAAACTTTGGGACTTAGGTAATGCTAGGTTATTCGGAAAGAGATCCTCATTGCCTGACTATGGGGTGGATAGTTTCAAGTTGGGTATAAAATGGAAGCTTAGTTCACAGAATCTTATAGTTTTACATAGCAAGGCTGTCTATCGTAAAATCTTGGATGCTGAGTGTCATTCTTCTGTGGAATTTCCCATGTGTAGCTCTGTGCAACATTCCTCTGTACTGTGGCATTTACATAATCCCAGAATACCTGCCAAAATGTGGGACTGTTTGTGATTGGGGAATTTTGGTAGACTTAGTGTCAGGGGTAATCATAAACACAAACAATTGGCTGAGAGGTTTTGTCCTCGGATATCCTGTTCTCAGACTGTTGCAACTCCAATTCATTTATTTAAGGAATGTATGTTTGTGGCGAGTTTTTGGGATTATTTAAGTGCCAGCTGAGGTGAACCTGAATTTTCCTTATTATCTTATTCTGACATAATGTATGGTAGTAATCAGGTTTTGTGCTCCAAATATAATGTAGATAATATGTATGTGATCTTAGTTACTGTTCGTTATCATTTATGGGAAGCAAGATGTTTTGGGGTTCTACAGCAAAAATGGATTTCACATATGGATATCTTGGCAGCCATTAAGAGATCCTTAGGAGAGATTTTACACAGTGATGTTTTGCGTCTCCCTAATGAAAAAGTTGATTATGGCTTCATTGTGCTTCCTGGTGTTAATTTTATTTTACTGTATTTAGTTGTTTTTGTTTTGTATTTTGGACCTGCCTTGTTTGCTTATGTTTGTATTCTTTGACTGCTTTTTGTTATGAAGCCATACTTTTCAATAAAATTCCCCTACTCTTTTCGATAAGTGCCATGGGATCTTTAACATCCACCTGAACTACCACTGGAACAGGCAGATGGGACCTATATCAAAAGGACATAGAACAATTCCAACAAAATATTAACTTACCAGACATTTCTGAACAAGATAAAGTTAAGTTAAATACACTAATAACCCACAAGGAAATGTGTAAGGCTGTCCTATCTCTCCCAACAGCCAAAGCCCTGGTCCTGATGGTCTATCTGCCAAATATTTCAAGGCCACACTTCAACTGGTCACTCCAATGTTACATAGAGTTTTTAGCAATGCAGTGGAAATAGGATCTTTACCTCCAACCATGAAAGAAGCTTCAATAGTGGTATTACCAGAGAAATAAAAAGATCTCACATTATGTGAGAACTACTGTTCGATGTCCCTCATTAATGCAGACTACAAAATACTTGCCAAAATAATGGCCAATAGGTTGAATCTAGTTATTCCGAAACTCATTCACCCGGATCTGGTGGGATTTGTGGTTGGGCGCAATAGCTCAGACTTATTGCAGAAAATTATTAACATCATACACAAAGCAAAAAATAACCTCTTACAACCCACATTGCTATCCCTGGATGCTAACAAGGCTTTCAACAGGATTGAGTGGAGCTGTCTAATTCAGGATTTGGCCAAATATAACTTGGGGGATTATTTCTGCACGTGGGTACAGATCCTATAAGCTGAAGTATTTACAAAAGTGAAGTATTTACAAAAATAAAAGTGAATGGTGTATCCTCTAGTAAATTTCAAATCTATAGAGGTACAAGGCAAAGATCCCTTTGTCACCTCTCTTATTCCTAATAGCACCGGAATTCCTCCTTATTAAACTTCATTTGTCTACAGGGCATAAGAATTGGTAAAGACCAAAAAATATCGGCATACACAGATGTCATGCTTTCTATTACAAATCCACAGACTTCAATACCCCATATCCTAACTATTATTAAGGCATTTTCAGTTTTCTCAGGTTTTAAAATAAATTTAGAGAAATCTGAAGCCCTCCCCTCAACAAAACAATCAGATACCTCAGTATTCAGCAAATATAACATTAAAATAGCAACACAGGAAATTAAATTCTTTGACATACGCATAACCCCAAATCTTTCCCAGCTCATATTCTTAAATTTTCATACAATAATGCAGATGACAGATTCAAACTTTAATAGATAGAGTAAAATGCTTCTTTCCCTTTGGGGCAAAATACAAGCATTCAACATGATGATTGCTCATAAGTTATATTACTTACTAGAACACTTACATATCCTCAACAATTACTTTAATAAAATTTACACACAAATTAGAAAATTCATATGGGACAATAAGCCATCAAGAGTATCTCTGCTTAAACTACAACTGCAAAGGGCTAAAGGTGGCTTCAACTTACCAAACTTTAAACTCAGGCATGATGCTTTTTTAGCCACTCAGTGTGTTAAATCCTTATGGCTTAAAGAGGACAGGAAATAATTTCTAGTTGGCAGTTGTATATAAAGTTCTTATTTTCAGAAATGATATTCATTCCCCTAAATTGTCCATAATTAACAGACTCTGAATAAAAAAATAATATGAAAAACTGTATTTTTAATTTTTTTGTTTTCATGGGCAGCATTCTGTTGCAGTTCTCTTCATGGAACCCATGATTTGGAGTTTTAACTATGTTACAGTTTGTACACAGAACTCTGAGCATGGTTCTAGCAGGTCAACAGCTCATAATTAGCCTTCTATACACAGACCATAACATAGTAAAAACTTCAAACTACTGGTTCCATGAAAAAAACTGTGCAGAATATATCCTTAAAAAGAAAACAATTGAAAGACAGTTTTTCACATCAGTGTGTACTCAGGTACAGTTAAATATGGATCATTTAGAGGTATGCATGTCATTGCTGTTAACAGGAGCATTACTAACTGTTGCCAATTAGCACAAGTTTCCAGTCCCCTTTAACAATAACCAGGGCACTCCGGGATGGGTTCAAGTAGAAAAAGCTATCCTAAAGGATAGCCACCCAAGAGGAGTTTTATTTGCTGATACGATTAAAATGTTTACATCAAACCCCATACTATGCAGGTAAATGATACATCGAAATCAGTGGCCTCGGCCCTGGGACGGAGCCCCAGATTTTCTCCTCAAGGTCCTCTGTGGGGTAATCCTGTTTTAAAAATTGATGGGCAATGTCTTAATTGGTCAAACTGGAGATCAAAGGGTATCATTTTTTTAGATGACATCACAGACCCAGCCTCAGCTTCTTTAATGACATTCTCACAAATCTCTTATAATTATAAAATTCCCAGAACTGAATTCCATAAATATCTACAATTTAGAGATGCCCTTAGACTACAAATAAACAAGGATTTGACATTTCCCCCAGCTCATGTCTTAAACAAAATTTGTGCAACAAACAATGGACATAAAAAATTATATTTGATGCTCCTGGACTCAAAAAGTGACCAGGTGAAACCACTTTTAGATAAATGGCAACAAGAATTACACATACAGATAACAGATACAGAATGGGATAACATGTGGAACATGACATTACGGGCATGTAGGGAAGCAAAAGGGAGGTTTATACAATATAAAACAATACACAGATGGCATTATACCCCCGTAAGATGATCAGTCTTGGTATGTCTACAGATGAGAAATGTTAGAGATGCTCAACAGAGAAAGGAATCATAACACATTTTTTGGTCCTGTCCTTGCTTAAGACCTTTTTGGAAAGATGTTATTAAAGCATGTAATGGAATTACCAAATGCAAATTGACATGTTCAACTAAGCTTGTGATATTAGGGATCTGCTCTGATCTTACTACAGTACCTGTCAATCAAAAACTCTGGCTGTCTGCAGCTTTTATCACTGCAAAAAATGCCATTTTGAGACATCGGAATAGTAAGGAAACACCATTACTTAAAGAATGGCTTCAAGATGTATCTATTAGAGCAAGCTATGAGAGAATATCATATATACAATTAAGCAGATTAGATAAATTCATTGATATCTGGGAACCTTATCTAAACGGTATTGTTGTATGATCATTTTAAAAATATGATTTCAGACATCTGTGTTGCACAGCAATAAGGATACAGTTATTCTCTTTTAATTATAAAGACATTCGCTTTCTGTATAAATATGTTGTTTAATAAAGTATACATTTAAAATGTTAAAATACACTGTTTTATATTAGCTTTAGATAAGCTGTTTAGTAAAATATTCTGATTTGCTATCACCCTATTACTAATAGGGTTGGTTCATGATTGCATTTTAATTTGTTATGTTTATGTATTTAAAAACTAATACAATTATAAATTACACATAAAAAATAAATATTTGTTTCAATAAATCTGCTTTTTGGTAGTCCTCTTCCACACTGCACTCTCCTTCCACTTTTAGTCTTATTACCTCCTCCCTTTGTCCTTTATTTTTTCACTTATGTATCTAAAAATGGTTCCATGGACCTTGATTCACATCCAACCAACTCACACGACCCTCTTCAAACAATGGTTCAAACAACATGAAGTCTTACTGTATTCTGACTATATGCAGTTAACCCCAGCACTTGAACTGCTCCGGAGAAGAAAGAGTTAACTTTATGCAGGGGTATAGAACGTTGAGCTCGAGCTTGGTTTTCAAACCTCTGTCCCAGGTACTCCTCAGTGTAACTGTCAGATTCTTTACTCCGCCTAACTGAGAAGTAGCTCCGGAGATCCTTTCCTTCAAGTAAATATTGGCTGGTTTTATCAAGCGTTTAATTATATTTCAGTATTCTGATCTCTGTACATGGTACAGTAAGTGTATTTAGTAGGTAGTGAGACTTTTGTGGGTAGAAATTATTTTTTGTTCCGTTTCTTTCTGGTTGGGAACCAAAGCAATTCTGTATTGGTTTTTCTGGTAATTTTTTCTACCTTTTGTATTGTGATAACTTTCAGATCCTAAAAAAAACCTACATTTTCTTCATTTTTTTTCAATAAACCCGTGACATAGTTGGAACCGATAGGTTTGTAGTTGCCTGGCTTAAACGCTGGTAAGGGTAGTAACTTATTATTTTTAGGCATGTCTGAGAAACCCAAAAAGAAAACCGATCCCACTGGGTTTCAGCACTGCACCAAGTGTGGGGAGGCCTTTGCTAAGGCTGATCCCCACCTCATCTGTGTTTCTTGTCTGGGGATTGACCACCTCAAAGAAGACTGCCAAATTTGCAGAAACTTTCCCAACGCCACTTTAGATAAATGTTTAAGTAGGCTGAAGGAAAGGGAGGCCAAGAAATCCACTGACCCAGATGGCCAGCCCAGTTTGGTTCCAATCAAACCTGAGGGGGTGCCCACTGACCTGGACGATACCTCCTCGGGCAAAAGGACAGCCAATTCTGCAGAATCGGTTCTGTCTAAGAGAAAGCGCAAGCCGGTCAGTTCGGATCCCGGTTCCCATGTTCCAACCACTGATGAAATAGCTAAAGTGATTGCTATTGTAAAATTGCTTTGCCCGGTTCCAACCAAACTGACACCAACCTCAAAACGGTCGGTTTCGTCGGAAGTTTCTGCTTCTGAATATGACCCTGAAGCATTTTATGAGGGTGACTGGGAAAGAGAAGACTATGAAGAAGAAGATTATGAAGGCCTAGATGAGCCAGTAGAGCCTGACATCTCCCCAGGTAGGCCTTCTAATGTGTCTTTTCCTAGACTTTCTGAGCTCCCTCCCATTTCTTGTTCTACAAGAAAGTGGCTGATACCCTCCAGCTTCCTGTGATAGAAGCTGAACACGATCAGGAGGAACCTGACTATGTTGAGATGATGGATGTCCCAGAGTCCAAAAGGGTGCCTATCCCTCTGCACAAATCCCTGGGGAAATGGACACAAAAAATTCTTCAGTTTCCAACATCCATACTGCCCATGGATAAAAAGATGGATAGGACGTATACCCTGTCTGGTCCTGGGACGGAATTCCTTACAAATCATTGCAGCCATGTTGGGGTAGTGCAAGCTGCAGCCTGTGACAAGGCTAACATCCCTCTGGCATCTCATGCTTCAGATAAGGATTCCATGAAAGTGGATGCCATGACAAAGAAACACTACTTGGCGTCCTCTTTGGGGCTCAGGCGAGCTAATTACATGGCATATACAGCCAGATACCAGAAATCTATGTGGGATATGGTTCTGAAGCTGGCTAAGAATACCCCTCCCTTGCTGGCCAAGAAGCTGTAGCAGGTGGTTGTGGATGGTATTGAGACGTCAAAGGTCCAGTTTCATACTGCTGTTGACTCGAATGATGTACATTCTAGGGTTATGGCTACATCTGTCTCCCTGAGGAGATTTGATTGGCTCAGGTGTACCAGTTTATCACAGGACACCCAGACCAAGGCCATGGATTTTCCCATCACAAGTAATTCTCTGTTTGGAGAGCAAACAGAGGCTTGCATGAAAAAGATGGATGAATACAGGACCACCTACAGGAGTGCTGCAGCCAAGGAAAAGCAGGTCACTCCTCAGAGGCAGCAATCTAGGGCTACAGGGCAGGCCTTTTCAAAGGCCTTTTTACCAAGCCCAGGCCCCACCTCTTCTTTCCAGCAGAGGGGGTTCTTTAGAGGAACAGGCAGGAGGGGGATGACCCTGACTCCATCCTCCACTTAGTCTAAGCCCCCTGCCAAACAGACACCCTGATGTGTCAGTCAGGGTCGCTTTCTCAGTTCCAGTAGGGGGCAGGCTGGTTCACTATTTCCAGGCCTGGAAGTCTATTACCTCAGACAAATGGGTCCTGGAAGTAGTGAGCCAGGGACCTGCTCTCAGTTTCAAAAGGTTCCCAAAAATGAAAGCAAAGTCTTTCAGTCCTCCCTCTCCCTTGGAGACAAAGGCCTTAGAAGAAGAAGTCTCCTCTCTACTACTTCTGCAAGCAGTAGTGAAGGTACCTCTCTATCACAGGGGAAAAGGACTGTATTCCAGATATTTCCATACCCAAAAGAAGACAGGGGAGTGGTGACCCATCCTAGATCTAAGATACCTAAACAAACATATACTAAAGCCAAAGTTCAAAATGGTGATTCTGAGAGGACTGAAAGACTTTGCTCTATTTTCTCCACTTCTCCATGCTGCAAACCCAGCCAGTGCTGGCTCCATTCCACAGATCACAACAATCCTGGGAGAAAACCCTAGAATTTGTCAATAAATTCAAGTACCTGAGAGTGTGGCTTGACCATAGACTTTCCTTTATGGACTATATCGAAGATCTGCCAAAAAATTGAGGCAGAGGCTTGGACTCTTTTTCAGGATTAATAACTTCCTTACTAGCGATGCCAAGCAGCGGCTGTACAAACAGTGATTCTCTCCTTGGCCGGGACTATGCTGACTTTCTTTATAGTCCATGGCGTTTAGTTTGTTATTGGCCTCCCTTGATGTTCCAAGTGACAATATTCCATGGTTGGGCTATTATGCAGTTAGAATATAGAGGTCAGTAGGTAAGTCTGTCCTAATAAAGTAAAAAGAGGTGCCGTCATGAATTCCAGGTATCGCCAAAACACCTACATAAATCATAAGAACGTTAACATGACTAATGAAAAATATAATTACGGTCCTAAAAGTAAAAAATAGTGTACAACATAAAACCCCAGTACTCCCTCCCTCCCCTCCCCTCCCAAACAGACTACCCACCCCTCTTAAGGAGGGAAGACCCCTACCCATAACTAATCAGCCCTTGAGTGCTGACAGGCAGTTGTCTCCCCAAGGGCCACCCCTCAAAGAAAAGCCATTATAATAATAATATAGTTTCAAAGGGCCTGGAGAGCATTTTCACACAGTAAGTGTAATGAGTTTGCTTGTTTTTTCATAGATAAGGTTGCCACCATTAGGTTCAGGATCCGTTCAGCGCCCTCCAGTGGGTATAGTGGAGGTCAGCAGGAGGTCACAGTCACCCAGTTTGGCTGGTCTGACATCAACCAACTGGCGGTCACTGATATTGTGAGTATCATTCAGGGTATGCGACCAACCTAATGTTGTCTGGACCCAGGCCCGACACGTCTCATTTTGGGATGTGTTGAGTTGATTGGACCAGTCTTGGTTGAGATAGTCTGGCATTCATTGGAGATAGGGGTGTTTCCAGACCCCCTGAAGGAGGCAGTTGTGATATTTCTCCTCAAGAAACCCTCCCTTGACCCTGATTGCTTAGCTAACTACAGATCTGTCTCTAACCTGCCCTTTGTGGGCAAGGTTATTGAGAAGGTGGTTGCGTTGCAGCTTGAGGATCATCTCACCATCCACAATATCTATGATCCTCTCCAGTCCAGATTTCAGAAAAGGCATAGTACTGAGACAGCACTGGTTCAGGTACTTAATTGATAGAGAGGGATCAGAAGAGTCATTCGATCTTGGTATGCTTGGACCTCTCTGCAGCATTTGACACTGTGGACCATGGAGTGTTACTTGAGCACCTGTGGTTGATCTGAAGATTGTCAGATACAGTCCTCAGGTGGTTTAAATCTTTACTCACAGGCAGGACTCAGAGAGTGGTGTCAGGGATTTATTCCTCAGCTCTTCTCCCCCTGTCCTGTCAGGTTCCGCAGGGCTCCGTGTTGTCATCCATGTTGTTTGCTGTGTACATGCTGTCATCGGGAGAAGTTATAAGGTGGTATGGGTTGAGTTTCCACTGTTATGCCGATGATGCTCAGCTATACATGTCCTTTGTGCCTGTACAAGATGAGGTTGTTTCACTCTTTAATAGCTGCCTCTCTGAGAGCCAAGACTGGATGAGTGCCAATTGGCTGAGGTTGAACCCTAATAAAACTGAGGTGTTGGTGGTGGACCCAGGTTGGCAGGGTTTGGGGTTGTCGGCTGGACAGATGTCTGGGCTTTGGCTTGGTGGAAGCCAGCTACTGACCTCAGATCAGGTGTAGAATCTGGACATTGTAGTTGATAGCGGTTTGACACTTAAGGCTCAGGTGTCAGCTGTTGCCAAGACCTCTTTTTACCATCTGAGGAACATCACCTGGATTAAACACCTGGTTCTGCCAGCTGACCTTTCAACTTTCGTCCATGCTTTTGTGACCTCCTACCTTGGCTATTGTAACGCCCTGTACCTAGGGCTTTCGGGAGTTGATATCCATTGCTTGTAGCTGGTGCAGAATGCAGCAGCAAGGCTGTTGACTGGCTTATCAAGAACTTGTCATGTCACACCTGTGCACGGTAACCTGCACTGGCAGACTGTACAGTGGCAGATCACCTTCAAGGTCAGTTTACTGACCTACAATGCTCTACATGGATGGGGACCCTGATATCTGCAAGATCCTTTTTGCCCTTATCGCCCCATCCGCTCACTCCGCTCCCCTGATGTGGGATTGTTAGAGGTTCCCAGGGTTGGATTAAAGTCCTCGGGTGCCTGTTCTTTTGCTTTTATGGCCCCCACCCTGTGGAACTCTCTACCCTGTCAGGTACGAGTGCGCTCGACCATCGAGAACTTTAAAACTGCTCTTGAAACTCATCTGTTTGGTATGGCTTTCCCTGATTTCAATTACTATATTAATTGGTTTTCTTTTTAATAATTCTAGGATTTTACTGTAATTGTCTGTATTTATATTATAGTTTTTAGGATTATTTCATTGTACAAGCACTTTGATCTTTTTGGAACTGCACTTTCTATAAATAAACAATTGATTAATTGATTGATTGAAACCTGGTTTAAAAATCAGAGATCAACTCAGAATATAATCATCTGAAATGCAGAAGATTATTAGTATACATTGACAATATGTGAGGAAACAGTCCCCTATTAACTCCACAGCTTATGCAGAACGTAGCCCTCTGCTTTCTCCTTTCCCTCCCCCCCAAATCTAACATGAAAAGCACTAGTGTAATACCATCTCAAAACAATAAGGGGGAGATGGCAGACAAGTTATAAAGTAATAAAGATATTAGGTATTTCAACCTGCAAGTGCAAAACACAGTTAAAAATCAACAGGTTACAGGTCCCTAATAGAAAGTTTTACTGGCACAGCAGAATGCAAACAGTAGAACTGTATGCATGAGACTAGCCAGCAAGCGATAGATCTCTTTGTAGCTGGTTTGCCTTTGCCAGCCTCACCACAAGTAACAAAAAGCTGGGTGCTGTGGGACCTGACATCTTTTGTCTAGTCCTTGTAGATAGATGTCAGGGTGGTGATAAATGGGGTGCTGCAGGGCTCAGTGCTGGGACCAGTGTTGTTTGGGATATTCATTGCAGACATCTCATTGGGCATTAAGAGCAAGATCAGTCTGTTTGCAGATGACACCAAGATGGGAGCAGTAGTAGATGACATAGGGAGATGGCAGGGGTTGCAGGATGATCTATCAAAGTTGGAGACCTGGTCTGATACCTGGCAGCTGAGGTTCAATGCCAAAAAGTGCAGGGTGCTACATTTCGGTGCGAAAAACCTAAGGAGGAGCTACCAGCTGTGGGGAGGTGCCACTAGTTGGGACAGAGGAGAGGGAGAAAGATCTGGGGCTGCTCATTATGGGATCAGTGAACAACTCAGCACAATGTAGGAAGGCAGCTGTAAAGGCCAACAAAATGCTGGGTTGTATTTCCAAGGGTATATCCTCAAGGAGTGGGGAAGTGATTCTGTCATTGTGTAGATCACTGGTTAGGCCACACCTGGAGTACTGCATGCTGTACTGGCACGCATACCTGAAGAGGGACATTAAGTTACTGGAGGTGGTGCAGCGCAAGGCAACAAAGATGAGCCATGGGCTAAGGGACTTACCCTATGAGAGCAGGCTGAGGGAACTGAACATGTACATGCTGGAAGAGAGAAGGGACAGGGGAGATATGATTGAAACCTTCAAGTACATGAAAGGTATAAACAAGACAGGCAAAGAGGGGCTTTTCAAATTGAGGGAGGGAAGGGGAGGGATGCTCGAGGCCATGATCTGATTTTGGAGGAGGAAGGTTCAGGAGGGAGATGAGAAGACACTTTTTTACAGAGAGGGTGGTGGCCAAGTGGAATGCATTGCCAGCAGAAGTGGTATTGTGTAAAACAGTGGGCTGCTTCAAAAGGGGCTGGGACAGGGCAAGAGGGAGGGTCACGGAAGGGGGAAGGGATGGAGGGGTAACTGCAGAATAACAGCTGCTAGCTGCACAATCGAGCAGACTCGATAGACCATGAGGCCTTTATCTACTGGCAATTTTATATGTTCGTATAGACGGGACTTGTTTTAGGTCCAGGATATGCAACTTTTTCCTCTCCTGGACTGGAATGCTCTGAATAGAGTACAGGGAGGGCCACTGACAGATTCAGGTGGAATTTAGATACCACCTTAAGAAGGAATTTTCTGTTGGTTCTAAGAACTGCTTGGAATATGGCTCTTTGCAGAGGGCTTACAGTTCACTTACCCTCCTAGCAGATGTCACTTCAACCAGAAATATTGTTTTCCATGTGATATCTGTCAGGTCAGGTTTCCATTGGCTCAAAAGGAGCCTCCGTGAGCTGGGAAAGGTACATGTTTACGTCCCAGGATGGGACAGGGTCCCTCACTGGTAAGTACAAGTAGCTTAGGCCTTTAAAAACACTTTTGAAAGCCCAACCAGTGGAACTGAAGGCTCTAGTGCTGCCAAGTGCCTTGCCTCATGGTGTGCTGGTGACCCATGTTCAAACTTGGGTTGCCGAGGGTTGTGCAGGGGCAGGATTGAGCTAACCACTGGGCAGCTCTCCTATCTCAAGTTGGGGTGGTAAATTATCCCCGTCTCGGCTAAGACCTGGAGACTGGATGCCAGACCAAAGATGTTGGGAGACTGACGTACTCTCAGGTTGGTGGATAGGGACATGGGCCAGGAGTACATGCAACAACCTTGGGCTATGGGAGAAAATGGTGAAAAAATGGATGGCATGGTAGGGAGAATGATGCCCACCCACCACACCACCCACCACATTACTAGAACCTGTGGCAAAAATACTGGTTGTGGACATAGAGGGATGATGGCCCTCAGCCTCTTGACCCCCTCATGGGGGGCAATCCATTGGGGTACCCAGCCACCAGGTAAGCTGTGGACTGTGGCTAGGTGGTGGTAGCATGGACTGAAGGGAGCCACCCCAAAATAACCTAGTAGCATAAACAACTGATGAAAAAAACTTTTGAAAATGAGTTGTGAGGCCAAAGACTTTTCCTTTCCAGCTGACATGTGTGATGATACTGCTGCTAAGCGTACCTTTAAAGTTGAAGGTCACAGGCCTAACGACTGCAGGTGTACTAGGTACTGCAGAATTATAGGAAACCCTGCCTCTATTGGATTTATTTTTCTTGGGATACACCAGTAAGAAAATCTCTTCCATTTCAAGAAATGAACTTTCCTGGTAGCGAGTTACCTTGAAATATTAAGCACCTTCAGGACTTCTTCTGAGAGATGCAATCCAGAAAATTCTAACTCTTTAAGAATCACGTCCTCGAGTGTAAAGTCCTGAGGTTTGGAAATGTCATTTTGCCCTGGGATAAAATCAACAGATTGTGACTAAGTGCATGCTGAATGGATTCTTGTCATACAGGACCAGGAGCACTGAGTACCAGGCCTGTCTGACCCAGTCTGGAGCTATCATGGTCACTGTTGCAGGTTCCCTCCTGAGTTCTGGGGGACCTTTCTGAACAAGGAAGATGGTGAGAAGGCATACAGAAATGTCCCTGTCCAGTCCAGTATCAGGAAGTACTCTGGGACTGCTCCTCTGACTGGTGGTCTGCAACAAACATGTGAGACCTGATAGTTCTCTCAAGAAAACAGGTATATATTGGGAATGCTCCACCTTCTGCCACAGCTAGCCCAGAACTCACTGATTTTAAGGCCCATTCATGATTTCCCTGACTAATTCTGCTTAGGGAATATGCCAGGACATTGTCTTTGCCTGGTAAATGCACTCCAAATATGTTTGCTTCTAAGGAATATGCCAGGTCCCAGATCCTGATCACCTCTGTACATAGTTTTGAGGATGTTGTTGTGGTGATATCTGTCCTGCTTTGGACAGGTTGATCCTATAGCTGGGAGGATAAAGACGACATTGCTAGCAGTGCAGCTCTGAGCTACAGAAGGTTTATTTGTTCCAATGACTCCTGTGGGTTCCATGTGCCACTTCTGGTGAGGTCCCGGAGGTGGGCAACCTCCCCCAGGAGTCAGGCATTCACAGTAAATACATTTTTTGGTGATTGCTTAAGGAAGGGAATACCCTCTCTGAGGTTGCTTTCTCCCCCTCCCCAACTGTTTAACCAGGAGAGATACACTAAGCTGAAAGCTTGTTCACAGGTGCAACCTGGGAGCACAGAGAAGTTAAGTGACTTGCTCAGGGTCACACGGTATGCAAGTGGGGGCTGTGGAATTCTAACCTAGGTCTCCAGATTTGCATCTCAGAGCCTTAAGCCACAGCGCTATCCTTCCTCCACTCTAATAATTCCACTAGTGCCTTTTTTGTCACTGGCACTAGCTTTGAAAGTGGATCTCATCTTTGGGACTAGTTGTTCCTTAAGTGGTACTGGGTAACTCTCATTTGGAACCTGCCCATGGAACCACAGGTGAGAATGCAGCAATGTGCTCTAGTAACTGTAGGAAGTCTCTTGTAGGTCTTGGCTGACCTGCTGTGCAAGACTCTACTGTTGCTGTCAAAGCTGTAACTCTAGCCTACAGGAGGCAGTCTTTCCCCTGCAAGGTGTTTAGCTCTGCTCCAATGAAGTCCAGTACTTGAACAGGCTCTGGCTGGGATTTCTGTAGGTTTATCAAGAATCCCAGGTTCTCCAAGGTGCTTTTTACCAACTGAACTGAGCACCTTGCTTCTTGTTCTGTTTTCCTTGAGACTAGCCAGTCATCCATGTAGGGGAAAACCACCATGCCTTGTTTTCTCAGATACACTGCCACCACAGCAAGGCACTTTGTGAAAACCCTTGGAGCTGAGGTGAGACTAAATAGGAGAACTGTGAAATGGCAGTTCACCAGCTTGAATCCGAAGTATTTTCTCTGAGACTGCTTGATTGGAATATGAAAATAAGCAGGATTGGCACACACATTGTGGGACTGCCCTAAGATATGGACACTTTGGTAAATGGTCCACAACATATGTATAAAAGTTTCCAAAACCTATAAGCTGTTCTCACCATTTATATTTTTGCTAGGGTTATTTTCAGATTATCTAGGTCTAGACTTATATCATAAAACCTAGATTTCCCAACGCCTCATTAAGTGTCAAATATGTTCTGCTCAGAAACTGGAAAATGTATCCATACCTAACTTTAATAAGTGGTATAAAGATATGTTATGAGCTGCCAAAACTCAGTCCCCCAACGCTCACAATCCCGGCACCGGGCTCCCAACACATTGTTGGCCAACATCGGGATTATGCCCGCAGCAGGGTTTTTTATATGTTTCAGGGGGCTTTGCCCCTCCGCACCCCCCGAACTTTAGGATTCTAACTCCACCACAGGCATAATCCCGATGTGGGCAACTGCGTGTCAGGAACTCATGTGTTGGGATTCTGAGCATTGGGTGAGCATGTTTCGAGATATTAAATGGTACCTGGAACAGTATAACCAGTGTTGAAATTAAACTTTATGAGCTTTGGGAGCTTGAGGTGGCCCATAAGAGCCCTATCTTTAAAATAAGCCCCCCTTCCCATTATAAGTCAATGGTAGTGATGCATGAGCTACCGGAGCACTCTTCAGAGCTAGGGGGGCCGGACCCTGGTAAACCCCCCTGTAATTCCAACATTGGTAAATTGAAATTACATTTTTAGCTAGTAATGACAAGATTTGCTATTCAGTTTTTTGATAGACTAGATCATAGGTATCATAGGTAATTACAGAACAAAGGGTGTGGGCAGGACAGTAGTGTGGTGGGTAGGTAACTGGCTGGGTGGCAGGACACAGAGGGTGGTGGTAAATGGCTGTCACTCCACAGAGGGAAGAGTGACCAGTGGGGTACCACAGGGATCAGTGCTGGGACCGGTCCTATTCAACATCTTCATCAGTGACATTGCACAGGATATAGAAGGCAGAATTTCACTGTTCGCTGATGACACAAAGCTCTGTAACAGAGTAGAACACACCAGAGGGTGTAGACAGAATGAGAAGGACCTGCAGAAACTTGAAGAATGGTCAAGGGTTTGGCAGTTGAAATTCAATGCAAAGAAGTGCAAGATAATGCATATAGGGCACAAAACCCTGGCACAATATATCAGTTGGGGGTGAGGATATAGCATGCACCAAGCAGGAAAGGGATCTTGGGTTGTCATCTCTGATGACCTCAAGGTAGGGAAACAGTGTGACAAGGCATCAGGTAAAGCAAATAGGTTGCTGGGATGTATAGGCAGGGGCATCACCAGCAGGAAGAGGGAGGTCATAATTCCGCTATACAAGACACTAGTGAGGCCCCACCTGAGTACAGTGTACAGTTCTGGAGACCATACCTACGTAAGGACATAGACAGGGTAGAGAAGGTTCAGAGGACGGCAACAAAGATGGTGCATGGGTTGCATCACAAATCCTATGAAGACAGGTTGAAGGAACTGAACATGTACTCCCTGGAGGAGAGGAGGGAGAGAGGGGATATGATAGAGACATACAAGTATCTTACAGGGAGGAACAGGGTGCAGGAAAACACTATTTTAAGCGAAAAGATGTTTCAGGACTAGAGGGCATGGGATGAAGTTGGAGGGAGGACGATTCAGAGGAAACAAGAGAAAGAATTTTCACAGAACGGTGGTGGACCAGTGGAACACCCTGCCAGAGGAAGTGGTGGGGGCTGAAACAATCACAGGATTTAAGAATGCATGGGATAGACATAAAGGAATTCTAGAGGTCAGGGGTAAGGGGAAATAGACTTCTAGGAAAACAAACTGAACTTACAAGCTCAAATGGGCAGACTAGGTGGGCCATAGGCCCTTATCTGCCGACACTGTCTATGTATCTATGTATCAAAGAAGACTTATGTCCATAGTGCTCGCTATTGACTCTAGTTATGGTAGCTCCCTATTTTGTTCGCCATACAATGTTTGTCCAATTTCCTCTTGAACTCAAGCATGGTCTTACTAGCAACCACCTCTTCAGGCAAGTTGTTCCACACTGGAATGACTCTAACACTAAACCAGTGTTTTCTTTTTGTTGTACTAAAATGTTGCCCCTTCAACTGTCATGAGTGTGTCCTAGCGTCATAAAGCTGATCCCTTAGTGTAAGTCCCAGTTTATCCCTTAGGTTGAAGTCTTTAAGTGAACTATACACCATACACATGTCTCCTCTCAATAGTCTATACTCTAATGTGAACATCCCCAAATCTTCTAATCTGTCCTCATAATCTAGGTCCCTAACATCAGCTACCAACTTAGTTGCCCTTCTCTGAACCCTCTCCAATCTCTTGACATCTAACGTAAACCCTGGTGACCAGAACTGAGCACAATACTCCAACTGTGGCCTCACCAGTTCACCAAACAGAGGCACAATCACCTCCCTCTTCCTACTCTGAATATGCTTCTTCATATTGATAAGAATACCACCAGTGGTCTTTATAACCTGGCTACAATGATGATGGAACTTGAGATCATTTGTCACTTTAACACCCAGATCTCTTTCTTCAACTACCTTTCCCAGTACTTGTCCATTTAGAACATAATCAGCTTTTTTGTTATTTTTCCCAAAGTGCATAACTACACATTTATCGGTGTTGAAGGATAACTTATAATCCCTAGCTCATCCTTCCATTTTAAATAAGGCTTTTTGCAGCTTCATTACATCTTCACTATTTTTGATACTAGTACCAATCCTAGTGTCATCTGCAAATTTGGTTTCCCAAACATCCCCTCCTCCAGTCAGTGAGCATATATATATATACATATATATGAAACAAACATGGCCCCAGTACAGATCCCTGGGGAACTCCACTTTCTACTCCCAACCAATCAGAATGTACACCCTTTAAATAAACCCTCTGCTTTCTCTCACTCAGCCATGCTTTTACCCAGGATGTAACATACCCAGGTATTTTGTGTTCTATTAAAGCACCAATCAATTCCCCATGTGGGACCTTATCGAATGCTTTGGAAAAATCCAAAAACACTACATCCACAGAGATACCCTTGTCCAAGGCCCTACTCACATGTTCATAAAACTCTAGGAGATTTGTCTGACATGATAACCCCTTCTTAAAGCCATGTTGTGCATCATTACAGTCCCCTGCTAATTTCAAGAACTTCACTATTTGGTCCTTTATAATAGTTTCCAATATTTTCCCCAAAACAGTGGTCAAACTTACAGGTCTATAGTTACTCAATTCCTGTTTTGATCCCTTTTTGTGGATAGGGACGACATTTGCTTTACGCCATACCTCTATCACCTCCCCTCTATCCAGTGATGTTTGAAACAATGCTGTTATGGGTTCTGCCAATACTGTTGCCAGTTCTCTAAGAACTCTAGGATAGATCCCATCTGGTCAATGAGACTTATTTGGGTCCAGGTGCTTCAATCTATCCTCAATATTTCCTTTATTCAAAACAATTTTATAACCAGTATTATACAGATGGTCCCTAGTATTTTCCGATTTACTATTAAAAACTGATGAAAAATAAGTATTGAAATGCCCTGCCATAGTCTGGTAGTCCTCAACTAACTCACCAGCCTGGTCCTTAATGGGTCCCACAGTAGTTTTACTCCCCTTTTTATTATTAACGTAACTGTAAAAAGATTTATGATTATCTTTAACTCTTGTAACCAAATTTAACTCATATTTCCGAGTTGCCTGTTTAATAGCTTTTTTAGTTTCTTTTAATAGTTTTTTATACACAGCCCAATTGTTTGCACACTCACTTTTTCTAGCTTTTAGATTAGCTCTTTTTTTTCTTTTTAATCAATATTCTATTTTTAGGAGATAGCCATGAGGGAATTTTACCCAATCCATTGTATTTCCTCCTTAGTGGGACATACTTATTTACCAAATCAACATTTTTTTTCTCCAGGCTAACCCAGCTTTCCTTTAATGATCTTTTTTCAAACTCTTTCATCCATCCCAAATCCAGGCGTTCCATTCTCATTTTATTGATTGAAATTGGCCTTTTTAAAGTTCCGGACATTGGTTGAACCAGAAGTAATAGAATATACCCCATTTAATTCAAAACTAATCATGCAGTGATCACTTGAACCGAGTGGTGAAGAAGTACTACAATTTTTAATCGAGTCCCCTAAATTACTTAACCCAAGGTCTAATGTATTTCCCCCTCTTGTGCTACTCTCTATGTATTGATCTAAACCTGCTAGTAAAAAAGATTCCAGGTATCTTAACTCGTTTGATGTCTCTACTGTTTGTTTTGACCAATTGATACCGGGGCAGATTAAAATCTCGGATTAATACCTTTGAGCTGAAAGACTCATTTACAAAGGTTCCAAGTCGATAAGACATTTAAAACAATACAATGGTAGCAGGTAGTGACAGGCAGACAACACAGTGATTACAAATAAGGATTCACAGTTACTGTTACAAAAGTGCATGAGGTACGAAGATTACAGCAGCACTCCATGAGTGTGGTACAGCAAATTTGGTAGAGGCACTTAAAAATAATTGTCTCATGTGAAGTCAAGTCAAACAGGAGACAAGGGCCAGAGATGTAATCAGCCAGAGGTGGCTTTGTTGAGGGAGCGGGAGTTATGGGTGAGGGAGAGGGAGGGAAGGAGAATTTAGAGGAGGAGATACCAAGTTGAGGGGGATAGAGATCTCAGCAGCCTGGTGAGGCTTTGTTAAGGCTGGAGAAAAGGGGAGGGGTTGGGAGGGGACAGACAGGGTGGAAGGGAGCAACAGGGGTAAGATACTAAGTTGAGGGGATGGGGAAGGGTACAGGATGGAGGGTGCAAGAGGGTAGGAGGCAATACCAAGTTGAGGGGGTAGAGATCTCAGCAGCTCGGGAGGCTTTGTCAGAGGGGACAGCCAAGGGGAAGGGCTTGGGGAGCTACAGGGTGGAGAGGTGCAAGAGAAGAGCAGTGGGGGTATAGGGTAACTGGATAGTCAGGGGTTATAGGGGGCAACAACAGCCTTTTTCATGGGCTAGGTGGGAGCAGAACCCAGTTTTGAATTGGCCCAGCTTGTTGCAGTCAATAAGAGGGACAGGTAGGTTGTTTAGCCATTTAGGTCTGCAGTAATGTAGGGATCACTGTCCAAGTGTGATGCGTTTAAAGGGGACCACCAGCCCCACCCCTTGATTGCACTCCTAGTGTACTTGGAAGGTTAGGTACACTTAAATAGATTATTGGTGGATATAGGTGTCAGACCAAGTAGAGATTTTTACTGCCAGCAGGCAGACCTGGTATTTTATTCTAAGATAGAGAGGAAACCATCCAGTCTCTTTATAGAGAGCACAGGTGTGAGTCAGGTGGTCCGCACCCAGGACCAGCCTACAAGCCTTATTGAGGAGGGTTTTGACTCTTTTCAGTGCAGTGTCCAAGCCAGCTCCATAGATTACAAGCCTGTAATCAATGGTAGACAGTACTGAGCTGTGGGTAGTCAATTTCAGGGCTTCAGGGGTCATTGCATGCTTGTGGTGATACAGGACACCCAGCTTAGCATTGGCAGATTTAACTACTTGGTCAATATGTGCAGTGAAGGTGAGGGTGTCATCTAGGTGGACACCGAGGTACTTAAATGTATCAGCTTGCTCTAGTAGGTCCCCTTTGTGGCTGTGGATTAGAAGTGGACCGAACATCTTTTTGCTATGAGGCATAGTGAAGAGCATGTTTTTAGTTTTCTTATAATTGAGCAGAAGTTTATTCTGCATGAACCACATTTCAAGCTTTTGAAAGTTGACTTAGTTCAGTCATTAGTATTACCACATTTCTGCCAGGTGCTGAGATGACAGCGTCATCGGCATATAGCACCATATAGGCTGGGCAGGCAGAAGGAAGGAATGTAGGGAGCTGATGAAAAGGCTGAATAACAAGGGTCCCAAGTATCATTCCCTGAGGGCCACCTAGACACACCGTCTTAGGTTCAGATAGTATTCCATTAATACAGATGCATTGTGATCTGCTGGAGAGGTAGCTGTCAAACCAAGCTACCGTTTTAGGGGACAGACCAGTGGATAGAAGGCAGTTTAGTAGAAGTCAGTGGTTTACAGTGTCAAAGGCTTTTCTGAGGTCTATGAAGACTGATCCCACTGTCAGGCCATGGTCCAGGACATCATAGAGTTGTAAAGTGTTGTCAACCAGTGCTGTCAGGGTGTAGTGATTTTTTCGAAATCCATATTGCTCCACACAGAGGAGTTTGTACTTGCCCAGATATTTAGTCAGTTGATCCAAAATAATTCTTTCCAAAGCTTTAGATGGGGGGTGTACTATAGAAATAGGCCTGTAGTTGGAGAAGTTGGTACGATCACCACTTTTGAAGACTGGGGTAAAGAGTGCTGATTTCCATTTGTCCAGGAACACTCCTGTTTTCTGGATTTTATTAAAAATTTTAGTGAGCGGTACCGCCAGTTTATCAAGGGTGAGGGCTACCATCCTCATATCAATCGGGTCATTCCCCATCCTTGTCTTACCTAGTACCCACTTGATGAATTTAATGGTTTCAGCTACGGTAATACATCTGAAGTAAAACTGTGGTATGCCATTAGGGTGTGAGAGGAGTGGGCCCACCGGGAGGGGCTGTCCTGGTTGGGAGGAGGAGAGGTAGCTTGGGGCAGTACTGCACTCAGGTCGGTGAAGGCTAGGTTGAAGGTGTTCACAGTATCAATGGGTTCCCGTAGGGTACCGGATGAAGTAACAATTAGGTTCAGTGGCGACTTGGGAGCCGTACCCGTCAGGGATTTTACAGAGTTCCAGAAGTCCCTAACTTGGCCCCAGTTCCTGCCCAGGAGTTATTTATAGTAAGTGGCTTTGGCAATCCTGATGAGCTTTGTTCACTTATTCCTAGCTGCCTTGTAGGCAGTAAGGTCAGCAAAATTCCCAGTAGCTTTAGCCTTGTGCCAAAGGTTGTCTCTTAGGCACATGAGCTCAATGAGTGAGCCAGAGAGCCAGGAGTTAGAGGTCCCCTTAACTTTTTTGGATGTAAGTGAGGCAAAGATATTGCAAGGATTTGTGAAAATGTTACAGAATAGTCAAGGGCTTGAATACTGTCCATGGCACTGTCTAGGAGGGACCAGTCGAGCATTTTCAGATACTGCTTGAAAGGCTCCAGCAGTTCCTTTTTTAGTGATCAACTTCTAACTGGATTATGAGTATGTTTTGTGAACCTATTGGATCAGGTATGTATAACTGGATGTGTTCAGGGCAGGAGGAGAGAAGCCAGTAAATTAGGGTGATTGTACCTGTCCGGTAGTTGTATCTATGGATATTTTTCCACAGAATCTGGTCACCCTTTATTGAATTTAAATAAAATACTTATTTTTTTCAAGTTGTTTAACTAGGAGTAGCTCACTAAGCTGAAAGCTTGTTTACAGGTGCGACCTGGGAGCACAGGGAAGTTAAGTGACTTGCTCAGGGTCACACAGTATGCAAGTGGGGGCTGCGGGATTCAAACCCAGGTCTCCAGATTTACAGCTCAGAGACTTAAACCACTGTGTTATACTGCCTCCCTGACCAGAGTAATGTTAAAAGGGTTCCTTTATCTTTGCATGCTTCTCCCAAATATGTCTTACAGCTTTATTGTATATCAGTGTTTTTAAATGCTAATTTGGTAATTGAAAATAAGTTGCTTTATGATACCTCTGATACTCTGACATATTGTAATTTTATTTGTACTTGTAGTGAGTGAATTGTGTGGTATTCTTTTGTGTATTGCATTTGAAAATCAATAAAATCTATTATAGGATAAAAAGGCGTCTTTCAGATCCAAGGATCCCAGCCAATGACCTTTCTGCAAAGTCGGTATGTCACTGTCCTTAGTGTGACCATCTTGATTTATTTCTTTTCTCAAATGTTTGTTCAGAAACCTGGGGCCCGATATTGAAAAAGGTACAGAGCGCAACACAAACATTAGTGCTGCGCAATACATTTGCCAGGGTCTCCAAAAACGCTGTATTCAGTGGAATAACACATCGACGCTATTCGACTGAAGAAAAAGCCATGGCGGCCAGTGCTAAGTCACTTAGTGTTGGGAAGACATGGCTCCCAAAATAGGGTGCCACAATGGCTTGCATCCATGCTAAATTTTCAATATTCAAACTGACCCATGGAAATGAACTAATTGGGCATGCAAGGCACTAAGGGGCCATTTACGTGTCCATTATGGGCATATTTGTATGGGTAGCCCAGCAATTTAGCACAGCACCGCCCCCCACTTGCCTGACCCCAGAGAGCTATTGTTCCCCCATTGCCAGCCCAAAGTTAAAACTGAGAGGTTTCCCTGGTGTCCAGTGATCCTTCTCCCCATTGACCGCCATCCCAAAGTTATATAGGAAAGATTCCCTGGTGTTAGCGGACTCTCCCCCCGCCCCCACCGATTGCCGGCCCGAAGTTATAAATTAATGATTCCTTGGTGCTAGTGGTCCCCCACGACCACCATCATGGATCACTATCCTGAAGTTAAAATTGAAAAGTTTTCCTGGTGTCTAGTGGTCCCTCCTCCCACCTGCACCTGTACCCAATGTTGAAAGAATTATTCTCTGGTGTATTCACTGGTGTCCAGTGTATCCCTGCTCCCATCCTGATTCCCTGTATATTAAATAAAAAACATAAACCATTCCCTGGTGTCTAGTGGACCCCTTCCCTAGCCCCAATCCCTTGTATAATGACGTAATGTTCCATGGTGTCTAGTGGACCCCCACCCCCGCAGGCATTGCCCCACCATGCTGCTCCCCCATCCCAACCCTGAGGCAGTGGCCAGTACAGTCCTCTGCTCTCCACCATGGCCTACCACCGACTGAGCTGTCAATGATGTGGGATCGGGATGGGGACAGGCATACACTGGACATCAGGGAAACAGTGCTTGGAGGGGACCACTAGCACCAGGGAATCTTTCATTTATAACTTCAGGATGTCGATTGGTGGTGGGGGCACTAGCACCACAGCATCTTTCATTTAAAACTTCAGGATGGCGATCAGTGGGGGGTGGATCACTAGCACCAGGGAATCTTTCATCTATAACTTCATAACGGTGATCAGCGTGGGGGGGACCACTAGCACAAGAGAATCTTTCAATTATAACTTTGGGACAGCGATTGGCGGAGGGTGGGCACCAGCACCATGGACAGATTTGTTTGCAGCATTGGGCCGGTGATCGAGGGGTACACCACTAGATAGCAGGGACTACTGTGTTGGGGGTTGGGGGTCACCACACTTCATCTGCCAACTATTAGGGTTACGAAGGAGTAAGTCAGGGTTTTGACTAGCAGTATGTGTGCCACACAAGAGGACTGTGCAATATGGCCTTGCGCAGTGCACATGCTCTGAATATTGGATTGTGCCAATAATTAGGTCCCCATCCCCTTCATTTACATTGCATCCCCCTCTGGCTGTTGCCTGGGAGCAAACCCTGTTTGCGTGCATTAGCCAGGCTTTTCAATATTAATATGGCTATTAAATGGGTAAACATTACCACAGACAAGTGGGTACTGGAAGTAATGAACTGGGGTTTTTGACTAGCCATAGCTATTCGCTCCCCTACACTGGGCACATCACTAATATAAAATATACCTAGTATGTAAGAAGTCTTTCTTTATAATTATTGTCACATGTCCATGAAGACTGATTGCCTACCACAATATCTGTATCTGTATGTACTGTCTCTTTCACCATGTGATAACTGTTAACTCCCTGGTCGCCCCTGAAAAAGGGACCTCCGGGGCCCAGTGGGCCTACCTGGTCAACAAAATTCAATAAATAAATAAATAAATATAATATTGAGCCACTGATGTCTAAAAATGAGTCACCACTTCCCACTTTTCTTGTGGGTCAGGAAATATCTTGAGACTAGGCCCCTGCCCCACTGGGAGACAAAGGCTTTTTCTATAGTTTTGATATTAACAGTTTGTTTGTTTTAACTTCCAGTTCCAGCAGACTTTTTTCTATGGGACAGTGAGCTGGAAAATGTCTGTGTTTTTGCAGGTTTGGAAAGTGCTTGAACTGCAGACACAACCCCGGTCCATTACTTCCAGTACCCACTTGTCTGTGGTAATGTTTACCCATTTCTGGAAGTAGCGTGCCAGTTTTCCTCCCACTGGTAATGGCTGGATGACCTGGGCAAGATTGTTAGGGGTTTGTTTTGTCTGGGGCTTACCTACTGGAGCTGCAGAATTATACCTGGAAGCCCTTTTTCCCCTTCCCCTATAGTAACCTCTTTGTGGCTGGTAGTAATTGGTGTTGTAAGAGACATAAGCTCCTGGGAAGTATCCACTGCCTCTGCTTTCCCTTCTGTACTACCTGTAGGAGGTAAAGACCTTTTCCTTCTCATTGTTACATTTGAAAGTGGTTTTATACTCATTCACTTTCTTTTTGTGTTACTTACAGCATTTTTTAGTTGCCCAGCAGATCCCCTCCATCGGCACCACTGTCCTTGCCACTGTGCGCAGTGACCCAAGGCCACCCAACTCAAAGTGTCCCCTAGATTGCCCCCACAGGGTGGGGCCTTCAGGGCTCCCCCACAACCCCATCGGATCTCTATTATGGATTCAGTGGGGAGTCCCGGGCAGCTATATGGCAGCAGGACAGAGCATCATTAAGCACATCAGGACAAGAGATTTACAGGCTATGGGAGGTGTGCCATGCAATGACACTGCAGTGAACACATGCCATGCATCCAGCACACCTCCCAGTGTCAGCGCTAACTGGGGTCCTGGTAACAGGTCATCCTGCGGTCACCCAGGAGCCCTGTACTGGGAACACCTCCCCCCGAGAGGTGGAGATCATGCAAAGACCACTTAATCCACCTCCCCCCAGGCGGTCCTCTAGTAACCTGAGGCCGCTCTCGAATCCAGAGCACCACCGTCACAATCGATAGCCCTACTGCTGCTACTCATCCACTTTTTCATGTAGGCCTCTGTTTTATCACCAAATGAATCTCACTCAAAGGAGAAACCCATGGCCTTGTTTTGAGTATCCTGGGAAAGGATGGCAGTTTTTAGGCAGAAAAACCTTCTTAAGGACACTGCATGACCCAAAACACTTGCAGCAGTGTCTTTAGTGTCCACTGAAGTATGGAAATAATATTTTGTGTCATCCAGGCTTGATCTTGTTGTGGCAATCAGGTCCTGTGCCAAACCATCCTCTGCTCTTTCTGCCAGTGCCAGAATTGCATTCCACAGTGCTTTCTGTTGCTGTGCTGCTGTATGTGTGCTGAATAAGCTGCCTGCCTGATAAACAGGGAATCTGTTGTATAAAATGTTTTTACCACAGTATCCAATTTTTTAGTCTTTTTTCAGGGGGCTATACAGAGTGATTTTGTTCTCTCACAAGCAGCAGCCTGGACTACCCCATGATGATCAGAATAGGCATACATATATTCCACTCCCTGCTTTCCACTTTCTCTCAATTTGTCAGTGACTGCAGCTGAAGTGGGTGCAGCCATGATTTTTGCTATGGCCTTTTTAAGTGGTTTATGTATGGGAAGTAACATCTCTCTTGGCGGAGCTAATGGAAGTAGCATGTCCATAAAATCACTGCCGGCACTCCAAGTGCCAGACCAAGTGTGCCTGCTATTAGGGTGCCAATTTCCAGGGTTCACTGCCCTTTCCCTGAGGTCCACCCCCCCCCGGAGTTTGTATCTTTAGTTGGGAGGAGTGGGGGACACAGCCCCTCTCACAGGGGGTGCGGGGGCACAGTCCCCCACAACAAAACAGGAATTTGCTGTGAATTCCCTGGTGCCCTGATGGTGAGTGCACTCGGGCCAGTGCAATTACCACCTGGAACCCCATAAAATCAGCATCTTTTTCATCGTCCTCTGTTTCTAATGGGGGATGTTAAGGGTATCAACCATTTGCCTGACAAATGAGAAAAAAAGATGAGTAGCACTTGATTTGCCTTTGAGGAGGTTCAAAACCTTGCTCAAGTGTGCCCTCTCACTCCTTCGAGTCACCTTCCTCGAAATGCACATCATTTTCTTCTTCCTTCTCCTCCTCCTCTGCAGGTAGATAGGCTGGAGCCTGAACCTGGGGAGGGGTGGCAGGTATCTTATTCAGATTTTCCATGGCCTGGACTGCCTAGAAAAATTGTTACCTTCTGTGTATGCCCGTTGATGAGAGCATTTTTTCTGTGCCATCTGCCTGATCCTTTCTCCGTGCAGGAAGAATGGCAGTGACACTATTTTCTTTCAGTTTCTTTTTGCAGACACTGTTTCCAGTGTTTACTCTAAGGCTGTTTAATTTTTATCATCACTGGATCCAGGGTTCCCCTTTTTGGCCACCCTGGCATCTAAACCATCTTTTCCAAGCCTTTCTGATGGCTGTGCAGCTTCATCTTTTGTTTTTTTCTTATAACCTTTTACCTTATTTGCTGGTGTGTGCTCTCCACCATCACAGCTTTTTTATTATTTTTAGGTGACAGAGGCAAACTGAGAAGGCATGCTTCTTTTCAATATTTTTACCCTTATAAATTAGTTTTTTGGACAAAACATATGACGGGACTTACAATTTATAAAATTGTGTTGTGAATCTTAACACTTTAAAGAAAGTTCATGCCAGTCTGCCCTTGCCAGGAGCCGAAAACAATTTGTACAATTTTGTGAGGGTCCTCAAGGTCACTCTGGCATACCAATTTGAGAGAAGCTTGAAATAATAAAAACGATTCCCCAAAATGATGCGGTACAAGAGCCCAGCAGTAGAAAATGGCTTTTATACTGAAGAAACTGTGTCAAAGGTCAAACTGGGGCTCCTGTAGCAAAAAATGATGAAGGTGAAAGGGCACATACAGAAATAGAAAGAAAACACACTCCGTTCTCTGTAAATCGGACAGTTAAAAATAGTGAACCACTAATAATACAAAAAATATGTGGTTTACTAGCCAAATAGACAAAAATAGAAATGGTAGCCAAGCAGAATATTCTTTGGTTCCTGGGAATCACATGGGAACTGGAGAAACCATGATTTACAGAAAACCTTCGCTACACACACAGTAATCAAAAAAAATGACTAAAATACACTGTCTGAGATAAACTACAAAATAAAAACCCAACTGGAGAACTAGTCATTTACTGGACTTCACTACGGATCAACTGCTGTCTTCAGGCAGAGAAACAGATCTGAGGATTTACTGTGCTAACCGTACAGATGGAATAGCATGGCACAAAACCATGCAGAGACAACAGAGCTGACATCTCCTAGAAAAAGTAATTCACCCTCTGCACCTCCCATAATATAAACACCTGCAAGGGGGACACGTGGGAGAATGAGCGTAATCTAGGTGGGTGGGCAGTCGCTGAAGGAACTCCACGATGCAGGGGGTAAGTTGAGGGTGAAACAGCTTGGGGTGGAGGGATATAGTCCCATACCTGCAGAAGGAAAGGGAAGGCGTGGGGGTGACCACATGACAACTGAGGAAACCCCCCAAAAAAACGAAGTCCGGCAAGGTGGGACCCGAACCTGGGACAGCTGTAGTCACCACCGCCATCCACAGCCTGCTGCTGTATCCACACAGCCATGGTGACAGCACGTTTCCAAGATGACATCAGGAAGGTGAAAACAGCTACAGGGATAGCGCTGTTATGTTGGCGCTATACATTCCCTGTAGCTGTTTTCAGAGCCACTATTTTCACCATGCTGTTTTGTAACCCACGATAAAATCCGCCCTATCTTCACCGGATACCGATCTGAGCAATGGTCAGAGTGGAGTGTGGATGCAGAGTTTGAAGCTACTGTTCAAACTCTAAAATTCGCATAGGTTCTACCTCTGGGGCATCACTCTCACCTGAGAGGACTGCATAAAGTGTAAACATTTAAGTGAGGGATTCCTGGGGTTAAAAACAACAGGTAGCAATATTTGCTTTATAATGTATGGTAAGGGATTCTTCAGCATAGAAATTCATCTAGCTTAAATGTTGCTGTACTACAGGTCAAAGGTCATGGAACATGATTGTACCCTACTGTAGTACAACAACATTTCAGCTCTTTTCAAAAGCACAAGTGCCACAGAAATGACAGGATCAATCAGATAAACAGTCACGGTGGCAGCATGATCACTCAAACTCGTGACTCAGGATCAAGTAGATACAAGACTCAAATGCAAGATCAGCTGCTTATGTGTACATTTCTAAAAAAATAAATTGCATGATCAACCAGATATTTAAAATAATTTACAAAATGAAAGAACAGACTTCTCACAGTCCAAGCCTTGCTAAGCGAGAAACATGGACTTTTTTTAATCCTTCCCACACCTGATTGACAACTAGTGGAAGGCTGTGCTACAAACATCTAATAATCAATTAATCAATCTTCATTTATCCAGGTGAAACACCATTGAAACAACTCATTTACAAAGTGGATCTGCTCATGTACAGACAATTACAGTACAATAAGAAGATAGCATGTGCACAAGGCAACCAGTTACATAGTGAATGGAGGCAGGTTATACATATGCTAATAAGATATACATTTGAAAGTCAATTCCATAGAACAGGGTTCTATAAGAGGGCAACCATTTATAATAGAGAATAGTTTGCACATTTTTATGTAATTAGTACAGCATCAGTTAGGCCATAATTTATGCGGAAGAAGAGGAAAAAGAAGAAGAAAAGGAGAGGAAAGAGATAAGTAAAAGAAAAGCAGCCAGAGTCAGTAAGGTGCAAGGGTAGAGTGTTGTTAGCGAATACAGTTGCACGTTTCTTTGAAGTCCTGCCCAAAGAGTTTTTAAAGATGGTCAACTTCACAGGAAGCACAAGTTTCAACATTTTTTGCACACTGTTCCAGAGAACAGGGAGACAGTGACATATAGCCGCTCTACCAAATCACGTTCTAACCTTGGGAATAAGGAGGGAGGTATATGAAAGGCTTCTTAGGAGGTAGTTCCCTGCAGGGCAGGCAGGGATGCAGTCAGTGATATATTGTGGAAGCATATTTGATAAGGCTCTGAAGGTCCAGAGAACTGCATTTCTATAACATCTGAAGCTAAGAGAGCTCCATCCTATCACAGTGTATAGGGTGCAGCGGTGGGTGCAGTATGGTGCACCAGTTATGAACCTGATAGCTCAATGGTAAACAGTATCAAGTTTCACTAGAGCTGAACTTGGGGATTGCCCACATAGTATGTCACCATAGTCTAAAATCCGGTAGAATATACCAAGTCTCTGTTTTAACTTTTTTGATAGTTTCTCAATATGTTCCATCTGGTCCCTAGCAACCACACATGTCACCCTAGCAACCACCCATAACTCCTGGAATAAGATGTATCAACAATCAATTTCTTTTTTGTATTTTAAAAATAAAAAACTCCTAAAACTACATTTAATTTACTTAGGAGGGCACCATACACCATATAAAATACTGTATGGGCAACTCTATGCCCAACCAGTGCGTTCTACCACCTTGGGGTTCTGATTCCCATGGACCTTTCGAGCTTCACTTTCATGGTCAGGGGGAATCAGAACCCCTCTGTGGCAGAACACACTGGTTGTGCATAGTTACCCATCCAGTATTCTCTGTGTTATTCTTTGCCATATACCTCACAGTATATTTTAAGATAGAATCACTCAGCACATAAATCTGCCTTGGTTCTACTGATGATACTTCTCCAGTGGTATTTGCCTCATCAAAGGGGGGTGCTGACACTTTATTATACTATCTGGTTGGATTAATTACTCCAATAGGTTAAAATCCATTGCTCTCTTTCCCTTTTTGCTTTTTTCTCTTTTTATTTACTATGTACAGTACTATTCATAATCTTCTTCAATATCTGATTCCCTCAGTCTTTTTTTTAAGCTATTCTCAACTGTTAAACTTGTACGTCCACCCTCAGTGTTCTTGGTTAAATCTGCAGTGTTAAGTAGGCATTTAATCTTAAGTGTCCCTATCTCCATTTCAAGTTCCATTACTATAATTTTGAACTCCTTGATCTCAAAACATTGCTTTCTTGTGAAAGCAGAAAAAATCAGGCACTGACTCAATAGTACATTTACAGTAAATAATACATTTTGTTCCCAGTTCCCTTCTTGTTAATTTGATAAATGCTGTGTCCATGCCTAATCTGGTACTGAATGTTTATTTACTTTGCTAGTTAACAGTGTCCCACAGGCAAGATTTCTGGCGCATTCAGTGTCTACTGGCTGACACTGGCAGACATGCTTGCCTCTGCTGGCATTGCCTCTGTCCAGTTCTAGCCAATGCTCGCACAGGCATTGACTTATGAAGTGTCTAGACCAACTGCCAGTTGACTTCCGGTTAGGTGAAATCAGCAACAGTTTTTAAAGTCTAACATTTTATTTATATAGACTGGGTTCTTATATATTGGGTGTTAGAATGGTACAAGGCTATATAACCTATATTCACCATTCCCCCACATTAGTGGGACACAATAGCTTGGTTTTGCACTAACCATACATTTATTCCTTTTTTGAAATTGTCCAATGAACTACTGTCTACTATATGTGACAGTAATTGATTCCACAGCCTACCAGTTCTAGTAATAAATGAAAAATGTGGCATGTTATTTTTAGCTGTAACCAATTTAATTTCTTGTTTATGCCTCCTTAAACCTTCTGGTTTATCTGTATGTCAATCCCCATATCCTTTCTTAAGCACTCATCATGCATGATCTTATACATCATCATTAGATCACCCTAATTCTCCTCAGCTGTAGCAAGAATAAACCTGTTTTCATTAATCTTAATTAATTTAAGTAATTAATTTTGTAGCTTAACTTTCTCAGTGGTCCTAATAGTTTGGTAAATCTCCTCTGCATTCTTTCAATTCTATTTCCCCCTTGCGTATAAGGACTCAATATTTGTGAGCCATACTCTAAATGTGATCTAATGTACATCTTATAAAGAGGTATAAGACATTGTTCACTGTTGTTTACGGAACCTCTCCTTATATTTTTGTTCATTAAGTTGGCTTTTCTTATAACAGCTGTTCTATGATCTTTAAAGCACATGCATTCATCTACCCAGATGCCACAGTCTTTTTCAATTTTAGTAGTTACTAATTCCTTTCCATTCAACGTATACTTTTGGTGTATGTTTGTTCTTCCCACATGCATCACCATACATTTGTTAACACTGAAAGGCATGTTATTCTTTAATGACCATTCTTCTGTTCTCATTAGATCCAATTTCAAGTCGAGTTGTTGTCCTACAGTGGCTACTGGTCCTCCAAGTTTGATATCATCAGCAAACTTCACCAGCCTGTTTTGTATATTCCAATGCAGGTTACTTATGAATAATGAGAATAAAACTGGACCCAATACTGATCCCTGTGGAACACCACTAGTCTGAATATTTTCCCAACACCCTCACTCTTTGACTTCACCCTTCCATCCAATTACCAATCCATGTAATTATTTTACTGTCTAGCCCTATCACCTCCAGTTTTTGAAGTAAGCCAATGAGGTACCTTGTCAAATGCTTTTTCAAACTCTAAAAAATAACATTCAAGGATACATTATTGCTCACTTCCCTGTTTATGCACTCATCAAAACTTAATAGATTAGTGTTGCAACCTCTATTTTGTTTGAAGCCATGCTGGTTCTTATCTTCATATCCTAGTATTTTAAGGTTTTCTTCTATTCTGGACTTTAATGTAGTTCATGTGATTTATACCCAGAATCGATGTCAGGCTTATCAGTCTATAGTTAGATGTTAAACCTCTATCATCCTTCTTATAAAGTGGTATGACCACTGTCTGCTTTCAGTCATCGGTTACTTTATCCTATTGAGAGAAGTATTGATTATATAAGTTTAGAGAAATCTGATATATCCTGCAGTCTCTTTAATCTGTTTTGGGCTTAGCTGATCCACTCCGGCTGCTTTGTTTATTTCAGGCTAAATAGTACATAATGGCTTGGTTCAGCCTCTTGGTGCCCTTAAAAGTGTGGGACAAGCTCTGTAGCTCAAAATCCGAGTGATCCCTGTTGCCATCTTTGGACGGTCCTCCCAGTTCCCAAAATCCTCCACAGCCCACCACAAAGTACACAGTAATTGTATGTGTGGGGGGGTCCTAAAATGTCTTAGTGATTTTAAAATACAATGGGATATGCAGACAGAGACACAGCCAGATGTAATTTAAAGTAGAATGCAGAGTAAAAACAATAAAAAGCTCAGCTACAGCCAAGTACAATATATTTTATCCCCAGCATTTTCTTGTGGATTAAGGAGTATCTGGAAAGCAGACCCTTGCTCCTTTGTGAAGCAGGACTTTCTCCGCTGCTTTTGTCAGCAGTAGTTTCTTTACCTCTAACTCCAGCAGAATGTTTTCTGTTGGAGTGGGAAATGGGAACAATTTTGGATTCTGCAGTTAACAACAGATCTTGCTCTGTATGCCCTCTATTGCTGTAACATCGTGCTGAGCTGGACTGAGCTGCTGCTGAGTGAGTGGGAACACTGTGTTTAACTGCTAACTTTGAACCTGTTCAGAACTGCTGTTTTACTATTTCTATCAGATGGGCTCTGTGTTGCCCTGCTTAATTACCCTGTTTAGTTCAACTCTGCTCAGCTGGCCCAGTGGCTGAGTGCTTCAGTCAGGGTAATAAACTGAGCTGCTCACAAGCGTGAGTGCTACATGGCAGAGGAAATAAGGAAGATATAAAGTTTATTGACATTTTAAAACTACAAATTGACACTTATATTTATATAATAGGGGAATTTCCCCGGTGTCCTGGCCAAATTTCCCTCATTCACTAAAAATACCACCAACAGCTTAATCTGGTTCAATTTCAGTTGTTTACCATCTGTATCCCCCCCCCCCCAAAGTTGGCTTACCGGGTCAACAAAATTCTACAAACAAACAACAAACATAATCAAGTGTTAGAAACATTTTTAAGAATGAAAATGCAAAAGTGCTTAATAATGGTGGGTTGTGTACTGGGTCTGATGCTTGTGGATTCAAGTGTTTGAATCCTGGCAAATAATGTTGTGGGTATGTTTGAACAAAGTAGATTTGAAGATAATTTTATATATTTGAATCTTCTTTGTGAATTTAGACATAATATGATGTTAAAATTAGAAATGGTAGGGTTGTTGAACAAAAAGTTACAGTATAAAACAAGTGGTTATAGTGTACCAGTTCCTAACTTATGCCCAAATATTGTATTGTCTTTTTGTATTGGGTTATTGTTAACTCTATTTGGGGATATAGAAGTAAACCCAGGTCCCAATCTGCATGGTGATCACTTAATTTGGAGAAGGGGGGCCTAAGAGTGGCACACTTGAATATTCGTAGCTTATTTCCCAAAAAAACAAGAGTTAGAGGCTTGGGTCTTAAAATATGAACCTGATGATTTGAGTTTAACAGAAACTTGGTTAAAACCTTCAGTAACTAGTGGTGTCTTGGCCTTAGATGGTTATAAAATAATAAGAAAAGACAGGGCAGGTAAAAAAAAGTGTGGAGGTATACTTATTTATTACAAACAAGAATTAACTGTGTCTAAACTGGAGTTAAAAGTTGATTCCCCATTAGAGTGTGAATGGTTATTGATTGAGATAAAACAAGTGGATAATTATAAACTTAAACATTGCACTGTTTATAATCCACCAAAATTTGCACATAAAGGCTTTGAAGAGTTTTTACAGTTTGTTTCAAATTACCAATTTAGTGGTGACTTTTTAGTGTTAGGTGATTTTAATATTCATTCGGTCTCCTGTGATGCTTCTAATATGGAGTCATTGTTGATGAATGCAGGTTTGTGTCAGTAAGTACAAACTTTTACACGCATGAACCTGAAGACAAATAATCATTCAATTTTGGACTGGATTTTGACTAATATTCATACTAAAATTAGGATTGGAGTCTTACCAGATATAATCAGTGACCACCTGGCAATATATTGTACTTGGAAATCAAAGAAAATAAAGCCTCCCACTCATTTGATTACCTATAGAAAGTATCCAGAAGATTTAGATAATGGATTAAAGTCTGATTTAAGAGATGTTGATTGGTCTTACTTAGATGTAATACCTTGTATAGAGTCTGCAGTAGATTACTTTACAACACAAATTTTGGAGTTATAAAATAAATTCTTTCCAATACTAACAAGGAGAGTAAGGGGAACAGTGAATAAATGGATTACTCTGGAAATGTTTAAATTGATGAAACAAAGACATTAAGCATGGAAACAATTTTGCTTGAGTAAAAATATTAGTGATTTTCAAAGCTATCGGAAATTAAGAAAATGAATGTAAGATAAAATTAAGGTTATGTAAATCTGATTATTATACAAAACAAGAAGATCTAAATTTGTCAAATCCAAACAAATTCTGCTCTTCAATCAAATCTTTGGTGCCTCCTCCCATAGATGTACAATCAGGTGAGTTCCTTGTTGAAGGAGTTACAATAAAAGATCCACAAGAAATAAGTACTGCCTTTTTACAACAATTTTTGGATATGGGTAAATATAGTGTAGATAAGGATGATCAGGACTTAAAGAACACAGTTATAGCATCTCAAAATTATTTAATATTTCATTTTAAAGAAATAGAGCCCAATCAGGTACTGAGAATTTTGAAGGAAATTCCTTTAAAAAATGTTGGAATTGATGATATTCAGCCAAGGTTTTTGAAGTTAATATCTTCATACGTTTATAAGCCTTAGACAAAAATATTTAATTTGTCCTTAGAAATAGGGATCTTTCCACAACAATGGAAAAAAACTGTAATAAGACCAATTTTTAAGGGGGGAAATAGTAAAGATTTGGGGAATTACTGCCCTATTTCTCTTCTCCATCCTTTAGGTAAAATTGTAGAAAAGATAACAGAGGTACAAATTAGTGATTACTTACAATTGACTGGACTTCAGGCTCCTGAGCAGCATATCTTTAGGAAGTTTCATAGTACAGGAACTGCCTTGGCCAGGTTCACAAACCACATCAGTGAGGCTATGGAGAGGGGTGAGCTCACTAGTGCTGTTTTTGTGGACCTGTCCAAGGCATTTGACCTTGTTGACCATCGCCTGCTGCCCATGAGCCTAGCTGCCAAGGGATTATGCAGACTGTCATTAGAATGGGTGGAGATTTATTTCTCAGGTAGGGATCTACAAGTTCTTTATGAGAGTTCAGTGTCAAAGAGTAGAATTTTAGAAAAGGGTGCACCTCAAGGGTCAATCTTGGGACCCCTATTGTTTTCCATATTTGTGGATATTATATCAAGTAAAATTCTTAAGGCTAAGACAATCTTATATGCTGATGATATAATATTATATAATAGTTCTAATTCATTAAATAAAATTGCCCAAGATTTGACTATAGATTTTCGGTCTAGAAAATTGTTTGTTGGACTAAAAATATCATTGAATATTCCAAAAACCAAGAGTATGATATTTACCTCTAAACAAAAGTTGGTTAAATTAGGGAAACTGAATATTTTTGGTAAAAAATTAAACTAATTTGGAGCATGTGCAATGTTTTCGATATTTGTGAATGAATCTGGACTCAAATTTAACATTTTCAAATTATATATTGACTTTAACAAAATCAGTAAATCAAAAATTAGGGGTTTTATTCAGACTACAGAATGTGTTAACTTTACAAGCCAGGAAAAATATAGCCCAAAGTATACTACTTTCTCAACTGAATTATAATGAATTTTTGTTTACTAGTTTGTCTAAACATGTGGTAAATAACTTAACAATGACTTTTCATAGTATTTGTAGATTTCTTTATAGATTGCCTTATAGTACACATCATTGTATTTTATATCAAGTTTCAGGGTTTCTATCGCCTAACTTGAGTTCCATTTACTCTCTTTGTTGTAAAACGGATAATGTATTGAAACAAAAAAGTTGTTCTCCCTTGTATTCTCTGATATCTGTAAGGGAAGCTCAGAGAAACTTCAGATCACATTTTCTTTCTTGTTTAAATTTGAAAGTCACTAAAACTAAAATGGGTGCCCAAGCTTTTTCTATCCAAGCACCAAAATACTGGAATGATCTTCCAATTGAATTGAGAAATATGAGTAGTCTTAATTTATTCAAAAAGAAATTGAAGCATGATTTATTGAGTAGCTTGCAATGTCACTGCTATTTTAAATAATTTGTATATTATTGTTTGTCTTATATGTCATGTATTTGTATTTCTGTATTAAGTGAATGTAAAAGTTATCATTTTGTATAACATCTTGTGACTATTTTAAAGTCTTGGGTCACATATGAAAAAGGGCCTTGGCTCATATGTTTACTCAGTTAACAAAATAAATAAATAAAAATAAAAACTGTCTCCCTAACCCCATTTCCTTTAGCTTAGCCAGCAGGCCACTGTGGGGTACCAAATCAAACGCCTTGCTAAAGTCCAGAAAGAGGACATCCACTGGCCTACCCTGGTCCAGGGCCCTTGTCACCCAGTCATAGAACTCTACAAGATTTGCCTGGCATGATCTTCCCATGATGAAGACATGCTGCCTATCATCCAAGTACCCAGTTTGTTCCAGTAACCCCCCTAGCCTTTCCTTGACAATACCCTCCATCACCTTACTGACCACCAACGTCAGGCTAATGGGCTTGTAATTTTCCGCCACCTCTCTTGATCCCCCCTTGTGGATTGGCATGACATGGGCCATGCTTCAGTCTTGGGGCACTCACTCAGTCCTCAGAGAGATGTTGAAAAGCTCCACTAGAGGGACTGCCAGGACATCCGCCAGTTCCCTCAGCACCCTGGGGTGTATCTCATCTGGCCCAGGTGCTTTCTCCATCTGAAGGGACCTGAGGGCTTCCCTTACTCTCTCTACTGGGATTTCAGCCTCCACATCCTCCCCCTTGTCACTCTGCAGTGCTGGACCCCCCACCTGTCTGTGGTGGCCATTCCCTTTCCCCAGACCCATCAGGGCCTCTGGTCTCTACTGGTCCCACCCCTTGCTCCAGTTTGCCCCCGCTCCCTTGCGAGACCTAGCCCCTCCATCCCCCTGGTAAAAACTGAGGCATAGTACTCATTTAGTGCTTCTGCTTGTTCCCCCACCTCCTGTGCTTGTTCCCCCACCTCCTGTGCCCAACCATCCTCTATCCTTATCTTGCTGATCTGCCCCCTTACTTTCCTTTTTTCCCCTATGCATCTAAATAACTCCTTGCCCCCTCTCCAATCCCACTGGCCAAGGAATGCTCCATTTTGCCTTAGCTGCTTTAACCACCCTGGTGACTTTCTTGGCTGTCAGCTCATATTCCTCCTGATCTCTTTCACTCCTTGAGCACTTGATGCGCCTATAGGCTGCCTTCTTTTCCCTCACCACCTCCTGTACCTCCCAGGTCCACCAGCAGGGTTTTCTGGCCTTACCGAACTTACGCCTTTCCCTTGCACAAGATCTGGTAACTTCCTGTATTCCCCTCCTAATGACCCCCCACCTGCTGTCAACATCCATATCTGGCCTTAACCTGTCCAGATAATCTTTAAGGATCCTTTCCATCTCCCCGAAGTCTGCACTCCTAAAATCAGTTACTACTATCCTTGTTTGGCTTTCCTACCCCCTAGGTCTAGGAAGAACCAGACTGTGGCGTGATCACTCCCAGCCAATGGGTCCCTCACCTCTAGGCTCCTAATCTGATCACTGTCTGCCAGGACCACGTCCAGTGTCCGGGTCTCCCTAGTTGGCTCACCCACCTGTTCTGTCAGAAACACATCTTGGAAGACATCCAGCAGCCTCTGCTCTCTGGCCACTGGTGAAGTCATAGTCCTTCAGTCTGTTTCTGGCATGTCGAGGTCCCCCATTACCACTACCCTCCTTTTTCCCAATCTACAGTGCCCCTCGAGGTTTGCCATCAAACTTTCTTTCAGGACCTCTGCCAGTGCTGGTGGTTTGTATACAACTCCAAAATTTACTCTCTTACCCCCCTGCATCAGCAAAGTGACCCAAATAGCCTCCACGTTCCCCTCTGCCTCCTCTATTCCTCTAATACCCATGCCATTTCTGACTAACAGTGCTATACCACCCCCCTTCTCCCCCCCTATCTTTTCTGAACATAGCCTAACCCTCCAGATTTAGGTCCCACTTATGCCCTTGAGTGGCCCAGGTCTCAGAGACTGCTGCCATATCTACCTCCCCCTCAACTAATGTCACCTGGAGCTCAGGCATTTTATTTCCTAAGCTCCTGGCATTTATCAGGACCACTCGCCACCCTTTTCCCTACTTTCCTTTCTCCCCCTTGAGTTCCCATTTCTCAGCTCCTGCACCCTACCTGGTGACCCATTTCCATATCTCCCTAGCCCCCTAGAGGAGTGAAGACCATGTCCCTCATTTATCATAACTGCTGGCACTGCTCCTTTTCTGATCCTTCCCCCTTCACAAGTTTAAACCCCACCTTTCGCTGATGAACGCAGCTAGTTTGAGCTTAAGGATTTCCTTTCCCTTCAAATCAAGGTGGAGCCTGTCCCTAGTGTACAGCCCCTTAGCCTCTCATTTCTTCCCCCAGTCCCCCACCAGGCCATACCCCCATTTTCCACACCACTCCCTAAGACAATGATTATCTCCCTAATCTTCATCTTGTTCTCCCCACTAGCCCATGGCACTGGCATGATTTCCAAAAATGAGATCTTATAGCCTGTAGAAAGACATACCCTGGCCAACTCCCGGAAACTTGCCTGAATTTCTATTTCACTATTTCTGTTTATGTCATTTGTCCCCAAGTGCACTAGAATGTCCGGGTTCCCCCCACATTCCCTTGCCAGTGAATACAACTCATGCTTGGCCTTGTGCACCATCAGGCCTGGGTGGCATTTGGTTCTGATTTGACAGGTTTTTTCCTCCTCCTGCCCCTCCCACTGGATGTCTCTGATCATGGAATCCCCCAATAGCAGTACTCTAACCTTCCCCTTGCCTCCCTGTTCACCCTTCAGGTTCCCCCTCCTTCCATGCCCCTCCTCATCCCTTCGTCTGGATTCTCCCCTCAACCGGCTGCTCGCACCTCCCACAATCTGGGTGTTGAAGGTAGCCCCATTCATTACTGTCCCTGGTCACCTCCTCTACCTGTGTCCTGGCATTCTTTATCTTCCCACACAAGTATCTCTCTCTGTATCTCCTTCCCCACTCCTTACTAATCCATCCGTCCTACCCGTTTGCCTACTTGGCTTTCTGCTCACTAACATTGAAACAAAGAAACATAGAATTTGACAGCAGATAAGGACCACTTGGCCCACCTAGTCTGCCCATTTTCTTACCTAACAGATAAGCTGCAGATCCTAGATAACCAACAGCTTACTTCCTCTTACCCCCCACTAGGACTGCCTTTTGTCTGTCCCATGCATTCTTTAATTCCCCCACTGTTCTTGACTCCATGACCTCCTCAAGGAGGCTGGTCCATGCATCCACAACCCTCTCTGTGAAAAAGTACTTCCTCACATTACCTCTGAGCCGTCCCCCCTCTATCTTCAAATTGTACCCCCTTGTTCTTGCACATCTTTTTTTCTGAAAGATGCCACCCTCTTGGACTTTGTTGATTCCCTTGAGGTTCTTAAAAGTTTCTATCATGTCCCCTCTCTTCCTCCTTTCCTCAAGGGTATATTAAGCTCATTTAGTCTTTCTTCGTATGTCTTTTGGTGCAGACCCTGCACCATTTTGGTTGCCCTCCTCTGGACAGCCTCCACTCTGTCTATGTCTTTGTGGAGATGGGGTCTCCAGAACTGCACATAGTACTCCAGATGGGGTCTCACCAACTGTCTGTACAAAGGGATAACAACTTCCTGTTTTCTACTATTGATGCCTCTCCCTATGCATCCCAATATCCCCCAGCCTTCCTTACTGCCTTCTCCCATTACTTGCCCACCTTAAGGTCATCTGATATAATTACCCCCAGGTCCCTTTCCATTTTTATTGCTGTCAGTATCTCACCCCCCCATTGTGTACTCTTCCCTTGGGTTTTTGTTTCCCATGTGCATTACCTTGCACTTCTTTGCATTGAATCTGAGCCGCCATGCATTTGACCATTCCTCCAACCTAGCCAAGTCCCTTTGCATCCTTTCCACTCCATCTTGTGTATCAACCCTGTTGCAGATCTTTGTGTACGTCTGCAAAGACATACTTTTTCCTTCGGTTCCTCTGCAATGTCACTTATAAAGACATTAAAAAGGACTGGTCCCAGTACTGAACCCTGCAGTACCCCGCTAGTAACCCTCCTTTCTTCACTGTGGACTCCATTTACTACTACCTTTTGCATCCTGTTGTCTAGCCAATTTTTTATCCAGGCTACCACCTTGGGACCCACTCCAAAGCTGGCTAACTTGTATATTAATCTTTTGTGTGAGACTGTATCAAATGCCTTGCTAAAATCTAGGTAGGCCATGTCCACAGCCCCTCCCTGATCTACTACTTTGGTCACCCAGTCAAAGAAATCTATTAGATTAGTCTGACCGACCTTTCCATCGTTGAATCCATGCTGCCTACGGTCCCTGTGCCCCACTGGCCTCTAGGTACTCAACAATTCTTTCCTTCAAGTGATTCCATCATTTTCCCTACCACTGAAGTCAAACTAACTGGTCTGTAGTTTCCTGCCTCTGTCCTGCTCCTACTTTTGTGAAGAGGAATCACATCCCTCCTCCAGTCCTCAGGTACCACCCATCCTCCCATGATTTGTTAAAGAGAGTAGTCAGCGGTGTCACTAGTTCTACCCTTAGTTCTTTTAGAATTCTTGGGTGAATCCCATCAGGCCCCATTGCTTTGTCCACCTTCAATTTATTAGTTCTTTCAGAACCCTTTCTTCTGTAAAAGGACTGGTATTGACCCTCCATCTTCAGAGTGTTTCTCTTGTTTGGTTTAGGTATCTCCCCCTCCTCTTCCTTTGTGAATACTGAGCAGAAATATTCATTCAGTATCCCTACTTTTTCACGCTCACCCTCTACCCACTATTCCCTCCCCTTTATTAAGCCTCAGTATCCCTCCTTTGGTCTTTCTTCGCTCCCTAATGTACCTATAAAAGGTCTTATCCCCCTTATTAACAGAGTTGGCTATCCTTTCCTCGGTTTGGGCCTTTGCTATTCTGACTGCTTTCCAAGCCTCTTTCTGCTTTAACTGATAAAGTTCTCTGTCCTGCTGCTTCTGCATTTCCTTATATTTCCTGAATGCTGTCCTTTTCTCCTTAACTTTTCCTGCCACCTCTTTTTAAAACCATAGCGTTTTTTTCCTTTGTTGTGTTTTGTTGATTTGCTTTACACAAAGGCTTGTTGCCTCTGTGATGGCTGTTTTGATTACTCCCCATTGTTCCTCCACCCCTCCTTCTTGCCTGTTTGCTAGTGCTTTTCTGAGGCACTCTCTCATTTTCCCAAAGTTGGCCCTCCTAAAGTCCAATACTCTTTTTTTTATGGCTTGATTGTATGGCTGTGTTTATCGTGAACCACACTGTTTGGTGGTCGCTTGTTCCCAGATGGCTACCCACTTCTAAATCTGAGATTCTTTCTCCATCCCCATTTGAGGGTACCAGGTCTAAGACTGCTCCCTCCTGAGTGGGTTCCAATACTAACTGTCTGAGGCATGCCCCCTGTAGGCATCAAGCATGACCCTGCTCTTGGATGTGCCTGCAGCAAAGGTGCTCCAGTTAACATCTGGGATATTCAGGTCCACCATCAACAATATCTCCCCTTTTCTGCCATTCCAAGGAAGCCTTCTATCATTTCCTTGTCCAGTCCCTCCCCCTGAGATGGAGGTCTATATACAACCCCCATGTGGATTGTGGTGCCATTTCCTGCCTCCAGGGTGACCCAGAGTGTCTCATCTGCTCCTTGTTTACTCTTTAGTTCTGTTGCTTTGATCCCTTCTTTTACAAAGAAAGTAAGTTGATACAGTACCCTTTCCAGCACAGAACACACACACTGACATTATTTCTTTTCTTTCTTTTTTTAATCCCATTTATGTCCTGCACCTTTCTGCCTGTCGTGCTCCCCTGTTCCATACCATCGGCCTCCTCCTTGTTCCCCTCATCCTCCTTTTTCTTCTCCCCTCCTATCCCTCTTCCCCTATCCTGTCCAGGCCTCCCTCTATCGTGCCCTTGCTTCTTGCCCCTTCACCCTTTCTATTTGTCCCTGCCCCAGCTGCACCAGCAGCATCATCATTATCCTCCTCCTCCCCCACACACCCCTCTTCTATCAATGGGCGTAGAGGGTTAAAACAATTTGTGTGCCTTAGCCAATCCACAAGTGCCCCCTGTCCCTATTGCCTCTCTCAGTTTCCTTTGAGCACCCCAGACTTGCTTACTGCTGTGGAAATTTCTACCTTTTAGGCCCCACCTGCAAGGGTTCCCTAGAGCTCCCTGTGTACTCCCCTTCCCTCCTCTCCTAGTATGAGCACCTCTCTATACTCCTCCCCCAGCTTGGGAGGCCACAGCACCTACTGCTTCCATGTAGGTGACCACTTGCCTCCTACATCTCCAATCCTTCCCCCTCCAAACCTAGATCTAGTGCACCTCTGTCCCAAGGGGGATCATGAATAGCCTGATAGGGCAACATCATTCCTCCAACTGACCCAGAAACAAGGGTGGAGGGGGAAAACTCCACAGACTAAAAGGGATGCCTCAGTGTCTCTCTCTTTCTCTCTCTCTCTCTCTGTCTCTCCCTCACAAGGAAAAACAGAGTAGGGTTTTCCTTTGCCAATACACCATTTTTTTATTTTTTTACAAGGACCAAAGTCCCACAGAAGAAAGATGCATATGTCGATATCAAGTATACAGATATGTGTCAGAACCTCCTCTTGGAAACATAAGAAGTGAAGGAACAAGGCACAAGAGCCAGGAGCAGTTGCCTTCCCCCTTAGAACAAGGAAGACAGTCCTGTGGAATTTTTTTTTGTTTTGTTAAGGAAGGATTTCTCTCAGGAAGTGCTAGCAACAAGTAGCACTTCTCTTTTAGGATATATAAAAGGGGGAAGGCAAGAGAAGGAAGGCACTGCCCAGCAGACTAGTCATGTGGGGAAGGTGGATGGGTAGCAGTAATGAATGGTAATGATATATTGGAAGATCAAGAATTATGGTGAGTAGATAATTTTCATATCTTCCAAGGATCAATCTTCACCATTCATTATTGGTGGGGAGTATCAAGCCACCACTGGGTCCTATCCTCTTTAATGTCTTTGTAAGTGACATTGTGGAGGGACTGGAAGGAAAAGTATGCCACTTTGCAGGTGACACAAAGGGGGTGGAAAGGATGAGAAGGGACATGGCAAGGTTGGATGAATGGTCAAAAGTATGGCAGCTTAGATTCAATGCAAAGAAGTGCAAAGTAATGCACCTGGGAAACAGAAACCCAGAGAAAGAGTACACAATGAGGGGAAGGAGGTATTATTAACAACAACAAAAATGGAAAGGGACCTGTGGTATTCATATCAGATGACCTACAGGTAAGCAAGCAATTTGAGAAAGCAGTAAGAAGGGCTGGGGGGATACTGGGCTGTATAAGGACAGGCGTCACCAGTAGAAAACAGGAAATTGTTATCCCTCTGTACAGACAGTTGGTGAGACCCCACCCGAAGTACTGCATCCAGTTCTGGAGACCCTATCTCCGCAAGGACAGAGACAGGATGAAGGCAGTCCAGAGGAAGACAACTAAAATGGTGCAGAGTCTGCAACAGAAGCCATACGAAGAGAGTCTAAAAGAGCTTAATATGTATACCTTCAAGGAAAGGAGGGAGTGGGGGATATGATAGACACATTCAAGTACCGAGGGTATCAAGGGAATCGACAAAGTCCAAGAGGGTAGCATCTTTCAGAAAAACAGATGGGCAAGAACAAGGGGACACAATTTGAAGATAGAGGGGGGGATGGCTCAGGGGCAATGTGAGGAGGTATTTTTTTCACAGAGAGGATGGACGCATGGAACGGCCTTCCTGAGGAGGTCGTGGGGTCAAAAACAGTGGGGGAATTCAAAAATGTATGGGACAGACATAAGGCAATTCTGGTGGGGGGTAGGAAGAAGTAGGCTGTGGTTAACTAGGATCTGCAGCTTATCCAATAGGTAGGGAAATGGACAGACTAGGTTGGCCAAGCGGTCCTTATCTGCCGTCAGAGTCTATGTTTCTATGTTACCACCCTTGGTAGTGTTGGCAAACATTGAGAGAAATTATTCCTTCAGCCTCCTGTGGGGCAAAACTCAAAGAGGTGGAGGCCCTTCACAGGTCTGGTGAGACTCGAGACTGGTCAGAGGCAGGCAGAAGCTCCCTTGGCCTGGAAGGTGGAAGGCACCCCGCAAGCTCACGTCTGGCCCTATGGGAGAAAAAGTGGGCCCCGTTGTAATGTGAGGTGATCTCCCTTCATTGAGCCTGGGGTGATAACCCAGAAAGGTGAAGCCATGCCATCCACCTAATGCAGACTGCTGTTGTCACTAGCCTGGATGCTACCTCACTGGCATCATAAAATGCCCTTGACTGGTGTCTCACTAGCTCCAGGCCCTGTGCAGAAAGGCAGATGGTCTGCCTCATAGCCTCACAGTCTAGCATAGACACTAAGAGCTCTCCAAGTGTTGTCTATAGGTACCTTCCAAAGGTAGCCATGTGGGCCTCATGTGCAGCAATGCACAGTAAAGAACGCACCACTGAAAAAACTCTGTGGCCCCAATGGTCGAACTCAGCTGAGTCCGAGTCAGGGGGATGGTTGTGCTTTAGGCGTTGATGCCCAGAAGGGGTGTCCAGGAGCTCCACACCAGAAGTTGGGTGGGGCATGGCTCCTGGAGACCCCAGGAGTGCATAATACCTGCACTGGTTGTCCCTCAGAACTGGAGAGTGGGCAGAGGGACAGCACCAGACACTCCACAATGACTCTATAAAGGACTGTGACCACAGAGAGATGATGGTTGTGTCAGCACTGAATTCCCCAAGGAAGGCCAGCGTTGGTTGGACAGGACTGTGCACAGCAAAATGGTCCAGATGCAGGTCCCTGAGCATCCCAGAGAGGAAGCGCTGATAACTAACAAGATCAGCATCAGAGGAAAAATAGACAGACTAATCCTATTCTTTGGATGAGGAAGATGGGGAAGGAGCTGCTTTCAGGGGGCAGTAGTGTAGGAGTATCTGGCCCAAAGATGGCCTGGCCCAGGGCCCTAAGGTATGTAGGAAAAGCACTTGCTGACTCCTTGAATTTTTCCCAAATTTAAGGGCCCCAAGGGTCCATAAATACCTGGAAAAGGAGAAGGCAGAGGGAGAGGAGGAGGATGGTGGCGGATCAAGTAAGGCCCTTTGCCAGGGCTCCAAGAGTGGGTAGGAGAGGGGGCAGTGCAACATGGCCACCTCCAAATGCCCAGCCATAAAGAGGCAGACAGGGTGGGGCCCTAAAAGGAAAACCCCCTGATGGGGAAGTCGGACCTGCACAGGTGCTCCAGACCCCACATACTGAAGGTCCAATCAGATCAGGTGAAGAAAGAAGGCCCAAGTCAGCACTATGACTCCTGGTTGAGACTCCAGAAACTCCAGCCACGGACCACAGTGCTGGCCCAGATCTCCCCACTGCCACCTCACCAGAAAAGGACCTGGCCCTTGAAGAAGGCCTATATGGCATTGGAGAGGGCAAAGAAAGGAAGTTGAAGCTGTGTCCTGCACCGACACCCCACCTCAGAACCACGAGTGGTACCAGAGTTGGGTCTGGCACCAGAAATAGTCCCTGGATCCAACCTGGCACCAGAAACACCAAGCCTGGCACCAGTCACAGCACTGCCACCTCTTCTAGCACCAGAGCTGGTTCTGAAAGCATCCCTGGTGCTGCAACTATCACAGTGGGACACTGGAGAGGTGGTGCAGCAGCCAGCACCAAAGGGAGAACTCTCAGGCCCTCCTGACACCAAAGACCTCGAACTGGGCCCAGAAGAGCCACGAGACTCTGTGGAGCCAGGGAGCCACTCAGGATCATCCCAATCCTCATTCACTGAACCGCAGGATGAAATCAGGTAGATCACCAAGAATGTTAACCCAGAGACCCTCCTTCTCCTGGTGCCATGAGCAGCAGCAGGAGGGGACCCAGTCACATGGTCTGTGCTGCCTTACTCACCGGTCAAAACTAAGAGGCAAGGAGCTGAAGCAGCATGAGACCATGGTATTGTCGAATGAACTGGAATGGGCCAAGCATGTAGCTGCGGCACCACCACTGGGGGTGTCCAAGCCCCTGAAGAGGCACTGGACCATGACAAGTGCTCAATCGGTCCCCCATAGGAGATCAGCTATCCACCCGACTCTTCGTACAGTTCTCCTGTCTCAGCAGTACTAGGACTGGAGGAGGCCTGCTCTCCCTCGGTATGTACAGTACCTGGGAGGGTCTCAGAGGAAGAGCCCAAGAACCTGGACCTGGAGTCCCTAGTGCGATGGTGCCATCCAAAGATTGGGGGATCCAGTCCCATCCTTATCGCACACTGTTCCAAAGTATGGTAGTCCACAGAGAAGCACACATTGCACGAATCCATGTCATGGCGTCAACCCAGGCAGGTAAAACATTGCTTGTGACGGTCGGCAGATGGCATATTCTTCCAACAGGGGCACTGACACATGGGGGGAAAGACCCACTTTCAATTTCACAGATTTTTTAGGCAGATGACAAAAAACAATAAAACACAGAAAAATACTCAGCGCTGCAGCACTAGTGAAATGGAAAAAAGAAAGTGATGAAGTGTGGTCGGAACACTAAGGTATGGCATCGAGTGAGCTGGACAGAATTGGAGAACAACAATGATATAGCTCAAATTCACTTCCACAGAGCAGCAGGTCCAGCCTTGACAGTGGGAAAAACAGAACAGAAGAGGTTGGGGAGCCAGTGTCGGCTACTGGCCAGTCCATCAGCCTCATGGGTGGTACCATCCCTGACTTTGGCTCCCCTCTTCAAAAATCTTAAAGCTATAAGCTCCCATGAAGTCTTGCACCTTCAGCTGATACCCACCAGTAATGAATGGTCCTTGGAAGATCAAGCAAGTAGAGAGGGGGAGTGCAGATCTCACAGGTACCTTTAAACCATGAGCTATTAATTCTAAACTTCAAGCTAAATGCAGCAGTGACTCAGGGATCAGAAGGGCACACCGTGTCAATGCAGTGTTTGTTCAGCAGTGACAAAAGTTGGTCAAGGAGCCACCTAGTGCTATAAAACATAAAGCATGAACAGGGCCTTTAGCAAACTACTGCAGAATCAGCATACATCTTTTCTGTTATTGCTAAAACAGTGTATCTTACAGACCTGAAACTCAAATAGGAGATTTCAACAACTGATAGCTTAACTATTTCTGTTTCATAGTAGACGGGGCATGGTTCTCTCTCTCTCTCCCTGGCCCCCCAATACATCCAAGATTTCTACTTATTTTGGATACTTCGTTGCCACAGGAATCTGAAAAAGGTTTTAGCTGTAAGAAATTGCTGTGAAGTAGCAGCCCGTGATCTGGCTCAGACTGAGATGGCAACCGCTTATAGAGCAGTTCACATCCATAATATTGTTTTCCCACTAGTAGTAGAAGGCACATCTGATATCTTGTTCATTTGTATTTTTGTGATTCGGGGGTGATTCTTGGGAGAGATTTGAACCACAAAGATAACTTCTTCTGAGTTATAAATAAATAATAAAAATTAATTTCACTCTGAACTTTCCGACATGCTATGAGTTTGTGATTTTCCTGTTTGTGTTAACCAGATCTTGCATTTGAGGTAGCTTTGCTGAAACTGGCTAAGGCTAAATGTACTGGACAATGCTGGTCTGTGTCTTGGCTATTCATGCATATACTGTAGATGCAGGAGACTTTTCATATCACCAAGATTAGTTGGAAACTCTTGAACTTAAGAAAGACAAAGCCTTTCCACTTAGGCAATTATTAAAAAATGTAAAGAAGGTGCCTATTGTACTTTTCTAAGCACACTCATTTAGACACAGTAAAAACAAATTTGATGCTGCCATTTACATTTTCCTGTACCCCCATGCCCATGATGATAAGCTGGCCAGGCCACCACTGGCCTCTCAGTCTCTGAATCCATGGCAGCGCGTAGCTTTTAAAAAAAGTTGTAGTTGGGTGATGGACAGTCAAAAAAAAAAAAAATTTTGTATACAGTATGTTTGCTAGAGCTAGACTATATTTTTCTCTTTGATATCCCTAATTTAAGATTACCAACAGAGATGCCAACAATATTTGTTCAAACATAGGTGAAGAGTGTAGCACCCGCTTATAGAGTAGTTCACATCCATAATACTGTTTATGCATGAATAGCCAAGACACAAACCAGCCTTGTCTAATATATGCATCATATGTAGCTTTAACAACTGCATAAACCTCCCTAACAAAACACACAATTAAAACCTCTGCTGTACAGCATAAATGAGGACTAGCTTGTAGTGTGCCTCTATGAGAGGCAGAAAGGATTATAGAGCCCAGTATTAACACACTATAGCAATAATGGTAATCTCTTTCATTCTTTGTCAGGAAGCATAGTAGTTTTCTGGAGTGCCCCCCCAACCCCCACAGTTATCCTACGATAGCTGACTGAAGTGTTTACTCCCAAAGTTAAAGTACAAATCATCACTGGTTTTTAGGGCTGCAGTGGGCGGGGCCCTGCAGACCTCCTGCGATCAATCAAAAAAGGGAGACTTTTCCAACCAAACAACAGTGTGGAGTTGCCTCACAGTCACCTCTGTGTTCCTGAAGCACTCTGCACTGTCCATTAGTAGTCACACAGCACTATTTTGTGGAGATCATGGCGAAATACAGCATAGTCCACCGTGTCCAAGATGGCCACCAAACTGTATTGCGCATGCACTGGAGGCCACCTTGGACATGGCAGACTGTGCTGTGTTCTGCTGTGACCTTTTTGGTTTTTTTATTTTATATATATATATATATTACCTCCTTGCCCGACCCTCCCTCTCAGCACCAACCAACCCCCCTGTCGAAACAGAACAGTGACACTGGGGTGCCCAATCCCAGTGTCATGATCCTGTTCCTGCCATGACCTTTTTTCTTCCCCACCAGACCCTCCCTCTCATCACCCCCCAGAAACATAACAGTGACACCGGGGGAAGCCCAATCCCTCAGTGTCATGATTAGGAATCCTCAGTATTTTTTTTTCACCCCGTAAAAAGAATATCGTCCATGGATGTCTTTTGCAGTCATTCCTGTCCCCCCATCCAATCCTCCCACTCACCACCCCCAACCCCATACTTATCTATTGAGGGTCAAACATCGTAATCCTCTATGGACCGCAGACATGTTTTCCCTCTTCAAAGCCCGACTGTGAACTGAAGAAACAGGTATGTGGTTCAATGTATTTTAGTGGTGTTTTGAACTTAGTGGCATAACTTGGGCATTTTTGCTTTCAGCCCAAATTTCCAATATGCTTTTTTGGGAACCTGCCTCATGAACAACTGCACTGATAGTAGACAAATCTGTCCTGGAAGGTGATTTTCAGGTCCCTGGGCAAAATCACCTTTCAGCAGGAGTTGAAAATTTTCTCTGCCCTTGTTTATGAGGTGGGGTCATAAGAAGGCTATGTTGAAATTTTGATGTAAAAATATTTAAAAAAAAACAAAGTTATGAGCCTACATTGAATTTTGTGAACATAGGCTTGTAATTTTCAATATTTTGTACCCAAAATGTACAAAATAGTCATCTCTTTACAGCACCTCATGAATGTGATAGCCGTCATTTTTTCAAATCCTGGCTAAAATGGTGTTTTTTTAACATCCTAAAAGGTGCTTTTGTGATCCCTGCATGAAATCACCTTTTGGACAGGGGTTGACAATTTTCTCTGCCCTTATTCATGAGGTGGGGTCATAAGACGTTTATGTTATAAATTTGGTGTAAAATATAAAAAAAGTTATGATGCTTTGTTGAATTTTGCAAATGCAGGCTCATAACTTTGGAAATATTCAATATTTTTACCCTCAGATTTTCAACATAGCCATTTCTTTACAGCACCTCATGAATGTGACAGCTGTCATTTTTCAACTCCTGCCCAAAATGTGTTTTTGCATCCCAAAAGTTGATTTTGCAGTCCCTGTGCAAAATCACCTTTAGGTCAGGAGTTGAACATTTTTTCTGTCCTTCTTCATTAGGCAGGTTCATAACAAGGCTATGTTGAAAAGTTGTTATAAACATATTACAAAACAACAAATGTATGACCCTACATTACATAATGGTCATAGCAAGGTTATGTTGAAAATTTGGTGTCAAAAATATAAAAAAACTAATTTTCAATAAGTTTACCCTCAAATTCCTCAGCTGCAGCCTTATCTGCTCTGGCCAGAATTTGTTATCTCAGTTGGAGCCGCCCACTAAATGAGCTTAACTCTCTGCAACTGCTGATCAGGCACGTTTATCATCACTCTCCCCTATTGTTTTACTACTGCTGGGCTTAAGTCTTTTCTTCTGTCTTTTGTTCATTCAGTGCAGCAAAGTAAACAATGGGACTGATCTTACATTGCATTTTGATGTCGTTCCAGGTGCTCATCAATAACAACAACAACAAAAAAAAAGACACCCAAGGTCCTGAACAAAGCATACCACCACTGGACCCAGAAACCTCCAGACAGAAAGAGATCGACCAAGCCTGCAGTCCCTAAAGGGCAGCTCAAACCTTTGTGGCAGCAACAGTTTTCTTCGGTTTTAAAAAGCAGCCACTGAGTGATGTCTAATTTCCCCCGGATCTCTGGCAGTTTTACTTTTCCATGCCTGCCTAAATTCCCATATGTGAAGAGTTGCTGCCAGCTGCTAAATCAGTCTCCAACTGTAAAAGCGTGGCTCAAGAGAAAAGCTTATTTTTCTTTTAAGTTGAACAATCTCATTACTCAGAAAACCATAACTGATTACATTTTTAATTGATGAATCTACACTTAGTTTCTAGCTGCTCTCCCTCTTTCGTGGTCTTGCCTGAAAGCATGAGAAACCGGAGATCCAAACAAAAAATGTAATCACGGCTTTCTGAGACCAAGTACGTTCAATTTAAACTACAACAAAAAGCAAGTGCACACACACCTCCTCATAGACGACATGAACACTGCTGTTTTCTTAGTAAAAATACATTTACTCAGCAGCACCAGCCCATGCTGTATGCAGTGCCCAGTAGATTCTTATGTTTCACACCCTTTGGTAAAATAATTTTTACCACGTTGAAGAATAAGATGGCTAACCCTAATGATGGGAGCAGCAACCCAGAAGTTCATATGGGAGGGAGCTTGTTTGACTCTTTATTTTCAGAAGATGCACAGAATCTAATTTTACAGGACATGGGAATATATGCAGTTTCAGCAGCTTCAGTGAATAATAGCGGAAATGAGGAGATGTCTGGCAGCATACAAGAAAACTTTTTCAAATGGAAAAATTGGCAACCCAAATAAGGAGGCTGTACTGGCAAGAGAAAACTATGGCAGCATATTTGGAGGTACGTAGAGCACCCCGTGGTTTAAGAATCTTAAAAAGACCGACCTTTGGGGAAGATAGAAAGTCGTTTATAAAAGAATGGGAACAGATCATGATAGAGACTTCAGATAAATTAATGGACTTAATTAAATGGGAAAGTGCAATATTACAAAATGAAGTTAAAGCAGCCTTGAAAGAACAGAAAATGACTGTAGCAGGATATATTTGATTTTGAAAGATGTCAGACTCAGTTTAAAAAGTATATGACAGAATATGAACAAAAAATTCAGTTACAGAAGAAAAATAAGTTTCTAAGGGACTATAATGATTACAAATATGGCATGGGTTTCAATTGGAAAAAAACAGAAGGGGACCCACAGTATGGCTACTATAATATCAGAACCAGAGGACTTGCCAGGCACTTCAGATGGAAGAGAGGGAACTATACGTTCAATCCTAAAACAGACAGAACATTTGGAATATAGTACTGGTGAGAGTACATCAGAACCGGAAGATAGTGAAAGTGAAAATGCTAGTCCTTTTTTAGTGCGTACTCCTCCTGGAGTAATGCCCAGGAGGAGCAACAAGCAGATGAGGTTCCAGTTTCCATTGCAGCAACAAGAAAATCGAGGAAGAAGGGGAGGAAGACGAGGAGGGGGAAGAGGAAGAACAAGAGTGAGAGGCTGGAAAACATCCAAATCGATGAGTAGATACCGACTGTTATTAATATCTCGAAAGAATGTTTGAGTGATATGCAGTTAAAGGTATCATCTAAGAGATTGTCTTTTGTCCCATCCTTTAGTATAAAAGAGTTTGATGCATTTGTGGATATCAATAATTTTATTAGAAAAATAAATCTGAAAGCATTTTATGCTGATAGAAGTTCTGAACAGGAAATGGAGAATGCAAATGAAATGTCTGAGAATGAAATTAAGAATGTTTTTAAATTACCTTCCACCTTTTGTCCCCCTTTACACCAAAATATTAGTACTTATTTGGGCTGCTCCATTAAAGATTTGGCTGATCTCTTTCAGAAGGAGGGCCCCCTCCCCAAATGTCTTTTTGTAATGTTAGTAGATTAGAGAGAGAAGCTTTGGAATCTCTCATACAAAATCCTGATATTATAATAAAGCCAGCTGATAAAGGGGGAATCGCTATGATTCAGGACCATGAACAATATGTAAAAGAAATATAAAGACAGCTTTCTAATCTGGATTTTTAAAAATTACTAACTTTTGATCCTACCTTAAAAATTCAGAAAGAGATTGAGCCATATCTATTGGAAGCCTACCAAAATGAGATTATTTCACAGGATGAGTTATTTTTCTATCTGTAGATTTACCTCAAAAAACAGCTATTTACATACTCCTGAAGATTCATAAAGACCGAGAGAACCCCCCCGGGCGACCCATAATTTCAGGAATCGGATGGCTCATGGAACCTTTATCTGTATATGTAGACAGTTTTATTAGTCCCTTAGTACCAAAACTAAGAAGTTATGTGAAAGACACAGGGGATGTCTTAAATATTCTGAAAGAAATGCAGATTGAAAACGAGTGGCTTCTAGTTACACTAGATGTGGACTCGTTATATACTAATGTTCCACGTGAAGGGGGGATAGCAGCTATTGAATATTATCTGCATGTGGCAACAGACATCCCACAGTCTAAAGTTAACTTTTTGTTAGATTTGGTAGACATTGTTTTAAAGAACAACTTGTTTTATTTGAAGGGAAAAACTATCAGCAACTAAAGGGAATGGCTATGGGGGCTACATTAGCCCCTAGCCTAGCAAATCTGTACCTGGAGCTATGGGAGGAGAAATATGTGTTTGATGAAACAAAAAATAAATTTTTAGGAAAAATTGATTTGTATGAAAGATTTATCAATGATTTGCTGATAGTCTGGAAAGGGAATAAAGAAGAATTACAAGATTTTGTAGACTACTTAGAAAATATGAACAGTAATCTAAGATTTAAGATACATGTGGATGAACGAAGTATACATTTTCTAGACCTTAGAATAAGTAAAAATGAAGATGGAACCATCTTGACAGATCTTTTTAAAAAGCCAACGGATCGAAATACACTGCTTCATGCCCATAGTTGCCATCCTGGTCATACTAAAAATAGTATTCCTATGTCCAATTTATTAGGGTTAAAAGAAACTGTGAGAGTGAATTTTTGTATTCACAAAGACCTGAGAAGCTCAGTAATCGACTAAGGGAAAGAGGTTACAGTGAGAAATTAATTTAGAATACAAAAATTTCTGTTGATTCTATGTCAAGGGATTCCCTTTCAGCACCAAAAATTAAAGAAAAAACAGATACAGGAAATTTCACCTTTGTGACAAAATTTGGGGGTGGTTTAAAGGAAGTTGTGGATATAGTTCAAAAGAAGCTATGCATTATGAGGGGAACACCACATTTACAATCCCTATTTGAAAAACCTTTGCAAGTGTCATATAGGCAAGAACGAAATATGAGGGATATACTGGTACATAGTTATTGTCCAGGGGAAACAATCAAAAAGATGGAAAGACAGAAATGGGGATCAAAACCCTGTGGTGGGTGTAGAACATGTGGAACAATGATGACAAGTAGTACGTTTCTTAATAAAAAAAAGTGTTGTCTTGAAAAAGTAAGGGGCACTATAACTTGTAATACTGAATCAGTAATTTATTAATTAATGTGTAGTTGTGGATGTTTTTATATACATCGTGCCTGAAAATAGTCATAGCTGTGGCTAGTGCACTTACCCTGTAAACAAAAACTACATAAATAAATAATATAGGACATACTAAAAGGAAACTAAGACAAAGGATAAATGAACACATTGTGGCTATATGCAATAACAATCAGGAATATGCGACGGCATAGCATATAAATATGCAGAAAGATAGAGCAACACATAAAGTTACTGCCATGGGCATTGTACATGAGCCACGTAATATTAGAGGGGGAGATCTAGTAAATAGGTTAAGTTGTAAAGAACAGGAATGGATTTTTCGTACAGGTGTTGAGACCCTTTCTACAGAAAAGAAGGCAAATTGCTAAAAGAAATAGCTAAATGTGTTTGGGTATCCTTTAAATAAATAAAAAAAAAATTTCTGGATTACAAGAAACTCTATTGAGAAATGTAAAAAAGAAGATAATATTGAGGCCCGAATATTCAGAAGGGTTGTGCATTGATGCACCACGGCGCGATATTCAAACAGGGATTGAGCCTGGCACAAATCCCGATGCACCGGAGCGCATCAGTAATGTATGCGGCGCAGGTGGGGGGGCGTGCCCATGCATACTCTGCATATCACGATATTCAGCCTGGGATGTGCTGAGCCCATGTATGTGCAACCCCTATCTGCACTGCACACAGGTGAGCCAAAAAAAAAAAGGAGCAACAGCTGGCCACCCACAGGTGAGCTGCTGTATTTCAGGGTGCAACATGGCAGCTGCCACCTGTGGATAGCCACCCGAGCTCCGGCTGCACCTTTGTGGTGGCGCCCCCCATACCTGATCGTGGGCATACGTAGAAGAAGGATAGTATTATATCTCTGGTGGTCCAGTGGACCACTTGCTGCCCGATCACAGGTATAAGTCTGTTCAAAACATTCAACACTATCCCTTGTGGTCCAGTGGACCGCTCGCAGCCCGATCGCGGGCGTCAGTGAAAAATAATGCAACACCAATCCAACCCTGGTGGTCTAGCGGTACCCTCCCCACCTGCCCACTGAGCTCCTGCCCGCTCCTCCCAGTCAGCGGCGGTGCGCTCCCCACCTGCCTGCTGCCCGCTGCCCGCCCGACTGACACCATATGGTAGAGCTGTCGCCCATTGGTCCACAGCATGAGCCAATGGGCGTGCAGTCCATGACATTTCACTGGTCAATATGTGCCATTCACATATCTAGACTTGTAATACGATGCAGACTGCATGCCCATTGGCTCACGCTGTGGACCAATGGGTATCGGCTACCATACAGTGTCGGTCGGTGGGCGGCCAACGGCAGGCAGGTGGCTGCCCTCACTGCTGACTGGGAGGCAGGGCAGTGGAGCCAGTGGGCAGGTGGGAAGGGGGGTACCGCTAGACCACCAAGGTTGGATTGGTGTTGCATTATTTTTCACTGACGCCCACGATCAGGCTGTGAGCGGTCCACTGGACCACCAGGGATATGGGACACTTATATTTCTCAACTTATGCCCACGATCTGGCTGCGAGCGGTCCACTGGACCTCCAGGGATAGTGTTACATGTTTTAAACAGACTTATACTCGCGATCGGGCAGCAAGCAGTCCACTGGACCACCAGGGATAGTGTTACATGTTTTAAACAGACATATGCCTGCGATCAGGCTGCAAGTGGTCCACTGGACCACCAGGGATAGTGTTAACAGTTTAAACAGACCTATGCCTGCAATCGGGCTGCAGGCGGTCCACTGGGCCACCAGGGATATAGGACGATTCAAATATTCTACACATGCCCACGATCAGGCAGTGGGACACTTTGCCATGATATGCAGGGTGTGTCAGTCCCCGACAGCTGAAGCCTGGCAGGGCGACACGCGCAAGTCACCGGGGATTGGTGCACCTGCATGCAAATGGGGCCATAATGACATGCAAATGGTTCCATTTGCACCTTGCATGCATTATGGATCCATTTGCATGTGCACTTTTGAATATCGCGGTTGTTGCGCCTAGCGCAACGGAATACGCGCTAGCGCATCTCACTGCTCCACTTGGCTACTTAGCGCTTACGCAGCTACCGCACCATGGCCACTGTGGTGGCTAGGGTGCGATATTCAATGGTGCTATGCCATGGCGCAGCTCCGTTGAATATCACCCTGTCAACACCCCTGTGCAGCCAAGTTACGCTGCTCCTAGGATTGCACCACAGCCTGGCGCAGTCTGAATATCCAGCCCTTAGACTTTTGGATATGTCCTATTTCAAGAAATGTGCAATGTTCTACTTCTAATTAGCAGTGGTATTTGAGAGTGTTGATTGTGGCTATAGTTCCTGTCCCCCTTCCCTCCTTCCCCCCCATTTATTAATGCTTTTCTCTCTTAATGCTTTTCTCTTTCTTTTTATAAATTCAGTTTTTATTGCTGTTGTTTTGCTAAAGCTGTGCTTCCCATAAATAGTTATAGAACAAAGGTAAAAATGTCCTATTTTAGGATAGTGTGTATTTGTACTGTTTTTTTCCTTTCTAACGGGAGACTTCTTATATTGCAATATTCATTACGGAAAGAAAAGTTTAAATGAGAACTCGCCAGTGATGTTAAATACTGGAATTTTTTCCTCTATTCCTTAATGATGTGTTAAAGGCAAAAGTAAATAAGAAGTGAATGGATAAATTAAATGAAACTGATAAGCTCATTAATCCACGAGTTATTTAACATGTGAAAGCTGTATTTCTAAATTGGGGATTGATTGTTGAAGAGTTTTTTAACTGGTAAGGCACTTTGAGCATGCAATTTGATTAGAAATGTAATTAAATAGATAACATGACTGGTGTTTTTTTAACTACTGTGTGTATTTAAATGTTTTCACGTTGTGGTTGGGTATTCTCTGTGGAAGCACCATAGGGTGCGAAATCTAAGAATCTACTGGGCGCTGCATACAGCATGGGCTGGTGCTGCTGAATAAATGTATTTTTACTAAGAAAACAGCAGTGTTTGTATAGTCCATGAGGAGGTGTGTGTGCACTTGCTTTTCATTGTAGTTTGTATACTTACTCCAAGTTGCGCCACGTTCCTTGAGCCAGTTCTTCATTGATTACATATGTTCAATTTAAATGTAAAATAAGTTTTTTTTTCTTGAACCATCTGCTGCCAAGCAAGCAGAGAGAAGGAAGCCGATATCACGAGTACCTGTAAACTATAAGTAGTTAATTCTGTGCTTCAGGTTAAATGCAGCAGTCAGTCAGTCAGGGATTAGAAATGCACACCTTGTCAATACAGTACTTGCTCAGCAGTGACAAAGGTTCAGCAAGGGGCCACCTAGTGCTATAAAATATAAAGCATGAACAGGGCCATTAGCAAACTACTGCAGAATTAGCACAAACCTTTCTATTATTGTCAATACAGTGTACCATCTGGCATACCCTTGATTTGCTTGGCAAGCAGAAATTTGTCCAGGTGTACTTTGACAACTGTACTGTCTTCAAATCCACTAACCCTGCTGGTAGCCTGTTCCATAGGTTCACTACGCTCTGGAGAACAAGGGCTCCTAATTTCACCTCTACATTTGCCACCAATGAGTTTCAGGGCATGTCCCCATCATGGTGTCCTGCTGTAGCACACCAAATCAAACATCTTCATCTTTCAGCTTTGTACCCTTGAATATATTAAAGACAGAGATTGTGTTGCCTGTGAAAGCAGGCTTACTTCCCAGTTACCAAAAATGAAATGAATATACGTTGTCCGGGGTGAATATGTTAATGGCCTCCAGTCTATTCTCACAGCTTTTATTCTCCATACTCCATATCATTCTGGTGACCCTGGGTTATATCCTCTCCACTGCCTTCATGTTCTTTTAGTATTGGGAAGCACAGAACAGCATGCAGTACTTGGGAATTCATATATTCAATTTTGATAACCAGGTAAGCCCACTGGGCCCTGAAGCTCCCTTTTTTAAGGGGCGACCCAAAATTAGTTGCACAAAATAAGAACATATTATATATACAGTACATGAGTGAATAGATAACATTTGATTACATTCAAGACAGTTCACAACATGGGATCAGACAGTTCACATCGAGCGCCTCCTCTTCTTGCCAGCACCCGCCCACCCAGACTTCAGCACCAAGGCAGATCCACGAGCCCTGAATGGGCACCCTGTAGTGGACCGCTCCCTAAGTGGCTCCTCTTCTCACCATCACCCACCTGCCCAGACTTCAGCTCTAAATCAGATACACAAGCTCTGAATGGGCGCCCTGCCGTGGACTGCTCCCTAAGAAAAAATTACTCACCGCAGTAATCTTTCTTCCAAGGTGTCCTTTAGCATCAGTAACTATTGCAGTCAGCTGGATACTTATCGCTGCCTGGAGGTGGAATGTATGGTAATGAGATTCATGAATTAGCCAATCAGGAAGAAGCTGTGGAATGTACGGTGCAGAGAGAGGAAGGAGGCTTCAGAATTTTTTCAAAGATAGGACAGGCAAATGCCCAAGGAACAACCAACAGGAATAAAAAATATTTATAATAACCAGAACCATAAACTTTGCTCCAAATGCCATCCAAAGTTAACATATTGGAAATTTTATTGAACAAAGCAAAAGGCAGAGCCTTCTTCTGAAGGTTATTGGGGGAGGATGGGCGGGAGCTTACTGATGCTAAAGGACACCTTGGAAGAAAGAAGATTACTACAGTGAGTATTTTTTCTTCTTACTCCAGGGGTCCTTTAGCATCAGTAACTATTGCAGACTACAAAGCAGTATAATGGGAGGTGGGCAGAGAATCTATTTAGGAAAAAGACTCTGCAAAACCACACTACCAAAACTGGCATCGGATCTAGACTGCACATCTAAGCAGTAATGCTTAGTGAAAGTGTGCACAGTCTTCCAAGTTGCTGCTCTGCAAACTTCCAACAGTGGAATGTCTCTCGCAGCTGCCACTGACACAGCAGTACCCCTGGTAGAGTGGGCTCTAAGCCCCTCAGGGGGTTGCATGCCAGCCTTGTCATAACAGAATCGAATACAGGAGACTATCCAACAAGAGATAGTTCCCTTAGTAGCTGGTCTTACTCTACTCACTTCCCCAGAGGTGAGGAATAGCTGTGTGGAAGAGCCCCTAGCCTGCTTGGTGTGCTCCAAGTAAAAAGGCAGGGCCCTTTTGACATCCAGACTCCCCTGGAGTGGATTTCTCTGTGAAGTAAACAAGTAAAGAGACCAATTGATCATGGTGATATTCAGAAACCACCTTGGGCAAGAACTTTCTGTTAGTCCTGAGCTCAATCTTGTCCCTGTGTGGGATGAATTAATTGGGCTCAGTGCAGAGAACCTGCAACTCTGAAATCCATCTAGCAGAGGTAATGGCCACTAAGAACACAGTTTTTCAAGTCACATACTTAATATGAGCCATAGCCATGGGCTTGAAAGGAGGCTCCACAAGCTTGGCAATACAGAGATTCAGGCTCCAAGGTGGAACAGGCTCCCTGAGTGGTGGCCAAATGTGAATGAGACCTCTGAAAAACTGCTTGAATACTGGCTGTGAAAAATCAACTTGACCTTTCCCACAGCTGATACAGCCAAATGAAGTTTCAAGGAGGAAGGCCTTAGGCCTGAGTCCTGTAGGTGTACTAAATAATCTAGAATACTAGGAATAGATGCCTTGAAAGGGTTGAAAGGTTTCAGCTTACACCAAATGGAAAATCTTTTCCACTTGGCTGCATAAGTCTTCTTTGTACTAGGCTTTTTGGACATCCTCAGTATCTTTAGAACCTGCTCCGAGTACTGAGAGTCTGAAAACTCTAACTCCTCAAGAGCCAGGCTTTGAGGTGAAGGGGTTTCAGATATGGATGAGTCACCCACATCTGGGGAAGAGACATAAGGGAATAGCTGAAGGGGAGATGAATAAGCTTGCTGCAAGACTTGGACATCAGAAGAGGATACCATGCCTGTCTCGGCCAATCCAGTGCCACCAGAATCATTGTTGCAGGCTAATTTCTGAGCGTTAACAAAGTTCTGAAAATCAGAGAAAAAGGAGGAAAGGCATACAGAAACGTTCCTGTCCATTCCAGAGTTAAGGCATCTGTTGAAGGGTTCCCAGAACTGGGGGCCTGCAACAAAACAGAGGAAGTTTATGGTTTAGGGGAGAGGCAAACAGATCCACTTCTGGTGTGCCCCATCTCCTGAACACTGTGGCTAACACTTGTTTGTTCAGGCACCATTCACTGTGCCCCTGGTTGATATGACTGAGGGCATTCTCCAGGATGTTGTCCTTTCCTGGAAGGTGTATGGCTGGCAGATTGACTCCCAGGGAGAAGACCATGCTTCAAATCCTCATGACCTCTAGGAACATGACAACAGACTTTGTGCCCCCTGCTTGTTTATGTAGAGCATAGCAGTGGTGTTGTCTGTTCTGATCTGGATGTTTAGTCCTTTTATTTGAGGAGCAAATGCTTTGAAAGCTGGGAATATGGCTCTGAGTTCCAGCACATCGATGTGAGCCTGTGATTCCTGTGGAGTCCAGGAGCTACTGATGGAACAGCGGTTATGTGAGCTCCCCATCCAAGCAGAGAAGCATCTGTAGTAATGATTTTTGAGAGGGCGGAAACCTGGAAGGGTATCCCCATTGACAGGCTTTTGGAGTCCTTCCACCAATCCAAAAACTGAAGTAGTTTTTTTAACTGGAATCAACTTGGACAGAGGGTCTTTTATTTGAGACCAGCAAGATCTTAGATAGTGTTGAATGTCTCTCATTCTGAACCTGACTCCTGGAACCACAGCTGACATGGATGCCATATGGCCCAGGAGCTGTAGAAAATGTCTGGCTGTCCTGAGCAGACCCAGGACAAAGGAATTTGCCACAGTTAGAAAATTCTCTATTCTTTCTCTGGGGAGAAAAGCCCTGCTGTGTACAGTGTCCAGCTGAGCTGTTATGAATGTGAGGAGCTGAGTTGGTGCTAGGTGTGGTTTCTTCAGGTTTATGATGAACCTCAGCTCTTGCAGGGTGTCTCTTGTTAAGGAGAGAGCCTATTCCAAAAGAGAAGGAGACCTTGCTACAATTAACCAGTCCTCCAAGTACAAGTATACTGATATCCCCTTTTTCCTTAAGTGAGCTGCCACTATGGCTAGACACTTAGTGAACACTCTTGGAGCAGATGTCAGGCCGAAGGGCATAGCTGCAAACTGATAGTGCCCTGAAGGAAGCTTGAACCTAAGAAACTACCTGTGAGCCTGCCTGATGGGGATATGAAGGTAGGCATCTTTGAGATCTAGAGAGGCTAGCCAGTCTCCCTGCTGTAAGGCCTGAATTACCAGATTCAGAGAGACCATCTTGAATTTTGGCTTTAGATGGTGCCTGTTTAGGTACCTGAGGTCTAAAATAGGGCACCACTCTCCTGTTTTCTTTTGAGTTAGGAAGTACCTGGAATAGAGATCCTTGTCCCTTTGATGGACAGGCACTCTCTCCACCATTTTTGCTTCCAAAAGATGCTTTACCTCCAATTCCAACAGAATTTTTTTCTGTTGAAGTAAAAGGTTTGGATATCTGAGTTCTTTTTAGGGCTGGCATCTTTTTGAACTGAAGAGACAGGCCCTTTTCCACTACCTCTAGGACCCACATGTCTGTGGTAATAAGGGTCCAAGATTGAAGGTAGTGGGACAGCCTGTCTCTACAGGCAGAGGGGAGGTGACATGGGCTGAGGAGTCAGGGCTTCTGCTGAGTGGCAGGAGCAGGGGAAGAAGAAGACCTCCTTTGACTCCTCCTGCCTCTTCCCCTGTAGTAACCCCTGAACTGTGAGAGGTCAAACTGAGGAGGAAGGGAGTAAAAAGGTTTGGGATAATAGCTCCTGCCTCTGTTCCCCCTGTGGGTCCTTTGAGCCCTAGACCTAGCTGTGTTACTCTGATAGGTTGATTTGTATTCATCAACATTTTTCATGTACTACTCAGTCCTGGAATCAAAAGGAAGATTTCTGTCACAGGGAAAATCCATTGCTTCAGACTGAGTATCCTGTAAGAGGTTTGTTGATCTAAGCCAGGCAAAGCGCCTCAGGGAAATAACTTGAGCCATCACCCTCGAGGCTGCATCATTGCTATCATCCACCATTTGAAATCGGTATTTAGTGGCTTCCAAAGCTGTTTTAGCTGTCTCCACTTAATCCTTAGTCATGGAATCTGACCCATGTTTGACAATGGCTAACACACAGTTCCACAGGGCCTTTTGATATTTTGCAGTATAAGCCATATAAGAGGCCAGGTGAATAAGGAGGGAGGCTGAAGTGTATGTTTTTCTGGCTATAAAATCCAGCCTCTTAGTCTTTTCTGGGGGCTGGGAGGAAAGAGGAACCCCAACCTTATCACAAGCTGCTTGCTGCACCACTCCTTCATGACTTGGGTGAACAAACAGAAAATCTGTATCAGTTTTAGAAAACTGATATTTCTTGTCAGCTCTTTTTTCAACCCCTGGGGCAGAAGTAGGGGTTTGAACAATCTTTATAGCGTTCTTTCTGAAGGGTTTATAAATGGGAAGAACTAGTTTTTTAGGTGAGGAAGACCCTTTATCTCTTTATAGTCCTGGTCTTCCTCCTCATCCTGGCTGGACTCTTAAGAGAGAAGATCAAGAGTGCCGGCCATCTGTTGCAAAAAAGAGAAGAGAGAGGAATTATGTTCCTGGTCCAGTGATGCCCCAAAATTAGGGTCAGGAGACGCATTGGGTTCCGGGACCTTACCCTCTGAAATGTCATCCCTGAGCTCATCAAAACCATCATTGTCATCCCCCTCATCTGCTCCTGCAGCTGAGGGAGCATTAGAAGGGTGCCTAGGAAAGTCAGAGGCATCAACAATAGAACCCATACCTTGAATAGTCCGATAAAGGTGCCAAGATTTTGCCATAGCTTCCATAGAGGGGAGGTCCCCTTGGAAAATCTTGGGGCCCACCCTCCTGGGGTTCAACATTTTTTGTTTTATCTTTATACTTTTTCCCCATGCATCCCCACCTTTGGTACCGCCTGAAGAAGCAGGAGGATTTTTCTCTTTACATATCTTTTAAGATGCCACTTCATCAGTGACTTGTTCAGGTTTTCTCTTGGAACTAGACACTTCGTCAGTGCTCTTTGAGTTTTTTTGATATAGGAACTTCATCAGCACCTTTAGCCTTAGTTTTTGAAAATACCTCATCAGTGCCAGGCATAGTGTATTTTGTCTTAAAAGGCACTTTATCAGCACCTGTACCAGGCTTAGCTTTTAAAGATGCCTCATCAGCACCTGTGTTATTTTTATTTTTAATAGGCCCCTCATTGGTAGCCTTGGGTCTGTGTTTATGACCAGAAGACCCTTCTTCTGCCATTTCTTTAAGCCTTTTTGTTATATTTCTTAATGTTTCTGAACAGAATTTGGAGCAAAGAACACAATAATGATCTGGACCCAAACACTTCAAACACGGGCCATGAGTATCAGCTTTAGCTAAAATTCTTTGGCAGTTCAAACAATTTTTAAAACCTGTGGGTTCAGTCCTTTTCTTATGGACTTCTTACATGCCCAATTAACAGAAAACCCTTAAAAAGAATGTTGAACTGTTTAAAAGTGAGGTCCAATGATTGGTTCCCTCACGGTAAGAACCGCAACTTTTCTGAAGTAAAATAAAGTGAAAATCGTTGGTTCCCCAAAGAAAAAGGCAACCACAATAAAAATACAGTAAAACTGTGCTAAAGGAACCGCAGAAACACCAAGCGCGATACTAACTTATTTCAAAAATAAAGAAAAAAGGGAACCATGAGGAACCAAGTGAGAGACGTGGTTCCTGGGAACCAAGGGGAACTGCGAAAATCAAATAATACTCAGCACACTCAAAATACTGAAAAAAATTTATAAATGTTACCAGTCTTGAAGAAGGTAACTTTTTCTAGTCAGGAAAGAGAGCACCTCAGAGGCAGTGTTGCTCAGTCCAGCGGAGAAAAAATTCTGAAGCCTCCTTCATTGTCTCTGCTCAGCACATTCCACAGCTTCTTCCTGATTGACTAATTCATAAATCTCATTACCATACGTTCCACTACCGGGGCAGTGATAGCTATCCAGCTGACTGCAATAGTTGCTGATGCTAAAGGACCCCTGAGGTAAGAAGCAGCTCCTCTCCTGGCCAGCACCCATCCACCCAGACTTCAGCTCCAAGGTAGGTCCACCAGCCCTGAGTGGGCACCCTGCTGTGGACCACTCCCTAAGTGGCTGCTCTCCTTGCCAGCACCCGCCCACCCAGACTTCAGCTCCAAGGTACAGAATCCACTCATCTTTCTCTCACCCTTGTGCAGAGTGCACCATTTGAATTTGGTGCTTTTTCTCCTGCCTGCCCCTGCATTATTCTAAATGGCTCCGGCAACGTTAGCTGGCTTACTAGTAAAAATAAATATATAGAACTTGATAGCTAGCCTTCTCCCTTTGTTCTAAGTAGCTTGCTTGTTCTTTAAAACTGCTGTTAATGTTGTATTTTTCTTCTTTTTTTTTTTAGACTGCACTAAACGTTGTTGTCCAGCTATGCAGGTAGCCAAATGTTGAATTGTTACTAATGATTGTTTTGCCTAAGTGCTCTAACCCCCCCCCCCCAGTTTTCTTCTTTTTTCTCACTTTTTAAACTCTTTTTAATCCTTATCCCTTCTGCTTCTCTGTGTTTGATCTGACCCTACCCCCCGTGTCTGCTCTGTCCCTATCCCCATCTGCCCTCTGCCTCCCTCCTGCTGCTTAATTCTCCTCCCGCCAATTAAGTCACTGAGCCCACCTTTTGTTCCCTCCTAATTTCTTCATCTTGCCTCTCTCTTTTTTCCTGGCAGATCCACCAGCCCTGAATGGTCATCCTGCCATGGACCACTCCCTAAGCAGTTCCTCTCCGTGCCAGCACCCACATGCCAAGAATTCAGCTCCAAGGTATGGACTTTGCTTGTTTTCTCTGGCTCCTGTGCAGAGTGCGCCATTTGTATTTGGTGTTTTTTTTTCCTGCCTGCCCCAGCATTATTCTAACTGACTCCGGCAATGTTAGCTAGCTTACTAGTAAAAAAAAAATATAGGAATTGATAGCTAGCCTGCTCCCTTTATTCTAGCTAGCTTGCTTGTTCTTCCTGCTGGCGCTTTGCACCGGCTCCCCACCCTCCCACTCCCCAAGTGGCGTATTATCATTATAGTCTTACCTGGTCACATGACATGGCTGTGTTCTGATTTTTTAACTGCCCACTTTCTCACTTGCAACTTATATCACTCTACCACTAGAGGGATGAAGCTTCATTTATAGCAAGCCTCCTTATCTCCCTCATTTATAATCTGTCTCCCTGCATTTTCCTTCTCCCTTCCTAGCAGGCTTCCAAATCTTTTCACTTATTCAGCTGTTATATGTATTTTTAGTCTCCTGTTATTTAGCAGGCTTCCCAACCACCCCCTTTTATTGTCTGTCCCACTGTACTATTCTTCACTTTTTAGCAGGCTCCCCAATCCCCATCTTTAATCAGCTGTTGTATTGTACCTCATCTCAAAGGGTAAATGCCCCTTGGGACTGGACTCCAAAATGCTCTACCTGTCAGCTCCAGCCATCGCCATCCCCCTGGCCACACTCATCCCTCTTTCCAAAGGCAGTGGCCCCTCCTCTCTTGGCAACTATCACCCTAGCTCTCTCCTCCCATACTAGCAAAACTTCAAGAACACCTAGTCCTCTCTCAACTCTTCTCCTATCTTGACTCCTCCTCTTTCTTCTCCCCTTACCAGCCTGGATTTGGGATGAACCACTCCACCGCCATGTCCCTACTAAGGCTCATCGACTCCATCCTTGCTGGTATGGACGGTGGCCACATCACCTCAGCCATTTTTGTTGACCTGGCAAAGGCATTCAACACTGTCTCACACTCCCTCCTCCTGCCAAGCTAGCTCTTGCAGGGCTCTTCAGCGAGGCCACCAGCTGATTCAACTCCTATCTGGTAGGTAGGTCCCAATCTGTCAGAATTGGCAACACCACCTCTGCCTCCCTTCCTGTCACCACTGGTGTACCACAAGGCTCAGTCCTTGGCCTGCTCCTGTTCTCCATCTTCCTAAATGACCTGCCCCAAGGGCATGTCCACACACAACCATTCACATGTATGTGGATGATACAGTACTGTATACATCTGGCCCCTCTTCCACTGATGTGGCAACCAGAGTCCAGCAGGACTTCAACGATGTTCGGCACTGGTTTTGCTCAAATCAGCTCTTCCTCAATGCCAAAAAACTATCTCTATGACCTTTGGCACTAGGTTGAGACTTTTCTGACTCTCCTCCATCCCCTCCTTCCACACTGTGGACGGGACTAGAAGAAGAAGAAGAAGAATCAGTATTCATATAGTGCTTTTCATACACAGTGTATCCCAAAGTGCTTTACCAGCAATGCTAGACTTGCAGTGAAGTGACTGAATGTTTGGTGGCGGCCATATCGCACATCATCACCCCCACACAGATAATTGCATGCACTGATTTATGGGAAGGGGAATGGGAATGTTGGCCAGGACACCGGGAATGTTCCTTATTCTTTTTCGAATGTGGCAACCCTCTTGTTAGTATCATAACAAAGTTTACCCACTGTAGAGGATTGTATAATGGTCTTCAGTTTTGGTTTCTGGCAAAATGTTCCATGAAAGGACAGCATAACACCAACATTTCCCAAAAATCCAGTAATTGCCAGTATAAGTATGACAAATATAATTCCCTTCATGAGGTTGTAAAGTTCTATTTGAATTGTTGCCTAAATAAAGAACAGAACATATTGGCTCAGTACAAAAAAGTAAAAATGCAGTAAATGAGTGTGTACAGCTAGATATTATATCAAGTAGAATCACAAATATCCAGGCCAATTAACTGGACCCTTGTCGTCCATTTTTTCTGAATTACTTAATAAGGATTTGGGGTTCTACTGTTGCATAGAAAGAATTGTTACAAGTTTTATTTTATTTTCAGCTTATCTTTTTAGTGTTTTCCCACTCCCTCACTCTTTCCTGTTCTGACTTCCATCTGAGGATGCCCCCCCCACTTTAATGACATGGTTTGCTTTTGGTGGTTTAGTTTGTGTGGTCTAGCAGCACAATTGGTCTGATGTGCTGCGTTTGCCTTTTGACTGGGTAATGTAAATAAATAGATAGTTACAGTTACAGTTAGACTGATGGCTCCTGATCTTTCTCTGAACAGGCAGGCCGGGCCATGTTGCATAGCTAAATTGCCTAAGTAGGCCAGTGATTTAATAGTTTCAACATAGTTTTCCCCCCACAGACAAACTTTGTAATCACTGCTTACATTCCCTGTTATGTTGTGGCTTGCTTTTGGCAGTTTCTTTAGTTTGTGGAATCTGGCTGTGCAATTGGTGGTGGTCTGTGTTCATGACCAGAACTGGTCTGGTTTCAGAGTGGGCTGAATGCACTAGGCAGGAACACTGGTTTACTGTTTTCTCAGCTGGCACGTATTTTAGCAAGTTTGCTGTCAGTGTTATGTATCAGTACTTTTTTAAGTTATTAAAAATGAAACTCTATGATAAGCTCAACCTCTTCTCACTTTGGTTTTCCTTCCACTATTATCAAACCCTAGTCATCCCTTCCCCCATGACAGTGTTTTTATTATACTTCAGGATGTGCACTGCATGATGTGTTTTTTTTTGTAGTTAATTTGTTTATTATAAAGCTTGTTATCTCTACATATCGTGGAATCAGTAAGCTAGAACGTATGCTCAATTACTTTTCACTATGAAATAAGAAAGTAGTTCATACCTGTTTTTTATCTATGCTAGGTGATTTCTAATATGACTTTCCCGACCTAGGGAGCCAAAAGTAGTAGTCCAAAGAGGTGGCGTACATGTCCCTGTAAAATAAAAGATGGCAAAAGGGGTCACAAAGGATCCGCAGCTCTTAAAAGGGATCAAAAAGATGGAAGGGACAGGAGTAAAAATAAAATTATACTTATCTGATAAGTTAGGTGCCTTTGTCCTGTCAGACCTGTAGGGGGGAAAAAGAAAAGAGAAAATAAGTTTGTTAGAAATAAAACAGTAAGAAAGCAAAAGACAGAGTAAAGGGAGTGAGGGTTGGAGAAGGGGGACTTGGCAAACCCCCTTTTTCCCCTGAGTGGTCAATAAATTACTTACATGGGTGGTTGATCTCAACATCAAGCTGGGTGACTTCACAGCAGGGCCCTGAGGTGAATACCAAGAGACCCCCACTCCTTTTGAAATCAAATTAGTATGTTGCTAATTCAGGCTGGGAAAATATGCTTAATGTTACATTTACCTTTCCTGGGGGTGATGGGGGGGCAGGGTGTCCTTGCTCTCTGACTTTTTTTTGATGTATGCCATATACAGTAGCATACCTCATTTAGAATCCCATTAATAATTTGTGTATGATCAAGGGTGAGCAGCTAATATTTGTAAATGAAGTATGGGTTTCTCATGATTGATTTAGCTAGCTCCCAACCAGTTGGCTGCACATTGGCTGGAGACCCAAACCATGATTAAGCATATTTTGGCCTGATGCACCCTATATAAATGTAAGCCATTTGAGACTGATGCAGTTTAGAGTAGGGACCCAGCTGATGGGTGGTCTACCTCAACGTGGTAGCTGGGTGACCTCACAGTAGGGCCCTGAGGTGAGTACCAAAAGACCCCCACTCCTTTTTTTTTCCTACTTTCTATTTCTACACCTCTACTGTCTCCTAATCTCCACTCCTTCAGGCCACCAAGGTGCTCTGCTTCCCGACCTTACCAACTACCCCAGAGTCTACTCCTAGAGTGCCACACACTCGAATCCTCAGGGTCCCTTGATGGCCCGGATTATCCCCCAGGGGGTGAGGAGGGAACCTTCCTAACCCTCCTCTATCCTTGAGTGATTGAGCTGCGCACAGCAGAGTCTGCCCCTTTATCAGTCGGCGGGCGGTGAAGCAGGCAACGGTGGTCATCATCTAGGAGGCTTGGGAGATGTTTTTCCTCCTTTCCTCTCTAGAGAAAGTCCAGAGGGGGTATTGCTAAGCTTAATGGAGAAAAGGGAGCATGTGAGGAGGAGGACCCTGTAAAGGCATCTATCCTAAATAGATACTTTTGCTCAGTATTTACTGAAGAGAAGGTAGGGCAGGGCCCACAGCTCAGCATCATGGACACAAGGGGAGGGAGGTGAGCACTACTCCCTTCACAAAGAAAGGGTCCTACAAGAGCTTGCTAAGCTCAGGGTGGATAAGGCAATGAGACCTGATGGCATACATCCCAGGGTACTTAAGGAGCTAAGGAGGAACTAGCAGAGCCATTAGCAGAATTGTTTTAGTGAGTCTCTGAGCATAGGAGAGGTCCCAGAAGACTGGAGAAGGGCTCATGTGATCCCAGCTCCACAAGAGTGGTAGCAGGGAGGAGGCGGGGAACTACAGACTGGTCAATCTTACCTCCAGTAGTGGGCAAGATTATGAGGCACTCCTTAAGGAAAGGATAGTGCAACACCTGGAATCCATAGGGCACAGGATCCAAGACAGCATGGGTTTACAAAGGAAGGTCCTGTCAAACTAATCTCATAGATTTCTTTGACTGGGTAACCAGAGTGGTGGACCAAGGGGGAGCAGTTGATATCGCCTACCTTGACTTCAGCAAAGCTTTTGACACTGTTCCACATAGAAGATTGATAAATAAGCTGGGTAGGCTCGGGGTGGGTCAGAAGTTGGTCAACTGGGTGGCAAACTGGTTGACGGGCAGAAAACAGAGAGTGGTGCTAAATGGTATACAGTCAGAAGAGATGCAAGTCACAAGTGGGGTACCTCAGGGATCAGTCCTGGGGCCAGTCCTCTTCAACATCTTCATTAGTGACCTTGCAGATGGACTAGAGGGTAAGGCTTGTCTGTTTGCAGATGACACCAAGATCTGCAACAGAGTAGATGATCCAGATGGGGTGGGCAGAATGAGAAGAGATCTGGATAAATTAGCAGAATGGTCAGAAGAGTGGCAACTGGGATTTAATGCAAAGAGTGCAAAATCATGCACAGGGAAGAGAAACCCTGAATCCACCTATAGGCTGGGAGGAGTTGCTAGCAGTCACAAAGGAAGAAAGAGACTTGGGCATCATCATCACTGATGACCTAAAATCATCAAGCAGACCTCTAAAGCAGTAGGTAAGGCTAGGGGTGTTAGGGTGTATTAGTAGGGGTATCACAAGTCTGGAGGAGGTAATCCCTCTGTACAAGACACTAGTTAGGCCCCATCTGGAGTACTACGTAGAGTATTGGAGCCACACCTTCACAAGGACATTAACCAAATTGAGGCAGTCCAGAGAAGGGCAACCAAAATGGTGCAGGGACTGCATCAGAAGACATATGAGGACAGATTAATGGAGCTCAATATGTATACCCTTGAGCAAAGGAGGCGAGGGTGATATGATCGAGGCATTCAAACACCTTAAGGGCACAAACAAGGTGAAAGAGTCTAACATGTTTAAATATAAGAAAATAGCAGGACAAGAGGACACAGCATGAGATTAGAGGAGGCCGATTAAGGGGAATGTGAGAAATTCTTTTCACAGAAATGGTGGTGGATGCATGGAATGGCTACCACAGAAGTGGTGGCTATGAATACAGTGCAGGGCTTCAAACAGGCATGGGATAGGCATAAGGGAGCAATACAAATGACTATGAATAGATGAGCCACTGACAGAGCAAGGCCGATGGCACATTTATAAGGTAGAAAAAGAAATGGGCGAACTGGATGGGCCTTGCAGTCCTTATCTGCCGTCAACTTCTATGTTTCTATGTTTCTAGAGAGCCCAACTTGCAATGACGTCAATGCACTAATGTGCAGACATCTGCCAAGCTCTCCCCATGTTAATGCCGCACCTGCCAAACACCCAGCCTCCACTGGGTGTCACTGCGAATGCGGCTCATATCTAACCCACCTAAGGAAGGAGAGCTGTCATGGGGCATCAATCCCTTCCTTCCCCTACCAGCCCTCGACCTAGGTCCATTCTTGAACCTGGGTCGCCGACATCGCGTGCAAGGTATGGCGTCCAGCGCCTCAACCCTCAGCGCCACCGGGCCAGCACCTCCACTCCTTTTGAAATCAAATTGGTAAGTTGTCAATTCAGGATAAAAAAAATATCATGTTCTGGTAATAGCACCACTGTGTAAGTGTGTTTAATAAGCACTGCAGCATTGTACTGAGCTGTGTCAATCGATGTCACTAAAAATACTGTCGTGTCTGTCTAGTTTAGTCCATCATTTTGTTCATTCATTCATCCTGGTTTCATCTGTTCAATTAATCCTGGTTGGATGCCATCCAGTGGCATACTATACTGTCATCACCTGCCTCCTGGGGATCCAGAGTTTGATCTTTAGCCTGGTGAGCATACAATCATGCTTTAGACATGCTTAAGAAAAAATTCACTCCTTTTGACATTATGAAACACACAACTGACACCTTTTTTTTTATGTATTTAACAGAACCAGCAGCAGTGACAGAATTCCACTGGTTGATATGTCTTCCACAAGAGTCCGATCTGGATCTCCGTCATCACCTTCCACCCCTGCAAAGAAAATGAGGTATCATCAGAGCTACAGAAAAGACTGGGAACTTGAACCAGAATTCAAAGGATGGCTCCCGAAGAGTGACAAAGAGGAAGAACACGCATTCTGTGTGTGAGTATATATACACAATTCTAAGAGATGCATTTGGGGGGGCTGCAAAATGTGTGAGGTGGTGCACAGAAGTACTGGAGTACATACACTGTTATTAAAATAGACGGCTAGTGTAAGCCAGGGGTGCTAACTAGTGTAAGACAGGGGTGCTAACAGTATAGTAATCAGTCAGGATTTTGGGTGTGTAGAGGAGATTGTGTTTTGTTGCAAATTACAAAACTAATCCTGTCTCCCCCCTGTAGTCCTTGCAACAAACACATCAAGGTTGCCACTGGAGGGAAGAACGATCTTCGTGATCATGGTCGAGGAGAAAAACATAAGAAGCTGCTAACATCACTCTCGTCAAATGCAATGGTCAGCAAGTTTTTTGCACGTTCCCTGGATGCTGATGTGGCATCAGCAGAATTGTTGTGGGCAAGGGCTGTGGCAGAGCATCACTTGCTATTTGCACTGGCAAATCACATGAGTGAGATGTTCCCAGTGATGTTCAAGGACTCCAAGACTGCAGAGAAGTTTGTCTGTAAGGAAAGCAAAACAAAATCCCTGTTGGTAAACTTCATTGGAGAAGAGCTCAAGCTATCTGTTGTTGAGCAAATGAGAAAACATTTCAGTCTCCTCATCAATTAAAGCAATGATCAGACTGTTGCAAAGCAGTTGGCTCTACTTGCTCGCATCCTTGATGCCGAGGAACAGGTGAAGTCATGCTTTTATGAGCTAACTAAAGTCCAGGGAACACCTTCTGCATCTGGAGTCACATCTAATGCGTGAGCAATAATACCAGACAAGGTGGGCATTATTGGGAAATACTGGACCACCCAGGGATGTAATGAGGCCCAACATCACAGGCGGAGGGCCTTATAGCCCCTGGAAGGTCCGGTGTTTCCCAATAATGCCCACCCTGGAGGGTATTATTGCACTTAGAAAATGGCCCATCGGAGAATGTTACTCTGTAAAGAGGCACTTGGACTGACTCTTATTTTTAGCTGGGCATCTATTGAAAAATAAATGCCCAGCTTGGAGCCTGTCTCAGCCAATCAGGTTTAAGAATTGATTGTTGCCATTTTCTAAAGGGACCTTATACAGTGCCATTACTGAAGAACTCTGAAAGGATGAAATCCCCCTAGAACACATTGTAGGGTTTGGGTCTGATGGAGCCAATGTGATGATAGGGGTAAGAAATAGTGTTCTCTCCAGACTGAAAAAGGAGCTGCTGTACATCTTCAATATTCATTGCATCTGCCATGTTGCCCACCTCGTAGCAAATGACACTTGCAAAGTGTTCACTGATGAGGTACAGAGCCTACCACTACTTTAAGAAAAGCACTAAACTAATGCAAACCTTTCAGACCTTTCAGGACTTCACGAACACAAAACCACACAGACTTCTGAAACCATGTCAGACCAGATGGCTCAGTCTGCATCAAGTGGCTGGCAGAACTGTGGAACAGTTTCAGTCACTAAAGCCTTATTTTGACAGTTCAAGTGAAAGAAGTGCAACAGTTTTGGGAATCTGGACTGCTTTACGTTCCAATCTAGTAAAGCTGTGCTTCATGTTCCTGGACTATGCATTACCACTCATTCTAGAGTTCAATCTTCTTTTCCAGCAGGAAAAGCCAAATATTCACATTGTTCTCCATGAGCTAGAGGTTCTGTACAAAAATCTTCTGTCAAAATTCATAACCACTGCCACTATTCAAGAAGCTGCACATGTTCAAGATATTGATGTCACAAACACAGACTACCACCTTCCATTGGACCAAGTCGCATTTGGAAAATCTGATTGCAAATCACTTGTACAGCAGCTGGAAGAGGAAGGAGAAGAAGAAACCATTCTACAGTTTCTTTCGCTAGCAAAGGATTTCTGGATGGAGGCATGCCAGCAAGTGAAAAGGAGAATGCCATTTGCAGACTACAATGGTGGCATCTATAAACATCCGGGGGGCACTGAACCCAGAGAAACAACATGTCTCGAGTTCTAAATGCAAAGCCTTGGCAGACTGCTTCCCCAACATTGTTGGAACCAGTGATGAAGTCAGGGATCAACTTGATGATGAAGTACTGGAATATACAATGATGACCTTCCCGGAGGAAAAGACTACCTTGGCAATTGATGAGTACTGGCAGTACATCAGGAACTTGAAGAATCCCAGGACTCCAAGTGACTTAAGGTTCCCCCTACTTGGCAGGCTTACATCTGCACTGTTAATCCTGCCCCATGGAAATGCTGACATGGAGCGCTTATTTAGCGATGTCAACAATACGAAAACAAATGACAGAAGCTGCAGGAAAGGAAATACACTCAATGTACTGCTGCATGTTTCCTTCAATAAAACAGAAGATGACTGTTTTAAATTTAAGCCAACTAAGAGAATGCTAGAACGCTGTAAAACCAAGGACAAATATTAAGAGTGCACACATTTGTATAGTGGATGGATCCTAACAGTAAGTTTGCACATCACTTGCACAGGACTCCTCTGGTGTTCATTTTAAGACTTTATACTATATATATATATATATATATATATATATATATATATATATATATGCCTGTTTATCTCTTTATACCGCTGTTCAGTATCAGTGTTTCCCTTCTATGTCAGCTCTTCCCCCACCATTGTTTGTTCTTTTCGTGTTACTTGTAAATATGTTTTAGTTGTTGCGTAATGATATGTTTTTAGGTCAGTTTTGATTCTTAGGCCCAGATATTCAAAACTTTGCCCCAGGGCTAAATTAGCACTACCTGGCGGGCAAACTTAGCCTGGAGCACAAAGCAAGCTATATTCAGAAGAAATAGCCCAGGGCAAACAGCTTCTGAATATAGCATGGGAATGAGGCAATGCACATTGGACTGGGAGTGCAGGGCAAATGTAGCTCTGGAATAAGACAGCACTGAATATACCAACCAGGAAGTGCAAACCATAACTACAACACAGTGCACAGCGACGTGAGGGTAGATAGAGGTGAACTATGTGGCCAATGTGTGTGCCAGCAAATGCGTGGACCCAGTACAGCTGCAGGCAACTAGCGGATGTGAGAAAGAACAGTGTGCAAAACTGTATAATATTCCCGAATTGTTAGCGCCCACGCTGACGCGCCGGCTTAGCGCAGAGCTAAGCTGGCCGTTCGGTGCAAACACATTTGCCCGCACCAAGAATTGCCATATTCAAAAGTGACATGCAAATGAGCCTACTTAGGTAGTCACTGGGCAAACATCCAGATTAGCATCTCATTTTGCCCTGATTTGCATGCAGTTTGCCCAGCTTTACTGCAGGGTCCCACAGCTCCACCTGTAGGTCAGCCTGGAAGTACAGGGGCTGGCCAGGTCTGGCCGCAGCTCCACCTGTAGGTCAGTCTGACAGTGCATGATGGTTGCTGCAGGCTACATGTATGTAGTACAGCATAGCATTGTGTACCCCAGGGGCCAACACAGCATAGGCACAGGCAGTGGTGGTGATGCATGCAACTGTCACAATGTAGGGCATGCTACAGTGCACAGCAGACACCACAGCAGCAAGGGGGCCAGTAGTGTAAGGGACACAGCAATGCCTATGGAGTGTAGGGTAGTGAAGACCACTGCACAGTACACAGTGGCAAGCCCACCTTGCAGATGTGTACTGCCAGTGGACATTACTGTGACACTGTTGTGTGACCCACAGATGCTGCACCTCTGGCATGGGATGCTCATAGTGACATAGACATGGCCGGCTGTGTGTGCTGTGGTGTATGTACAGTTGTGCGGTATGTGATTGGGGGGCATGTACGATCGGACAGGCACACTGGTATTGGGGTATTCCCAATACTGGCCCATGTGCATTGCATGCTGTGTCCCAGCCTTGTGGCTGCACCCAGTCTGTGGGGAGGCCTGGCCACCAGTACACCCTCCCCGCAGCACCCACCATGCCCACAGTGCTGTAAGTGTGCTGGCATCTGTTGGTCACTACAGACGTATGGTCCGCAGGTGTGTGCTGCATGGCCACACTACCATGGTGGTCTCCGGGGCCAGGTCACCACATACTGCCTGGCATGGCTGGGACTAGTGGCAGTAGTTGGCATCATTGTGGTGCCATCACTGAGCAGCATGTTTGCTCCATGCCTGGCATTTTCCAAGAGCAGGGCCATTCTCAATGCCCTACAGGGGGCATGCCTCAAACAGCTAGTTTTGGAACCCACTCGGGAGAGAGCAATGTTAGACCTGGTACTCTCAAATGGGGATGGAGAGAGGATCTCTGATCCTGAAGTGGCTAGCCATCTGGGAACAAGTGACCACCAAACAATGTGGTTCATGACAAACTGAGCTGTAGAGTCAAGCCATTACAAAAGTGAAGGTACTGGACTTCAGGAGGGCTGATTTTGTCGAAATGGGAGAGTGCCGAGCCGGCCTGGTGGTGCTGAGGGTTGAGGCACTGGATGCCACACCTTTCATCACACTAGTGACCCAGGTTCGGGAACAGACTCGGGTCATCAGTGGGTCAGCAGGGGAGGATCAGGATCGAGCATCCATAGACTGCTCTCCTGATCCTGGGAGGGTTAGAAAAACCCACCGCACTGTAGCGGCCCCTGGGGATGCCCAGAGACTATACATGCCAGTGGACATGTGGGAGGGAGCACGGCAGATGCTGGCATGATGTGCCTGGACGTCATTGCACGTCTGTGCTCCAGTGGGCTAAAAAAACAGATGGAAAATGGCTGGGCACAACCATGCATCTTGATGGCCGTGCTCTGCCTTGCCGAGAGGACTCACGTGGAATCACACTGGGGCAGTCCGGGGCCGGTCCAGCTGGGCAGGGTATGGGAGGCCCTCCAGTGGACTGGTGATGGCCGTACTGGATCCCCCTTCATGTGAGTGAGCCTGGTGCTCTCCCAGCGGGCAGGGGTGGCGGCTGGATGCCCCCACCGGTAGTTGCCACAGTAAGGCGGAAAAATAGAGTAGTAATAAAAAAAAATTGGAGAGTGCCTCAGAAAAGCTCTAGCAAACAGGCAAGAAGGTGGGGTGGAGCAACAATGAGGAAACATCAAAACCGCCATCACAGAGGCAACAGGCCTTTGTTTGAAGCAAATAAACAAATCAAAATGAAAGAAAAAACACTATGGTTCTCAAATGAAGTGGCAGGGAAGGTAAGGGAGAAAAAGATAGCATTCAGGAAGTATAAGGAAACACAGAAGGAGCAGGACAGAGAACTGTATCAGTTAAAGCAGAAGGACGCGGGGAACGCAGTCAGAATAGCAAAGGCCCAAATTGAGAAAAAGATAGCTAATTCAGTTAAGAAGGGGGATAAAACCTTTTATAGGTACATTAGGGAGGAAAGAAAGACTAAGGCAGGGATACTGAGGCTGAATAAAGAGGAAGGTGGTTGGGCAGAGAGTGACAGTGAAAAAGCAGGGATACTGAATGAATACTTCTGCTCAGTATTCACAATGGAAAAGCAGGGGGAGATACCTAATCCAGTCAACAGAAGCACTCTGGATAGGAGGGTTCATATTAGTCCTTTCACAGAAGAAAGGGTTCTGAAAGAACTCTTAAAACTGAAGGTGGATAAAGCAATGGGGCCTGATGGGATTCACCCCAGAATTCTAAAAGAACTATGGGAAGAACTAGTAACATCACTGACTACCTTCTTTAATAAATCATGGGAGGATGGTGTGGTACCTGAGGACTGGAGGAGGGCGGATGTGATTCCCCTTCACAAAAGTGGGAGTAAGACAGAGGCAGGAAACTACAGACCTGTCAGGTTGACCTCAGTGGTAGGGAAAATGATGGAACCACTTCTGAAGGAAAGAACTGTTGAGTACCTAGAGTCCAGTGGGGCACAGGACCCAAGGTAGCATGGATTCACAGCAGGAAGGTCATGTCAGACAAATCTAATTGATTTCTTTGACAGGGTGACCAAAGTAGTAGACCGGGGAGGGGCTGTGGACATGGCCTACCTAGACTTTAGCAAGGCATTTGACACAGTCCTGCACAAAAGATTAATAAACAAATTAGCCAGCCTGGGAGTGGGTCCCAGGGTGGTAGCCTGGGTAAAACATTGGCTGGACAACAGGACACAGTGGGTAATAGTAAATGGAATCCACAGTGAAGAAAGGGGGGTTATTAGTTGGGTATAGCAGGGTTCAGTATTGAGGCCAATTCTTTTTAATGTCTTCATAAGTGACATTGCAGAGGGACTGGAAGGGAAAGCATGTCTCTTTGCAGATGACACAAAGATCTGCTACAGGGTTGATATGCAAGGTGGGGTGGAAAGTATGAAAAGGGACTTGGTAAGGTTGGAGGACTAGTCAAATGTATGGCAGCTTAGATTCAATGCAAAGAAGTGCAAAGTAAGGCACCTAGGAAACAAAAACCCAGGGGAAGAGTACGCAATGGGGGGTGAGATACTGACAACAACAAAAATGGAAAGGGACCTGGGGGTAGTCATATCAGATGAACTAAAGGTGGGTCAGCAATGTGAGAAGGCAGTAAGGAGGACTGGGGGATACTGGGATGCATAGAGAGAGGCATCACCAGTAGAAAACAGGAAGTTGTTGGCCCTCTGTACAGACAGTTGGTAAGACTACATCTGGAGTACTGTGTACAGTTCTGGAGACCCCATCTCTGCAAAAACATAGACAGGGTGGAGGCTGTTCAGAGGAGGGCAACCAAAATGGTGCAGGGTCTGCACCAGAAGACATATGAAGAAAGACTAAAGGAGCTTAAGATGTATAGCCTCGAGGAAAGGAGGGAGAGGGGGGACATGATAGAAACTTTCAAATACCTCAAGGGAATCAACAAAGTCCAAGAGGGTAGCATCTTTCAGAAAAAGAGATGTGCAAGAACAAGGAGGCACAATTTGAAGATGAGGGGATGGCTCAGAGGTAATGTGAGGAAGTATTTCTTCACAGAGAGGGTTGTAGATGCATGGAACGGCCTTCCTGAGGAGGTCATAGAGTCAAAAACAGTGGGGGAATTCAAGAATGCATGGGACAGACGTAAGGCAATTCTAGTGGGGGGGGAGGAAGTAGGCTGTTGGTTAACTAGGATCTGCAGCTTATCCGTTAGGTAGGTGAAATGGGCAGACTAGGTGGGCTAAGCGGTCCTTATATGCCGTCAGATTCTATGTTTCTATGTTTCTCTGTGTCATAGTCATATGTTAGGGTCGCGCAAGGCTGTGCTAATGCCGCGCAAGGCCACAATGTCGCGCAAAGCTGTTTGCCCAGAGTTAAGACCAGCTTTTCCTGGGTGGTAATTTGTACCACGCAAAGGGTCGTGCTAAGTTGCGCTAAACACCTTAGCACAGCGCTAGTCACCGAATATCCCATAGCGCCTGTATTCATGTTCAGTTTGCCCCTTGCATATAATTATGGTTTGTCCAGCGCTAATGCAGTTTGCGCATGCTATTTGGCCTTTTGAATATAGCAGACCCACGCTAATCCTGCGATAAACCCATGCAAACAGTTTACGTACCACACAAAGCTTTGAATATCTGGGCCATAAAGTAAACAAGAACACTTAAAACAGCCATAACGTGTTGTAGTGATTTTATTGACAACTATAATAACGCCAAGTACAAAAATAAATTGACTTGGGCATACAGGAAAATCTACAGGAATTTCACCAAGGTTTTACAGGGAAAGTACATTAAAAATTAGGGTCTGCTACAGGAAACTGCTTTGGCCGATCTGGGAGCACTGTTCGCAAGACATAACTTTATGCTCTCTACTTCAGCAGGGGTAGACTGCTGCATAAAGTCTGTCATTTTTAGTTGTTTGGAGTTTCTATGACCCTTGTTCTGTTCTTTATTTATTTCTATATCTCGCTTCTGTGGTGAAGTTACTAAGATTCTTTCAGACTCTTGCAATTCTAGCTGTTTTTTTGTCTATTTCTGGTGTACTGATTTTACCACTTCTAGTGCTAACCATCTTAGATAATATTGTAATATTAAGAGGTTATAAAAATCCAGGAAATATAATGAAAAATATAGTATAAAGTGCTAGAATCATAGATAAAAGGGCTTTTAAAAATTAACGCAAGTAACAGAGGATATCAATTTCCAAGATAAAACATTAGAGATACAGAAATTCATTAACAGTTTATATACAATAATGTCCTTCAATGGTCATCAATAGTCACCCAAATGGTTAGAAAGTCTATTCAAAGCCAGGCTTCCTTTTATCCTTCTTTCTGCAGAGAAAAACGTGAATCTGTTTCAAGTTCCTTCAACAACCTTAAAGTCGTCTTCTTTCAGCCACCTTGATTATACTAGGGAGTTGATGTTCTTGATGAATTTTTAGGAGTTTGAAGTTCTTTGAGGGCAGCGAGAGAGTTTTGTCAACCGTATCAAATTAAAAATAAGTAGCAATATCTTGTATCGATTTGGCCAGCTCAGTCTGAGGCAGTAGAAGGATCGAGCTCCTGCCTTGAAAAGTAGTCATGGCGGCTTAGAATTAAGTAGATAAAGGTCGCTTTGTTATGTTCTTAAAGCATCCTATCCCATTTATGGGTAAGGTTAAAGTCGAATAAACGGACTATACCGCCCGCTAACAAAAACCAAGATACACTCGGGCGTCTCTATTAAGCTTTCTCCAGGGGATACTTTGCGTGTAAAGCGCACTTGATAGTAGAGATTTTAAATATATTTATAAACAGACTTGTATTCTAGCTTAAACCGTTCAAGGCGAAAGTAAAAAACAGCAGGAGAAACACAGAGGAATGCAAGCAGATGGATGTCCTGCTACCAAGTACAAGGCACCTCCAGCTGCTAATGTTTGCTCTTGCATATCATTGGTTATTACAGACTGCCCACTGGAGGCCATGTGATTTTACTGCATCTCCACAGAATTCTACCTTCCTGCAACTCTGAAGCCATTATTATGGGCAACTTTAACTTAGACTGGTAATCCCCCTGTTCTAAACCTTTAAAGGAACTGTGCAATGACCTTGGCCTATCTCAGCTCATAACTGATTTTACCCATCCTAATGCTAAAACCCCGGTGCATAGTACTCTTCTGGACCTTATTCTGGTTAACAAACCCTACAAAATTTCTCACATTGGGATTTTTCACAACGATATAAGTGATCATAGGGCTGTTGCGTGCGTAAGGTTCATTCCTAAGTCTGTTTCCTCTACTGTACTAGTTTTTCTTATAAAATGAGCTTCTGGAAATTCAATGCCTGAAACTTTCTAGCTGACCTAAGCAGGATCAGGTGGCAGGATTTCTGTCTTGTCTCTTCAGTCTCTGATGCCTTTGACACATTTCATGACTCTGTTTCAAAAATCATTAACCTACATGCCCCGCTGGTCAAAATTAGGACTAGAAAAAGATCCTGCCCATGGTTCACCAGTGCCTTAAAAATCTTCCTTGCTAAACAGAGATGTTCTCTGGAAGCAGGCACTCAAATCAAAAATGCCATCCAATTGAGCGGCTTTCAGGGCAGCCAGGAACAACTGTACAAAACTAATTTATGCCGAAAAAGCAAACTATTTTAAGGCAGCTCTGGACTCCTCTTTTAACAACACAGCTAAATTCTGGCAATTTCTAAAAGAAATTGAAGGGCACAGCCCCACATCGACCTTACCCAATAAAATAATTGTCGGTAATAACACTTTTACCTCAAGACAGTATTCTTGATCAACTAAATAATCACTTTGCCATCACAGGGCTAGCTTTGGACAACTCTCCTGTTAGTAATTTTTTTCATCAACCTGACTTCAATAGTTCAATTTATGCAACATATGTAGCCGAATAAACCATGGGATAAATCTATTTATTTAAGCAACCATGGGATAAATATAAAAATGTACATTTATCCCTCACCCCAACATCAATCTCAAGCCATTTATCCCACATAAAGACATCAATCACACACCTACAGCCTAATTAGCATGAAACTTGCTGTTTCTGTTTTCTACCCCTACTAAACAATGCCATCTTGTGCCATCACCTACGCCTGGCACACACAAAAGGCATCTCACAGTCCACGAGCTTTCCACAATGGCAAACGGAGCACATACTAAAAGCGTTGCACAATCTGTATCAAAATTGTAAAACATCCCTGAACAAATACCGTGCCTAATCATACGAATCGTAATGCAAACCACAGAAAAAAAATAAAAGGAAATAAAAACGAGTACCATGGCAGAGTCGGAAAACAACAGCTTTGACCTCGAACTGCAAGATATTTTAATACAGTTAGAAATGGACGTCGAACCTCTAGAAGACCCAGAAAACCAGCAGTCACCTTCAAACCCAGGTACAAGCTTCAGTTTTAACATGGCAATAGCGAGCACACCTAAAAAGAAGAACACCACCACAATCTCTGTAACGAGTCCTTCTCAAACCTGTACAATACTATTTAGCTCACAAAATAAAAATATCCAGCCTGAAACTCCTTGTCATGAAACCGAAAGCTACCAAAAAACAGTAACAGCCTAGACATCATCAAAATCAACAGTCAACCCATTCCTTCCTATAGCAACACATCAACAAGAAATGGCAACCACCAGCAAGCAACTGCCCAATACTGGCACATCAGAACAAAATCCTCTAACAACTATAGACATTACAGCAATCTCAGAATTTATTAAAAGTGCAAAAAATTCCAACACACAAAAAAAGACATAGATCTGAATCTAGTGAAAGCCTACATAGAACAGAACTTCAACATCACTACAGACCTTTACCAACTCACCCCAGCAGTGTTAAATAGTCTACTATTCCACTACTTTATGCATGCAAAAAAAAAGGACAACTCACCCTATGAGCCACTAACACTATTTTTCAAAGTATAGAAAGATACTTAAAAGAAAACAACTACCCACTCTCCTTATCAACTGCACTCCAATTTGAAATTGCCAGGTAAGTTCTAAAATCCAAGCAGAAACAGTTGAAGAGCTTTGGCAAAGGGTGCAAGCCAAAAGCTGCTGATGAACTTACAGATCAAATTATTAATGAACTGTATACAAAACAACAACTTGGTGCCTACACCCCTGACTCTCTGATCAACACCATGTGGCTAACCATCAGTCTCTATTCGGACTTCGAGGCAACACAGAAATGTGTTCCCTCTGCTGGGGAGACATAGAGTTCAAGAAAGATGAAAATGGCAAACAATTTCTGGAATACAACCATGAACATCAAACTAAAACCAGAACTGGTGCCAACCCAAAAGAATATAGAAAGTTGAAATCAAGAGCATATGAATTACCAGAAAACCTACTCAGGTGCCCAGTAGCCAACTATCAGATCTACAAAGCAAAAAGACCAGAAAAAACTTTACAACCTGATGCTCCTTTCTTCTTCTCAGTGAACACCTCTATACAGCAACAACAAGATGGCGCCTGGTACAAAACTCAACCCATTGGAATAAATAAACTGTCCACTATAGTCAAAAAGCATGATTGCTGCAGTCAATGTTGAAACCAGCAAAAGACTCACTAACCACTCAGCTAGAAAGCACCTAGTGCAGAAGCTGTGTGACAGTGGACTGGCACCTATTGAAATCATCCAGATATCTGGACATAAACAGCTACAAAGTTTAAATGATTATGCAAAAATAAATGAAGACAAACAACTACAAATCTGCAAACTACTCAGTGGAGCAACAACTGATACTACCACTCCATCACGAGCAAAAAAAAACCATGCAACCTTTAACTCCACCTAAATATGACCAACTACTTGGAACCTGCTTTGACAGGCTGAACATAACAGCAAAGAACATTACCTTCAACATCATACAAGGTAAGCATTATTCTGCATAACATCTTCACCTGTATGTAGCCATCCACCCATCATACACCCAATCCACAGTCATACAACCTCAACAACATACTTACCTTCCACGCACCCACACCACCCTCATGAAACCTCATTCTACACACAAAAATACAACAATACTGCCAAGTAACGTAACTAAATATTTTTTCCTATTCTTCCCCCTAGGAAACAAATATGACACCTTACCAAAAAGAAGACCCCAAGTCATTCACTTTGATACTGACTCCAACTAATGGTTACAGACAAGACCAGCAAAACACTTCATAATCAAAAGGAAACCAGATAAACACCAAATCAAGATTTTTTGCAACAAGAAAACAACTTCCAAAGCCAGACACTCAGCATACCAGAAAGCCACAGTCTCACAGAACTTTCTCAATGGTACAAAAAAAAACTACAGTGATGGACACATGTCAGAGGAAATGGCATACCACTTAAAACCATAATTCATATACTGCAAAGTACTATACTGGCATACAAACTCAGAACTGCTGTATCCATCAGTAAAAACATACTATCCTGTCAAAAAGAAATCTTCATTTCAAAGATGTCATTTTTGTTTTCTGAATAAACAAACAAACTTTGTTTTCTGCTCTGACTAGACATAACAAAGGTCTGCTTTAAAAAAAAATTATTCTAGTAATAATTAGAAACTATACATATACTTAAAATGTTCGAGCACTCTGTACAGCAATAGCTATTCATCTCACTTGACTTTGATTAAACTAGGGACCTACTGTTTCTAACAAACATGTACAAATGTATTTCAGCCCTGTTTAGCAATATTACTTTTTTGCATTATAAAACTCAAATCACCATAGCACTGTCTTACTACTATAACTGTAATAAAACAATTTTTCCTAAAGAAATACTCAAAAAGCATATTTCTGTGTGTAAATTGCCATAAAAATGTATAACCAATTAGCATGAAAGCATTGCAATATTAAACATAGTTCATTGTAAACTTTAACAAAAAACATTATTCAGCTTCTTGATACAGTTAACCTCAAATCTTATCACAGTATCTGTTCTGCATTTCAAAGCTTGATAAATGTTCATTTTTACCTATTACCTGTTGATATCTTCAATGCACCTCCTTCAATCTAGACACCGCTTTCCACACAAGGGACTCGAACCCGCAAACTCCATACCGATGGACCCCCCCAAAAAATAAACTACAGAAAACCATTCTTTGAGCTCTTCATGCCCCAATCCACATTGATACCCATTATGAAACACGTCCATGTTCTCCAATCTTCAGGCTCTACATGCCCCACATCCATCGAAACATCACCCCCAGCCCAAAAATAAAGCAACAAAAAAAACACTTCCCAGTACCAAAACTCTCTTCAGGCTCTTCATGCCTCACATCTTCCGCTTTCCTTCATAGAAATATTGTACACACACTCCATGTCTCTTCTCGATCTTTATCCCCCCCAAAAAAAAAAATCAAGGCCGCCAATCCGCATGTCCACTACCGGCTTCACCTTACATTCTATCCAGCATCCAAGCGCTGTCACCCAGGCAGTTCCAGTGAACATTCCCCTTCCATAAGCCACGCTCCTGTCGGTAACTCCATCGCCAGCGCTCCCTCTCAAACACTTGACCTGCTCCACTCGCAAACTGCGCCACAACTCCAACCCCACCCCCACAACAAACCAACCAATCACAAACAGTTTCCCACGCTACGTAAACCAATAGAAAATGACGAACAGTTTCATTCACAAAAGTTACAGCCAATCACATTCTACACACTACCACACACAACCAATCACCATCCACAAACAACCAAACCACACAAACAGTAAAATGCCACCAAAAAACATACCGCATCACAAATAGTGCCCCATAAAAATACTAAATAAATAAATGTATGACCGTTATAAAGAAAACAAAAATTTTGCATAAATTGCACATGTGTTGACCATTCATGGGATACATGATTTATTTAAACTCGCAGTGTGTCACCTCGGTACCTCACCGTGGCTCCACCACTTGTGAGGTCAACCGAGGTCACACACTGCTCATTTAAATAAATCATGTATCCCATGAATGGTCATCACATATCCCCTATTTACTCTCCTACTAATGCCTCTTCCTGCTTTACCAAATTCTCCTTTACTACGGTTACCCTTAAACATGGGAGGCAGTATAGTGCAATGGTTTAAGGATCTGAGCTGCAAATCTGGAGACCTGGGTTTGAATTCCACAGCTCCCACTTGCATACTGTGTGACCTTGAGAAAGTCACTTAACTTTCCTGTGCTCCCAGTTTGCACCTGTAAACAAGCTTTCAGTTTAGTGTGTCTCACCTGGTTAAACAATTGGAGAAAAAAAAAACAGGTAGAAGATCTTCTCAGCTGAATGTTTTCACACTAAACCTTGTGCTTTCTCAAGGCTGAGGCAGTAACTGGCATTACACCTTTTAAATGATAATTTTTAAAGTGGCAGTGCATCCTTTTTATTCATATATCTAATACAAAATGTGTTAATACAGATAGAAAGTGTATAAAGCTTATACATAAATGCCAAAACCACCTATTCTTTTAAAGCAGGCATCCAAACCATATAAATAACCATAATTAATCTAATAAGTCTAATAACATGCTCAGTGAAACAAAAGTAAATAAGATAAAAACACAATGTTTTGTCAAGGACCCACTGTGCAAAATTCATTTATACTGATTTCCATCTTGATTTCAGGAAGGCCTTTGACTCCATGCCCCACAAAAGGTTGATCAGTAAGTTGATGGATCTCGGGGCTGGGGAAAAGATGGCCAGATGGGTGGAAAACTAGCTGAGGGACAGAACCCAGAGGGTGGTTGTGGGGAGAGAGTTATCTGGCACCACAGAGATAACCAGTGGGGTCCCACAAGGCTCGGTGCTGGGGCTGGTGTTGTTCAATGTCATCATCAGTGACATTAGAGATGGTATTAAGGGCAAGATGTGCCTATTCACAGATGACACCAAGCTCTATGGAAGAGTGGACACAGCTGAAGGGATACAGGACCTACAGAAAGATCTGGAAAAGCTGGGGAAGTGGTCCAGGCTCTGGCAGCTTGGCTTCAATGCCAAGAAATGCAAAGTTATGCATATTGGAGCCAAGAATCCCAGGACAGAGTACTACCTGGGTGGAGTCTGTGTACCTGTATCAGAGAAGGAGAAGGACCTGGGGGTGATGATCACTAGTGACCTGAAGCACTCCATGCAGTGCAAGAAAGCAGCAGCAAAGGTAAACAAGATTCTGGGATGCATATCTAGGAGGATCAGTAGTAGGAGAGAGGAGGTTATACTGCCGTTGTACAGGTCACTGGTAAGGCTGCATCTAAAGTATGAGGTTCAGTACTGGTGCCCACACCTCAAAAAGGACATTAACCTGCTGGAGAAGGTCCAGAGGAGGGCTACAAAGATGATGGCAGGTCAGCAGGGTAAGGCATACAAGGAGAGATTGAGGACACTGAACATGTACTCCCTGGAAGACAGGAGAGGGGGGGGCATGATTAAATAAGGTTGATAAGGAGAGTCTCTTTAAGCTGAGTGGCAACCATAACATGAGGGGGCACAGTCTTAAGTGCCAACAGAACCACACTCAGACGTACCAGAACCGCTCTCAATAAAGCCTGCAGGCTGGTACTAGGGGTTCACCGTCGCGCACACACATGTGAACTCTACACACAGACGGGCTGGCTCAACCTAGACAATCGAATGTTATTGATCTTATTGAGCATTTTCAGGTGAGGGGATACAAGAAGGATATTCTTGAGGAAGCTAAAAATAAAGTTGGACCTATGAATAGAGTAGATTTTCTTGTACACGAAAGACAAAGGACAAAAGGGGATGGCAGTAGGAATGATGGAACACCTAAGTTTATTACCACCACTTTTAGTCTGCAGACATACTTGGTGGAAAGGATTATAAACAACAACTGCCACATTTTAACTACTGAATGGAAGTTACATCATGTAACAACCCCAGTTTGTGTATAGGAGAGCCCCGAATTTAAGGGACGACTCTGGTATACAGTACACATTGGGAAGGACCGAAAAAGGGAGAGATGTCACTTCCAAATGCAACATACAGTTGTGAAAACTGTTCTTTTTGTAAATACATTAGGACAGGGGAATTCTTTAAACATCCGGTAACTGGTTTTGTACATTAAATTGAAGGTTTCTGTACTTGTAATACACAGAATATTGTCTATGTGGCAAACTGTAAAAGTTGCTCCAACTTTTACATTGGGAAAACCACACAAAAATTTAAATATAAGATGGGGCAAAATATTAGAAGCATTGTTAACCAGAATGATGTGAGTGCTTTGGCGCAACACGTAAAAGAAAAAGGAAAAATGCATGCCTTTGAATTTCAGATGTTAGAGAGAATCTATGAGCACATTCGGTGGGCGGGCTACCTGGATAAAAGGTTAAGACAGAGGGATACCTTTGGGCAATATAAAATGAAATTGTACGTTGCCCCAGGATTGAATGATTTTTTCCAATTGTCTCCATATCTATAAGTTTTTTTTTTTGGGGGGGGGCTATAAAAGTAGCAAAAAAGAAATGAAGTAGAAAATGAATGATATCTGCTGAATAGTCATAGAAACATAGAAACATAGAAGTTGACGGCAGATAAGGACCGCAAGGCCCATCCAGTCTGCCCATTTCTTTTTCTACCTTATAAATGTGCCATCGGCCTTTGCCATGTTTTACTGATGATCTGTATGCAATATAGATGCATTTTGCACAGTAGGTCCTTGGCAACACATTGTGTTTTTATCTTATTTATTTTTGTTTCACTGAGCATGTTATTAGACTTATTAGATTAATTATGGTTATTTATATGGTCTGTTTGGATGCCTGCTTTATAAGAATAGGTGGTTTTGGCATTTATGTATAAGCTTTATGCACTGTCTACCTATGTTAATGTTAATCTGCCTCCTGCCTCTCTTGGCTACCTGCAAACTGCCTGTAATCCTGAATCCTTTGGTTATTTCCTACTCGAGTACTGTTGTTATTTACCTATGGCTTAACTGTATATTGTGACTCACTGTACTACTCTATGGCCCAGATATTCAAAAGGGTTGCGCCATGCGCAATAGGGTTGCGCCTGCGCAAGTCTGAACTTGCACCATTCTGTGATATTCAGCAGGAGGCAGTTGCACCACTGAAAACAGGCTGAGCAACAGCGCAATGCAAATGAATGCATGCTGAACTGGAGGGGGAGGAACCATGCATAAACTGCACAGCCCGATATTCAGCCGGGCTGTACAGAGTTGTGCAGGTGCAACCCCCAACCTGCTCCTGCACCACTTTGAGCAAAAAAAAAAAAAGGATCAAGTCGAGGGCCACCCACAGGTGAGCTGCTGCATTGCAGGGCGCAACACAGCAGCTGCCACCTGTGGCTGGCCCCCCACCCACTCCCTGTGCCCCCCCTGCAGCCCGATCGCGGGCAAACAGTGTAGAATCCCCACCACCACCCCCACTGGCCCAATCACGGGCATAGTTTAATTCCTCCCCAACAGCCCGATCGCGGGCAGCAATGTGGCTCCCCTCTCAACGTATCCCTGGTGGTCCAGTGGACCGTTTACATCCCGATAGCGGGATGGTAATAAATAAACCGAGCGTATCCCTGGTGGTCAGTGGACCGTACATCCCGATGCGGGATGCTGTTAAAACACCGAACAAATCCCTGGTGTCTAGTGTCCCCACTCCACCCACCCACGAAGCCCCACCACCCGCTCCCCGGCAGCTGGCGGGTGGCAGCATCCACCGCCAGCCACCCGCCGCCTGCCGACTGACTACCTGGTAGGGCTGCATGCCCGGTAGTGCAGTGCAAGAGCCAATGGGCATGCAGCCCATACCGCATAAGACAGTCCAGTTTTGGAATTGCTGCCCGTGATCGGGCTGGTGGGGGATTAAACTATACCCGCTGATCGGGCCAGTGGGGGTGTGGGGGGAATTCTACACTGTTTGCCAGCGATTGGGCTGCAGAAGGCGCCGGTCCCGACGGCCGCTGCCTGGCAGGCGCCAGGTGCAAGTCCTCGGGATTGGCGCACCTGCATGCTAATGGCATGCAAATGGGGCCATAATCAGATGCAAATGACACCCCTGCACCTTGCATGAATTGGCCCCATTTATCTGCCCCTGAATGATCGTGATTTCACGCATGGCGCAATGGTACTGCGCCACGCCAAATTGTATGCTCCACTCTGACAACTTGCGGTGGTGCAAGTTCCACTGCACCATGCACAGTGGCTGTGGCGGTGGTGATATTCAGAGAGCTGCTCAAGGGCGCAACCCCTTTGAATATCGCTCTGGACACACCTCTGCGCAACTATTTTGTGCAGCGCAAGGGATTGTGCCACAAAATAGCGCAGTTTGAATATCCAGCCCAATGTGTATTATTGTATTATGTTTTGTTCTTGGAATGCTTTATTCCTCGGGTCGTCACTGAAAAAGGGATTTTGTCTCAGTTGACCTACCCGGTTATCAAAATTCAAATAAATAAATACATTCATTAACACATGTTGTATCAGATACATGAATAAGAAGGGTGCACTCTCACTTCAAAAATTATTTAAAAGGTGTAATGCCAGATACCACCTCAGCCCTGAGAAAGCACGAGGTTTAGCACAAAAACGTTTGGCTGAGTTGGGGAGGGGCACACTTTAGATGTGTACTGGCACTTTTCTGCAATAAAACATTTTTATGCATTTAACCTTAGTGCGATGTGCCTTTGTGACCAACAGTGATGGTGCAGCCATGCTGCCATCTGCTCAGCGTGGGGTGCAGTTAGTACGGAACATGACCAGGTGATAGCACGCTTACAGATGTAGAGTTGAAGGATTCTAAAAGACAGTTAGAATGAATACATAAATACATACATACGTACAGCTCTTAGCTTCTTCTCAAAAGCTGTTTTTAAGTAAAAAGATATTAACTAAAGTCATAAAGATTTTTTATATACATAAAAGTGTCCAATTTGCAGCTTGCTAGCAGGAAAGAAACTGCAGTGATTCAAATGTTATGCTGTCATTTCCAACAGAACACTATTATGATAACTGACTAGCATTTTTATCCCATAGGGAAACCCAGTTATAATTTGTCATTATTGTGAACACACATCAGGTTTCCCTTGCTCCACGCATGCACAAGCCACTGTCTTCCTATCATATCACCAGACACTTCACCACCACTCGAATTCCTGCGGTAAGTAAATTTAAGAAAAACAAACTTGCTTCTTTTAAAAAAAAGGAAACGTTTCATTTGAACAGCTGCTTCAACCCGACTGCAGACCACGTTTCAACTCGATCAGACTGCGGCCGCAGAGAGATCTGTTTTAATTTTATATAATTGCTGTGGTGAAAAAATGCTCCCAAGCAATTATATAAATAAAACATGGGGTGGTATGCAAAACTCGAATTTCACACACAACCTCAGTGTTGGATGCTTAAACAAACCCCTTGAACTTTGCTCTCAGGGTTTATGTAGCATCCAACACTTCGAGTGTGTGTAAAAGCTTGTTAAACACACCACCCCATGTATTATTCTATACATAGTTGTGGGATTTAAACCCAGGACTGTTGGTTTGCCTGGTTCATAGATTGGTGCTCTACCTTCTAGGCTATACTGCCTTCCTAATCTTAACATATACTAACTATACTATATCAACCATGAACGGTATTATGTGATATAAATACATATAGAATAATGTATGGGTCACTGTAAACTATTAGGTTTTTACTTTACACACACCCAGGGTGTGTTTTGCCACATAAACCATGATAGTGAAGCAAGAAATTATTACTTACCATAGGAATCTTGTTTCTTCCAAGGGAATCTTACTGTATTCTGACTTCTGCAGTATGGTCTCACCATAAGACTGCCCCGGAGCCGAAATGGTTAATGGAACCTATGCTAATCATGGAATGTTAGACGCAAGCTCAGTTTTCAAACCACTGTCCCTGGTAAACATTCTACAACTGTCAGATTCTTACACAACAAACATAATAACGAGCTATCTCAACTATACTAATAGTTAAATAACAAATTAACAATACCCAACACCAGTAATCCCCCTTTATTTAAAAATATGGACAACACTAAGACTCAAGTCACCAAGCCCAATAAACAAACACACAGGTTTCAAACAGCATGGACAGCTGTGTTGCAGTGCCCATAGGTTCTAGCAGGGAAGGTAGGGTGGGGGCTCAGAATACAGTAAGAATTCCTTAGAAGAAACAAGATTACTATGGGAAGTAATTTTTTCTTCAAACCCCAGGAAATCTTACTGTATTCTGACTTCTGCAGACTACCCAAGCAGTACCTTTGGAGGAGGGTACAGAACCTATTTAGGAAACAGGCTCTGCAGTACTGATATGCCAAACCTGGCATCACTTCTGGCCTGTGTATCTAGGCTGTAGTGCTTGGTAAAGGTGTGAACTGTTTTCCAAGTACAGTAGCTGCTTTGCAGATTTCTAACAAAAGAATATCTCTTGCAGCTGCTATAGAAGCAGCTATACCCCTTGTAGAGCGGCCCTGAGGCCTACTGGAGGCTCTTTACCAACTTTGCTGTAGCAAAATTGGATGCAAGTCACAATCTAACAGGCAATGGTGCTCTTTGAGGTGGGTTTGTCCTTCCCCACTTCTCCATAGGTCAGGAAGAGCTGGGTTCTATCCTGCCTGTGTCCCTTTGTGTGATCCAAGTAGTAGCTTATAGCTCTCTTTACATCAAGACTATGCAGTCTTCGCTCCCCTGAACTGGAAAGATCAGTGACAAAGACTGGCAATGTCATGGATTGATTAAGGTGGAAGTTTGAAACCACCATAGGGAGGAATTTCCTATTTGTCCTGAGGACTACATTGTCCCTGTGGACTGCTATGTAATCTGGCTCTGTGGACAATGCCTGAAGCTCATTGATCCTCCTGGTTGAGGTGATGGCTACTAGGAACACTGTTTTCCATGTCACATACTTAAGCTCTGCTGAGGACATGGGTTCGAACGGTGGTTGCATTAACTGGCCAATGCATATGCTAAGGTCCCATGCAGGAGTGGGTTCCATGTGAGGGGGATGCAAGTGCAGCAGGCCCTTGAAAAACTTTCTGAATACCTGGTTGGTGGCCAGGGATGCCCCTTTTCAGGCAGAGGTATGCAGAGACCACTGCTAAGTGTACCTTAAGGATGGAAGGCCAAAGACCAAGAGAATGCAAGTGTGCCAGGCTGTCCAAAACTACTGATAAGCCAACCTGACGGTGGTCTATCTGTCTCTGTCTGCACCAAATAGAAAACCTTTTCCATTTAGAAGAGTAAGTCTTTCTAATGGAGGGTTTTCTAGATATCCTGAGGACCTCTAGCTCCACTTCCAAAAGATGTAGGTCAGCATATTCTAAGTCCTGAAGAGCCAAGCTCTGAGTCTGAGGGACTGGAGATTGGGGTACAGGACCCTGCCCTGAGAGGAGGTCAGTAGGTTGTGCTGCCTGAGCAGGGAGATTGGTCTGGAGAGTGTCAGGGTCAGTAGCAGGGAATACCAAGGCTGCCTGACCCAGTCTGGAGCAATGAAGATCATTGTTGCTGGCTGAATCCTGAACTTGTTCAGTGCTCTGAGCAGCAGGGGAAATTTTTATTTTTTTATTTTATTTAGTTTTTGTTGACCGGGTAAGTGCACTAGACAAATCCTGCCTATTTTCAGGCACGACCCGGGAGAGGGGGATACAGATGAATGCCAACTGACCTTGAACCAGATTAAGCTGTTGGTGGTATTTTTAGTGAATGAGGGAAATTTGGCCAGGACACCGGGGAAATTCCCCTACTCTTTTCGATAAGTGCCATGGGATCTTTAACATCCACCTGAACTACCACCAATCCAGGCAGATGGGACCTCGGTTTAATGTCTCATCTGAAAGACGGCACCTCAGAAGTGCAGCACCCCTCTCATGCTGCACTACAGTGTCAGTACTGGGATATTAATCCAAATGCCAGATGTGGGAACTGAACTCACAGCCCTCTGATCTCCCAGCCTCAGAGGCGAGTGTGCTACCTACTGAGCCACTGACACTGCCAGATGGGTGGAAGGCATACAGAAACTTCCCTATCCAATCCCACAGAAGTGCATCTAGAGGCACTGTGCCCAGTGCAGGAGGCCTGCAGCAGAACAGTGTCAGATGATGATTGTCTGGGGCTGCAAAAAGCTCCACCTCTGGGGTGCCCCACCTTCTGAACACCACTTGCAAGATCTGCCTGTTTATTGACCACTCATGGTGGTTCTGGTTGACCCTGCTGAGGGCATCTGCAAGGACATTGTCTTTCCCTGGCAGATGAACTGCTGAGAGGGAGATCCCTAGGAAGTAAGCCAGGTTCCATACCTTCTTGGCCTCTGTGCACAAGGGGGAAGACCTTGTGCCTCCTTGCTTGCTGATGTAGTACATTGTGGTTGTATTGTCTGTCCTGACTTGAACCACTTTTGCCCTGTAGCACTGAAGTGAAGGACTGAATGCCCAGATAAACTGCCCTGCATTCCAGCAGGTTTATGTGAAGCAGAGATTCCTGCTGGAGCCAGGTACCATGAGCAGTATGCTCCCCTAGGTGGGCACACCATCCTAGCAGGGAGGCATTGGTTGTCAAGACTGCTGTTGGTGGCAGCTGGAGGAAAGGCACATCTTCCCTGAGGTTGTCCATTTCCTGCCACCATTGCAGAGCTTGAAGCAGGGTTCCTGTGACTGGTACCTCTTTGACAGGGAGTCTGTTCTCTGAGACCAGTGAGACCTGAGGTGCAACTGAATGTCCCTCTTCTGGAATCTTGACAGACACTGTTGCTGTTGATGCAGCCATGTGACCTAACAGCTGCAGAAAATGTCTTGCTGGTCTGGGGTATGCAGCTGGAAGGAGCTTGCCAGCTGCACCAAGCTGTCCACCCTTCCCTGAAGGAGGAAGGCTCTTCCTCGCAGAGTGTCTAGCTCTGCCTTTATGAAGTCCAAGAGTTGAACTGGTGTTAGCACTGACTTTTTCTATTCTACCAAGAAGCCCAGTGTACACAGGGTATCCTGAGTGATGGTCAGTGCCTTTCTTACCTGTTGAGGGAACTGGTCTATCGCCAGCCAGTCATTCAGGTATGGAAAGATTGTAACCCCTTTTCTCACCACTACTGCTAGGCACTTGGTGAATACTCTTGCAGAAGAAGTCAGGCCGAAAGGCATGGCCTTGAACTGATAATGGCCTGATGGCAATCTGAACCTAAAGTACTTTCTATGTGATTGCCTGATAGGAATATGGAAGTAGGCATCTTTTAAGTCCAGAGATGCCAGCCAATCTCCTTTCCCGAGTGTAAGGAGAATGGTAGCCAGGGTGACCATTTTGAACTTTGGCTTTGTCAAATGTCTGTTTAGATGTCTGAGGTCTAGTATGGGATGCTACTCCCCTGTTTTCTTTAGAGTGAAGAAGTACCTTGAATAGAGACCCATTCCCTTTTGGGCCAAGGAACTAGCTCTACTGCTTTTTCCTGGATTTGTTTACCTACTTCCTCCTCCAACAGAGTTGCTTCAGATAGGCTGGCAGGTCTGAAAAGTTTTGCCTTCAGCTTGGGAAGAACCTTGAAACTGAGGGCAAGCCCCTGGCCCACTACCTCCAGGACCCATTTGTCTGTAGTGATGAATTCCCAAGCCTGGAGATAGTGGGCCAGGCTGCCTCCTACTGGAAGTGGGGAGGTGACTCTGGCAGATCCCTCAGGGGGTCTGCCTAGTCTGTGCCCTTGGATGAGTGTTGGGGCCAGCATGGCTGCTGCCCTTTCTGCCTCTGCCTCTAAAGTACTCCCTCTGAGGCTGGTAGGCTGGCGATGCCTGAGCTTGGAAGAAGGGCCTGTAATGGGATTTACCCCTACTTCCCTTTGCCTTGGTACTTCTGTGGTTTTGCTGTCTTCTCTTTTGCAGCAGCACTCTAATAGGCCACCTTATACTCATCCATCTTCTTCATGTAAGCCTCTCTTTGCTCACCAACGAGGGATGTAGGCTCACAAGGAAAGTCCAGTGCCTTTGTCTGTATGTCCCGTGATAAATTTGTGGCCCTTAGCCAAGCAAATCTTCTCAGAGACACTGAGGTCACCATTTGCCTTGTTACAATGTCAGAGGAAGGGGAGTGGACGGAACCTAAGTCAAGGATTCCAATTCCCCTGTCCCGGCCCCCGTTTGCCAATAAGTCCTTGTCTTTTTGATAGCTGAGGCTTGTAGATCCTTACAGATTAGGGGAAGAGCAGTCTGTAGAGATGGTGGATGTTAATCCAGTTCTGTCTGCATCCTTCCCTGCTTCAAAATGTTTCCCAGGTTTTATTCAATTGTGACCAGATTATTGAGCAAGAATGGGTAGATGTGGATCAGAGAAAAAATCTTCCCCAACCAAAAACTAGGAATTATCCATTTTTTAGGGGCAAGGTCTTACAAGTGGGAAGCTTACAAGGCAGTTTACAATTCAATAAAATGCACCACCATTCCAACTGAAGGTGCTCTGGCACTAATGGATTCACATGACAAGCGGGTGGATACCACATACAGGAGGGCTTTCCCCTCTAATGGCATAAACATCCGTACTTCCTATGCTTCATTTATTGTTGCCAGAGTTTTAAACGTCTGGGTCACTACACTCCAATTTCATTCCACCTGATTTAGAAGGTGCGAGCATTTTGTAGTTGGTGGCCAAGGCATCCACTTTTCCTGGTGATTCTACAGTGAACAATTTATGCATGTCAGCCTGTTTGGCCTACCACACTGCATCGGCCATGAGGGGCCGTGTGGCTCAGACATTGGTCTGCTGATCAGATGTCAAAGGCAAAGCTGTTTAGCTTTTCCTTTGAGGGAGGCTTATTGTTTGGTTCTGGCCTGGATTCTATCTTGCAGGATGTGCAGGGTAGGAAGGGCCACCTTCCAGTGTCTAAATAACAGTGCAAGGCCACAGCGCCTCAGCGGGGTCAAGGTGCATTTGTCAGAATACAGTAAGTCTGCCTTGGAAGAAACAAGCTTACTATGGTAATTTTTTCATCCTGTCCCCATTGCTTAGGACAAGATCCAGAATTGCATTCTCCCTTGTAGGCTCCCTCACTTGCTGTGTGAGACCCACCCCTTGCAGGGATTGCAGGAATCCCTTATTCCTGGCTGAGGCTGCCACCGGGATACTCCAGTCCACATCTGACAAGTTGAAGTCACCCATCAGCAGCAATTCACACTGCTGTTCAGGCTCTTCTTGATGGCTCTCAGACGCCAGAATTGCTTCAGTGTTTGTAGGCTGCTAAGGATGTTAGCAAACCCCTCCTCAGGGTCTTGTATGGCATGGCCGATACAGTTGCCAGGGCAGTTGCCACTAGCATATGCCTTCATAGGCACTCCTGGCTTAGAGTATCTGGATTTGCAACTGATGTGCAGAACAAGGTGGTTAATGCCCCTTTCTGTGGCACTAAGATGTTTGGCCCGAATGTTCAGAACCTCATCAGTAATCTGCAGGCCTCTGGCATGGCCATTAAGTCAGTCCGTTCCCTCTATCACACTCAGCCAAAGGGCAAAGGGCGGCCTACTTTTTGTAGACAGACCAGTAGGCCCAGATCGGCTCCCCATAACCAAGGAAAGCATAGACCCCAGGCTCCCTTGCCCACCCCCTCCAATGCTGGAGCTGTGGCCAAGTGCCCCAGAAGTGACAGTCCAGCCTTTACAGCTGGCTCCACCTCAGCTTGACTCCTTTCCAGAACCTCCTCCTCTGGCTCAGACCCAGGAGGCAGTGATTGGTGTCTGTTCTCCCTCCATCTGAATCACTGGAGGACCATAACTTCAGATGCATGGATTCTGCAGATCATAGAAAAGGGTCACACCCTGGAGCTTATCCAGCAGCCTCCAGATACCCCTCCCTGCCCTCCAACTATCCTCCAGCTCATCTGTCTGTTCTTCAGGAGGAAGTACAGTCTCTTTTGCACAAGCAGGCCATCGAATTAGTGCTCAGGTGCCATTACAGGTTTTTCCTGGTCCCCAAAAAGACCAGAGATCTGAGACCCATATTAAGATCTAAAGGAATTCAATCTCTTTGTCCAATACAAAAAGTTACAGATGGTAACTTTGCCAGACCTGATGCCCCTCCTCAAGACTGGGGACTGGCTGTGTTCACTGAACATGCAGGATGCTTACCTGCACATCTTGGTCTTTCATCCTCACAGGAGGTTTCTTCATTTGCCTTTCAGAGCGAGCATTATCAGTTCAAAGCACTGCCCTTTGGCTTATCCTCTGTGCCATGAGTCTTTACCAAGTGCTTAGTAGCAATCACAGCAACTCTCAGAAGAAAGGGACTGTATGTCTACCCTTATCTGGATGATTGGTTCCTCAAGGCCTCATCCAGGGAACAGCTTTTTCTGACTCGAGCGTACTCCCCAGCTTTTCCACTCCCTGGGCATCACTGTCAACCTGCCCAAGTTGGTTCAAGTACTGTCCCAAAGACTGCAGTATATAGGAGCAGTTCTGGATTCTGAGCAGGGGAAGGCCTTCCTACCCCAAAACAGGTTGGAGAACCTTATCACCCAAGCTCAGGAGGTCGCTCAAAGTCAGTACATCCCCAACAGGGTGTACCTCAGATTGTTGGGCCTGATGGCAGTGGCCATTCCCACCATTCTTCTGGCCAGGCTTCATATGCATACCCTTCAGCGGACCCTCAGGGTACAATGGGACCAATGCATGGATGAGTTGGATCAACCAGTCCTAGTCTCTTCTCCAGTACACAAGGTACTGCAGTGGTGGATGGATCCCTTGAGTCTGCTTTAAGATGTTCCCTTCCAGATTTCTTCCCCACATCAGATCCTAACTATGGATGCCTCAGGTCTGGGCTGAGGAGCACACCTATGTCCCTTCCAAACCCAGGGCTCCTGGTCCCACTGGGTAGCTGCCCTGCATATCAATGTCCAGGAGATGAGAGTGGTGCTCTATGCCATGTAGGCTTTTCATGAGCACATCACTCCAGGCCAACTGTTGGTGCAGTCAGACAATTTGAGTGTAGTCTACTACATCAACAAGCACAGTGGGACTCACTCATACCCCCTCTGCAGGGAGACCATGAGAGTGTGGTACTGAGCGCTGGAACACAGTCTGATACGCTCTGCAGTCTATGTTCCAGGAGTGCTAAACACTCTGGCCGACAACCTCAGCAGGATTCAAGTCCAGCATGCATGAGTGAGAGCTTCTTTCCATTGCAGAAGACGTGTTCGACAGATGGGGTCATCCAGAGTTGGACATTTTTGCATCCCCACTCAATGCAAAACTTCCCAATTTCTGCTTGTTAGATCCAGGCCCTGGAGTTTTCTGGTGAGACATGTCCCTCTCCTGGAGTGGGAGGTTTCTGTACACATTCCCTCTATTTCCTCTAATCTAGATCAAGTTACAGATAGAAGGGGCCAGCATAATTCTAGTGGCTCCATTCTGGCCTCACCAGATACGGTTTACTGCTAGGTTTATAGGACAAAAGGATGCAGTATTGCCCATCAAGACTGTCCCTCACATGTGTGGGTCATGTTATATCATTCTTTATTTTGAATAATATAGTTTATCTAGTGCATTCTTAAAGCTGGAAACATTGTTATGATCCACTACCTCCTGTGGCAGTTTTTTCCACACTTTGACTGTTCTTACTGTAAAGTAATTGTCCCTTTTATTTGTTCTGGCCCGTGGTACCACCAGCTTATTGTTGGATCTAAGACTTTCTCTGTTAGTACAGAACTGTAGGCTACACTGAGAACTTAAGTTGGGAGACTCCAGTATACTATATAATAATAATAGGTCACCCCTCTGGCGTCTGTACTGTAAGGGAAATAGGCCTGTTGCCTGTAACCTTTCATGGTAGCTCATACTTCTTACTCTGGGCATCAACTTGGTAGCTGATCTTTGTACTCTTTCCAGTTGTTCAGTATCCCTAATCAAATAAGGTGACCAGGCAGGGGACCCATAGTCAAGAAGGGGTGTAATGTAGCTTCTGTATAAAGCGACAGTGCATCGCTCGATTTTCCAGATAAAAGTACATTTGATTCTTTTGATCATTCCATTTGCTATTCTTGTCACTGACTTACAGTGATCTAAGGAGAAAAGATTACTATTTATTTGTATTCCAAGGTCACGTTCTAGCAGGGAAGCTTTAATAAGTTTGTTATTCAACATGTAGGTGTAGTTTGGGTTGTTTCTTCCATAATGTATAACAGCGCATTTGCTGATGTTAAAGGACATTCCATTTGTTGATGCCCAAATCTCTATTTTTACCAAGGTTATTGATAAGAGATAAATGCTTATTTAAACGGTCTACCTCTCCTCCCAGTTTAGTGTCATCTGCAAATTTTATTATGTGGTTTTCCAAGTTGTTATTCATATTGCTGATGAAAATTCAAAACAGTGTTGGGCCCAGCACAGAGCCCTGGGGAACCCCACTCCTAATTCTCTCAGTGGAGAGATGGCCATTTATTCATACATGTTGGACCCTGCTATGCAACCAATTATTAATCCATTTGACCAGGCTTGTACTAATACTTATGTTCCATAGTTTAGTAATCAGAACATTAGGTGGGACTTTATCAAATGCTTCGGCAAAGTCTAAAAGAATTACATCAAATGGAATACCCCTATCAAGCCTCTCACTCACTTGATTGTAAAAAGTGACCAAGTTGGTTGTGCATGATGTCTTCTCTTGAATCTATTTTGGCTATTATCATATAACCCCAGGTCTGCAATTTCAGTTTCCAGCCTTAGTTTAATTAATTTCTCCATTGTCTTGCAGCACAGGGAGGTCAGGCTTATTGGCCTATAGTTCTCAACGTTATTCCAGTTGCCTTTTTTGAATATTGGTACCACTGTTGCTATGTGCCAATCTTTTAGCACCAGTCCCAATCCAAAGACCTGTTAAAAATAAGTGAAAGAGGGTATGCCAGGAACTTTGCAGTATCTTTCAAAAACCTTGGATTTATACCATCGGGACCTGGACTGGTGGAACTCCTGATATTAATTAGCACCGAGAAAACTTCTTCCATTGAAAAATGGTACCCATTTACATGGTTATTGTCAAAGCTTGGTAATGCTGAACCCTTGGGTGAAAAAACTGAACAAAAATAGTTATTAAATATGTCTGCTACATCTTCATTCTTTTCTATGATGGCATAATTCACTGTTATTGGGCCAATGCTCCTAGCTGCAGTTTTACTATTAGAGTTAATGTAGGAATACAGTGATTTAGTGTCTTTGCTGTGTGCAATTTTGATTTCTATCTTGTGTCTGGCCCTTCTAATATTTTTAATAGATTTTACTCCTTCACATAAGCCAGTTTATTGATTGCGGTTTGATTATGTTTGAACTTTTTATAAGCTTTTTCTTTGATTTTGATCTGTTTTTTCACCCCCTCAGTCAGCCAGTTAGCAATCTTACCCTTCCTGTTGTATTTCTTTCTCACAGGCACTAGTTCATTTTCTATTTTTTGAATCACCACATTAAAGATTTCCCACGCATGTTCTAAAGACAGGCCCGCTAGTTCTTGGTCCAAATTTATATCGGATAGGCATTTGTATATAAGCCTGTAGTTTGTCTTCTTATAATCCCTTAGTATGGTACTATGGATGATTCTAGATCTGCGTATAGTTAAACTGCAAGTTACCATGTTATGATCACTGTTACCCAAGAAGTAAATGGAAGATACAGCTGTAATATACAGTGGTTATCTATATTTGTTAGGATTAGGATCTAGCCCAGCCCCGATCCAAGGACCTGTTAAAAACAACTGAAAGAGGGTATGCCAGGAACTTTGCAGTATCTTTCAAAAGACTGGGCCAAAGATTGGGCCAAACAAGGCTCTTGTTGGTTTTAAAACTAGTTGTTCCAGACCGTGGTTTATTAATGAGCCCACAAATGTACGTTCAAATTCATTATTTCCTGTCATGAGTTCCCAGTTAATACCAGGGAGGTTAAAGTCTCCCAGTATAACCACATCACTTAGCAGAGAAGCTTGAATAATTTCATTTAGCATAATGTCATTGTAATCTTTACTAGATGGGGGGGGGTCTGTAACAGCAAACCAGGAGGACATTAGGGCTGCTTTGAAACTGTAGTTTTATCCACAGGCTTTCCACAGATGTTTCTGATTCATCAGATAGACAGTATAAATGGGATGCTATTTCATTAATAACATATACACACACACCTCCACCAACTCTCTCTGTCCTGTTTTTGAAGTATAATTTGTAACCTGGGATATCTCTTATCCAGTCAGCCAATTCATCCCACCATGTTTTGCGCTGAGTAAAAAGTTTATTGATTTAGGAGGTGAAATTGTACTGTCAGAAATACTCCCAATACCGAAAGCAAGCAGTTACCAACATATGAAAATCAGACAAATCAATAATTGGTTAAGAAGGTTGTGCCTACAACAAAACATAAAATGCATTACTCATTGGGAGGAATTTAATGGCAGGAATCAGCTGTACTGTTTTGATGGCCTGCACCTTAGTAGAAGAGGGAGCAGGCTACTGGAGAAACACTTGAGTGAATGTATAAATCCCTCTTTAAACTAGATTTAGGGGGAGAGATGGACAAATATGATACCTCTCTTGTGCCAGGAGCAGTGAGCTTAACACAAAATATAACTAAAAACAATAAAAAGAATAAGTTACAAATTGAAAGTGATTTAGATTTAAAAATTACACTAATAACTGCCAGAAGTCTTTGAAATAAACATACTAACATACCAAAATGCTAGCAGAATAGGCCTAATGGTCTCTCGAGTCTGCTTGAAATAAGATTGATGAGCTCACATATAGTCTCTCTAAAATTATATAATTATCTGTGGGGTGACTGAATCTTGGTTCAATGACACCGACTGGAGGACAGATATTAAAGGCTAACCAAAAATACATAAAAATAGGAAAGACTGAAGGGGTGGTGGAGTGGTATTTTACATAAGACACTGTAAAAGCATACAATATAAATAATTCTAATGACGAAACTAAAATTATCTGGGTACAAATTAAGTTACATAATAAAACTCTCACACTTGGATTATGCTCGTGGGAGAATTCAAGAATGCATGGGACAGACATAAGGCAATTTTTGTGGGGGGTAGGAAGAAATAGACTGTTGGTTAAATAGGATCTGCAGCTTATCCTCTAGGTAGGGAAATGGGCACACTAGGTGGGCCAAGCGGTCCTTATCTGCCATCAAAGTCTATGTTTCTATGTTTCTATGCTATAGGTCGCCAGGACTAAACAATGAGGAAACAGAACAATTTCTAAATTGTTTGGAACAACATGAATACATGGATAATACCATAATAATGGGGGGTTTTAACTTCCCGAACATCAACTGGAGAAACCTGGACAGTAGTAATCAAGTGGATAATAGATTTATAGACTTCACTATACAGAATAACCTGGACCAATTGGTAAAACCTACAAGAGGAAAAAATATTCTTTTTTTTAACTTTATTTTTATTGTTTCATTACTATTTAACATAGTTATTAATTGTCCTTATCCAAGACAAACCATAGTACAGTATACAGAGATGGGGGACGTAGCCCCCTTAATCATAGTGAAAGATGTGTCTTAGATATATTGATACCACATTGGGAGGTAAAAAAGAAAGATATTTCTAAAATATTTAACTGAAACTGCTGTTTGACAAGACCATGAGCTGTATGACTGGGTAACAATCTAAAAGTCCAAAATTCCAATGCCCAGCATTTGCATTGCCTAGTCTAGGCTATTGGTGTCATACTAGTACCTGAAGGGAGAAAACAGATATGGATACAGCAGCATATATCAATTAGCCCACACTACAATAATGGGAGCTAAAAGGTTTAAGCTAACATAGTTAATCGGTGGACTCAGAAAGAGAACCCAACCCCATAACTCTTAACCAGAAAATGCAGGGACGGGGGAAGAAACAAACCCCTATCCAAACAAATTTAGGTTCAAATGATTATCAGTGGGAAAAAAAAAACCTTTCCAACCTTTACAGTAAGAATTTAAAGATGAACATCCAGCTATTTTAATATCACAGTGAAAAAGTCACTTTAAAAGAAATATTAACTATTCAAATAAAGAGCACATCATAAAATAGCTCACTGAGTCAGACCCCCGCAGTGTCATCGCTCACGTTACTTTCCCTCTCCTCCAAGGAACTCTGATCTCGGTGTCTCGCTAGCATATGAGAGGCCCACTTCCCAGCTTTGTTGGGTCTGCAAACAACCAGACCTTTCCATCATACATGATTCGCAGCCTTACTGGGTAGATCATGGCGTGTGGTACAGAGATCTCCCGCCATTGTCGGCGTACTCTATCAAACTTTTTTCACCTCATCCATGTGGCATAACTAATATCTGGGAATATAAGAACATTTATGACCTCCTGTTTTAGAGGTCCTGCTCGACGGGCCAACAGCAGAACTTGATCCCTTGTTCCAACTCCGTCGGTCACCACCAGCAGGGTTCTTGGGTTAGTCAGATCCTCTCTGTAGCCACGTGGAGTGATCCTATATGCTTTTTGTAAGGCAAAAGGGGTTAAATGTTCCTCAGGCTGTAGCTTCTCATGGATCCAGTCTTGAATAAACATAAGGGGATGATCCCCTTCAGCATCCTCGGGCAGTCCTATTATTCAGAGATGGGAAGAGCGAGCCTGGTTCTCAAGTGTTTCCAGACAGGCTTGAAAGTGTGCATTTTCTTTTATTAACATTGCCATGGCTGCCGATGATGTTTCTACCTGGCACTTTACATCCCCTGCCTCTGTCTTCATTTGGTCGACCGAAGATTCCACCATTGTCAGACGAGTGCCAAAAGAGTCTATTTTGTTGTTTAAGTCTGATACTACTGTGATTAGTCTCTGTATTTTAATTCCAATCGATGACATAGTCTCTTCAGAGTGACTAGCGGTGGCCTGTGTAGTGGATTCAGGTTTCCCCGGCTGAGACAAATTTGTTAATTTGCCTCCTGTTCCTCCTCACTTTTCTTTACGTGGGTTACCCATTTTATATTTCTTAGGGTGATCCTTCAGAATCCGTCATAATTTCTCCCAAATTAGAAATCTGGTAGGTCAAAAACTCTCTTTTTTGGGCTATTTGTGAAGAGCATTAAACTCTAGCTGCCACTCAGCTCAGGCTCAACATGGCCCCCAGGAAAAAATATTTTTGATTTGATATTAACTAATATAATGGATGATATACATGGGATTAGATTAGAAGCCCCATTAAGAGATATATGAAAATTCAATTACTCGATGATCACTAAGACACAATATGGACAAACAAAAGGAAAAACAATAGTTAAAAATTATCAAAAAGCTAACTATAATAAAATTAGGGAATATCTGTCAAATTGGGACTGGAAGAAGGAACTCATGAATAAACTTAAATATGATTTGGAATATCATTAAAAAACATCTGGAATACTGTACAGATAAATGGGTGCCAGTAATTAGTAAACACCAAAATAATAAAAGACATCCTCCTTGGTGGAACGGGGTATTAAAAAATTATTTAGAAAAAAGAAAAGGCTGTACACTAAGTGGAAGAAGAGCGTGTCTGGTATCATAATTACAAAGCTAAAACAATGTAATAAACAGCTAAAAACTACAATCAGGAGATCCAAACAAAACACAGAACTAAACCTAATAAACAAAACTAAGGATAATAAAAAACATTTCTTTTATTATATAGGGACATTAAGAGGTAACCAAAGAGGTATAGGGCCTATAGTTACACTAAACAAAACAATCTCAGATGAAAAGGAAATAACATCATAACTAAATACATACTTCTTGAGTGTGTTTGAACTGAAAGAAGCATTTCTAAAAACAAATAAAACTACAAAAAATGAATATATTCCCATTACTGGAAAGGAAATTATAACTATAATAAAAGGGGTTAAAACCAAGCAGTTCAGCAGGGCCAGACGGCATAACTCCTAAATTCCTGCAGGAGTTGACAAATGAACTGGTGGGACCAATTACATATCTCTTTAATATATCATTAAAAAATGGAAGGACAATACCTGAATGGGGACAAGCACATATAACGCCTATATATAAATCAGGATTAAGGTCCAAGGTAAAGAACTATAGACCCATAAGTTTGACTTCAGTTATAGGTAAAATAGTAAAGAGAGTCATCACACATAGACTATTAGATCACTTGGCAAATGAGCAGATAGTTGATATCTTGCAACATGGATTCACTAAGAGTAGGTCATGTCTCATCAACTTGATAACATTTTTCAAGCTAGTAAGTGCAGCCCTAGAAAAGGGAGTACCAGTTGATGTGATATACCTAGATTTCGCAAAAGCTTCTGATACGGTATCACATAAAAAAATAATTGAACAGCTTTATCAAATCAGAGTAATAAAAAGCTGGAATGAATTACCCAAACAGGTGGTGGAAAGTGAAACAAGAGGAAGTTTTAAATATAAACTACATGGGAAACAAAAAATGTATGTACCACCAATAGAGTAAGTAGGTGGCGAGTTCATAAAGGACAAATTGTCTACAGAACTTGAATTTAACTATGAACCTATGTTTCACTGACGGCTACCATGTCAATTTTGTTTTATAACAGAATTGCTTCTAATTCAGCCCTTTTTATACAATCCAGACTCCTGGCATTTGCCATCAAGAGTTTGCACCAATCAGACTGAATAGGGCCATTTGTTAATTTTACTGAGGAATGTCTTATATTAAGAGAGGGAAGACTAAGTACCCCATCCCCCCAGGATTTAGTTTAAACAGCTTGCAATGAATTTATTTTTCAATTTTCCTACCTAGAAAACTACTCCCCCATCTACTGCAATGTAACCCATCCCAGCAGTACAAATTATGTCTGTCATAGAAGCTCTCCCAATGGGTCAAACATGCAAACCCTTTTAGTAGACACCGCCTCCTTAGCCAATTATTTACAGCTTTTATTTTGTTATTCTCGCAGCAGTTGCCCTGGGGACAGGAAGGCTCTCCAAGAAGCATATCTCACAACTTTTAGCACTTAGTAGTTCACTTAGTACAACAAATTATTTTTTTAATGTCCTCAGTCCTGGTTATGTTAATAGTATTTGTTCCAACATGAATAATGACCAATGGATTGTCTCCCACATTACTCAACATACAATTCATCATAGATGTTAAATCTGAGGTCGTAGCTCCCTTAAAACTACTGCAAGTCCTATTGGTTTTATTGGGTTTGCATACCAAGCGGTCAATATATTTAATCATGGAGTTCCCGAGGACAAATACCGGACATTGAGTGCTTGCTTCCTTTCTCCCTAGTTTGCTAATCACATCCATTTCCATCAGAGGTACCTGCTGAACAGGTATTCTGGTTAAGTCACTCCCTGAGATTCTCTAATGTGTGGTTCTGGATTACTTGGGGTGGATTCGTCATTCCTATCCCCTTGATTGTTTATTGTGTTCAGTGTTTCAATTTCCATTTCCATTTCATTTGTATTTGAACTCTTCTTGACTTCCCTCTACTTCAACAGCTGGCAGAGGACCTAGAGGACATCAGACAAAAAAATAATCAGATTTAACAATATCCTGACTTGTCTGGTATCTGTAAGGTTGACCAACTGAGTGTGTGTGTATCGGAGGAGGGGGGTGGGCAGCAGCTGAGGGAACTGTTCGCTGTCACCAAAATTGCTAGTCATTTTGAGCCTGGCTTTGTAAATTTAGAGCATTTTCTGGTATTAGTAAGGCAACCAGCCGAGTGTGCGTTTTTGATTGGGGGGGAGCTGTACGGGGTGAGCTGGGAGCTACTGTTCAAAGGAATCTGTATTCTTACACAGGCTGCAACAGTCTAAAATTGGAATCGGTGACAAAATCCTTCTGCTGTTTGGCACACGCTGACTCCCGATTTTAAGAAAACAATTTGTCAAATGATGAACATTTCAGTATTAAGGAGCTACGTATAAATATGCACTTTAGACATCCATAATAATGACAAAGTCATATGGAGTCCACTGCTTGATCAAGTTTCTAACCCCAGGTATTCTTCAATATCATTAACTCTAGCAGTCAGCCTCCTGGATTGCAATGCCCCGGAGATGAATGGAACTTATGCTAATAGTGGAACACTGATTGGCTTGTGCCACCATTCAAACCTGCTGCCCTATCAACTGTAAGCATTCCAAAATGCTCAGATTTCTTTCTCCGCCTGCCTAGTTGGTCGCCTCAGAGACTGCCCCTCAGCATTACTGAGAGGACTTAGAGTTTGACTAAAATCATAAGTATGAGTTTTATTTTATTTCATTTCTGCTGCCCGTTATAGTTTTTAGTTAGTTTCAGTATTTATTTAGTGTTTTCTAGTTAGTTTTGCGGCTCCTTGTCACTGGTGAGGAACTGTCTTAGTTTGGTTCATTTTAGCATTAAAATCGCTATTTCTTTAGTTTAACTAGTGTTCGTTTATTTGTTCAGTCTATTTTGGGAATTTTTTCTGTGTTTTTCACGGCTTCCTCAGTTAAAGAACGGACTGTGAGCTATTAACTAATTCAACTTGCGGTAAATCCCTGGATACGTCTCAGTTTAGAAACCAATACAAATTTAAGTTTTGTTTTCTTAGTTTACTGTAGCAATGTCTGATAAACCTAAGAAAAAGATTGGACCTACTGGATTTAAAAATTGTGCTAAATGCCAGGAAATATTTGCTAAAGTTGACAAGCATGATCTATGTTTTTTTGTCTTGGGGTTGAACACTTCGAGTCTGAGTGTGAAATATGTAAAAGTTTTTCTGAGAAAACTGTGGAAAAATGCAAAAAGCATTTTACAGAAAGAACTTCCACAGTTTCCGTTTCGTATCCAACTGTTGATAAAGCTGGCATGTCTAAAGATGTCTGTTCAAACGCCCCTGAAAAAGGCAAGACATCTGGACTGAAAAGACTGGGAGAACCAGTAAAGGATTCACCTCCTTTGAAAAAACTGGATAAGAAAAAGAACACTGGTTCTTCAGCTGAAAAAGCAATGGGGCTCCTAGTGATTCCAGGCAATATGCCATCTGCTGACCAGGCTGCACAGGCCCTCCAAATACTACAAATCTTGCAGACTGGACTGGCACCGGTTACCCAGCAACTGGTTAGTTATCCTGCATCCATGAGTATGTCCTCTGCAGAGGCTATGGATCCCTCCCGGGATGATTTTGGGTGGAGCATGTGGAGGATGAACCTATGGAACCAGAAGTTTCCCCAGAACATGGGTTCAAATCCCTCCACCTGGGCAACTGAAGACTTCTCCTCACATTTTACTTTTGTGAGGCAGATGGTTGAAGCTCTTGACCTCATGCCTTATGAACCTGAACAGGATGAGGAGGAGGTGCAATTGATGGATATGATGGGGTTACCACCCACAAGAAAGGTGTTATTGCCCATTAACAAGTGTTTTAAAAAACAAGTGGACAAGATTCTCGAAACTTCAAGCACTATTTTGCCTGTGGACAAGAAGGCTGACAAAAAATATCAGCTTGACCCACTGGGGGCAGAATTTCTGTTGTCACACTCAGACCCAAGGGGTGGTACAAACAGCAGCCTGTGATAAGGCTAAAGTACCCTTGGCTACACATTCATCTGAAAAAGATTCCAGAAAGCTGGATGGGATGGCCATGAAAGGATACCTGGCGGCCTCTCTGGGTATCAGGGAGGCTAATTACATGGGCTATGCAGCCCAACACCTAAAAACCCTGTGGAATTCAATCATGGCCATTGCTGACAAGGTGCCACCAAGCCTGCAAGCTGAGCTTGTGGAAACAGAAAAATGTGGCCTGGAGGCCACAAAATATCAATTTCATATGCCCTCAGGAGATTTGCCTGGCTCAGGGCAACCAACCTTACCCAGGACACTCAAAACAAGGCTATGGACTTCCCTGTGGAGAACAACACCCTGTTTGGACCCAAAACAGAGGAGTACATGAAAAAAGTGGATGAATATTAGGCACTTACAAAAGTAACTCTGCCAGGGAGAAGGCCTCCACCTCATAAAGGCCCTATGGAAGGGGAGGTAGAGGTAGGGGTTATACACGACCCTGCTACCAGGCACAAGCTACACCTAGTTACCCCAAGAGGTGATACTATAAGGGTAGGAGTTGCAGAGGCTCCAGAAGGGAAGAAGAGTCCCTTCAGCCTGCCACACAAAGTAAGCAGTACCCCTGATGGGTTAGCCAGGGTAGCCTCCCCAACTCCGGTCACAGGCAGACTGACTCACTACTTCCAAAACTGGAAAATCCATCCCCACTGACTAGAGGGTGCTGGAAGTGGTGGGTCAAGGACTGATCCTCAGTTTCAAAACTTCCCCAGGTTAAAACCAAGACTTTTCAGGTGTCCAGACCCAACAGAAAGGAAACTGCTGGAAAAAGAAGTTTCCTCCCTGCTGGCAGCAAGGCAGTAAAACCTGTTCCCTCTTCTCAAAATGGAAGAGTTTTTTTCTCCAGATACTTCCTAACCTCAAAGACAAATGAGGAGTGTCGACCCATACTGGATTTGAGATCCCTACACAAGCATCTCATAAAGCCAAAGTTCTGGATGGTTACCTTGGCAATGATTTTACCCACATTACAACAAGAAGACTGGCTGGCATCACTGGATCTCAAGGATTCCTACATCCACATCCCCATCCCCATAAGGGAATCTCACAGAAAGTACCTGAGGCTCAGCCTACCATCAGGTCACTACCAGTTTGCAGCTCTGCCTTTTGGCCTGACCTTTGCTCCAAGGGTATTCACAAAGTGTTTGGCAGTAGTAGTGGCACATCTGAGAAGACAGGGTATATCAGTGTTCCCACAACTGGATGACTGGTTAGTGGTGGGAAAAAACCACACAACAGATAAGAGATGCTTTGAGTCTCACACAGGAGACATTGAGTCTCTGGGATTCCTTATAAACATGTAAGTCTGTACTGCAACCTGTTCAGGTATTGCACTTCATAGGAGCAGAACTTGACACTGTACAAAGCAGAGCTTTCCTTCCCCAGGACAGGGCAGACAATATAGTGAGCATTGCAGGGTATTTTGTCCTAAACAGGCCAAGACCAGCAAGACATTTCCTGCAGTTGCTGGGGCACATGGCTGTAGCAACAAGCACTGTGCAGGGATATCGTTTTCAGATGAGAGACATCCAATTCCACCTCTCTTTCAAAGTTGGTGCCAGTGTCAGGGACTCTGATACAGGCCCTGCAATGGTGGCAGGACAAAAGCAACTTGAGGGAGGGAGTACCATTCAAGATACAGCCTCCTACCATGGTACTCACAACAGATGCTTCCCTGCTGGGGTGGAGGGTGCATCTGGAGGAACACACAGTGCAAGGCACTTGGTCCCCCCCCCCGAGTCACTGCTACATATAAATCTATTGGAACTCAGGGCAGTGCTTCTACCACTTCAGTCTTTTGCATCCCAGATAGAGGGAAAGGTGGTTCAAGTCAGAACAGACAATACCACCACTATGTACTACATCAACAAGTAGAGAGGGACATGGTCCAACCTGCTCTGCACAGAAGCAATGAAAATCTGGAGCCGGGCATACTCTCTGCAAGTGTTCCTGGTGGCAGCGCACCTTCCAGGAAAGGATAATACTTTGGAAGATACCCTAAGCAGAATCAGTCAGAACCACCACGAATTGTGTCTCAACAGACAGGTCCTGAAGATAATGTTCAGAAGGTGTGGCACTCCAGACATATGAACATACGAATTTGCCAACAGATGAAGGCCTTATGGTCCATCGAGTCTGCTTGAGTGTGCAGCTAGCAACCCTTATACTGCAGCTGCTCCTCCCTCCCCTCCTGTGACCCTCCCTCTTACCCTATCCCCTCCCCTTTTGAAAGCAGTCCACTGTTCTACAGGATACCTCTTCCACAGGCAATGCGTTCCATCCAAACACCACTCTCACCATAAAAAATTGCCTTCTCATTTCCCTCCTGAAACATCCCCCTCCAGTCTGAGATTGTGACCATGAGTGTCCCTACCCCCCTTAACTTGAATAGTCCCTCCATGCCTGTCTTATTCCCTTTGTGTACTTGAAGGTTTCAATCATATCCCCGTCTCTCCTCTCCTCTCCTCCAGTGAGTACATGTTCAACTCCCTCAGCCTGCTCACATAGCATATGTCCCCTAGTCCCTGGATCATCTTTGTTGCCCTATGCTGCTCTCCCTCCAGTAACTTAATGTCCCTCTTCAGGTATGGGTGCCAGTACTGCATGCAGTACTCCAGGTGTGGCCTAACCAGTGACCTATACAACGGCAGGATCACCCCCCCTTGAAGATAAACCCCAACATTTTGTTGGCCTTTGCAGCTGCCTTCTTGCATTGTGCTGAGTTGTTCATTGAGCCCGTTATAATCACTCCCAGATCCTTCTCTTCCTCTGTCACAGCTAGCTGAACCCCATCCACCTGGTAGCTCCTTCTTGTTTTTTTTGCCCTGAAATGTAGCACTTGCACCGTCTGGCATTGAACCCCAACTGCCAGGTGTCTGACCAGGTCTCCAATTTTGACAGATCATCCTGCAACCCATGCCTTCCTAGGTCATCCACTACTGCTCCCATCTTGGTGTCATCTGCAGACAAACTCATCTTGCTCTTGATGCCCATTGAGAAGTCTGATATGAACAACCCAAACAACACCGGTCCCAGCCCTGCGGTACTCCACTTGTCACTACCTCGGAGATGAGAGCTCTCCTCCTACCACCACCTTCTGCTGCCTTCCCTGTAACCAGTTTACTACCCATCCCACCATTTTCACCCCTGCACTTGTATCTGCCTGCTTACTAGCAACGCTTCCAATGTGGCATGAGTCGAATGCCTTACTGAAGTCCAGAAACAAGACATCCACTGCATGGCGCTCATCCAACTGTCTAGTTACCCAGTCATAGTAATCCACCAGGTTGGTCTGACAGGATCTGCCCGTGACAAACTCATGCTGCCTAATGTCCTGCAGCCCATTGGTCTCCAGAAGGGACACCAGCCTCTCCTTCAGGATTGACTCCATCAGTTTTCAAATGATGGATGTGAGGCTTACCGGCCTGTAGTTTCCCGGTTAGTCTTTGGGACTGCTCTTATGGAGGGGTACCACGTGAGCCATCCTCCAGTCCTGAGGTACACTTCTTGAGACCAGGGAGGCATATCTCCATATCAGGAGATAGATCTCTTCGTCTCAGAAGAGAATCATCAGTTGCCAAAATTTTGTTGCAGACCAACAGCCAAGGGGTCAGTCCCAGTGGATGCCATGGTGCTGAATTGGGCAGGAAAAACCCTGTATGCATTTCCTCCATTTCCTTTGTTGCTCAGGGTCCTGATCAAGCTCAGGTCCCAGTCAGCCACTATGATTCTGATAGCTTCAGATAGGGCCAGGCAACCTTGGTACTCCCTGCTGCTTCCCCTGTCAGTGGCCTAACCAATTCATCTTCCAAACAGACACAATCTCCTGACATCCTCCAAGAGGAGGATTCTGTACCCAAACCTCGGGTCCCTCAGACTCAAGGCATGGCTCTTGAAGACCTAGAATATGCCAATTTACACCTCTCAAAGGATGTTTTACAGGTGCTCAGGGGTTCTAGGAAACCCTCAACTAGGAAAACCTATACTTCCAAGTGGAAGAGATTTTCCATCTGGTGTGCTTCAACAGAGGTGGTTCCCACTGAAGCAGGGTTGTCAGTCATGCTGGAGTACCTCCGTGACTCCATGACTCATATCACCTATTAAACCTTCCTCCCCCCAGAGCATGCTTCTCAGCACGCGCTCCTCTCTCTTCACCGTTTATTCCCTCACTCCTACCCCTAACCTTTTTTTCCATTATCAACTTGCCCCTGCTTAGTTTTAACCTCTGGCAGGGTTCTCAGCATCCTGGAGGGGTCTAGCACTGGGCAAGCCTCCTCCTTCCCTCCCTTCCCCCTCTCTCCTTCCTACCCAACTTGTCCTTACTTACATCTGCCTTCAGCTGGGATTCTTAGCACCCTGGCGATATCTACTTTCAGGTAAGCTTCTTCTCTCCCTCTTTTTTCCCTTTCCTTTTCTATCCCCCCTATTCCCTCTGCCCAACTTGTCCTCACCTAATTCTATCCCCTGGCAGGGTTCTCTGCATCCTGGAGGGGCCCAGCACTGGACAATTACTATTCCTTCACTCCCCGTCCCCCTATTTCCTTTCTATTCAACTAGTCCTCACCTGATCCTGCACTCTGGCAGGGTTCTCAGCATCCTGGAGTGGCCTAGACTTAGATAAGCTTCTTCTTTCTCTCCTCTTCCTTCCTTTCCCTTCATCCTTTCTTTTCTCTCTTCCCAACTTGTCCTCATCTAGTTCTGTCCCCTGGCAAGGTTTTTAGCATCCTGAAGGGATCCAGCACTGGGAAATGACTCTTCCTTCCTTCCCCTTTCCCTTCCATCATCTCTACCTAATTTGTCCTCACCTGACTCTGCTCTCTGGCAGGGTTCTCAGCATCCTGAAGAGGCCTAGTCTTAGGCAAGTTTCTCCCACCCCTCCTCCTCCTTCTCTTTACCATCCCCTCTACCATCTTTACCTACTCCTGACCCTTATTCTAAGTCCTCACCTCATTCCACCACTGGCATCAATCTCCGCACTCTGAAGGGGCCAGTTCCAGGTATGACTCATCCTTCCCTTCCCTATCCCTTACCCACACCTCTCTCCTGCCTCCTCTCTACCCCTCTGCACTTAATCAAAGGAATTAGTTCACTTGAGCTAATAATTTGCACTTTTTGTTCTGTCTGAGGTGCTCCCAGATTGCACTAGCCCTGTGTTAACTTGCCTCTCACAACTTTTTTTTTCTTCTCACTTTTCTCCAGTAATGTTCCCCCCATCTTTATCCTCTCCTTCCCCCAGCTGGTCTTCCCTGTCTGCCCCTCTACCCTCCTTTATATCCCCCCACTGGACCTCATTCATTCAATAATCACCAAATAATCTGCCTCTTAACCATGATCCATTCCTGCAAGGAGCTGATGCCAAGGCTACATCAAATTTCTGTACTTTGTTACTCAGATATGCCACTTGTAATTAAATGCATATTATACAGGTATGATATATTTAAATGTATGTTATGTCACAAATGCGACTATGTTTATTTATGATATTTTTTAACTGTATGTCTTGTTACAAATGTAATTACAGGATGTTTAATTTCTCAGATATGTTAAATGTTAAACTGTATGTCTAATTCTTCATCCAATTGTACCCCACCCGGGTCACACCGAGAGATGAGCAACTTGTTCAGTGTGCCTTCCTGGTTAAACATTTCAATCAATCAATCAATAAATAAATAAGCACCTGACACACCTAAATACTCTAGGACTTCAACCAGCTACATTCAAAGTCTATCTGGCATCTGTTTCTGCATACCTATCAGCTGGTAAGGGAGCTTCCTTAGCAGCTAACCCTATTTTTAGAAAATTCTTCAAAGGGTTGGCACTTACAAGGAGCCAGCTCCAGCCTGGAACCTAAATATTTGTATTGCCAAGCTCATGAAACCTCCATTTGAGCCATTGGCCAATGCTTATCTGAAATTTGTCACTTGGAAGACTATCTTCTTAGTAGCTATCACATCTGTAAGAAGGATAAGTGAGTTACAAGCCCTGTGTCTGGAACAAGACTACATTTCATTCCACAAAAGACAAGGTGATGCTCAGAACTGACAGTAAATTTCTTCCTGAAGTAGTTTCTGGCTTCCACCTGAATCAATCTATTACTTTGCCAGTCTTCTGCATTGAGCGCTCTAGCTTTGGAGAGCACAGATTGCATAGTTTCGATGTAAAGAGAGCCTTGACTGATTACTTCAAGCATGCAAAGGAGCATAGACAGGACAAGCAACAGTTGTTCCTGACCTATGGTGATGTGGGTAAAGGTAGACCCGCTCCAAAAAGGACAACTGCACACTGGATTGTGGCATGCATACAATTCTGTTACAGTAAAGCTGGTAAGGAGCCCCCAGTAGGTCTGATGGCATATTCCACTAGGGGTACAGCTGCCACAGCAGCAGCAGCTAGGGATATTCCCTTGGTGAAAATCTGCAAAGCAGCCACATGGAAATCTGTACATATCTTTACAAAGCACTACAGTCTGGACATTCAGTCCAGGAGTGATGCCAGGTTTGGCACGGCAGTGCTGCAGAGTCTGCTCCCTAAGTAGGGTTCTGGACCCTCCTCCAAAGGTACTGCTTTATAGTCTGCTAGAGTTAATGATATTGAAGAATACCTGGGGTTAGAAGAAAAATGACTCACCACAGTAATCTTTCTTCCAGAGTATTCTTCAATATCATTAACTCTCCCACCCTACCTCCCCTTACCGAACCAGTCAGTATATGAGCACAAGCTGTACTGTGTTGTTTGGTGGCCTTTCACTGGTACAAAATCCTTTTTTAAACCAGATGGCCTCATTTCTATTTTCATTGGTCTTTTTGGACATTGCCAGTGGGCTTAAGGGAACAAAAAGGGGTGTTTGATTAAATCAAATTGTTATTGTTGTTTTTTTTAGGTTAGAAGATTCCCCATGATCCCCAAAATCCTCATCCTGGCCTTCTAAGAAGTCAGGGTCGGAGTCTGCCTGCATATCTGATTCCACAGCCTTCTCTTGCTGTGGCGCACCTGGATGTGCCTGGATGGCCCCCCTGACCTGAGGGGCCCGGTCTATCTGTTGGGGTGTCCTTGCAGGTCATCAGGAGCTCACTGAGGAGCAATAAAATGTTTTGCAATTCTGCCTTGCTACTGCCAAGAGATAGACCAGGTGCTCCCCTCTGCAGCTCAGAGGACCAGTAGGGGGGAACCATGAGAGAAATATTATGCTGAGCAACACAATGAGGGCAATAGGTATCCACGGGGGAGGACCTCATCACCCTTCTTCAGGTCTTACATCATAAAAGGGGTTGGGAGTATCATCTTGCTGCAACCTCAAATAAGGATAATAGCAGCTTTTTATGCTTATATAAATTCACTGAAGAAACCGGTTAGTAAGGTAGGTCCGACACTGCATGATGGGGAATTTATACATGACCCTGAACATATGGCCAATTTATCAGAAAATTCAGTGAGATTTATGGGCCAATCCATAGTTGTTCCCCTTTTATGGCAGATCCTATTGATCTGAACAGCTCCTTTTCAATTGAACAAATTAATATTTTAAAAAAGCAAAAGGGAAAAACTACTCCAGGTCTAGACACAATATCAGGACATACATTGTACTTATTATCTGATGTTCTGGTATATCCTCTAAAATTACTATCTGAGGAATGTATAAAACTAAACTTTGTGCCCTCGGATTGGAAACTAACCCATGTTATTCCCATCCACATAAAAGGGCCAAAACATGAATGGTGCAATTACAGGGTAATTAGCCCAACATCCTCTATCTGCAAGGTCCTAGAAAGCCTAGTCAAAGAAAAAATTACATTCGAACTAAATAACATTGATCTAGAACATGGGTATAGGCAAGGGAGAAACTGTTTAAAGGGACACTGTTAACCACTTTAGGCTTCAAACTGTGTCTAGTTTAAAAAACATATTTTAAGACTGTTTCCATTCTGTATAATAAGTTGATGTGGCTGGAAGTTTGATTCTGATTCCTTTTTCCTTTTTAAAAGTGTAAAAGTGTAAAACAGACTTCCCATCATACTGGTGTTACCACACCAAAATGTATTTGTTTACATTCTTTAATCAACTTCCACTGCATCTTTCCTGTACTTGAGAACACCCCAACACAGGCTAGTGACTAATGATGCAGTGGGAGCACAGGAAACTATTGCATTATCAGTGGCTACACTGCTTGGGGGTGTTTATAATGTACAGGAATTGAGCAATAAGAGTGGGTCAAGGATTTGAAACAAAACAAGGTTGGGTATAATTACATAATTACCATACATTTTAGTTCTACTAAGAAATGAGGCAGATTAAACCCCCAGCAACACCAATGAATTTTAGAGCAGGTAAATAATCATTAAATGTGTGTTTTCAGCTTGGAGTAGTATGATGCAAAAAGGGTTGAGTGTCCCTTTATCAAACCTATTATGTATTTATGAACATATTAGTTACCCGCTGGACAAAAACATTGCCTGCGATGTTGTTTTTCTTGACTTTAGCAAGGTGTTTGATGTGAAGCCACATTTGGCTTTATTAGAAAAACTAATCAAATATAACATCCCAAAGTACTCAGCCAAATGGATTGCAAACTGGCTGTCAGGGAGGTCACAGTGGGTGTTTATAAATGGGCACCTTTCGGAGGTGGTGGAGGTGACTAGTGGTGTGCCCATAATTTTTCAGATTTTATGTTGCCGATATGACTTCAAGTATACCATCCCATTCTATAAAATTTGCAGATGATATTAAATTATGTGGTTCTTGTATTTCAGTTGGAGACAGAGAACAAATCCAAAATGTTCTTCACAAAAATCTCTGCTTGGGTAAACACCTGGTGGATGAAGTTACATGGTGATAAATGTAAGGTAATGCACTTAGGTCTTCAAAATCCTTGAGCCCCTTATTTTCTATGTGGGAGCCAACTTTGCACCACAGAAAGTGAAAAGGATCTAGGGATATGTATATGAAACAACCTTAGTAACACCCATCAGATAAATGAAGCAGTTGGCAAGAGCAACAGGGTCATTTGGTCCATTAGATGTAATATTAAATCTAGAGATTCTAGGGTTTTGATGCCCTTGTACCACTCTTATGTAAGCCTTCAGCTAGAGTATGCATCCCAATTATAGTGCCCTTATAAAAAATCCATCTGAGAGAAACTGAAAAAAATACAGCTCAGATACACTAAACTCATTTCTGGGTTTCTTAATATACCATGGACAAAAGACTAGATTTATTACACCTTATGCCATTAGAGACTAGAAGGATTTGGGGAGGTGGATCTGCTATTTTTTGATATAGTAAATGATCCACTGTTGATGTCTGAGTTGGATCTTGAATTCAAGGCCCTGTTCACACTACAGCATGGTAAGATGAAACGGTATTAAAAATGGAATATGTCTTACCATGCTGCAGCACTCGCACTGAGTAATCTGTTTCATGCTTTGATCTAATTAATCTGTTTTATTTCATCCGCAATGTCCCCTCGATCCGTGTTAAGTGTAGCTCAGTTCTGCAGCGTGTTTAGTGGGCTTCTGAGAACATGGATGTGATGTCAACACGAATGAAGAAGCAAGATCGTTTGCACTGTGAGTAGAAATGTGTCATGTGTGCAAACGTTTCAAGAACCATGCTATTGCCTAGGTCTGATCAGGGTTTAGCACAGTTCTTGAAAACGTGTCCCAAAGTGGAATAGGTATGAACATAAAGGGTGCTGGCACTAATCTGAAATGGCTTAACCCCTGAGAACCGTTTCAGGTTGTGCAGTGTGAACAGGGCCCAAGGATAACACCAGAGGGCATCCACTTCAAATCATAGAGAAAAAAAATGATCACAGAAGGGAGAACATTTCTAAATGACTAGGGTGGCAAATCCATGGAATCATTTGTCCCTAAATGTGGTTATTAGCAAAACTAAGACTGAATTTAAAACACGTTTGGATAATTAGATTCTTGTTGGGGAACTGATGAAGTATTACTATACGTAAATGTACAGAAGTTTTATAGGCAGTCATGCCTTCTTGCCCATTCTGAGTAGGATCCCTAGTAATGGCAGCCACTCAAACAGAAAAAATGGAGGCTGAAATGGAAAATCACCAAAACACATCAGAATTGCACAAAACCACAAAATCGCTATAAAACGCTGCCAAACACAAAACCTCAAGTCTGGGGAAGGGGGGCAAAGGGAACCAAAACCAAGGTCAAAGGACCCAGCCACAGACCCTACATTCCCAATAAATACATTTTGTACCTACCTGTGGCACGTTTTGTCTTTGTTTTTTTTCTTCAATGGAGACTATTAAAAGCAAGGCAGAAGTGGCTCCCAATCCACACAGGGAAGGAGAAAAAAAGCAGGTTATACAATTTGAAAGCTGCAGCTTAAAAGGCACGATTTAAATGTAGGGGTGCTCCCTGAAACAGGTAGCACCAACCCATACAGCAGAACTGCAGCCCAACTGAAGTCTTGAAATCTTGAAACTTGAAATTCTTGAGAGAAGAGAAATGGCACAACTGAACTGGGGAGTTGCTGCTCAAGGAATCCTCATATGTCCAACATTCTAAAGCTTGGGCTGTGCCATTCCCCTGGTAGGGGTGCACTATACCCAGTTGTTTGGATTACCCATTGACAATGTGGAGCACTACAGAAAGGTAGTGCTCCATGTTGGGGGCAGGCTGAGTAACCAGCTGGGGGGGCCTGTATCCCCATAGTAGAAAAGGGCATCGACTGGCCCAAGCAACCACCTGAGAAGAAGTGCCCATCACAAGGAGACCAGTGGAAAGTCCTGACAGAGCCCCATGAGGAGGTGAGAGGGGCATTCAGCAGGCAGGGGCAAAGGACGGAGCCCCAGTAAATAAGACCCATAGTCAACAGAGCCAATGGGTAACAATGCCTGCATCCCTCTGTGGCAGATAGGGTGAGAGGCAGTGGGAAGCGCTGGCAGGAGCTTGAAAGGCCCTGCCGACAACAAGGCACCACTGGACTAAGCTGCCCCAGCGGTGAGGGCTACCAAAACCTGTCCTATAGCCAGAAGAGCAGGGGAGGCAGCAGGGAGTGTCATCGATGAGGATGACCCTGAAGCGGTAGGTGCAGGGCATGGTGACTGGGACTGCTAGCAGGAGGAATGACGTCTCCTGGTGGCAGTGCTTCCCCAAGATTTGTCCCGGGTTTTGTCGGATAACAGGGTTGGGGAAGTGGAGGAGCTTCTGGCCTGGAGCACCTTCTCCAAGATGGCCACCTTCTGCTCCATGAGTTATGATTTAAGCTCCTTCAGGCAAAGGCGATGGGTGGCCAGGCTGAAGCTGCAGCAGATTCCACAGGCATAGATGTTGTGGCCGGCGCCAAGGCAATGGACACAGGAGTCATGGAGATCCTTGTCAAAGATTTTCTGTCCCCAGCAGCAGCAAAGGAAAAGTGAGTCCAAATGACATAAACAAGGAATGGGAAAGGGATCAATTTAGACTGAACTGAAAAAGCACTAGTGAGAGAAAACAAACCAGAGAAAACTCAGAAGTTTAGAAATAGTGTTCAATTGAAGCGATGGCACTCCAAGGAGTCCAATGCAATGGTCAATGGTGGGAAAAGAACTGAGGAGGGCTGGGGGATGCCCATGGCTATATAGGAGGATGTTGACATAGTAACACTGTTATAGTTCAAGTTCAAGTTTATTACAGGAAATAACTCCATTGAGCAAGCTCATTCACAAGGAGATCCTGGTGTACAGAGACAGTAACATCAAGCACATGTATAAATTTTTACAGCAGGTTTGTTAGAACTAACTACAGTAACATGATATGAACAAGGTACAAGTAGACGAGGAACAAACAATTATACTAACACTGGCTAATACAAAGAGAGGAACTAACTTTAATGTACACAGATCAAGTCAACCACTTCTGGAGCAGAGGAGACAGAGAGGTACGGAGAGGAAAGGGGCAGCAAGGTGGCTGAAGATTAACAGTTAGGGTAAGTGAGGCTGGGATAGTAGGGTGATGTGTTGAGGGGGAGGTCGGTGCCAGGGTGGTAGTGGGGGGTGAGAGTGTGGCAGCAGTCGATGGGGTAGGGGAAGTAGGGATGGTGGGGTGAGGGGACAGAGGGAAAAGGACAGGAAAGGTGGAGGAAGGTTGGTGAGACAGGGATGACAAGGAGGGGCGAGGTGGAGCAGAGACTAATGAGCTTTAGGGGCAGAGGCATACCACTTCGTAGGCTTTCTTGGCCAGTGTCTTAAAGCAATTTAATGACACAAGTTCAGTTAGTCTCAGCGAAGCTTGCAGCTGGTTCCAAGTTAATGGAAGTTAATGGAAGTATGGGGAGGGACTCAAAGAGCTAAATATGTACACATTGGAAGAGAGGAGGGACCAGGGGGACATGATGGAGGTCTTCAGGTACATGAAGGGGGTAAATAGGGGAGAAGCAGTCAGGGTGCTTTGAAGGAAGGAGGAGGGGGCAACTAGAGGGCATGGGTAGAAGCTGGAGGGGGAAGATTCAGGGAGAAAGGAGGAGGTGCTACTTCACTGAGAGGGTGGGTGGAGCCATGGAACGCGCTGCCCAGGGGCTGGTGGAGGCAGAGAAGGTGGAGGGGTTCAAGAGGGGTGGACAGGTACAGGAAGGGTTCTGGAAGCAAAACCCAGTGCAGCGAGAATATCCGGAACTGGGAAGGAGAAGCCAGAGAAGGCGAGGGGGGCAGCAAGGTCATCTCCCAGGGTGGGGGCTGACCAAACGAGCAGACACGAAAGACCGTTAGGCCTATTCTGCTGGCATTTTAGTATGTTAGTACGTTAGAAGTACAAAGCTAATAGCACCTCTGCCCTGTTTAGTGCATGTCGTTGGCACGTCTAGGAGTATAAGGTCGGAGTTCCGTAAGGAGTAGATGCTGTGTGACAAATGTGCCAGTGAGCAGATATAGTGAGACAGTCTGTCCATCAATAGTTTCAAGGTCCAAAGACCAATGTGCAACATGTGCCTGGCTGTTAGCGAGGGCCAACCAAGGGAGGAATAGAGGGAACAGTGATGTGCCCTGGGCAGTGCATTAGGTATGAAACTAAGTGCCCAATGATAAACGGTGTCAAGTTTGTGGGTACAGGTTTCAGTACTACAGTAGTAGATGATGTCACTGTAATCTAGCAGTGGCAGAAATGTGGCCTGCACCAGTCTTCATCTGCTATCCTCTGAAAAGAGGGATCTGTTCCTAAAGAGGAATCCCAGTCTAGCTTTTAATTTTTTGACTTGGCAGTCGATATGGACACTGAAGGATAACTTACTATCCAACCAGAATCCAAGGTATTTAAACCAATCCACAACCTCAAGGGTGTCCCCGAAGATAGTTGTGATGGGTAGAGCAGTGCTACAGGGGCTAAGGGAAGAGGCCACATGGGTTGAGGTGAAAAACATCACCTTAGTCTTTTTGGCATTTAAGAGGAGTTTTGAGGCAACCAAGTTGAGCTGAAGTCGGATTGTAGTACAGTGCAGGCTTCCTGCATGGTAGCCTTGGAGGTATATAAAACTATATAATCGGCAAAGAAGTGCAATTTTGATTTATGTATATTTTTGTCCAGAGAGTTGATGTAGATGGTGAAGAGGAGGGGCCCCAGAATGGATCCCTGGAGAACTCCTCTTGAGATGGGTACTGGATCCAAGAGGGCTCATCTACTTTGATTCTTTGTTGCCTACCTGAGAGGTAGCTAGAGAACCATCCTACAGTGGTGTCATGCAGACCCAGGGAAGTGTGCCTCACAGGAGTAGGGTATGGTCTACTGTGTCAAACGCCTTACTTAGGTCAAGGAACATGGCACAGGTGGATTACTTATTGTGGACAGCAGATAACCAATCATCAGTCACCTTGGCCAAGGCTGAGACTGTGCTCTGCTTCTGCCTGAACCCTGATTGGAGTGGGTTAAGTAGGTTAGTGTTTTCCATGAAACCTTTCAATTGTGAGTGAATTAATTTTTCCAGCACCTTGGATAGGACTAGTAGAATGGAAATTGCGTCTATAGTTATTGAGGTCACTTCAGTCCCCGGACTTTAACAAAGGGAGGGTGTGCGCCATTTTCCAGCTTGGGGGGGGGCAGTGGCTGTGAAGTATGATTGCTGCCACTAACAGGTGGTTCCCCATTCTTAGAAAAAAGCTTTGATTCCTTCAGCACCCGCTCCTTTCCTAGAATCCAAGTTAGTTGGTTGCTTGGTTGGTTAGGTTAGTTGCTCAACATCCTTGAATGCCACAAGGGAGAGTTGGAAAGAGACATTAGGCAGTGTGGACTGTGGGCAATCTGAGATATCAGGGCTAATGAGTAGCCCGGCAGTTGGTGAGGAGTCAAAGCCAAACCTGCTGTGGCAAAATGTGCATTCAGTAGATCCAGGATGGAGCATTGGTCAGTGACCAAAGTATCATTCAATTTAACTTTAAGTGGGAGAAAAGAAAAAATTACTCACCTCAGTAATGTTGTTTCTTCTAATGGAGTCTTGCTGTATTCTGACATATGCAGTGATCACCAACCTTTGAACTGCCCTGGAGAACAAAGAGTTAACTTTCCATGCAGGGCATGGAACGCTGAGCTCGAGCTCGGTTGAAGCCTCTGTCTGCTGTTGTTTAAACTCCAACCGTCAGATCTTTACGAGCTATACTCACTAGGCGTTCTGTGTGGAAACTGTAAACTCACACTAGCCAACTGGCAACTAAATTTGTTGAAAAAAGGTTTTTGGTTTCAAAGCAAAGACTCAAGTCAGGAAACCCAAAAAACAAAACACAACACACACCCAAAATAAAGGAGGGTGAGAAAAGGGCACCTCTAGGTGCCAACACTGCTCCTGCCTACCCACATCCCAAAAAACAGGTTCTGAGAGGGGAGGCAGGGGGAAGGTCAGAATACAGCAAGACTCCATTAGAAGAAACAACATTACTAAGGTAATTTTTTCTTCAAACAACATGAAGTCTTGCTGTATTCTGACATATGCAGACTACCAAGCAGTACTTCCAAGGAGGAGGGACAGAACCTACTTTGGAAAAAGGCTCTGAAGTACTGCTGTGCCAAACTGAGCATCACTCCTAGCTTGGATATCCAGAAAGTAGTGCTTGGTGAATGTATGGAATGTTTTCCAGGTGGCTGCTTGACAGATTTCTAAGATAGGAATATCCCTGGCAGCAGCCAGGGAAGCAGCTGTACCTCTAGTAGAATGCGCCCTCAGGCCTGAGGGTGGGGTTCTACCCAATTTCTCATAGCAGAATTGTATACAAGAGACAATCCACCTGGCAATAGATCTTTTAGTGGCAGGTTTGCCCTTACCGACCTCCCCATAAGTGAGGAACAACTGGAGGGACTCAAACCTGTGACCCTTGGTGCAGTCTATGTAGTAGCTAAAGGCTCTTTTTACGTCCAGGCTGTGCAACCTCCTCTCCCCAGAGGAGGAATGGTCAGTGAAGAAAACAGGGAGAGACATAGACTGATTAAGGTGGAAATCTGAAACCACCTCAAGCAAAAACTTCCTGTTAGTTCTTAGGGCCACTTTATCTCTATGGAAAGAGATGAAATCAGGCTCCACTGACAGGGCTTGCAATTCACTGATGCGCCTGGCAGAGGTAATGGCTACCAAAAACACAGTTTTCCAAGTCAAGTACTTAAGCTCTGCAGAGGACAAAGGCTCAAAGGGGGGGTTGCATAAGCTGGGCAATGCAAACTTTAAGGTCCCAAGCAGGAGCAGGGTCCCTGAAGGGAGGATTGGTGTGTAGCAATCCCTTGAAGAATTTGCAAAATACAAGATGGTCTGATAGAGAAGAGGGCTTGCCTACTGACAAAAAGGCAGAAACAGCTGCTAAATGTACTTTAAGTGTAGCTGGTCTGAGTCCCAAGCTATTGAGATGAACCATATAGTCCAGGACTGTAGGCAACCCAGCAGATTCTTGAGAAATATGCTTACCAGAGCACCAAATAGTGAACCTTTTCCATTTGGAGTTGTAAGTCTTTCTGGTGGAAGGCTTTCGAGAAGCCTTAAGAATATCCAGAACACCTTGAGAGAGGTGAAGATCTGCAAACTCTAACTCTTCAAGAGCCAGGCCTTGAGATTGAGAGATTTGAGATTCAGATACCAAATCCTTCCCTAAGAGGATGTCAACAGGTTGTAATTCCTGGGAAGAGACAGGGGAAGGTGGACTGCTAAGGACAGCAACAGTGGATACCAGGGCTGTCTGGCCCAGTCTGGAGCGATCAGAATCACTTTGCACAGTTGAGACCTCATCTTGACTAGCACCTTGAACAGGAGAGGGAAGGGGGGGAAGCATACAGGAACTTCCCTTCCCAATTCAGAACCAGAGCATCCAGGGGGACTGAGCCCAAGACTGGGGGTCTGCAGCAAAAGAGAGGAAGCTGGTGATTGTCTGGGGCTGCAAAAAGATCTATCTGTGGAGTGCCCCATCTGGAGAAAATCACTTTCAAAATTAGGGGATCTAGGGACCATTTGTGGTGGCCCTGAGATATCCTGCTGAGAGCATCTGCCAGGACATTGTCCTTCCTTGGGAGGTGAACTGCTATCAAAGAAGTTTGCAGGGCGTAGGCCAGAGACCACAACTTCATTACCTCTGTGCACAAGGCAGTAGACCGAGTACCCCCTTGCTTGTTGATGTACCACATTGTGGTGGTATTGTCTGTTCTGATCTGGACTACCTTGGAAAAAGCTTGCAGTGCCAGAAACACTGCTCTGAGTTCCAAGAGATTGATGTGAAGTAGAGATTCTTGAGGTGACCACAGCCCTTGGGTGGTAAGATCCCCCAAGTGGGCTCCCCAGCCCAAGAGGGAGGCGTCTGTGGTGAGGATTAGTGAATGAGACTGAGTGACAAAAGGAACTCCCTGTCTTAAATTGTCCTGATCCTGCCACCATTGCAAAGCCTGGATCAGGGTTCGAGTCACTGGGACTAGTTTGGTAAGGGAATCCTTTCTCTGGGACCAGAAGGCTCTTAAGTGGAACTGAATGTCCCTCATCTGGAATCTTGCCCCCTGGACCACTGCTGTAGAGGCTGCCATGTGGCCCAGGAGCTGCAAGAAGTGCCTTGCTGGTCGAGACACCTGAAGGGTGAAAGAAGAGGCCAGTTCTATTAGTGTCCTTGCCCTGTCCAGGGGAAGGAAGGCCTTTGCTCTTATTGTATCCAGCTCTGTCCCTATGAAGGTGAGGCACTGTACTGGCTCGAGAACTGACTTTGGAAGGCTTAGGAGGAATCCTAAGGAAGTGAGCAGTTGCTGAGTTATCTGAAGATGTGACTTGACTTGGTCTGGAGACTGACCCACTATGAGCCAGTCATCCAAGTATGGAAAGATGGAGATCTTTTTCCTCCTTAGGAAAGCAACCACTACTGCCAGGCACTTTGTGAACACCCTTGGGGCTGATGTTAGGCCAAAGGGCATTGCTCTGAATTGATAGTGGCCTGAGGGCAACTCAAACCTGAGGTACTTTCTGTGGGAGCACCTGATGGGAATGTGAACATAGGCAACTTTGAGGTCCAGGGAGGCTAGCCAGTCCCCTGGCCTTAGAGAGGGCAGAATTATTCCCAGAGTCACCATTTTGAATTTTGGCTTTAAAAGGTGCTTGTTTAGATATCTCAGATCCAGGATGGGCCGCCATTCTCCTGTCTTTTTGGGGGTTAGGAAGTACCTGGAGTACAATCCTTTGCCCTTGTGTAGGGTAGGAACCCTTTCTATGGCTCTGAGAGCCAAGAGGGAAGAAACCTCTGCCTCTAGGGCAAGGGTCTCTGATGGATTTGCAGGTGGAAAGGATCTGGTTCTCATCTTGGAACATTTTTTGAAGCTGAGAACCAGTCCCTGGCTTACTACTTCTAGGACCCACTTGTCTGATGTTAAAGACTTCCAGTCCTGGACAAAGTAAGCCAGCCTGCCCCCTACAGGTATTGGAGAATCGGCCCGGGCAGACCCATCAGGGTGTCTGCTTGGCAGGGGATTTAGGCTGAGGGGTGGAAGCAGGCCTGCTCATACCCCATCTGCCTCTCCCTCTAAAGAACCCCCTCTGAGCAAAAGCAGAAGAGGAGGCCTGGGCTTGGTAAAAAGGCCTTTGAAAGGGCCTGCCCCTGCCCCTGGAATGCTGTCTCTGAGGAGTGGCTTGCCTTTCTTTGGCCTGAGCACTCCTGTAGGTGGTCCTGTACTCATCCATCTTCTTCATGTAGTTCTCTGTCTGCTCCCCAAACAGAGAATTACCAATGACAGGAAAAACCATGGTCTTAGCTTGGGTGTCCTGTGATAGGCTAGTACATCTGAGCCAAGCCATCCTCCGAAGGGCCACAGATGTAGCCATGACTCTAGATGAAACATCATTGGAGTCCACTGCAGCATGAAATTGCACCTTGGATGCCTCAATCCCATCCGCAGCCACCCACTCCAGCTCCTTGGCAAGCTGGTCAGAGGTCTGTTTAGCTAGAGCCAGCACAGTGTCCCACCTGGACTTCTGGTATCTAGCTGTGTAGGCCCATATAGTTTGCCTGCCTGAGTCCCAAAGATGCTGCCATGTACTGTTTCTTTGCCATGGCATCAATCCTCCTGGAGTCCTTATCTGGGGGGTGTGAAGCCAAGGGAATATTTGCCTTATCACAGGCAGCAGCCTGCACTACCCCAACATGGCTGCATTGCTGGGAAAGGAGCTCCGTGTCCGAGCCTGAAAGAGTATACCTCTTGTCCATTCTTCTGTCCACAGGAGGTATGGAATTAGGAGTTTTTAGAATTTTGAATGTCTGTTTCCCAAAAGATTTATGGAGGGGAATAGACAATGTCCTGGACTCTGGGATGTCCATCATCTCAGCAAAATCAGGCTCCTCCAGATCCTCTACTTTTTCTTCCATAGGAAGCTGGAGGGTTTCAGCCACTTTCTTGTAAAACATAAAGTGGGAAGGGGACTCAGAAAGCCTAGGAGGAGAAACACCTGAAGGTCTGTCTGGGGAGATGTTCGGGTCAATAGGCACATCCAGACTTTCATAATCACCATCATCATCATTATCTTCATACTCTTCCTCCTCCTCCTCCGGTTCATAAAATTCTTCTAAAGTATAATCCGGAACTGGGGGAACTGACCGAACTGAGCCCCTGACAGATGGTGCTGGTTCAGCCAGAACCGAAGTTAGCACTTGAACTATCCTTATCGCTTTGGCTATCTCATCAGCAGTCGGAGAAAGAACTTGTGGATCCGAACTGGATGATGTATCCTTTTTCTTTCTTTTAACCAGAACTGACTCCTCAGAATCGGTTCTTCTTTTGCCAGAAGTTTCACCCTGGTCAGAGGGCGCTCCTTCTGGTTCGGTCGGAACTGAACCGGGCTGGCCATCCAGGTCAGCGGACTTTTCGGCCTCCTTTTCCCTCAGTCTACCTACTCTCTTATCCAGGGTAGCTTTGGGGAAACATTTACAAATTTGGCAGTCTGAATTGAGGTGGTCAAACCCCAGACAATAAACACAGGTGGTGTGGGGATCAGCCTTAGCAAAGGCATCCCCACACACACTAAAGTGTTAAAACCCAGTGGGCCCGGTTTTTATCTTGGGTTTCTCAGACATGGCCAATCCTAACCAAAACTTACCCTTTTTTCGGCAATCTGCCAGGCAAGACACCCCTGTCGGTTCCTGACCGTGTTACAGGTCTTGGAAAAAGCATAATGAAATTGTTTTTAGAACCCATACGGACGGTTACCACACTCTAATAAAGACAGAAGTTTTTTACACAAACCTGATCGGTTCAAACCGAACCGATCCAATGTTTACAAGTTCCACACAGAAACTAATACAAAAACCTATCTAGTACTCACGGTACCACAGACAGAGACTTAAACCGACAGGTTCAGTAGCAGAAATTCGGTTGAAACCGAGCGAAAAAACAACACTTTAACCGACTTTTTTGAACTGAGCAAAGGAGAAATCTCCGGAGCGACTGTTCAGTGAGGTGGAGTAAAGAATCTTACGGTTTGAGTTTAAACAACAGCAGACAGAGGCTTCAACCGAGCTCGAGCTCAGCGTTCCATGCCATGCATGGATAGTTAACTCTTTGTTCTCCGTTGGCAGTTCAAAGGTTGGTGATCACTGCATATGTCAGAATACAGCAAGACTTCATGTTGTGTGAAGAAAAAATTACTTACCATAGTAATCTTGTTTCTTCTAATGGAGTCTTGCTGTATTCTGACAATATGTAGTTAGCCCTTCCAGTTCAACTGCTCCAGAGAGGAAAGACTTAACTCTATGCAGAAGCATAGAAAGTTGAGCTCAAGCTTGGTTTTCAAATCCCTGTCCCTGGTACATTCTCTGTAACCATCAGATTCTTATGAGCACTAAATGGCCCAAGATTAACTAGTACTAAATGAAAAAACTACAAGGCAAAAGCCAACACCAACTGCCTGGATAGAAAGACTCAGGTCGAGAACCCAGCAAAATGACCCCGCAATAAAAATAATAATCATAAGGAGAACATGAACCCTTTTCCCCCAAGGAAGGGGAAGAGGAAACCCCCTGGGTCACAACAGTGACACATGCCATCCCCTAAATCAAGCTTTGGGTTTCGGTAAGGGGAGGCAGGAAGGGAGGGAGGTCAGAATACAGCAAGACTCCATTAGAAGAAACAAGATTACTATGGTAATTTATTCTTCAAACAACATAAAGTCTTGCTGTATTCTGACAATATGCAGACTACCAAGCAGTATCCCCTGGAGGGGGTACAGAACCTATTTAGGGAACAGGATCTGCAGTACTGATGTGCCAAACCTGGCATCACTTCTGGCTTGAGTGTCCAGGCAGTAATGTTTAGTAAATGTGTGAACAGTTTTCCAGGTGGCTGCTATACAGATTTCCACAAGAGGAATGTCCCTAGCTGCTGCCATAGAGGCAGTTTTACCCCTGGTTGAGTGAGCCCTCAGACCTGAAGGAGGCTCTCTGCCCAGTTTACCATAACAGAACTGAATGTAAGAGACAATCCACCTAGCAATACTCCTCTTGGTGGCAGGTCTTCCTTTGCCCACCTCCCCACAGGTAAGGAACATCTGAGAACAGTCATTTTGATGGGCCTTAGTCTGATCCAGATAACTAATGGCCCTCTTGACATCCAGACTATGCAATCTCCTTTCACCTGAGGAAGAGTGATCAGTAAAGAATACTGGGAGTGTCATTGTTTGGTTAAGATGAAAATCTGAGACTACTTTGGGGAGAAATTTTCTATTTGTTCTGAGAACAACTTTATCCCTGTGGAAGGAGATATAATCAGGCTCAATAGAGAGGGCTTGCAGCTCACTAATCCTCCTGGCAGATGTGATAGCTACAAGAAAAACAGTCTTCCAGGTCAAATATTTAAGCTCGGCTGAATATAAGGGTTCAAATGGGGGGATGCATGAGCTGTGCAATGCAAACATTCAGGTCCCATGCAGGAGTGGGCTCCCTGTGAGGGGGATGTAAATGTAACAATCCCTTGAAAAATTTCTTAAAAACCGGTTGAGATGCCAGGGAGACAGATTTACCCGCAGACAGGAAAGCAGAATCAGCTGCCAAATGCACGTTTAAAGTGGTAGGCCAAAGGCCCAAAGAGTGTAAATAAACTAAGTAGTCCAAAGTCTCAGATAAACCAGCTGAATTTGGATCCAAACTGTTTTGTGAACACCAAATGGAGAATCTCTTCCATTTGGAATTGTAAGTTTTTCTGGTGCCTGGTTTTCTAGAAACCTTTAAGATGTCCAGCACCCCGAGAGAAATGCAAGTCTGCATATTCTAGCTCCTCAAGAGCCAGTCTTTGAGCCTGAGGGAGCTGAGGTGAGAGTACCAAATCCTTCCCTGGAAGGAGGAAAGAAGATTGTGCCTCCTGGGGAGGTATATTGGAGGTGCCACTGACAGGGACATTAACAATGGGTACCACGGTTGCCTGGCCCAGTCTGAAGCAATCAGAATTACTGTACAGGGCTGAGTCCTGATTTTTATCAGCACTTTGAACAGGAGGGGAAACGGGGGAAAGGCATACAGAAACCTGTTCCCCCAATCCAGAACCAGAGCATCTAAGGAAACAGACCCCAAGATTGGGGGTCTGCAGCAAAACTGGAGAAGCTAGTGATTGCCTGGGGCCACAAAGAGGTCTATCTCTGGAGTGCCCCATTTCCTGAAAATAACTTGAAGCACCTGCTTGTTCAGAGACCACTCATGGTGGCTCTGAGAGATCCTGCTGACGGCATCCGCTAGGACATTGTCCTTGCCTGAAAGATGCACTGCAACTAGAGAGACCTGAAAGGAATAGGCCAGACTCCAAACCTTCATGGCTTCTGTACACAGAGCTGTGAACCTTGTCCCTCCTTGCTTGTTTTTGTAATACATAGCAGTGGTGTTGTCTGTCCTGATCTGCACCACTTTCTCCTGAATTTCTTTTAAGAATGCCTGAAGGGCCAGAAGTACAGCTCTGAGTTCCAAGAGGTTGATGTGTAGAAGAGACTCCTGCTCTGACCATGTGCCCTGAGCAGTGAGGCTCCCTAGGTGGGCTCCCCAACAGAGAGGCATCTGTAGCGAGAATCACTGAGGGAGGCTGCTGGAAGAAGGGGACTCCTTCTCTGAGGTTGTCCACCTGTAACCACCACTGGAGAGCCTGGATAAATGTTCAAGTGACTGGAATCAGCTTGGACAGGGGATCCCTCCTCTGGGACCAGTAGGACCTGAGATGAAACTGTATGTCTCGCATCTGAAACCTGGCCCCTGGGACCACTGCAGTGGATGCTGCCATGTGGCCCAGGAGTTGGAGAAAGTGCCTGGCTGGCCGGGATACCAGAAGCCTGAAAGAGCCTGCCAGAGTGGTTAGGGCCTTTACCCTTTGTACTGGTAAGAATGCCTTTGCCTGAGCAGTATCCAGTTCTGCCCCAATGAAGGTGAGTACCTGGACTGGCTCCAGTACTGACTTGGGCAACTTGAGCAAGAAGCGTAGAGAGTACAAGAGTTGCTAGGTGACTGTCAGAGCTGTCCTGACCTGCTCTGGAGGCTGCCCTACTATGAATCAGTCATCCAGATAAGGGAATACTGCTATTCCCTGCTTCCAGAGAAATGCCACCACCACTGCTAAACACTTGGTGAATGCTCTGGGGCAGAAGAGAGACTGAAGGGCATAGCCCTGAACTGGTAATGGCCTGAGGGCATCTCGAACCTTAGGTACTTTCTGTGGGAACATCTAATTTGTATATGTAAACAGACATCCTTGAGGTCCAAGGAGGCTACCAATCTCCTGGCCTTAGAGATGGAAGCGTAGTGCCCCAAGTCACCATCTTGAACTTGGGTTTTGTAAGATGTTTGTTTAGACATCTGAGGTCTAGGATGGGTCGCCACTCCCCTGTCTTCTTTGGGGTGAGGAAATGCCTTGAGTACAAGCCTTTTCCTCTGAAGAAGATGGGAACCAGTTCCACTGCCTTCAGAAGCAACAAGACAGGTTTGAAAGACTTTGCTCTACACGTGAGGAATTCTTTGAAATTCAGAGCAAGCCCTTGGCTCACTATTTCCAGGACTCACTTGTCTGTAGTGACAGACTTCCAATCCTGGGAAAAGTGAGCCAGCCTGCCCCCTACTGGAACAGGGGAGGCGACCCAAACTGACACATCAGGGTGTCTGTTTGGCAGGGGTCCTAGGCAAGGGGGTGCTGAAAGATTGTAAAAGCTGAGGGGGGCTGAGAATCAAAAGGGCACTTATGAGGGTACAAAGGGCACTTTTTCTATACTAGTTTTTGCCATACAGAAATAAAAAGTGGAGTGGTTACCACCTCTTTCACCCCCCTAGTTCGGGCACCTGTGGTTCTAGGCTGAAGAAACCTCTCTGCTGAAAAGTAGAGGAGGCCTGTGCTTGGTAGAAAGGCCTTTGAAAAGGCCTACCCCTGCCAACCCTAGACTGCTGCCTCTGAGGAGTAGCAGCACTTTCCTTTGCCACTGCACTCCTGTAGGTGGTCCTGTATTCATCCATTTTCTTCATGTGCATCTCTGTCTGTTCCCCAAATACAGAGCTTTGGGTGACAGGAAAATTCATGGCGTTAGCCTGAGTATCCTGGGAGAGACTGGTACATCTGAGCCAAGCAAACCTCCACATGGAGACAGATGTAGCCATGACTCTAGATGAAACATCATTAGAGTCCACAGCAGCATGAAACTGCACCTTTGATGCCTCAATTCCATCAGCAGCCACCTGCTCCAGCTCCTTGGCAAGCTGTGGAGGGACACCTTTGGCTAGATCTAAGATAGACTCCCATCTAGACTTCTGGTACCTAGCCAAATATGCCATGTAAGAAGCCTGTCTGAGCCCCAAGGAGTATGCCAGGTACTGTTTCTTTGCCACAGCATACACCTTCCTGGAGTCCTTATCAGGGAGGCTGTGAAGCCAAGGGTATGTTAGCCTTATCACAAGCTGCAGCCTGCACAACCCCAACATGGTTGCAGTGGTTAAAAAGGAACTCCGTACCTTGACTTGGCAGTATGTACCTCCTATCTATCTTCCTATCTACAGTATGTACCTCCTATCTATCTTCCTATCCACTGGGGGTATGAAAGTAGGTGGCGGCAATATTTTTTGTGTCCGTTTCCCAAGGGACTTGTGTAAGGGAACAGACAACTTTTTGGACTCTGGGACGTCCATAATCTCTACAAAGTCAGGGTCCTCTTCCTCCTCAGATGCCTTAACAGTAGGCAGCTGGAGGGTCTCAGCCACTTTCCTATGGAAAGCAAAGTGGGAGGGGGACTCACCAAGCCTGGGAGGTGAGACAGAGTCAGGCCCATCAGGGGAGACATCGGGCTCCACTGGTTCACCAAGGCCTTTCTCCTCTTCTTCTTCACCTCCCATTCCAGCTCGTAAGCAGCCTCTAGATTGTAATCCGCATGAGTTTGAACCAATTCAACCGACCGATGGGTAGGATGCATCGGTGCGGTCGGAACAGTTTGGAGCTATTGAACTATTTGAATCGCTCTCACAATTTCGTCCGCAGTTGGGGTCGAAGACTTTGGATCTGAACCGGCAGACTTCCTTTTCTTTTTCATCGGAACCGGAGACTCAGTTCTGGCCTTCCTTTTGCCTGAGGTATCTCCCTGGACGGAAGCCACCCCCTCTGGTTCAGTTGAACTCGAACTGGGCCGGCTATCCGGTTCAGCAGATTGTTCAGCCTTTCTTTCCTTTAGCCTAGCCAGATGCTTCTCCAGCGTGGCTTTAGGAAAGTTTTTACATATTTGGCAGTCTGTTTCTAGATGGTCACACCCCAGACAATAAACACAAATAAGGTGGGGATCAACTTTAGCAAAAGCATCCCCACACTCTGTGCAGTGCTGAAACCCAGTGGGTCCAGTCTTTTTCTTGAGTTTCTCAGACACAGCACTTTCTTTAATGCCAATTACCCAAAGTGACGGTCAGGCTGAGTAACAAGACTTGCAGTGTCACGGGTTGAGGAGAAAAAAAAATATTTTTTTTAAGTAACCAGAGGTTGCCAGATCCCAAACAGAGAGAACATTTTTTTTTTAAACACAGCAAGAACAGTTGGTTCTTCACCAGACCAACCAATGAGGAACCAAGTCTACCCAAACTTTTCCATCTAACCTTACTTGTACCGTAGACAGAGGCTTGAAGTACCGAAAATACATTTGCATTTGAAAACTGACAGAAACTTAACACCAAAAACCAAAGTAGTGAAGGAGAAATCTCCAGAGCGTCTTCACAGGCAGAGTAAAGAATCTGATGGTTATAGAGAATGTACCAGGGACAGGGGTTTGAAAACCGAGCTCGAGCTCAACGTTCTATGCTTCTGCATAGAGTTAACTCTTTCCTCTCCAGAGCAGTGGAACTGGAAGGGCTAACTGCATATTGTCAGAATACAGCAAGACTTCATGTTGTTTGAAGACAGGGTTTTGTGACCTTTGATTGATTCAAAAATACGCCGCCATATTTTGGCCGAGTTGCCTTTGGCACCTTCTAGGTTTCAACATAGTAGGTGGACTTGGCAGTCCTAATGAGCTTGGTGCATTCGTTTCTGGCCACTCTGAAATCCTGCCAGTGGGTTGCAGTTTTTGAGTGCCTGGCATGGGCCCATAGTTTATCACAGCACGAAAGTGGGCTTTCAATTCAGGGGAGAACCAGGGGTGCAAGAAAAGAAAATGATGTACCTACCATAATTCTTGATCTTCTCTTTGTACTGTATCTTCACCATTCATTACCACTGGGTAAGTGCCAGAGGCATGGACCCCACCACGGGAGCTTTTTTTTGGAGGGGGGTTGGCGATGATGGCACAGCTCACGTGGCTGACGCACTGCACAGCGCACGAGGGCTGACCGTTAGGTGCCGTGGACTCCTCTTCCATCCCAGTTCTGTTTAGCCTGAGAGGATGAAACAGGAGATTGAGAAAAATCAGGTGAGGCAAGAGAGCCAAGGGATAAGATAAGGAAGGCTATAAACTGAAAAAGGTGTAAGTCGATTAGGAGACAGAGGGAAGAGATTCCTACCCAAAGAGGCCATAGGACCCCAATCCTTGGGCGGTCTCACAGAAGAAGAGAGAATCAGAGAGAAAAGAGATACGAGAAGAAAGAAGAGATATGAGTAAGGGGTAGGAAGGAAGGCTCTCCGTCATGTCAAATTGCAAGACCACTGGCTTGTAATAGCTTCAAAATCCAGAGGAAATGAAGACAAGGGAGCAAGATTCCCACCAGTTCCAGAGGCTACTGTACCAAAGCCCAGAGGGAAATAAGTATGGCCTTGGAAAAGCATTATTGGAAATTGATCTCTCTTCCTACCCTTTTATCTGTATATGTTTTGAAACTCCTTGAGCAAGGACCTCCACAGACTGTCCCCTGGGTAAGGAGAGCAGTCCTGAAAAGGAGGAGTGTGTTCAGATTAACTTTGGAAAGGAGGAGAAGGAAGTGGGAAAAAACAGCTACAGGTTTTCACACAAGGGTACTGACTTAGTCCCCACTTCAGGAGAAGAGAACCATGGGATATCCCGTGCTGCCCTATGCTTGTCTGTTTCCTCCTCCATCTTATCAGTTATTGACTATGGCTTGGTAGTGTATGGGGTGGCAACTGACAGTGCACTCAAGTGGGTACCGACGGCCCTAAATAAGGCCTGCAGACTCACCCTTGGAGCTGACAACCTAACTCACTCCTGCTCACTCTATGAGCAAACCAGATGGCTCAGCCTCAGAAATAGAATAAAATATCAAATGTGCCTCTTGGGACAGAAAGCTATACTAGGAAAATATACCCCTAGCCTCAAGGAGATGCTCACAGAACTTTTCTCTAGCCACCAGACCAGAGGAAAGACAAGGTGCTTGTTGGCTATCCCATTCATAAAGACGACAACAGGTCAGCACTCCTTTTCATACAGAGCTCCCCTCTGGCTAAATCAAATCCCCTGTGCATATATTCCACAATTACTCCCTACCATCCTTCAAGGCTGAGCTGAAGATACATCTCTCTGAGGCAGCTGCCTGTAAATGCAGGTAGTTTGGGTGCTATCGGTTTGCTGAGTTGAAATTTCGATCCTCCCTCCCCCCACCCCAACTCATTCTTTGCTCTTACACTGTTGTTCCTGTTGACTAGTGCCTCCAGTACTGTACCTGCATCTACCCTGCACCTTTCCACTCCCCTTATCTCATGGTCCCACTCATATCAAGCATTCATTCCCTCCCCCCCGGCACCAGCTCCCTTGACCCACGCCTTTCTCTCCACTAGCATGGTCATGATCTCATTCCCCCTTCTAGGACCTTTGACTAAGCCTGACCCACAGGCTGCTACCCCTTTTTCTGCACTGTGCTTCCTTAACGCTCATCTCCTGGTGTTTTTTTCCCTTCTACTCGCAGAATGTATCTTCACCTTTACCTAATTTAATATTGTAATCACCAGGCATTGTTGAAATATTTACAGGAGTCTTGCGATTTGTATTTGTACTAATTGTATAGCATTTGTTGTATTTTCTGTCTATTCCTGTAATTTGATTGCATGTTGTTGTACAGACGTGGCACCTTTGTAAAAGAGCATTTGCTCAAAGGTGTTTTCTGAACTTTTGAAATAAATAAATATCTGTGCCATGAGGAAGAAAAAAGGGAGGAAATACCCACGGACTCGAAAACTGCACAGAAGTAGCTGATTGCCAGAAGATGACATAATCAAGAGGATTACCCAAGTCAAGCCTTGGGAGTTCCATCAGAGATTAGGTCGAAGACCCTGCTCGCCATCCTCCCGGTTGAACGCTCTGTGACTTAGAGAAGGAAACGGAGAGTTCTGAGGTGCCAGGGGAACTTTGCTCCCAACTGGTCTCAAAGAGGGGGAAAGGCAAGCAGGGTGGAGGTGACGCCAAGAACTGAGGTCCATGAAGGGAAGATAGGCAGGAATCAGTAATGAATGGTGAAGATATAAGAGAAGAGCAAGAATTACGGTAGGTATGTAATTTTGTATCTTCCCTTCTCAATCTTCACCATTCATTACTGCTGCGTAGTACCAAGCCCCCGGGCTCTATAGCACAACCCGAGGGACAGATTCCTCAGCCTCCTGCTGTGAAACACAGGAGGGGGAGACCCTATAGCCATACTAGACTGAGGGAGGTCTAAGGCTGGTTAGGACAAGGAGGTGTCCCCCGTGGCCTGGGGGGGGCACTCCTGCAAAGTCCACCTTGCCCTGCGGGAAAAAAGACAGGTCCCCCAGAAAATGGAGGAAATCATCATACGCCGGGCAATGGGTGACAATCTGGACAAACAAAGCCATGCCATCCGCCTGATGCAGGTCGCTGTCCCTACTAGTCTGGACGCCACCTCATTGGCATCGTAAGATGCTCTTGCCTGGTGTCTTGCAAGCTCCAGATCTTGTGCAGAGAGGGCGATGGCCTGTCTAGATTCCTCCGAATCAGGCAGGGATGCTATCACCTGTGCTAGCATCGACCACAGATGCCTATTGTAGGCAGCATGGTGAGCCTGATGAGAACTTATGCAAAGCAATACAAGAGCTGAAGAGAATTTATTTATTTATTTAGTTTGTGTTGACCGGGTAAGTGCACTAGACAAATCCTGCCTATTGTCAGGCACGACCCGGGGAGGGGGATACAGATGAATGCCAGCTGACCATGAACCAAATTAAGCTGTTAGTGGCATTTTTAGTGAATGAGGGAAATTTGGCCAGGACACCGGGGAAATTCCCCTACTCTGTTGGTGCGTGGTCGCCAGCAGGGTGTTGGTCGGTAACTCAAGATGGACGCTGCAGTGAACAAGCAGCATGAACAGCCTGCAGATTTGGAGGAGACCTCTGAGAGCACTACACCACTGGTTGCATGTCCTCCAGCAGATTCGGAAGAGACAGATTTTTTTTTGGATGCTTTATCCCACACGGAAGTTAGCATGGTCCAGAAATGCCCTCGATCAAGGAGAAAGTTAATTTACCTGCTTGCAGTCAGTAGACAGTTCCCATGCATCGGCAGACCTCTTCCAGTAGCTGCACACCATGGAACTCCTGAGAGGCATGACGCATCATTGACGAACGCGGAAGTGACTCAGTGTATGGCGAGGGTTTCAGCAGCAGACGAGAGTGCTCCGTGTTGGGGAATTTCTGGCGAAAATCAGCCACAAGTGTGTGCAGGTCAGTCTGGGGTTCCTTGTACTATGCCAGAGGATTTGGTTGCACAGTCTTTGTCGGGACTGCAGAATAGCTCGGGGATTCATGCGGCGCCTGAATTGGGGTTAGGGCAGCCTAGCACTGTGTCGACCTGTGTTTCCCAAGTGGCTACCCTTACTAAACATGCGGGATTCGTGTTTTGCCCTGACAAACTGATGTCTCCCATAACATTTCAAACGAAGCCCAATAGTCAGGAGGGGGTTACAGACTTTCAATTTTCGGAAAAACGGGCAGGTAAAAAGATGGATGAACTGCATACTCCTCAAACTGCTACTGTTCAGGGTTCTAAATTAATGCATGGTGATTCTGATCCCTCTCATATTCATGATAGTACATGGACTCCTCATGCAGCATTGATTGCTGCAGGGTGGAAGCAACAGGCTTCAGGAGATTGGGCAGCGGATTTATCCTGGGATTCTTCCTTTGATTTGTCCTCTCATTCCCCTGGGTGGAATCCGGAGGGTCCTGTTCCACCTTCTGGGACTAAACTTTGGAAAAAGTCATTGTTGAACAGATAGTTACGAAGTCTACAGACAATACTGTACTCACTGACAATAATATTTCAGTTCCAGGACAGAAACCCCCTTTTATCTGACCTTTTTTCTAAAACTAAAAGGGAAGCTGCCCCTAGGAGGAATGCTATTCGTCTTAGGTACACAGGGGGTATGGTGGATAGGCCTGATAGGAATTACGTTGGGAAAGTTTTGATCAAAGAATCGTTGCATTTTTCTCCTAGGGATGTTTTTGCCATAATTAATATATCTGGTGAGGATAACTATGATATCAGTTTCCGTTCTGCTGCTTTGTTAGACTTGTTTTGGATACGGTATAATTTAGTTACATTTTCCCCAGTTTGGGCTCCTTTCATGATTATACCCCTTTCTCAGCCTTCCATTAAATTTGTTACTGTCATGTTCCGGAATGAGGGGGTGCAGGTTGAAGACATTACCTATTGGTTGTCAAAAAAATGTGATCTTCAGGGGGACCCTGAACCCATTTTGGACTTGGAAGGATTTTGGACGGGTGGGTGGAAATATAAAGTAAAGCTGAGGCAGAATGAAAACGGGTTTATGCATATTCCTAACTCCTTTTTGTTGGGACGGGACAGGGGGTGTCTGTTTCTACAGTGGTCAACCAAGGGCCTGTTATAGATGTGGCTCGAGGACCCATTTATCCAATGTTTGTGACAGCCCGAGGTGTGATAATTGTAGTGACATAGGTCATGTTACAGTGCAGTGTGTTAACCCTACAAAGTGTGATTTATGTGACGGTATTACTCATGCCTTTAGGAATTGTCCTTGGGCGGTGAAAAATAAATCCCAAGGGAGCAATACTGATAAGCTCATCCAATTGGCCCAGGATAGCCTAATTTCCAAACCTGTTACTCCGGTTCCTACGATTCCTGTCGAAAAACCACAGGATTCAGGGAAGTCGGTCTCTGCACCTAGAGTTAAGCCGGTTTTGTTCCCCCCCCCAAGCCTGATCAGCTACTTAGTACATCTTCCCAGGGATCACAAATTGCCCAGGGTCTTCAGCCTGTTAGTTGTCAGGAGACAAAGCTGCAGCAAGTGATCCTACCCCCGCTCCTATCCCCTCTCCTGCACCACCTCGGAGGTCCACTAGGAATTCTAAGACCTGTACAGAGCCAACTCTGGCTACAGTTGAAACTCCTAACCCCTTTTCCATCTTGACCTCTTGTGGGGATGCGGAAATGGATATTGGGGATTCTGATTCACAAAAATCTACCCAAGATAATATGGAGTTTGCTCAAAGTAATTACAAAGAAAAGAAAAAGAAAAGACGGAAAAAATGAGTTAGTTCACTTATACTGCATTGTTAAATGGGTTTTTTTTGGGCCTCTTTGAATGTGCATAGTATTCTGAATGGAGCTAAGCGTAAAGCCATTTTCCACATGATTCATGACTCAAATGTATCCATTTGTCTCTTGCAGGAGACTTGGATGTCTACTGAACACATAAATGCATGTAAAAGAGATTGGCCATGGGGTCCTTCTTTCTGGTCCTTTGGGCAAGATAAAGCTGACGGTGTTGGCATTCTGTTTAATTCATTTCATTTTAGATTGCATAGACTGGTAGACTGTATCCCAGGTAGGGTTTTGATTGTAGATTGTACTTTCAATTCACTGATGTATAGAATCATTAATATTTATAACCCACAAATTAAATCAGCTAGAATTGCTTGTATGAAGGCCGCTCAACCATTTTTGTTTCTCACAAGACCGGTTTTATGGGGAGGAGATTTTAACTGTGTACTTTATAATAGCACACCGACCGGGAAGAAGATTTATTGTGACTCCAATTGTTTACAGTCCATTATTAAAGGGGCAGACCTCAACATCTGTAATCACATAGAATCAGACCCCCCTCAAAATACTTTCTTTCAAGGCAGAAGAGGTTCCTGTATTGATTATCTCTTTTCTTCCAAAAATGTCCACATTTCTTGTTTTGAGAGGCAACCTTTTGAATTTTCAGATCACTTACTTATTAAGGCATCTGTTGATATTGCATCTGATTATAAACCTACAAGGTATCGGTGGAAGCTGAATATCTCATCTTTACAAGATGAATTCGTTGGAATTCAATTTCTAAAATTCTTGTTGCCAGACTGTCAGTTTTGTGTTTATATTCGGACCTGGGGCTTTGGTGGAAAGAAACAAAACATGATTGTACAACCTGGTTTAAGATTTTTGGTCAGAGAACTCAGAACAATAAGTTTTTACATTATTTAACATTACGTACTCGACTTCAAAACTTACTCTCTAAGGTTAATACTTCCTCTGAAGATTTGTCTCCGCTGATAGCCGATCTCAAACTACAGATGAAGAAATTTCAATATGATCGGGCTAAAACTCTTCAGGCCTTAATGACTAATTATTCTTCAAAAACTGTGATTGGAGACCCATTTAGTTTATGTAAATCTATCAAGGATAACACTAATTTGGATCACTTAGTTGTGAATTCTGTTCAGATATCTAATCCTAAAGATATCTATTCTCTTCTATTATGTCATTTCCGGAAATTGTGCCCACAAACTGGGTTCCAGTCAACATATTTTCATGAGTACCTGGAGGGGTTGGAGAGCCCCATTATCGAACCCTCTATTATTGCTGATATTATTAAACCATTTTCTGTACAAGAAATTACAGAGGTAATTCTCAATTTAAGATGCAATGTTTCACCCGGGTTTGATGGCCTATCGAATTCTTTTTATAAAACCTTTTCTAGGGACTTGGCTACTTGTCTATGTAGTGTCTTTAATTCCTTCCTTACTGGTGGGATAATACATCAATCCTTTACTCTTGGGGTTCAAATTTATATCTATAAAAAGACAGGAGATAAAGGAGATATAAGGAATTGGAGACCCATTACTTTGCTCAATTCCGACTATAAAATCTTTACTATGTTGGTAAATAATAGGCTTAAATCATGGGCTAGTCTGGTGATATCTCCAGTTCAGCACTGTGGGGTCCCTCATAGAAGAATTCATTCTGTTTTATGCTGTATTAGAGACTTGATTGAATCTTTAAATCATAAAAAACAATCTGGGATTCTTCTTTCTTTGGACTTAGAGAAAGCATTTGATAGGGTAAGTCATCCTTTTTTATTTGAGACGCTTGCTTTTTTAGGCATGCCCTCAGGTATCTTGGAGGTGTTGAAAAAATTATACCTTAATTCTATAATTTGTCCAATTATCAAAGGCAAAATTGAAAAGGTTGGACTTTGCAAACCGAGTGAGACAGGGATGCCCTCTAGTCCACTCTTATACATTTGTTCCTTGAGAGCTCTTCTTCGGAAAATTAGTTTGGTCCTCGGTTGGGAGGGATTTACAATTCCTAATTCACTTGACTCTTTAAATATTCAAGTGTATGCAGATGATATCTGTCTTTTTTTTAAACAGCGAAATCAGCTAGAGACCTTTTTTCAATTATTTCATAAATATGCGATTTTTGCGAATGCTAAGTTAAATTTCAATAAATCTAAAGGGCTCTTGATGGGGGTGGGTAGTCTAGCCCCGTTTGTGCACAGAACCATTGTTTTTTCTCCAGAATATTTAACTATTTTGGGAGCGACTTTTGGTTCCCACAATTTACGGACCAAAATTGGTTGAAAGTGTTACAGAAAGTTGATGGGAAAGTCTAGAGATGGAAACATTACAAATTTTCAAAATTAAAAGAGTACAAATATTTAAGCAGTTCCTTTGCCCTGTCTGCAATATGTTGCATTTTATACCCAGTTCAACCACTTTAGAGGTCAAACTTTATAGCATTTGTTTTCAGTTCTTCTGGGGCAATAGATTGAACCCGATCAAACGATGCTATACTTATTTGGATAAGACTAAAGGTGGGGTAGGTATGATCGACCAGTGATTTTTGTAATTCGTTATTTATGTCCTTCTCCTTGCATAATTGTCTTATAGCTCGAACCATATGGAATTCGGTTGGTTGAAGAATTGCTTAATATTTATTTATTAAAATGGACTCATGGAGCTACAAAACTCCATAATAATTTAGGTCTTCCATATTTCTTTAAGCCTATAGCTAAGAATTATATAGTTGGCAGTTATCTAAAACACACATTAATAACTCCCCTAAGGCTCTATATTCTGTTATTACTTCTCAAATTTATCCATCTTCTCCTATCTTCAAAAATTGTCCTGTACACTTAAATTCTTCTGTACTGGACCAGTTAAACAATCCTCGCTTGCCCATACATATGTGGGAAACACAATGGTTGACTATGTATGGCCGTCTTCAGGTTAGAGGGACGGCCAAGTACAAAATGAAGGAAGAACGTTTTTGCCCTTATCTGGATTGTATTGCACAGGAGGAAACAATTGAACACTTCTTTTTTCATTGTTCCTTCTCCTCGAAGTTATGGGTGTATCTTGCTGATTTGTGGAACTTCTCTTGGTTAAAGCATTTAAGTTATGAGCTATTAATTTTAGGTGTTTTTCCTTCCAGTTTTTCCAAATTTCATATTGATACTTTATTATATTTATTGCTTGTTTACGATTTTGTTTATGGCAGGTGAGATGTCAGTGGGTCTTATACCAAAAAAACCTAATTTGATGAGATTTAGTCAATATGTCATTTGTGAATTAAATAAAGTTTATCAAGCGGATACTCAAATTTATGATACTGAGAAAGTCAAAAATGGTGGAAGGTTTTCACATTTTATTAAGTTTAAATGAATTCCAGATACTTTGTGGAGATAGTCCTAGATAGCATATTCTTGGACATGATTGTAAATTTTTTTTTGTCATTCTTTTTTTTTATATACATTACTTGTCTTACGCTCTACTGTATTGTTGGTTATGTATTTATTGTAGCAACTGCTTTCTTTCCTTGCTTTTTGTTCTCTGAGATTTGTTCAAATGCCTTATTTCAATAAAGAAGAAAATTACCCCTACTGCATTGCTGGCAGTAGGGGGACTTGCTGCTTGTGAGCTGGATCACTTTTGATCTGACTTGGTGGAGGATGGAGAGCAGTTGGGCTCTACCTTAATGATTGAAGAACCTACTAAGGAAGTTGGGAGTCAGTGTACTGATAAAGATCCAGAAGATGGTGACATTTTTGTTTCTACCGAAGATTTAATGTTATCTTCCTCATTGTTGAGAAATATGGAATTATCTACAAATGTTGTTACGGAGGACCGGCAGGAGCAGCTTACGCTACAGCTGGCTGTTCTTGCCCGGAAGCAAGAGCGTTTGAGAAAACAGCTGCTTTTACTGCACTCTGAGGCTTCACCTGTCACTGCATTAACTCTGGCTGTCATTGATCTGAATCCTACGCCTTTGCATTCAGTTCCCGACAGGGATCAGTCGGGTGAGTTGTCACAAGCGTTTTCTACCTCAATACAGCCTAACCAATCTGTTTGTACCTCTTCACTGGCTGGCAGTCAAGAATCCAAGGTGATTCAGTGCCAAGAGCCAGCAACGGAATCAGGATCACTTGCGGTCACTCCTGGTTTACCTCAGGTTGCTACAGTGACTTCCAATGCCCCGGATGTGTCTACCTCAGAGCACGGTGGCTCCATTTCCACCAGACAGGCTATTACACTGACTAAAGAAACAGGATTTGTTTTTTGTGCTCCTGTCCTGCCGCCCTCTTCTGTATTACTGAATTCAGAGGTACAGTGTGTATTTCAAACAGAACCACTAAATCAGGAGGGAGTTTCTGAATTTTCTTTTACAAAATGGACTCATGAGAAGGTTGGGGAGGAAGGGAAAGAAAAAAAGAGCAGCTGTGATTTTTTCCAAAAGGAATTTGGGGACATTAGAAGGGGTCTAGGCAGACTCTTCTCCCACTATTGCAGAAACTAGTCCTGTATCTTTGGCTGCTGTTCTTCCCTTACAGCCCCTGACAGACAAGACGTGGTCCCTTTAGCAAGCTTTAAGTGAAGCTGGATGGACTTTGGAAAAAGGGTCTTGGCGACCCACACCTGATTGGGACCCCAAGCTGAACTTTTCTCAAAATTAGCCGACATGGAAGCCACTGTTGCCTATCCCACCTATACCCTTAGAAATTCCTGTAGGGGGTGCAGGGGGGAGAAGGGCCTTCTGACTCTGCCTCACTAGCCGGTGCTCCTGTGGCCCTTACTGTTCCTGGTACTGGACAACCTTCTGATATATTACAGGGTAACTCAGGAACTGAGAAACCCCTGATGTCTGAATTATTTTCAAAAATTAAAAAAGCAGCAGCACCACGCAGGAATGCTGTAAGACTGAGATATAAGGGGGGTTTGGAGGTTAGGCCTGATAGGCAATACGTAGAAAAATGTTTATTAAAAGATTCTTTACATTTTTCTCCCAGGGAAGTGTTTGCATTCATCAATATATCAGGAGAAGATAACTTTGATATTAGCTTTCGCTCAGCCTATGCCATGGATTTATTTTGGGAACGGTACAACCAGGTTAAGTTTTCACCCACATGGACTGCCTTTTTGGTGATTCCTTTAACGAAGCCCTTAATTAAATACGTTACAATTATGTTTAGGAATGAGGGAGTCCATGTGGATGATATTTCATACTGGTTGTCTCAAAAATGCGAGATATTAAGCTCTCCTGAAGCCATATTAGATACTGAACAGTTTTGGACAGGAGGATGGCGATTCAAAGTTATGCTCAGGCAAACTGATGTTGGGATATACCATATTCCAAACTCCTTTTTGTTAGGCCGGGATAGGGGGGGTTTGTTTTTATGCTGGGCAGCCCAGGGCCTGTTACAAATGTGGTTCCAGAACACACGTGTCCAGTTCATGTGATAAACCTCGATACCTCGATATGATAATTGTGGAGAAATTGGTCATATTGCTTTCCAATGTGCTAATTTCATGAAATGTGACCTTTGTGAGGAGACTGGCCATGTTTTTGCTGAGTGTGTCTGGGCTGCAAAAAATAAAGCATCCAGTGGTAGCCCAGATCTTTTAATTCAAAAGGCTCAGGACCTGGCCACAGGTGCTAACCAGACAGCCTCTGCTGACACAGGAGCAGCAGTCATCCCTTCCTCACACCCCTCTCAGGACACCTCTGAGGTAAGACCTCCTTGTGTTCCAGTTCAGATTTCTCCTCTTCTTTCTCCTGTATGTTATTCTGCACAAAAAGAAGTTTTGTCTCAGGATTCTTCTATTAGTCCTCCAGCTATTCAAGTTAAAAGGTCCTCACGGAATCTTAAACCTCCTCCTGCCCCCCCCCCAGTGGAGATGGAAACCAGTAATCCTTTTGCTGTGTTGTCTGCAAAGTGGGGTGATTCAGAAATGGGCTGTCTGAACCCTGACTCTCAACCTATTCAGGATAGCCCTCCATCCCCTTTTCAGGCACAAGAAGGTTATAAAGGTAAAAAGAAAAAGAGAAGGAAAAAAGATGGTTGACGTTCAGGTTTCATAACTGGCTTGTTTTAAACTAGGATCATTGAATGTTCATAGTTTATTAAACTTTAGAAGATGGCAGGTGATTTATGACTATATTCATAGTAATCTTCTGGATGTGTGCCTGCTACAAGAAACTTGGATGTATACCCTAGATCAAGCCAGGTTTTTCCAAAAAGAATGGTGTTGGAGTCCGTCTTATTAGTCCTTTGGGCAACAGACGCCGGCCAGTTTAGGATTTCTTTTTAATTCTTATGATTTTTTCCTTGATAAAATTAATGGACTTAATTCCAGGGCAGTTAATGATCCTTGATGGGGTCTAGCATTCCGTGACATGCAGATTTATTAATGTGTACTGTTCACAGCTAAAAGCTGAACAAGTTGCACTTTTTCAGATGATTAAACCTTTCTTATTGACTTCCTTTGAAATCTTTCTTTGTGGAGATTTTAATTGTGAAATCAAATTAGCAAGAAGCACAAGCACGGGTGATGGGGAAAAAGATATATTGTGACTCTAATGCGTTATGTCAATTGATAAAATTGTCCGGGTTGGTTAATAGTAGCTGTCATCAGCAAGGTGGTCCAAAATTTACTTATAAAAGACAATTATACTCATCCATAATAGATTACATCTTTCTTTCAGGTAATCTCCCTTTTACTTTTTACACCTTCCTGGTGACCTTTTCAGATCACATGCTTCTCCAGTGTCATTTTTCCTCTCATTCTTTACCAAAAATTCAGAAAACACGATAGAAACTTAGTGCCCTTCTGTTAACATCCCCTGTAGTATTACTTAATATACGATCATTACTTTTTGCTTGATTTTCAGTCTCCTTTTTATATGATGACTTAGGGTACTGGTGGAGAGACTCTAAGGAAGCTTTGCGTGGTCTGCTAAAAAATCAAGGGAGGTCTAGGGCAAATTCAAAATTTCTTCATTATTTAAAATTGCGTCAGCAATTATATTATTTAATTTCTATTGCTAATACCTCAAAATATGATTTTTCTTCCCAAATAGCAGTCTTAAAGCAAAAAATTCAGGAAGTACAATATAATAGAGCCAGCACATTGCAGGTACTTTTTCAATATGGCGTGAAAAAGCATCCTCAAGGTGATCCTTTTGAAGCCTTTAAAAAATACAAGGCTAACACAAATCTGGTAGCTCTTTTAAATCAGGCAGGACACCTGGTGCGGGATTATCAGGGCCTTCGTAGAAACATAGAATTTGACGGCAGATAAGGACCACTTGGCCCACCCAGTCTGCCCATTTCCCTACCTACTGGATAAGCTGCAGATCCTAGTTAACCAGCAGCCTACTTCTTCCTACCCCAACCCCCCAGAATTGCCTTATGACTATACCATGCATGCTTGAATTCCCCCACTGATTTTGACTCCACAACCTCCTCCAGAAGGCCGTTCCATGCATCCACAACCCTCTCTGTGAAAAAATACTTCCTTAAATTACCTCTGAGCCACCCCCATCTTCAAATTGTGCCCTCTTGTTCTTGCACACCTCTTTTTTTGAAAGATGCTACCCTCTTGGACTTTGTTGATTCCCTTGAGGTACTTGAAAGTTTCTATCATGTCCCCCCTCTCCCTCCTTTCCTCGAGGCTATACATATTAAGCTCCTTAAGTCTCTCTTCATATGACTTCCGGTGCAGACCCTGCACCATTTTAGCTGCCCTCCTCTGGACAGCTTCCATCCTGTCTATGTCTCTGTGGAGATTGGGTCTCCAGAACTGCACACAGTACTCCAGATGGGGTCTCACCAGCTGTCAGTACAGAGGGATAATAACTTCCTGTTTTCTACTGGTGATGCCTCTCCCTATGCATCCCAGTATCCCCCCAGCCCTCCTTGCTGCCCTCTCACATTGCTTGCCCATCTTTAGGTCATCTGATATGACTACCCCAGGTCCCTTTCCATTCTTGTTGTTGTTAGTATCTCACCCCCCATTGTGTACTCTTCCCTGGTTTTTGTTTCCAGGTGCATTACCTTGCACTTCTTAGCATTGAATCTAAGCTGCCATACATTTGACCATTCCTCTAACCTTGCCAAGTCCTTCTCATCCTTTCCACCCACCCTGTGCATCAACTCCTGTTGCAGATCTTAGTGTCATCTGCAAAGACACATACTTTTCCTTCCAGTCCTTCTGCAATGTCGCCTATAAAGACATTGAAGAGGACCGGTCCTAATACTGAACCCTGCGGTACCCCACTAGTAACCCTCCTTTCTTCTGAGTGGACTCTATTTACTATAACTCTCTGTGTCCTATTCTCCAGCCAATTCTTTACCCAGGCTGTCATCTTGGGACCCACTCCCAGGCTGGCTAACTTGTATATTAATCTTTTGTGTGGGACTGTGTCAAATGCCTTGCTAAAGTCTAGGTAGGCCATGTCCACAGCCCCTCCCTGATCTACTACTTTGGTCACCCAGTCAAAGAAATCTATCAGATTCGTCTGGCATGACCTTGCCACTGTGAATCCATGCTGCCTAGGGTCCTGTGCCCTCTGGCCTCTAGATACCGACAGTTCTTTCCTTTAGAAGTGATTCCATCATTTTCCCCATCACTGAGGTTAAACTAACAGGTCTATAGTTTCCTGCTTCTGCCTTGCTCCCACTTTTGTGAAGGGGAATCACATCTGCCCTCCTCCAGTCCTCGGTGTACCCCATCCTCCCATGATTTGTTAAAGGGTAGTCAGTGGTGTCACTAGTTCTACCCTTAGTTCTTTAGAATTCTGGGATGAATCCCATCAGGCCCCTTGCTTTGTCCACCTTCAGTTTTAAGAGTTCTTTCAGAACCCTTTCTTCTGTAAATGGGCGGTATCAACTTCTGTATCCAGAGTGTTACTACTGTTTGTTTTATGTATCTGCCCTCTTCCTTCAGAAATACTGAGCAAAATATTTGTTTAGTATCTCTGCCTTTCACAGTCTCCTCTGCCCACCCTCCCTCCCCTTTATTAAGCCTCACTATCCCTCCCTTGGTCTTCCTTCGCTCCTGATGTACCTATAAAGGTTTTATCTCCTTCTTAACTGAGTTGGCTATCTTTTCCTGGGTTTGGGCCTTTGCTGTTCTGACTGCCTTCCCAGCCTCCTTTGCTTTAACTGATACAGTTCTCTGTCCTGCTCCTTCTGCGATTCCTTGTACTTCCTGATACTTTCTTTTCTCTTGAACCTTCACTGCCACTTCCTTTGAGAACCATAGTGGTTTCTTACATCGTTTCATTTGTTTATTTGCTTCACACAAAGGCTTATTCGTCTGTGATGGCAGTTTTATTATTCCCCATTGTTCTTCCACCCTCCTTCCTGCCCATTTGCTAGTGCATTCCTTAGGCACTCACCCATTATGGCAAAGTCAGCCCTCCTAAAGTCCAGTACTTTTGTCTTTGTATGGCTTGACTCTATTACTGTGTTTATTGTGAACCATACTGTTCGATGGTCACTAGTTCCCAGATAGCTACCCACTTCTACATCTGTGATCCTCTCTCCATCTCCATTTGAGAGTATCAAGTCTAATATTGCTCCCTCTTGAGTGGGCTCCAGTACTAGTTGTCTAAGGCATGCCCCTGTAGGGCATCTAGAATAACTGCACTCTTGATGGTAGCTGCAACTGCACTCCAGTTAACATCTGGCATATTCAGATCACCCATCAAAGTATCTCCCTTTTCTGCCATTCTAAGTATACTTTCTATCATTTCCTTGTCATTTCCTCCCCTGAGAAGGGGGTCTGTCTCTATAACCCCTGTCGGATTTGGTGCCATTGCCTGTCTCCAAATTTACCCACAGTGCTTCTTCTCCTCCCTGTTTACCCTTTTGTTCTGTTGCTTTTATTCCTTCCTTTATGTAAAGAACTACTCCTCCTCCTCTCTTTACCCTCCCTGTCCCTCCTGTAGATAGTGTATCCTGGTATGTTTATGTCCCAGTCATGGTTTTGTGTGTACCATGTTTCTGTGACTGCCACAATATCCAGATGTTCCTCCTCCATCAAGGCCACTAATTCAGGAAGCTTGTTACCTAGACTACGGGCATTGGTACTCATTGCTCTCCATTTTTTGATGGTTTTACCTTCTGTTGCAGCATCCTCCACTGACCGTTCTACCTTGATCTTTTCCTCATTTAGTACCCTGTTTTGTAGGGAGAGGCTGGGATTTTTCTGCTGCTTGTCAGTGCCTCCCCCTTTGACTAGTTTAAAAGCTTGCCAATGAAGCATTTAAACCGATTGCTCAAAAGACTTGTTCCCTTCCTGGACAGATGCAGACCATCCTGCCAGTATAGGCTGTTGTCCCTCCAGGTGGAACCCCTGTTGTAAAGACATTTCTACTTTCTCATACACCAGCGGTGTCCCCTAGTGTGGAGGATATGGGGAAGTTTTTGCATGAGATAAAACTTCCAGATACTGGATTTAATAAATCACTTTTAATTAGCTCCATTACACAAGCAGAAATTATCATGCTATTAAATCTCAAAAACTAGGAACCCCGCCTGGGGTTGATGGACTTACCTCTGAGCTATACAAAGCCTTCCCTTCTGAATTTGCTGAATGTTTAGTACTTGTGTTTAACTTTTTTCTATCCACTGTGGAATTTCCTGTTTGGTTTTCTGAAGGGTTATTAATTTTTCTTTATAAATCTGGGAATAAAGAACTCTTAGACAAATGTAGACCAATTACGATTCTGAAATCCAATTACAAACTTTTAGCTGAGATTTGAATACTCAGCTTAAACTATATGCTGCCACTGTGCTTTCCCCTTCTCAATATTGTGGGCTTCCGGGGAAAAAGAATTCAACATGCCCATATAATTCTCTGAGATTTGATAGAGCATTTCGGTTTGTATAAACATTTTGGATGTATTATTTCAGTAGACCAAATAAAGGCCTTCGATCAGGTTTATCACCCTTTTTTATTCATGACTATACAACAGTATGGGGTCCCAGAAGTCTTTTTACATTGGGTGAAATCACTTTATAACAATGCTATTATCCACTCAAACATTCAGAGAGAAATTGGAGATGGGTTTCATGTTCCCATTGGGGTGCGCCAAGGATGTCCCTTAAGTCCTCTATTGTATTCTTTTATAATTGATATATTGATTCAATCACTCTCACAATATCCAAGATGGAAAGGGGTTTTAGGGCCTCCTTTTTTGGAAGAACTACATGTGCAGGCATATGCTGATGCTCTTTGTGTCTTTTTTTCTAACTACAATCAAGTGGCATTATTTTTGGACTTCATGGTCTCTTATTCTTTTGTTTCCAATTCCAAAATTAATACACAAAAAAGCCAGGATTTGTTTATTGGGGTTGGTCATCCTCCAGAAATTGTTATTCAGGGGCTTAGAATCTCCTCAGATCCTATTAAAATTCTAGGATTATTATATGGTCCCCAGAATCTTCCAGAATTGAACTGGGAGAAAGCACTAGCCTCTATAGATGGTAAAATTCAAATTTGAAAACAGTGGAAATTGTCAAAATTAAAACGTGTACAAGTTATTAAACAATTTTTAATTCCTGGTTTATTATACACTACAATATTTCCATTACCAATAAGGCTGGAAACAAGGATATATAGTTTATTTTTTCAGATGGTATGGGGTAACAGACTTAACCCTATTAAAAGGCAATACACATATCTTGCCAAAGAAAAAGGGGGCTTAGGGATGGTGGATCCGGTTATTTTTTTTCATACACTATTTATAGCAAAAAACGTTAGGGTTGGTTTGTTGCCATCTACGTCTAGATATGGTTTAATAAAACATGTGTTGGCTAATTATTATTCTGCTTGGCTTACGAGTCCTCCTAAACCTCTTCAGAAATTATTAATACCACAATATTTTATGCCAATAGCAAAAAAAAACTCTTTAAATGGGGTTTATTGTCACAGGTAGTAAAGGACAGTAAAGGACCACAAATATATAATACAGTAATGTTACTACTATATCCAGCTGAACCAGCTTTTAAAAACTGTCCTTCAATGAGAACTGTGGAGGTGCTCCGGCAACTAAATAATCCTAGATTACCAGAATATATGTGGGAATTTTTGTGGCTCACAGTTTATGGAAGGATTGGGGTGAGGGGTAATGCAAAGCATAAAGCTTTGAATGAAAGAACTTGCCCTTTTTTAGAGTGCATTCCCCAGGAAGAAACAGTACAGAATTTTTTATTGTCTTGTACATATGCCAGTTCTCTTTGGAAATTCCTAACTTCAAAATGGAGCATGAGATGGTTATTGTATTTGGATTATGACACACTGGTTTTGGGTCACTTTCCTCAGTTAGGGAGAACTTATAATTTAGAGACTTTGCAAATTTGTTGTTGTTGTTTAACATATTATTTATGGCAAGCTAGATGCCAATGGGTTTTGTATCAAAAATTGATGTCTTATGATACAGTAGGTTTATTGATTCAAGGAGCCATGGAAAGGATTTTCCTTAAAAATGTAGGGTTTTCGACCATTAGGAAGGTGACTGGTGGAGAGGATTCACAAGGTTTATAAAATATAAATAGGAGAGAATAGTATTGATCATATTTAGGATGTAGACAAATTTTTTTTTTTTTGTACATATATTTGATGTGGTATGTTGTTCTCTTATTGCTTTGTTTTGTTTTTGGGGAGGGGTGGGTTTACATGGGTATAATTTTACTTTCATTTATTACTGTACAACTATAATACTTGTTTTTTGATTGGCGTTTTTGTTAGATTGTGCTTTAGTTTATGTGTTGTAACACTGTTGTAATCATTTGCTTTTCATGTTATATTAATAAAACATTCTCCTACTCTTTTCGATAAGTGCCATGGGATCTTTAACATCCACCTGAACTACCACCAATCCAGGCAGATGGGACTTCAGTTTAACGTCTCATCCGAAAGATGGCACCTCAGAAGTGCGGCATCCCTCTCATGCTGCACTACAGTGTCAGTACTGGGATATTAACCCAAGTGCCAGATGTGGGAACTGAACGCACAGTCCTCTGATCTCCTGGCCTCAGAGGCAAGTGTGCTACCTACTGAGCCACTGAAACAGCCTGAATACCCTACTATCCCACTGGTCAAACTCCATGGAATCTGGGTCTGGGGGCAGTAGTGCACCAGATGCCAAAGCCCTGAAGGAGTATCTAAGGACATCATCCCCAAAGGTGGGTGAGGTAGAGAACATAGAAACTCCAGGGGAGGGCAATACCTCCTTCCTGCAGCCTACCGAGGCTGGAGAAGAGGCGTCTGGAGACTGCCAGGTGTGGTCAGATGCTTCCTGGAATGGGATGGGTGAGGAGGGCACCACCAAGTGATAAGCCCTGAACTCATTCAAGAATGAGCGTGTCTCCTGCTCAGTATTGCTTCATGTGACATGAGAAATACATAGCTCCTGCACTAGCCTCGAGAGGAACCGCTGATATGCCGTGAAATCAGCACTGGAGGACAGGTGGACAGATTGTTCCTCTTCCCCAAAGGAGGAAGATGAGGATGTAGAGGAGCTTGAGTGTTCTGGGTCTTCCTTCGGTGGGGGAAACAGGTGGAAGACCTGTTCTTCCATGGCTCTCACATACCTAGGGAAGGCCGCCACAGTGGCCCTGAACATCTCCCAGGTTAAGGGACCCGTAGGACCCACATGGCCTGGGAGAGGGGGGAGGTAACTGTAAAGGGATTGGGGAGGGGCACCTGACCAAATGTGCCCTGCCTCTGCCAGGGCTCTGAGACCCAGCCACAGGCCCTGCCAGGTGGGGGGACCCAGGAGTCAAACCATGCAGCGAAATCTGTAAAATGCTGAAACAAACTCAGGATGAGCCCTGATGGAGACTCTCTTCTATGTCACAATTGGGGTTGCATGGATCCAGAAGAGCAACCCTCTGCTCTTCCAACTAAGGGAGCCCCAGGGACTTCAGAGACAAGTTGGGGTTCAGCACTCCGGCTCCTTCCCACTCCCTGAAGGGCAGTGGTAGGGGGCTTACACACCTCTCCCCAAACCCTCAACTTTTAGGACTCTGAAGCCACCCTCTACCTTCTAACCAGCAATATGGGGTCCCCCAAATCCACAGGCCCCCTCCAAGGGAGGCCACAGAAGAGGGGGTCCCTGTCCCTACCAGGGGGATCATGGCAGCACCAGAGATGGCAGCTGTCATGTCCCCCCCAAAGAGAACTGATCGCACTCAGTCTGCCCAGGCTGCCATCCTGTGCAGGCCTACCAATACTGGCCATGACGTCAGGAGCAGTCAGGACTACGGGCTCCGGGGAGTCCAGGAGAGGAACGCTGGGCCACCTGGTGCTGCATCCCAGAAGGCACTCTGACTCTGAGGAGTCAGGTTGCCAGTCTGGACCGGCCTGCAGGTCATCCTCCTCTGAAGAGGAAGAGACCAGGCAGACCACCAAGCTAATGACCCCGGGAGAGCCCTTGGTGATGGCACTGCTGTGGGACATGGCACCGCACAAGGCGCTGACCCAACAGATCTGGGATGGCACTGGAATGCGGCACTGAGGGTCCACCAGTGCCAGGCCCAGCAGACATGGGCCATGACACTGGGGGAGCCTGCACCTCCGTGAAGGTTACTGCCGTGACAGCGCCAACAACCTGGCTCCGCATGGAACCAAGCTGTTCCTCTGGCACTGCAGCAGAAACCTCCTCAACGGCAAGGCAGGAGTCCGAGGAGGCTTCCTCTACAGTGGGTTGTATAGACCCAGGAGGGGACCCGGAGGAAAAGTCGAGAGATCTGGCCTTGGTGACCCGTGAGCAATGCCATCCTCCAAAAGCTGGCGGAGCCCTGCCAACTTTGAATGCACAGATTTCTAAGACACAGTGGTCCATGGAAAAGCAGGCATCGCAGTTGTCCATATCATGACTGGGCCCCAAGCATCGCAGACAGACGTCATGTCAGCCCGAAATGGAAAAATGCCGGCCACAGGAGCACCAACACATGTGGGCATGACATGGGTTGTATTTCTTCTTAGCCCCCGAACCAGACATGACATGAAAATAACAGCAATTTACAGAAAAAGACTCGGCACCATCTAATGAAAATAATGGAAAGGTCTTACCATGATAACGGTGCCAAGTGGGTTAGAACTGGGATGGAGAGATGCGGCATCAAAAACAGGCCAAATGACGCAGGCGAAAACTAGTCACTCACACAGCAGGTGCTACTTCAATGGCGGGAGAAACAGAACTGGGATGGAGGAGGAGTCCACACACCCAACGGTCAGCCCTCATGTACCACGCAGTGCATCAGCCACATGGGCCGTGCCATCATCACTGACCCCCCCCATAAAAAAGCTCCCGTGGCGGGTGTGTGCCTCTGGCACTTACCCAGCAGTAATGAATGGTGAAGACTAACAAGGGAAGATCTTTGCTATTCTATGTCTATGGAAGGGTGCATGTTTGTTGGCAAGGCCTGTGATAATGTTGTTGAAGATAGAAACAGCAGATTTAACCATACTGGCCAGATAAAAAGCTTGCCAATCAGCACGATTCAGATCAGCTTGGTAGTTACAGATATTAAACTTATGAAAACTTCTGCAAGTGATAAATTTGGAGTAGGAGTGATGTTTAACATGGGCCCAAGTGCAGATCACAATATTGTGGTCACTTACATCATTATGAAAGACCGTTGAGTGCTGGATTTTGTGTGGCCAGTTGGTAAGAATCAAGTCGAGAATGGAGCTGAGGGCTATGATTTTTGTGTGTGGTGACGAGCTGGGTGAAATCAAGATCGTCTCAAAAGTCTTTGATGGCACTTGCTCTAGGGGTAAGCCAGTCAAGGTTTAAGTCCCCGAGGATGATGGTTTCATTGGTGTTGGACTCAGAAATGACCCTAGGTTTTGATGGTATAAAGATCCATGCCGCCTGGTGGTGGTCTACAGCAGCCCAATATATTGATAGCTTTGGTGGAAGGGAGCAGAATCCTGAGCGGCAGACACTCAAATTCTTTAGGCCTGGATTGCGAGAGAATTTCTGAAACATTGAGGCTGCTAAGATAGATAACCACCCCACCTGCCCTAGTAGGCCTGTCTATTCTATAGGTGTTATAGGAAGGGAGCGCGATTTGGGGGTCAGTAATGGAGCTGTTCAAGCAGGTCTCTGTGACTACTAGTACATCCGGATTGGAATGAGCAGCCCATACTTGTATTTGGCCAAATTTCTTCAGGAGGCTACGAGCATTGATTAGCATAACTTTAATGCCTGGGGCTGTTGCAAACTCCGCCAGGGAGTTTATAGTTATTTGTGGGCCAGGGTTTGGCTCCACATTGCCAGAGCATAGTAGCAGTAGCATGATTATTCTCTTCAGCGAGGCTACAAGTGTGGCTAACTTTTTTCCTGGGCGCCCTGTTGTTCATGGTGGGATTATCCTGGTGCATCACTTCTCTCAGCTGTGAGGGATGCAGAGGTCTGAGAAGGGCTAGGACACTTAGACATATGGGCTGATGCGAGATGAACATGGTTGGCAGTTGTGAAATGACAGTTACGTAAGAACTTCCATAACAGTAGATCTTCAAGAGAGGTTCCTGCAGTAGGTCTTCACATATAAGACTGCGCCCCCTGGCATCAGGACCGCACAGCAAATTTCTAGCTAGCAACCATTAGTGGGGGACCTCCCCTGGTGTCACCTGATCAAGTGTCAGCATGATAGTATATAAGGGGTGGTCCGCACGCCCGCCCTCCAGTTCTCCTGCCATAGACCTCAGAAAAGAAAACAAGAGAAAGGAGTAAAAATAACTCCTTAGGCCCTGGTATCTGGAAACAAAGCCTTGGTAAAGGAAAAGAGGATAAAACAACAGGAGCTGGGGGAAGGTGGGTGGGAAATCTAGACCTACTGCAGGAATTTCTCTTGAAGATCTACTGTTACAGTAAGTTCTTACGTAACTGTCATATCTTACTTCGAGAGGGTTCCTGCAGTAGGTCTTCACATATAGGACTGAATACCAAGCAGTCGAAAATAATGAAGGAGTCAGAGACTAAGTTCCGGGAGGAAGGGGCACCTGCCAACTATAAGCCTACTTAGGAAAGAAGGCATTGCAGAAAGGTGAGGCTGAAACCAGCTCTATGCCTAAAGGCAATGTCCAGACTGTAATGCTTGGTGAATGTATGGACAGAGGACCAAGTGGTCACCGTGGAAATATCTGCAGTGGACACATTCCTGAGAAAGGCCATCGGAGCAGCTATGCCCCGAGCAGAATGGCCTTTCACCTCCCCCGGAAGGGGCTTCTCGTACTTGTGGTAAATGTATGAGATGCAGTTAGCCAACCATTTTGACAAACCTTGTTTGGAGATGGCCTTGCTCTGACATTTGGGAGCAAAGGTCACAAACAATTGGTCAGACTTCTGAGACTCTTTGATCCTAGAGATGTAAATCTCAGAATACTGTGCACATCTAAAGTGTGTAAGAGGTATTCCCCCTGCTGGAATACTACGGGTAAAATACTGGCAGTTCAACATTCTGATTCAAAGTAAATTTTGAAACAACTTTTGGAAGAAAGGAAGGAAGGGTTAGTCCTCAGAGCCACCCTGCGGAAAATCAAATAAGGTTCCTTGCAGAGGAGGGCCTGAAACTCTGAAATCCTTCGAGCTGAAGTTATAGCAAATAAGGAACATTTTCCAGGACAACTAACACAAGTCACAACTTACTGCTAGCTCAAAAGGGGGCAAAGTAAGTTTTTCTAAATAAAATTTAAATCCCAGGGGGAACCAGATTCCAGACCAGAGGCTTAAGGTGGAGGATCTGCTTAAGAAAGGTTCTGGAGGCCTCCAACTGAGCAATGGTTTGGCCCCCCACCGGAAGGTGGTAGGCAGAAACCGCAGATAAGTGGACCTTCAGAGAGGAATAATTGAGGCCCGAATCAGACAGGTGCAAGGAGCTGGGGAGCCGAGCAAGTTAATGGATCCAGGCCCTTGGCCATGACCCAGATAGAGAATCTCTTCCACTTCATAGCATATATGGATCTGGTAGAGGGTTTCCTAGCCTCTGCTAGAACCTCGGCAACTCAAGAAGAGATGCCATAACAAGAGACAGCTATGTGCAAAGGTGCCACGCATGCAGGTGGAGAGACTTGAGGCTTGAGTGCACCAGGCTGCCCTGCTCCTGAGACAGAAGGTCGTGGGAGAGAGGAAGAGGTACTGGGGGTTCCATAATCAGCTGTTGCAGCAGAGGGAACCAGATCTGCTGAGGCCAAAAGGGGGCTATGAGGATCATATGAGCCCCATCTGCCTGTAGCTTCAGCAGAACCTTCTGTAGAACTGGAAAGGGAGGGAAAAGCATACAGAAACCTGTCCAGGATAGAGACAGAGCATCTCACCAGAAAACATCATGCCCAGGAATGAGCGAGCAAAAGCTGGGTAGTTTTGCATTGAATGGGGACACACAAGAGGCCTATCTCTGGTCGACCCATTGGAGGAAGAGGTCTTTCACCACTTCCTGCTTTAGCTCCCACTCATGAGCCCATGTAACAGTGCGGCTGAGACTGTCCGCCAGGACATTTTTCACTCCTGGAAGGTGGACCACTATCAAAGACAGGCCATGTTGGACTGCCCAGTACCACACCTGCATCGCCTCCCAGCAAAGGGGGGTACAATCGGGTGCCTCCCCATTTGTTGGTGTACCAGACTGTAGCTATGTTGTCAGCTTGGACTAACAGTGTTTCCAGTATCAAGAGGGACTGGAACACTTGGAGAGCATACAGCACTGCTCTTACCTCCAGAAAACTGAGATGTAGATGTTCCTCTAGTGGAGACCACATTTCTTGAGTTTGGTCTCCCAGGTGTGCACCCCATCCCTGACCTGAGTCATCTGTCATCATGGTCATGGAGGGGGGCGGCGGGGTGGAAGGGGATCCCAAACAAAAGGTTGAAAAGATCCTCCCACCACAGAAGATGCCTCTTCAGGCTGTTGGAGACTAAGACCACATGGTCCATGTCATCCAGACGTTGATCTCACTGGACCCGGAGGGACCACGGGGTCACCCTCATGTGCAGTCTGGCCAAAGGGACTGTGGGTATGGCAGCTGCCATCAGACCCAACAGGCAGAGGACAGAGCGTGCCTTGGTCCATTGAGAGGAGGACACCATTGCCGCTTGTTGCATCAGAGTTTCTGCCCTGTCCGTAGGCAAGAAGGCCCTGCCCTGAACCATATCCAGCACTACTCCAATAAACTGGAGCCACTAGGAGGATACAATTTGAGACTTGGGAACATTCACAGTGATGCCAAGTCTGAAAAATGGGTACAGAGTGGAGGAAAGAGAATCCCTCAGACTGTCCTGACAATCATAGGTATCATATCTTATACAGAGTTAGTAGACCATGGTCCATAATGCTCGCAAATATTAGTTATATCCCACTATGCATTTTTGTTGCAAATAGGTGTCCAGATATTTTTTAAATGTAACCATGTTTTCACATGTTACTACTTCCAATGGCAAACTATTCCAGATTTACATACTCTTAATGTGAACCAACTACTTCTTTTTTTTGTTTTACATTGTTCTACTTTTAATTGTAGTGGATGTGCCCTGGTAATGTAAATAGTATCCCTCAATTCAAGACCCAATTACTCCCAAAGGTGATCATCATGTAAAGCCTTAAATACCAGACATAAGTTACCCCTCATTCTGCGATACTCTAATGTATGTAGTCCTAGTTTTTGTAGTCTAGCATTATAATCCAATTGACTTGACTTATTGACTTCATTAATCTTTTTAGTTGCTCTCTGTTGAATTTTTTCCAGTGTTTTTATAGAGCCTTTATCCCCTGGTGCCCAAAATTGGGCACAATACTCCAAATGGGGCCTTACCAAAGATAAATACAGTGGGAGCAGAACACCTCTACTTTTACTGCTAATATGTGTGTTTATGCAGTGTAACACACCAGCTGCCTTCTTGATGACAGCATGGCAATGGAGCTTAGAACTGAGATCACTGGATATTCTAATACCGAGGTCACGCTCATCAACAGATTTTAAGATTTTTCCACCAAAAATGTATTTAGCTTGGTTGTTTTTTCTCCCAAAATGCATTACAACGCATTTATCGGTATTAAAGGACAATTTCTTCTTGGTAGCCCAATTCTGTAACTCATCAAGGCTATACTGGAGGGTATCTATATCACCAGTATTAATGACTGGGTAGCCTAATCGTGTGTCGTCAGCAAATTTTGTTAGCCAAACCTTAGTTGTGGGTTTTAATGATGCAATATATATGTTGAACAGACATAGACCCAAGACTGAACCCTGTGGGACCCCGCTAGTCATAACATCCCAATCTGAAAAAAAGTCCTTTATACACAGTCTCTGGGTGTGGCCCTTGAGCCATGATTCCACCCATCGTGATATATTTCTCCCTATTCCAATACTAATCATGTCCTCAATAAGCTGACCACGAGGGACCTTGTCAAAGGCCTTGGAAAATCCAGAAAAATTACATCCACTGCCTCACCCCTCTCCAATGCCCCACTCACTCCATTATAGAAGCTCAACAGGTTTGTCTGGCACGATCTTGCCTTAGCAAAACCATGCTGAGTGGGATCAGGCTCTATTATCTTACATAGGTGTTCCTTAATAATTCCTTCCAGCATTTTACCCAATATAGATGTCAAACTGATGGGTCTATAATAGACACCTCCTGCCTAGAACCCTTCTTGTAGATTGGAACCACAGTCGCTTGTCTCCAGACATCAATAACCTGGCCTTCTTGTATGGATTTATTAAATAAGGCAGCAACAGGACTAGAAAGAGGGATAGCTAATTCTTTAAGAATATGGGGGTGTAAACCATCTGGCCCTGCAGACTTGTAAGGGTCTAAATTTTGAAGCAGTTTTTGAATAATGCCAGCATCTATTGTGAAATACCCACTCAGGATAAGATCATGTTTCTTTCTAGTTTCTGTTTTAGTTTGAAAACTGATGAAAGTTGCTTATTGCAAGTAGTAGCCATATGTGTCTTGTCTGATACTAGATCTCCTGAAATGTTTTTTAGCGGGCCTATGGTGGGAGTACCTCCTCTTTTGTTATTAATATATTTATAGAAGGACTTATAATTAACCCCCACCTTACTTGCCAGTCGTACCTCAAAATCCCTTTTAGCCTTTCTAATACTGTATTTAATCGCTTTCAACTGGAATTTAAAGATTTCCCAGCTTTGCTTAGTTCCACATAACTTGGCTTTTTTGTAAGCTCTGTCTTTATATTTAATATGTTTTTTACAGTTTCATGCATCCAAGGCCTTTTAAATTTGGTTTTATCAATTTTTTTGATAATTGGGATATGTTTATTTGAAACTAAGGTTAACTGGCTGATCAGAATTTGCCATATTTCTGGAAGTGATTTATCTAAGAAGGAATATTGCCAGTCCCAGGATGCCATATCTAGTGTCATGCCCAAAAAGTTTGCTTTATTAAAGTTGTAAAGTGTTGTGTTACTGTCATCCTGTCCTAAATTCCCACTAAAGGTAAATTGTACTATAGAATGATCACTGGAGCCTAGTGGTTGTAGCACTGAACAGTTTGAAATTTGGTTTCTCAAATTATGTAAGACTAAATCTAAAATATTGTTACCCCTAGTACTAATGTTGATTATTTGTTCCATATTGGATATCAGAAGTGTTTGCAAATATCTATTTTCCATGGGGGGTGAAGTATGCATAGTCTTCCAGTTTACACCAGGAAGATTAAAGTCACCTACAAGCAGGGTGTTATTAGTGGAAGATATCTTTTCCACAAAATCTAGCAGATGAAAATCATCATCGTGTGTAATCCAGGTAAGGGAACACATAAATCCCCTTGTGGCGCAAGGCCACAGCCACCACCACCACTAGGCACTTGGTAAAAACCTGTGGTGCTGAGGAGAGGCCAAATGGGAGGGCCTTGAACTTATAATGGTTCTCCTGTAAGGAGAATTGCAGGAAGTGGCGGTGGGCCTGGAGGATAGGGCTATACAGGTACGCATCCTGCATAGTCAAGGAGCACAGCCATTGGTTCTGTTGGACAGTGTTGGGTAAGTTACTTTAAAAAAGTAATCAGTTAGTTACTAGTTGCTTTCAAATAAATGTAATCAGTTACAGTTACTGATTACTTGTGTATAAAAAGTAATTAGTAACTGCAACTGTAATGTATATTACTTTTTCTATTACTTTTGATGACTGTGTGTGGGTGTGGATGAGAAATGGCTCCCCTTACATGATACCAGTCACTGCACTACCAGTCTCTCACTTCTTGTAAAGCACTTTGGTATACTGTATATGAAAAGCACAATATAAATGCAGAATTCTTCTTTCATCCAAGGACCTTGGTGAAAGGCCCTTTCTGACTACTTACTGTGGTTGTCTAGTATGGCTGAACTGTAAAGATTGTGTTGCACTTTTCCAGAGGAGCTGGGGCATAAATAAAGAAGTTCAAATATGATCCAGAAGATCAGATCAGTTATCTAAACCACTCAATTTTGTCAGGACTTAAGTGACCTATGCTCTTGCCAATATCTGAAAATAGGCTTTAGTAACTGATGAAAGTAGGAGGTAATGTAGTTACCTAAACAGTAATATTCAAAACATAAACTCCGGCTGGCCCGGTGGCGCTGAGGGTTGAGGCACTGGACGCCACACCTCGCGCCACGCCGGCGACCCATGTTCGGGAATGGGCACGGGTTGCGGGGTCGGCAGGCGGAGGGAGATGGATTGGCGTCCGGAGGACTGCTTCCATTTCCGTGGGAGATCAGTCGGCGGTGCTTGTCTGACCTAGCGGAGGCTGGGGATCAGCAGCATATAGCCGTAAGACAATGGGAGGGGCGGGCGTGGCAGACACTTGACTAGTGCGCCGCACGGAGCGCGGCGCTGCGACTCAGTCGCTGGCGCCATTGCACGCCACGCCCCGGCCGGAGAAAATCAAGAAAAATGGGTGTCCGGCTGCACGGCGTCGTTCCCTGGTGCCATTCCTGGAGGACGCCTCCCTGGCATGGATCCGTTGTGGTGGGTCGAGTCGCTCCTCACCACCCTGCCGCGAAGGGTAAGTCGCGGGGTGCGGAAGGGAGGGGTCTCTTATGTCCGGAGGATGGCACTGGGGGAACGCAGCGCGCGGGGGGGGTTGTAGCCGGAGCTCTGAGGAGGAAAAATAACACCCAAAAAAAAAAAAAACATAAACTCCGGACAGGCTAACAGTAGTAGTATAAGCTGCTCTAAAAGAAATCAATACAATTTTAATTTACACATAACAGGAAGTCATTCTTGCCAGCAGAAATAGATGCAAAGTGGATTTATACTGTACAGAAAAGGGGGTCTCCCAGCTCTCATGTACAGCTCATAGGAGCACTTGCCACAGATGTATCTATAAATGGAAAAACCACAACAGGTACTCCTAACTTCCCACTGCCTTTGGTAGGACCAGCACCCTGTAGGATGCATATCTGTTTTTAATATTCACAATGGACTTTGTTAGTAGCTACATGATATAATCAGAGAGAACACAACTTAATGCCATAGCATGTCTTACCCTTAAATTAAGAGTCCATCTTTTACTAACTTTTTCCATTTTTGTATAAAAGAATTTCCTTTTTCACAGAAATACCATATTTTTCTGGTCTCAAAATATGACCCATTTTGTAAAATAAAATATGCATAACTAATCCTTCCATTCAGTACCGAATCCAATTCTTTGTGAAGATAGATGTCACAGTTCAGCATCAAATATATTCTTGATTTTTTATATGAATATTCTGTTTGGAAAACCCCAAATTTGAAAAAAAAAATGTCACTTGTCAATTGAAATTGTCTATTACAAAAACAGCGTGTCTGGGCCAATTTCACATTGTTATTAATTGCAGCACATGCAAAGTTCACCCGTACATAAATCTTTTAGTAACTGAGAACTCACTGGGATTTTTGCTCTGTTTGATTAGTCTATTAATTCATGCATATGCACTTTTCTCTATGTGCCATCAACTATTTTATTAATGAACTGAACATGTTAATGTTTGAGAAGATCTCTTTTTTCAAGCGTTTTTATTCTGCTGGAGTGAAGTCTGTACTTATGACAAACTTCTGAATGAAACAAACTAAGCAAAAGACATCTAAAAGATAGAAATACTTGATCAAGTTAAATATTATATTTTTCAGTCTGGTGCTGGCATTTCTTTGGGTAGGAGGAGTTATGGGGGTACCTGAGATCTGCCCTTACAGTTTCCGCTAACTAAAGCATTCAGTGCACTGACTGGAAGGATTTGAGAGCTGGGACTGCTTTGTTTTGCATATTCATTTTATCTTCTTGGAAGTTCTCTTTTGTTCATATCAACAACTGCTTATCAACAGTAAATATGTATGGTCCAAGCTGTGCAAAAAGAAAATCATATGCTAAAGTGCTAGGTGCAATCAACGTGATGAATTATATGAGAGCTCCATCTGAGAATGAAAACGTCAGTGAAACTCTACAGAGAACTAAACCAACTGAGTTTTCATATACATAAAAAAATAATTTTCAAGTAAGTCCATTGAGTACACTGGAGGGGATATAAATATATTGTTTCCCATATTTAATTTAATTTATTAAAAACAGAGCTCTGGAGGACTTGTAGTCTAAAATTATTTTTCATTCAAAGAAACAAGGATCGGGGCTGCACCATCTCCATTCATATACTGCATCATATACTGAAACAAAAGTGTGTGTGTGTTTAGTTGGGGGGGGCTACTTATGGAATCACCACTGTACTGTTTCAAACAGCCATGAGGTTATGATTTGATTACTGCTGTTCAGCGCTCAAAGTGTCATGTGAAATCCTTCTCCGTGTGCCAGTAAAATATTAAATTTTGTATTATGCATTTAGCTAGATTGCTGTCATTTCAGACTGCTATAGTAAAACTTCATCCCAAGGCTGGCATTTTATTTAACTAGGCACAGCTAATTCATAGGCAATTCTGTTAAAGTTTCTAACCTGCACATTTAGTTGTAACAGTATCGCAGCCAAAAAAATAAAGTTATATGTCTTGCACCTCAGTATGAATGTGGGAGACAGCACATAACTAGCAGTTCACCAAAAAAATGGAAAGGACAACAAATCTCAAACCAGTCTGTTCCTGAGTTTGAAAGGCGCACTTATCTGGAAGTCAGGATCATCTCCACGGAATAGAAGAAAAATATGTGGATAACAATAAGAATATACATATAGACTAATACCGTGTCTGCTGCAGCATTTGGCATTCAGCTCAAACTACCACAGTAGTGCAGAAATACGGTGACAGACCTACAGACAGTGTGGTGACCTTTCATCAGAGCAAGGATTTGCATGGATTCAGTAAAATGTAAGAGGTGCGCTGCAATCTCCCATTAAAATAAAAACATCTGTCTACCTTTGCGCAGTGAAGTACAGTACATGAAAACAGATCTCAAACTACTCCTGAACTTAGTTCCATGTTATGGACTGAATACACACCTTTACACCAAAATGTGGCTGATAATTTGCATTATTTCTAAATACTGATTTTTTTTTTTAAATGGCACATTGAATTCCAACAGCAAAAAAGAGCTGCAGAGGAGATCTCTCTCTCCGGAAGCTGCTTTAGTTTTAATCTTGTAACTGCTTTTTGTTCACATTTGCTTTTCCTTTGCTAACCCTAACCGAAAGCGTAGAGGGAAACCGGTGCAGCCTACAATGTTAAGTGTCATAGTGTGCCACTTCATCATATCATCTTATTAAAGATGAAATTCCCTACTTACTCCTACACAGTTCATTTCGGGGGTCCACTGGTGCTCGGAACATGACCGAGGATGGGGGAAGTGCTGGAAGAAAAAATTACTCACCTTAGTAATTATGTTTCTTCTAATGGAGTCTTGCTGTATTCTGACTATTGCAGTTAACCCCAGCCTTTAAACTGCCCTGGAGAACAAAGGGTTAACTTTCTATGCAGATCATAGAATGCTGAGCTTGAGCTCGGTTGAGGTTTCTGTCTAGAGCCCTTTGAAATCCACCCATCAGATTCTTATGAGCAAAAGCTCAGTAACTATTCTATGTGGAAATTGTAAAATTTTTACGAGCCACTAGCAGCAAAAAGTTTTGGATCCCCAAAGGAAGACTCAAGTCAGGAAACCCAAAACCAAAAACCAATCCAAATAAGAATAATGATAAAACAAACACCTAAACAAAAAGAAGAGGGTGTAAAAGGGGCACCCCTGAGATGCAACACTGCACCTGCCCACCCACTTCCCAAAAACAGGTTCTGAGAGGGGAGGCAGGAAGGGAGGTCAGAATACAACAAGACTCCATTAGAAGAAACACAATTACTAAGGTGAGTAATTTTTTCTTCAAACAACATGAAGTCTTGCTGTATTCTGACTATTGCAGACTACCAAGCAGTACCTCCATGGAGGAGTGACAGAACCTACTTTGGGAATAGGCTCTGAAGTACTGCTGTGCTGAACCGAGCATCACTCCAAGCCTGGATATCCAGAGAGTAATGCTTGGTAAACATATGGACTGTTTTCCAGGTGGCTGCTTGACAAATTTCTAAGAGAGGAATATCCCTGGCAGCAGCCAGGGAAGCAGCTGTGCCTCTGGTGGAGTGAGCCCTCAGGCCTGAGGGTGGAATGTTCCCTAGTTTCTCATAGCAGAATTGTATACAAGACACAAGCCACCTAGCAATAGTTCTCTTGGTGGCAGGTTTGCCTTTCCCCACTTCTCCATAAGTGAGGAACAGCTGGAGGGAATCAAATCTGTGACCCTTGGTATGCTCTATATAGTAGCTAAGGGCCCTTTTAACATCTAAACTGTGTAGCCTCCTCTCTCCTGAAGAGGAATGATCAGTGAAGAAAACAGGAAGAGACATTGATTGGTTCAGGTGAAAATCTGAAACCACTTTGAGCAAGAACCTTCTATTGGTTCTAAGGACCATTTTATCCCCATGAAAGGAGATAAAATCAGGTTCCACTGACAGGGCTTGCAGTTCACTGATATGTCTGGCAGAGGTAATGGCTACTAAAAACACAGTTTTCCAAGTCAAGTACTTAAGCTCTACTGAGGACATAGGCTCAAAGGGAGGTTGCATCAATTGAACAATACAAACATTTAGCAATCCTTTGAAAAATTTACAGAACACAGGAGGAGATGATAGTGAGGAAGACGTCCCCACTGACAGAAAGGCAGAGACAGCTGACAAGTGTACTTTGAGAGTAGCTGGTCTGAGGCCTAGGCCATTAAGATGGACCATATAATCCAGAACTGTAGGCAATTCAGCAGTGTCTGGGGAAATATGCTGCTTAGAACACCAAATGCTGAATCTCTTCCATTTGGAGTCATAGGTCTTTCTAGTGATGGGCTTTCAAGAGGCTTTGAGGATGTCCAGAACTCCCTGAGACAGATGCAAATCTGCATACTCTAACTCAAGAGCCATGCCCTGAGATTGAGAGATTGAAGATTGGGGTACCAAATCCTCCCCTGAGAGGAGGTTACCAGGTTGTAATTCCTGGGAAGAGACAGGGGAAGATGGACTGCTAGGGACAGTAACAGGGGGTACCAAGGCTGTCTGGCCCAATCTAGAGCAATCATAATCACTTTGCAAGGTTGTGACTTTATCTTGACTAAAACTTTGAACAGTAGAGGAAAGGGAGAGAAAGCATACAGAAATGTAGAAGACTTGGTTTGCTGGCCAAGGCACCTAGCTTCACCTGAGCTCTTTCCTTCTAAGACTGCTTGAAAGGCAGAGTAGAGAAATTTGCCAGAGCAAGGGAGAAGGATTAAGACTTAGTTTGGCTAAGCAGATTTACTGTGTGGTGGTGTTTTTATATTTTTACTCACAGGGATTGCTACTGTTTGTTGCTAACATTTCATTGCTTTATTTTTTCTCTGATTCAAATTGTTGTTGCTGGTATACCTTCTTCTGCATTATTACAAGGTGTGCCTACAGGTGTGTGCTAACAGATTACTCCTGTAATCTTCTGATTCAAATTGTCTTTTGCAAGGTATATCTTCTGTTACTGCTTTATTTTTCTCTGGAGCAAAGTGTTTCTTACAGCGTATATCTTCTCTGAAATTACTGTATTACAGGTGGAGCTTACATTTTTGTGACTTTTTTATCATTGGCTAAGCAAAATTACTGTTTGACACTGTGTTTTATTTTATTCTTGTTTGTTGAAAAGGTTTGTTGTCTCAGAGGTGTTTCAGTCTCCTTTTCACATTGAAGGAGCTAATTGCTTTTCCTCCCACAGCTCTCCCAAAGGATTAGGTGTGTATGTGGGGGTGGAGCTGGCAAACTGTCAGTAATTTCCAACAGAAAGAAGGGTTAAAAAGTCAGGTTAGTTGATATCTTGGAGGTAGAAGACTTGGTTTGCTGGCCAAGGCACCTAGCTTCACCTGAGCTCTTTCCTTCTAAGACTGCTTGAAAGGCAGAGTAGAGAAACTTGCCAGAGCAAGGAGAAGGATTAAACTTAGTTTGGCTAAGCAGATTTACTGTGTGGTGGTGTTTTTATATTTTTACTCACAGGGATTGCTACTGTTTGTTGCTAACATTTCATTGCTTTATTTTTCTCTGATTCAAATTGTTGTTGCTGGTATACCTTCTTCTGCATTATTACAAGGTGTGCCTACAGGTGTGTGCTAACAGATTACTGCTGTAATCTTTCTGATTCAAATTGTCTTTGCAAGGTATATCTTCTGTTACTGCTTTATTTTTCTCTGAGCAAAGTGTTTCTTACAGGGTATATCTTCTCTGAAATTATTACAGGTGGTGCTTTACAGGTTTTACAGTTTTATCTAACATTAGGATAAGCTTTCAGGGTTACTGCATTTATTGTTGACTGATTGTTTCTGCTCTTACCTCCTTGTTCTTTCGTCCGTGGTTCTTCTTTTTAGGCAGGGAAGGGCCCAGCCACAACCCATCCCCAACCACCCCACGCTACACTCCATTTAAGGGTACCACAGTTGTGACATTTCCTGTGGCAGAGCAGGAAGGGGCGGATCAGTGGGGCCTCCACAAGGTGATCTCATTTACAGGGCACTAGTAATTTAACTTGTTATAACAAGTTAAACAAAGCACAATTAAACAATTACTTGCATTTTTTCCTTCTTTTTCCTTCTAATTACTCTGACTAGGTTACAAACCCAGCAACTTATTTGGAATGGATTTCATTAACTGCAGGTACTGTGGAACAATTTTTAGAAGGACAGTCTTACAGGATTTGGACACTGTCCTACATGCTGGGCCTTTGGAGATCTTAGGTCTCAGCTCTGGGCAGCATGGGCGAGATTGCACGCCTCAAATTTCATATTGAAGAGGAAATACATTATAAGAACCACCGCCATTTCCCCAGCATCCAACAGAAAAACCTCGACCATGAGAGGTAGTTGGTCCAGGAGGTTGGCAGGTGGTTAGGAGGAGCAAATCAGGTGCCCCATCACTCTCTGCTCTCCAACACATTACCTCCAAAACCATATAAACACTACAAACAGGTATCTGCCTCTATCTCTGAAATCATATAAAGAGGCAGAAGACACTGCAGAGCAGGACACTGCGCACAGGAGCTAGCACAACAATACTCACCCAAATCAGGAACCAAAACTAAACAAGCACAAAGGAAATCCAAAAAACTTCTGATCATAGGAGACTCCATGATTCGGGGAGTTGATACCCATCTCCAGCCAGGGGTGATGGTCAGATGTCTCCCAGGTACATCAGCATGGAGAGACACTGACCGCATTGCTAAAATTGTTCACAAAGCAGGAGAAAACATTGATGTCCTAGTACACATAGGGACTAATGATCTTGCCAGCCGGTCAGTTGTGGAGACCAAGGAACACCTGACTAGGCTGGGTGACAAACTATCATCTATTTCGTCCGGCATCTCCTTCTCTGAGATCCTGCCAGTCTGGGAGAAGGGAGCAGATGGACGGAAGGTCAGAGAAGGGGAGATAGGGGAGCTAAACATGTGGCTCAAGGACTGGTGCCAGGAAAAAGGACACAGATTTGTAGGGAACTGGCAACAGTTCTGGGAGCGAAAGTTCTTTAAATTTGATGGACTGCATCTGACTAAAGAGGGAGTCAGTGCATTGGGGCAGAAGTTTGACGTCTTTGCAGAATATTTAAACTAGCAAATGGGGAGAGGGGTGCAGCACCCCATACGTCAAATGGGAAGAACACCCCTCCCCCCTCAGCTAGTGGTCAAACAGGAATTCAGCGTGTTTGCCATTCATTTGCATCAACAGGTAAGAAAAAAGGTTTGTCTCCCCATATGATGCACAGGGGTAATGCCAAACTTCACCCAACAACTAACACACCAAAATCTGGCCAATGGAAAATCATGTACACAAATGCTCACAGCCTGGAAATAAGATCCCAGACCTGCAGGCAATAATGTCAGAGGCTAAACTGGACATAGTAGCAATTAGTGAGACGTGGTTTACCAGTAACCACACTTGGGAGACTTCAGTACCTGGCTATGTATTGTTCAGAAGAGACCGAGGTGCAAAAAGGGGGAGGAGGGCCCTGTATGTTAATGAAAATATCAAGCTACAGAAATTCAGAATACACATAAGAGCCAGAAGAACTGTGGGTCACCCTGGAAACAGGAAATGGGACAGCCATAAGAACTGGGGTTGTCTACAGGCCCCCAGACCAGGGAGGACATAGACACATTACTGTTAGAAGATATACAAAACATGACAGTTAAGGGAGGTTCTGATAATGGGAGACTTCAACATGCCAGATACAGATTGGTCAATACCAGCAGGAACATCTGCCAGAACTAGACTCATAGTGGATTCCTGCAGGGAGGGCCTCAAACAACTGGTACAGCAACCCACAAGAGACAGAGCTATCCTAGATCTAGTACTGACTAACAAAGAAGGGATCACAGATCTCCAGGTAGAAGGTCACCTGGGGGCCAGTGACCATCACATGGTATGGTTCAATTTGGCTACTACATCTAAATCATCCCATTCCAAGGCAAAAATATGGGACTTCAGAGGAGCTGACTTTGATAAGATGGCCAACAGAGTTAAGCTAGCCCTGGCAAAAGAAACACAGGTGAGGAGGTACAGACAAAGTGGGCAAGCATTAAGGATGCAATACTTGAAGCAACATCCCATTGTGTTAGACAGAAAAGGAAGTGCAAAGAAGAAGGAAACCACTTTGGTTCTCAAATACAGTAGCAGAAAGGTCAGAGCCAAAAGGCTGGCCTTCAGAAATATAAGGGAACACAGCGGGATGAAGATAGGAGGCATACCAAACTGCCCTAAGGGAAGCAGGGAAGGCAGGCAAAGTCCCAAACTGAGGAAACACTAGTACTAACAGTAAAAGAAGGTGACAAGACTTTCTATAGATACATTAGTGAAAGGAGAAAGTCCAGAGGGGTATTGCTAAGTTTAATGGAGAAAAGGACAGAAGTGAGGAGGAGGACCTATAAAGGCATCTATCCTAAATAGATACTTTGCTCAGTATTTACTGAAGAGAAGGTAGGGCAGGGCCCACAGCTCAGCATCATGGACACAGGGGAGGGAGGTGAGCACTACCCCTTCACAAAAGAAAGGGTCCTACAAGAGCTTGCTAAGCTCAGGGTGGATAAGGCAATGGGACCTGATGGCATACATCCCAGGGTACTTAAGGAGCTAAAGGAGGAACTAGCAGAGCCATTATCAGAATTGTTTAGTGAGTCTCTGAGCACAGGAGAGGTCCCAGAAGACTGGAGAAGGGCTCATGTGATCCCGCCCACAAGAGTGGTAGCAGGAGGAGGCGGGGAACTACAGACCAGTCAGTCTTACCTCAGTAGTGGGCAAGATTATGGAGGCACTCCTTAAGGAAAGGATAGTGCAACACCTGGAATCCATAGGGGCACAGGATCCAAGACAGCATGGGTTTACAAAGGAAGGTCCTGTCAAACTAATCTCATAGATTTCTTTGACTGGGTAACCAGAGTGGTGGACCAAGGGGGAGCAGTCGATGTCACCTACCTTGACTTCAGCAAAGCTTTTGACACTGTTCCACATAGAAGATTGATAAATAAGCTAGGTAGGCTCAGGGTGGATCAGAAGTTGGTCAACTGGGTGGCAAATTGGTTGACTGGCAGAAAACAGAGAGTGGTGGTAAATGGTATACAGTCAGAAGAGATGCAAGTCACAAGTGGGTACTCAGGGATCAGTCCTGGGGCCAGTCCTATTCAACATCTTCATTAGTGACCTCGCAGATGGACTAGAAGGGTAAGGCTTGTCTGTTTGCAGATGACACCAAGATCTGCAACAGACTAGATGATCCAGATGGGGTGGGCAGAATGAGAAGAGATCTGGATAAACTAGCAGAATGGTCGAAGAGTGGCAACTGGGATTTAATGCAAAGAAGTGCAAAATCATGCACATAGGGAAGAGAAACCCTGAAGCCACTTATAGGCTGGGAGGGAGTTGCTAGCAGTCACAAAGGAAGAAAGAGACTTGGGCATCATCATCACTGATGACCTGAAATCATCCAAGCAGACCTCTAAAGCAGTAGGTAAGGCTAGGGGGGTGTTGGGGTGTATTAGTAGGGGTATCACAAGTCGTAAGAGGGAGGTAATAATCCTTCTGTACAAGACATTGGTTAGGCCCCATCTGGAGTACTGCATACAGTATTGGAGGCCACACCTTCAAAAGGACATTAACCAAATTGAGGCAGTCCAGAGAAGGGCAACCAAAATGGTGCAGGGACTGCATCAGAAGACATATGAGGACAGATTAACGGAGCTCAATATGTATACCCTTGAGCAAGGAGGGAGAGGTGATATGATCGAGGCATTCAAACACCTTAAGGGCATAAACAAGGTGAAAGAGTCTAACATGTTTAAATATAAGAAAAATAGCAGGACAAGAGGACACAGCATGAGATTAGAGGGAGGCCGATTAAGGGGGAATGTGAGGAAATTCTTTTTCACAGAAAGGGTGGTAGATGCATGGAATGGCTTACCACAAGAAGTGGTGGCTATGAATACAGTGCAGGGCTTCAAACAGGCATGGGATAGGCATAAGGGAGCAATACAAATGACTATGAATAGATAGGTCACTGACAGAGCAAAGGCCAATGGCACATTTATAAGGTAGAAAAAGAAATGGGCAGACTGGATGGGCCTTGCAGTCCTTATCTGCCGTCAACTTCTATGTTTCTATGTTTCTATGTCCCTCCCCAGTTCAGAATCAGAGCATCCAGAGGGACTGAGCCCAAGACTGGGCATCTGCAACAAAAGAGAGGAAGTTGGTGATTATCTGAGGCTGCAAAGAGATCTATCTCTGGAGTGCCCCACCTTGGAAAAAATCACCTTCTAGACCAGAGGATCCAGGGACCATTCGTGATGGCCCTGTGAAATCCTGCTCAGTGCATCTGCTAGCACACTGTCCTTCCCTGGAAGGTGGACTGCTATCAGAGAGGTTTGCAGGGAATAAGCCAGGGACCACAACTTCATGGCTTCTGTGCACAAGGCCGTAGACTGCGTGCCTCTCTGCTTGTTGATGTACCAAATGGTGGTGGTGTTGTCTGTTCTGACTTGAACCATCTTGTTCTGCACTGACTGAGAGAAAGCTTGCAGGGCCAGAAAAACTGTCCTGAGTTCCAGGAGGTTGATCTGGAGAAGGGATTCCTGAGGGGACCACAGTCCCTGGGCAGTGAGGGCCCCCAGATGGGCTCCCCAGCCCAGGAGGGAAGCATCCATGGTAAGGACCACTGAATGAGACTGAGTGGCAAATGGGACCCCTTGCCTTAAATTGTCCTGATCCTGCCACCATTGAAGGGCTTGGATTAGGGTCCGAGTCACTGGGATCAGTTTGGTAAGGGAATCCTTCCTTTGGTACCAAAAGGCCCTCAGATGGAACTGAATGTCCCTCACCTGAAATCTTGCCCCCTTGGACCACTGCTGTAGAGGTTGCCATGTGGCCCAAGAGCTGGAGGAAATGCCTTGCTGGTCGAGACACCTGAAGGCTAAAGGAAGAAGCCAGTTCTATAAGAACTCTTGCCCTTTCCAGGGGAAGAAAGGCTCTTGCTTTGACAGTATCCAACTCTGCCCCTATAAAGGTAAGGAGCTGCACTGGCTCGAGAACTGACTTGGGAAGGCTGAGAAGAAATCCTAGAGAAGTAAGCACTTGCTGGGTCACTTGCAGGTCTGACTTGACTTGGTCTGGGGACTGGCCCACTATGAGCCAGTTGTCCAGATATGGAAAAATGGAAATCTTTTTGCCTCCTTAGAAAGGCAACTACTACTGCCAGGCACTTTGTGAAGACCCTTGAGGCTGAAGTTAGGCCAAAGGGCATTGCTCTGAACTGATAGTGGCCTGAGGGCAACTTGAACCTGAGGTACTTTCTGTGGGAGCACCTGATGGGAATGTGAAAATAGGCATCTCTGAGGTCCAGGGAGGCTAGCCAGTCCCCTGGCCTTAGAGAGGGAAGGATCATTCCCAGAGTTAACATCTTGAACTTTGGTTTTAAAAGATGTTAGTTTAGGTATCTTAGGTCTAGGATGGGTCACCACTCCCCTGCCTTTTTTGGGGTAAGGGAAGTACCTGAAGTACAGACCTTTGCCCCAGTGTAGGGTAGGTACTCTCTCTATGGCTCTTAAAGCCAGCAGAGATGAAACCTCTGTCTCTAGTGCAAGGATTTCTGAGAGACATGCAGGTGGAAAAGATCTGGATCTCATCTTCCGGAACTTTTTTTGAAACTGAGAACCAGTCCCTGGCTTACTACTTCCAGGACCCACTTGTCTGATGTAACAGACACCCAGTCCTGGATGAAGTAAGTCAGCCTGACCCCTACTGGAATAGGAGAGTCGACCTGGGCAGGCCCATCAGGGTGTCTGCTTGGCAGGGGCCTTAGGCTGAGGAGTGGATGCAGCCTTGCTCATCCCCCTTCTGCCTCTCCCTCTGAAGAACCCCCTCTGTGAAAAGGAAGAAGAGGCCTGTGGCTGATAAAAAGGCCTATGAAAAGGCCTGCCCCTGCCCCTAGACTGCTGCCTTTGAGGAGTTGTCTTCCTCTCTATGGCCTGAGCACTCCTGTAAGTGGTCCTGTACTCATCCATTTTCTTCATGTAATTCTCTGTCTGATCCCCAGAGAATTACTCACTACAGGAAAATCCATGGCCTTAGCCTGGGTATCCTGCAAAAGGCTAGTACATCTGAGCCAAGCCATTCTCCGAAGAGTCACAGATGTAGCCATGACTCTTGATGACACATCACTGGAGTCCACAGCAGCATGAAATTGAACTTTTGATGCCTCAATCCCATCTGCAGCCACCTCCTCCAGATCCTTGGCTAGCTGGGGGGAAGCCTGTTTAGCCAGTGCAGTACAGTTTCCCACCTGGACTTCTGGTACCTGGCTGTATAGGCCCTATAATTCACCTTTCTGAGTCCCAAGATGCCATGTACTGTTTTTTGCCATGGCATCAATCTTCCTGGAGTCTTTGTTTGGGGTGTGTGAAGCCAAGGGAATGTTTGCCTTGTCACAGGCAGCAGTCTGCACTACCCCAACAGGGCTGCATTGCTGGTATAAAAACTCTGTATCTGAGTCTAACAGTGTGTACCTCTTGTCCATCCTTCTGTCAACAGGGGGTACAGAATTGGGAGAGCTGTGCAAAGCTTGCATTTTACACAAATTTTCTGGCGCAGCCTTATGGACGTGGGTGACCTGAGTCCTACAACAAAAAAGTAATACAGTGAATTGCAGTACAGTAACTGCTTTACTTGAAAGAAAATGTAATCTGTAATGCATTACAGATTACATTTTCTTTCAAGTAATCCATTACAGTTACACGTTACATGCCAATGTAATCAGATTACAGTAACGCGCTACTACCCAACACTGTTGTTGGAGCGGGGGCAAGAGTCCCTGGAGCATCAACATACAGAATATCTTGCATTCTACAAAGAGACTGAGTAGGCAGAGATCCAGAATTGGTCTCAGATCTCCTGTCATTTTGGGAACTAGGAAGAAGTGGGAGTAATATCCCCTTCCTATTTGCCCTGGTGGAACCATTTCTATGGCTTGTTTTTGAAGTAGAGCCTGAATCTCCTGATGGATAAGGCCTAGATGTCCTGACAGGCAGTGAGACTTGTCTGGTGGGTTGACCGGAGGTCTGTCCAGGAACTCAATCAAGTGTCCTCTTGCTACTAGCTGTAGGACCCAAGCATCTTCAGTTACCATCTTCCACCCTTCCAGTTGGAGGGTGAATCGTTCCCCCACTGGTTCCTTGGGAAATGCAGGGGGGGCCCTCACATCAAGATGCTGAGGGGAGTGCAGCTTTTCCACCTTCGGTGGTGTTTTGGGATTTTTCCTGAGGGGTCTGGGAGCCAGAAATGGTGGTGCGACCCTTACCCTGTCACCTACCTTGGTTCTGCCTGTTCTACCTCTTCTGAGGGCGTCGAAAGGACTGCTTGGGCTTTTGTCCCAAGCAGTACATATAACAAATGTACTTAAGTGACCTTCCACTCTCCTGCAGCTCCGTGATGATGTCCTTTGCATCTCCCCCAAAAAGGATGGGGCCCCTAAGGGGGGCATCCAGTAGGGTGTTCTGGATGTCTTGTGCTAGTCCCACAAGTTGGAGCCAGGCCAGACAACTCAAGCAAATGCCCATGGCAGTGAAACGGGCCACTGAATTGACGGTGTCGTAAGTGGCCCTTAAGGCATGGCAGCAAGATTTATTCAGTCTTACCTTCTCCAAGGGATTCTCCTGCAAGTCCTTCTCCAAGTTGGATAATGACGACTTCTGGAAGGACACCATATGGGCTACATAGTTTAATGACCAGATTGCGCAGGTGATGAAGCATAGACTTTGCATCCATATTGATCCATTTGTTTGGGATTCTTTTATCCGGAGGAGAAGCACTCGGGTGTTTTGGCTGTGCTGACCTGTCATGGGCCACAGTGCTAGCTACGGAGTCGGCCTTTGGTTGACTTGTCAGATGACCAACCTTTCCAGTGGTGATATGTTCTATCAGCTTTTTTGGAAACAGCCAGAATAGAGGATGGCTGTTGCCAAATTGTAGAGGTAAGATCCTCGTGCGGCCCCGTCCATGGAGGAATAGGGAGGGGGTCCATACTAGCGAGGTCTAGGTGCTCTGCCAGACATTTCCTCTTGGGGTCCAACTCCTGAAATGCTCAGCTACAGGTCTGTTTGATGGACCATAGCAGTTTTGCAAAGGATAGATCCTCCGGTGGGGACTCCTTGGGCTGGGGTTCAATGGGGGAGTGAGGTTCCGAGTGACCAACAGACTCGGGGTGTGAATTAGAGTCAGAGGACTCCAGTCTGCTGGGTAAAGGTGTAACATCTGAAACTGTCTCCGTCACCCTAGCTCCTGAAGGTTCCAAGAAATGCCTGCCCAAACCCCTATCAGATGCCCAGCCCAGTGGGGAAGGACTTCTGGGAATTATTCTATGGGTTGGGGTGGGAACCGCGACCATATGGGGTTGTCCCAGTTCTTGCAAGAGTCAGGATTTTGCAACCTGCCACCAGGCCGGAATAGCAGTGGGTGGTTCCGGCTGGGAAGGGGGAGGTGGAGGCTGATACTCTGGGTACCCTGTAGAGTAAGGAGGGTGGCCAGGAGGCTGGTACCAATACAGTTGGTGCCCCTGATAGTAGTGACCTGGCATCAGGTACCCCGGTGTCACAGTGGACGGTGGGTATCCTGGTGACAGCCCTCCTGGCATCTGGTAATATGGAAACTGGGGTGGCTGATAGCCGGGATAGTTACCAGAAGGACCCGACAGAGGGTCCAGAGAGAGAGAGGTGTTACAGAGGGACCACTGGGTTGGATAGGGTCCGTCAGCAGGCCTGGGGTCTCTATTGGGACAGACAGACAGAACTGCAGGAGGAAGGAGCTACTGGTATAACTAAAACTTCTCTACTAGGACTAAGAACTAGATCTCTTGTACTGGGACCTTCAATTAAGGGTAAAAAAAAAAAAGGCTTTGGTGTGTTTGTCAGAGGCAGTTGAAGTAAATTGTTATCTGTTATCTGTGTACTTATCTAGGTGCTTGTCACAGGCGTCAGAAGGGAATTGTTATCTGTGAAAATAACTAAGTGTAGAAAGATTTGCAAAGTAGGAGGAGTGGCTTAGCTAGAAGGAGCCAGGTTAAGACCAGATATAAATACTGCCCTAGATAGATTCTGCCAGAGGACAGACAGAAATCCAGGAGGAAGGAGCTACTGGTATAACTAAAACTTCTCTACTGGGACTATATTGCCTCCTTCCCTCCCCTCCCTGCTCATCTCCAGGCTGAGTTAGCCAGGATTTGTGGGACCTCCTCTCCCACCCAGGGACCACCAGGGTCACTGCCGTTGCCTCAGAGGTTGCCAAGAAAGAGGAGTGGTTGGACCACAGTGGGCTCAGGGAGGGTGAGGGTGGTGGAACAGAGGCTCATCCCTCCAGTTGTACCTCTCCATAATTTCAATGCCATTCTGGAAAAGTGTGGTTCCTCTACGGAGGCACCCACAGTGGAGACCAAGGAGGATGAAGAAGAAGAATAATAATCAGCATTTATATAGCGCTTTTCATAAATCCAAAGCACTTTACAAGCAATGCTAGACTGGTAGTAAAGTGACTGAATGTGTGGTGGCGGCCATATCGCACATCATCACCCACACACAGCCTGGATAATTGCATGAACCAGTTTATGGGAAGGGGAATGTTGGCCAGGACACCGGGAATATTCCTACTCTTTGCAAAGAGTGCCCTGGGTTCTTTTACTTCCACCTGGACACCCACCAGGACAACACCAGGATGGGCAGAAGGGACCTCAGTTTAACGTCTCATCCGAAGGACGGCACACCCCAGCAGTACAGCACCCCCCAATACTGCACTCAGATGCCAGCAAATTTTAGGTGCAAGTCCAATCCCAGTGTGGGACGAGAACCCACGACCTTCTGGTCCAGAGGCGGATGTGCTACCAACTGAGCCACGCTGACACCTAATGTCAGGATGCTGGAAACCTCCACAAAGGAGACCCGGAGGGTGGCATGGGACCCCACAGAGGAAGGAAGCAACTCCTGGTGGGGGACTCCATTGTTAGGAAGGTAGAACTGGGGGAGGATGGGGAGAGAGAGGTAAGGTGCCTGCCTGGCACCATGGCTTGGAGAGACAGGGAGCAAATCCTCAGGATCACAGAAGCAGCTGCACAGGGGAGGGAGCTGGATGTCATTGTCCACCTAGGGACAAATGACCTGGCTAAGAAAGGGAGCAGAGCAGTGCAAGAAGCGTTTGTGGAGATGGGGAGGGGCCTTAGACAAATAGCACACACGGTAACCTTCTCGGAGGTGCTGCCTGTCTATGGCACTGGTGAGGCTAGGGAGCTCCACACCATGGGATTCAATCAGTGGTTGAAAAACTGGTGCAGAGTTCAGGGATTTGTCTTCATTGAAGACTGGGGATCCACCTGGAGGGATGCAGGCCTATACTGGCATGATGGTCTGCATCTGTCCAGGAGGGGAACCAGAATCCTAGGTGATAGGTTTAAATACTTCATTGACAAGTATTTAAACTAGCCAAGGGGGGAGGCACTGGAAAGGAGCAGGGAAATCCTAGCCCCCCCCCAAATATCAGGGTACTAAGTGAGGTAGACACCAACATAAGAGATGTCAATAGGGAGAAGCACAGGGGTAAATGGAAAAGTGACAAATGCAATAAGGGCAGGGATGGGGTAAAAAGGGGTAAGGCCATCAAGAAGTGGAGGGTAATGAGTACCAATGCCCGAGTCTGGGACAACAAGCTCCCTGAACTGGTGACCTTGATGGAAGAGGGATGCCTGGATATTGTAGCAGTTACAGAAACATGGTACACAGAGAACCATGACTGGGATGTTAACATACCAGGGTACACAATCTACAGGAGAGACAGGGAGGGCAGGGGGAGAATAGCTCTCTATGTAAGGGAAGGGATAAAAGCAACTGAACAAAAGAGTAAACAGGGGAGAGGAGGCACTGTGGGTCACCTTAGAGACTGGAAATGGCACCACAATCCGCACAGGGGTTGTATGTAGACCCCCATGTCAGGGGGAGGGAATGGATAAGGATATGATAGAAGGCATACTTAGGATGGCAGAGAAAGGGGAGATACTGTTGATGGGGGACCTTAACACACCAGATGTTAACTGGTGCACCTTTGTGGCAGCCACATCCAAAAGCAGGGCCATTCTTGATGCCCTTCAGGTGGCATGCCTCAAACAGCTAGTTTTGGAACCCACTCATGAGGGAGCAATCTTAGACCTCGTACTCTCAAATAGGAACAGTGAGAGGATCTCAGACCTAGAAGTGGGTAGCCATTTGGGAACAAGTGACCACCAAACAGTGTGGTTCATGATAAACTCTGCTACAGAGTCAAGCCATACAAAAGTGAGGGTTCTGGACTTCAGGAGGGCTGACTTTGGCAAGATGGGAGAGTGCTTTAGAAAAGCACTAGCAAACAGGCTAGAAGGAGGGGTGGAGCAACAATGGGCAAATATCAAAACTGCCATCACAGAGGCAACAAGCCTTTGTGTGAAGCAAGAAAAAATTACTCACCTTAGTAATGTTGTTTCTTCTAATGGAGTCTTGCTATATTATGACTAATGCAGTTTGTCCCACCATTAGAACTGCTCCGGAGGTGAAAGAGTTAACTTCCATGCAGAGCATGGAACTTGGAGCACAAGCTCGGTTAGAAAAAGCTCTGTCTGGGATATTTCAAACCGAAACTGTCAGATCTTTACGAGCAAAACTCACTAAGGCTCTGTGTGGAAGCTGTAACCTACACTAGCCAACTGGCTACTAAAATATTAATACATTTTCCTGGTCCCAACACCAAGACTCAAGTCAGGGACCAGAAAGATAAGATAAAATAAAACACAACACCCAAACATCCCAAAAGAAGGGTGGAAAACATAAAAGGGGCATCAATAAGTGCCAACAGTGGACTGCCCACCCCATACCCAAAGTAGAAGTTCTGAGAGGGGCAGGCTGGGGGGGAGGTCATAATATAGCAAGACTCCATTAGAAGAAACAACATTACTAAGGTGAGTAATTTTTTCTTCAAAGAACATGAAGTCTTGCTATATTATGACTAATGCAGACTACACAGCAGTACCTCCATGGAGGAGGGACAGAACCTACTTAGGGAATAGGCTCTGAAGCACGGCTGTGCCAAACAAAGCATCCCTCCTGGCCTGGATATCCAGGGAGTAATGCTTGGTGAAAGTCTGTACTGTTTTCCAAGTAGCTGCTTGACATATCTCTAAGATAGGGATGTCTCTGGCAGCAGCTAGAGGCCGGCCGTACCTCTGGTAGAGTGAGCCCTCAGGCCTGAAGGGGAACCCACCCAGTTTTGATAGCAAAATTGGATACAAGAGACAATCCACCTGGCAATGGATCTCTTAGTGGCAGGTTTCCTTTGCCAACCTCACCATAAGTGAGAAATAGTTGGAGGAGTCAAACCTGTGACCCTTGGTACACTCTATGTAGTAACTTGGGCCCTCTTAATATCTAAGCTGTGCAGCCTCCTCTCACCAGAGGAGGAATGGTCAGTGAAGAACACTGGAAGTGAAATAGATTGGTTAAGGTGGAAATCTGAAACCACCTTAGGCAAAACTTCCTGTTAGTCCTGAGGACTACCTTATCCCTGTGAAAGGAAATAAAGTCAGTCTCCACTGATAAAGCCTGTAACTCACTTATGCACCTGGCAGAAGTGATGGCTACTAGAAATACAGTTTTCCAAGTCAAGTACTTAAGCTCTGCCGAAGACAGAGGTTCAAAGGGGGTTGCATCAGCTGAGCAATGCAAACATTAAGATCCCAGGCAGGTGCAGGGTCCCTGAATGGTGGATTGGTATGAAGCAATCCCTTAAAAAACTTGGAAAATACAGTGTGAGCAGAAAGAGAAGAGGGCTTCCCTGCTGAAATAAAAGCAGAGACAGCTGCCAAATGCACTTTCAGGGTAGCTGGTCTCAGTCCCAAAGAATTAAGATTGACCATATAGTCCAAAACAGTGGGCAAATCAGCAGATTCCAGGAAATATGCTTCCCAGAACACCATATGGAAAACCTTTTCCACTTGGAGTTATAGGTAGCCCTGGTGGAAGGCTTCTAGAAGCTTTCAAGATTTCGAGAACACCTTGAGAAAGTTGTAGATCAGCAAACTCTAACTCCTCAAGAGCCAGGCCTTGAGGTTGAGGAGTTGAGATTGGATACCAGACTCTCCCTGGGCACAGGTTAACAGATTGTGGTTCCTGGGGAGACACAGGGAAGATGGACTGCTAAGGACAGAAGGTGGGTACCAGGGCTGCCTGGCCCAGTCTGGAGCAATCAGGATCATCCTGCAGGGCTGAGATCTGATTTTACTAGCACTTGAACAGGAGAGGGAAGGGGAAGGCATAGAGAAACTTCCCTTCCCAATCGAAGAGAAAGGCATCCAGGGGGACTGAGCCCAACACTGGGGGCCTGCAACAAAAAGTGGAAGTTGATGATTGTCTGGGGCTGCAAAAAGATCTATCTGAGGGGTGCCCCATCTGGCAAAAACTATCCCCAGTACTAGGGGATCCAGTGACCATTCGTGATGGCCCTGGGAAATCCTGCTGAGAGCATCTGCCAGGACATTGTCCTTGCCTGGGAGGTGAACTGCTATGAGGGAAGTGTTCAGGGAATAAGCCAGAGACCACAACTTCATCGCCTCGGTGCACAAGGCCGAAGACCGAGTGCCCCTTGTTTGTTGATGTACCACATTGTAGTGGTGTTGTCTGTTCTGACCTGTACCACCTTGTTCTGAACAGATGCAGAAAAACCTGAAGTGCTAGAAAAACAGCTCTGAGTTCCAACAGATTGATGTGGAGCAGAGATTCCTGAGGGACCACAACCCTGGGTGGATAAGGTAGCCCATGTGAGCTCCCATCCCAAGAGGACGCATCTGTAGTAAGGGTCAAGGAGTGAGATAGAGGGATGAAGGGCACCCTTGTCTCAGATTGCTCTGATCCTGCCACCACTGAAGGGCCTGGATCAGGGTTCGAGTCACTGGGATTAACTTGGATAGGGAATCTTCTTTGAGATCAGAAGGCTCTCAAATGGAACTGAATGTCCCTCATCTGAAATCTTGCTCCTTGCACTACAGCTGTGGAAGCAGCCATGTGTCCTAGGAGCTGCAGAAATGCCTTGCTGGTCGAGAGACCTGCAGAGTGAAGAGCGAGGCCAGGGCCACCAGGGTCCTTACCCTTTCTAGGGAAGGAAGGCTCTGGCCTGCTTTGTGTCCAGTTCTGCACCTATAAAGGTGAGTACCTGGACAGGTTCCAAACTGACTTTGGAAGATTGAGAAGAAAGCCCAGAGAGGTAAGCAGCTGCTGGGTAACTTGCAGGTGTGATTTGACCTGGTCTGAAGACTGACCCACAATGAGCCAGTCGTCCAGGTAGGGAAAGATGGCAATCTTTTGCCTTCTTAAATGAGCAACTGCTACTGCCAGACATTTTGTGAATACCCTTGGGGCAGAGGTAAGGCCGAAGGGCATTGCTCTGAACTGATAATGGCCTGAGGGCAGTTCAAATCTGAGGTACTTCGGTGGGAGCTTCTGATAAGAACATGAAAGTAGGCATCCTTGAGGTCCAGGAAGCTAGCCAGTCCCCTGACCTTAGGAGGTAAAATCATTCCCAGAGTCACCATTTTGAATTTTGGTTTTAAAAGGTGCTTGTTCAGATATCTTAGGTCAGGATGGCCACCACTCTCCTGTCTTTTTGGGGTAAGGAAGTACCTGGAGTACAGACCCTTGCCCTGGTGTGGGGAGAAACCTTTTCTACAGCTCTGAGAGCCAGGAGGGTTGAGACTTCTGTTTCAAGGCAAGAGTCTCTAGAGGATTTGCAGGTGGAAAGATCTGATTCTCATCTTTGGAAATTTTTTGAGCTGAGAACCAGACCCTGGCTACTACTTCCAGGACCCACTTGTCTGATGTTAAAGACTCCCAGTCCTGGACAGTAAGCCAGCCTGCCCCCTACAGGTAATGGAGAACCGGCCCTGGGCATCCCATCAGGGTGCCTGTTTGGCAGGGGCTTTAGGCTGAGGGGTGGGAGCAGGCCTGCTTGTACCCCATCTGCCTCTCCCTCTGAAGAACCCCCTCTGAACATAAGCTGAAGAGGAGGCCTGGGTCTGGTAAAAAGGCCTGTGAAAAGGCCTGCCTCTACCCTTGGGGGGCTGCCTCTGAGGAGTGGCTTGCCGTTCCTTGGCTTTTGCACTCCTATAAGTGGTTCTATATTCATCCATTTTCTTCATATAATTCTCTGTCTGCTCCCCAAACAGAGAATTTCCCACCACAGGAAAATCCATAGCCTTAGACTGGGTATCCTGTGACAAAGTAGTACACCTGAGCCAAGCCAATCTACGAAAAGCCACAGATGTAGCAATGACTCTAGAGAATACATCATTAGAATCCACTGCAGCATGGAACTGCACTTTAGATGCCTCAATACCATCAGCAGCCACCTGCTCCAGCTCCTTTGCAAGCTGGCCAGGCGCCTGTTTGGCTAAAGCCATGACAGTATCCCATCTAGATTTTTGGTATCTCGCAACATAAGCCATATAGTTTGCTTGTCTGAGTCCCAAGGACGCTGCCATGTATTGTTTTTTTAGCCATGGCATCAATCTTCCTGGAGTCCTTGTCAGGAGGATGTGAAGCCAGGGAATATAGCTTTATCACAGGCTGCAGCCTGAACTACTAACATGGCTGCATTGCTGTGAAATAAATTCTGTATCAGGACCTGACAAAGTGTACCTCCTGTCCATCTTTTTATCCACAGGAGGCACAGAATTAGGAGCTTTTAAAATTTTATTGTTTGTTTCCTAAAAGATTTATGTAAGAAATAGAACAATCTCCTGGACTCTGGGATATCCATCATCTCTACAAAGTCAGGCTCCTCTTGCTCATCCACAGCCTCCTCCAAAGGAAGCTGGAGGGTTTCAGCAACTTTTTTATAAAACAGAAAATGAGAAGGGGACGCAGCAAGCCTAGGGAGAGATTCTCCTAAAGGTCTGTCTGGGGAGATGTCCGGTTCAATGGGCACATCCAGACTTTCAAAGTCACATTCACACTGTTCATAATCATTCTCCCCCTCCTCTGGTTCATAAAACTCCTCTATATCATATTCTTGAACTGGTGGAACCGACCAAACCGACCTTTTGCCAGATAGTGGCGGTTCGGACGGAACCGGGGAAAGTGACTGGACAATTTGTATTGCCCTGGCTATCTCTGCAGCAGTTGGAGAAGGGATTTTTGACTCCACACCTGCTGACTTTCTAGTTCTCTTTGCTGGAACTGGCTCCTCAGAGTCAGCTTTACATTTGCCCGAGGAAGTCTGGCCCTGGTCAGAGGGCACTCCCCGCTCCGGTTGGCACCGAACCGGGCTGGCCATCTGGGTCAGCGGACTTTTTGGCCTCTCGTTCCCTGAGCCTACCAACTCTCTTATCTAGGGTAGCTGCAGGGAAATTCTTGCAAATCTGGCAGTCTGCATTGAGGTGGTCAAACCCCAGACAATAAACACATGTGGTGTGTGGGTCAGCCTTGGCAAAGGCTTCCCCACAGACACTACAGTGTTGAAACCCAGTGGGCCCGGTTTTTCTTTTGGGTTTCTCAGACATAATGCCAGCCTAACCAAAAACTTGCCCTTTTTTCGGCAGTGCCAGGCAAGACACCCTTATTGGTTCCCAACCGTGTCACGGGTCGTGGAAAAAACCGTAATGAAATCCGTTTTTTTTAGAACCGATAAGAACCAGGAACCGCACTCTAAAAAGCCTTAAAACACTTCAGAATGAAGTTTAAACACAATCTGATTGGTTCAAACCGAACCGATAGACATTTACAAGTTCCACACAGAAAACCTATCTATTACTTACAATACCATAGACAGAGCTTGAACCAATCGGTTTGCGGTTAAAATAATGATAATCGCGGTTGAATTTAACCGAGAAAAAACTCTTTAAACCGAGAAAATGAACCGAGCAGCAGGAGGAATCTCCGGAGTGACTGTTCAGTGAGGAGTAAAGAATCTGACAGTTTCGGTTTGAAATATCCTAGACAGAGCTTTTCTAACCGAGCTCGCGCTCTAAGTTCCATGCTCTGCATGGAAGTTAATTCTTTCACCTCCGGAGCAGTTCTAATGGTGGGACAAACTGCATTAGTCATAATATAGCAAGACTTCATGTTGTTTGAAATAAACAAATCAAAATGAAAGAAAAAGCCACTATGGTTTTCAAAAGAGGTGGCGGTGAAGGTTAGGGAGAAAAATATAGCATTTAGGAAGTATAAGGAAACACAGAAGGAGCAGGACAGAGAACTGTACCAGTTAAGGCAGAAGGAAGCAGGGAGGGTAGTCAGAATAGCAAAGGCACAAACTGAGGAAAAGATAGCTAACTCAGTTAAGAAGGGGGATAAAACCTTTTATAAGTATATCAGGGGTGTAGAAAGACAAAGGAGGGATAGTGAGGCTGAATAGAATGGATGGTGGGTGGGCAGAGTGACAGTGATAAAGCAGGGATACTGAATGAATATTTCTGTTCAGTATTCACAAAGAGGAAGTGGAGGAGGTGCCTAATCCAATTAACAGAAGCACTCTGGAGAGGGGGTTGATCCCAGTCCTTTCATAGAAGAAAGGGTTCTGAAAGAACTCCTAAAACTGAAGGTGGACAAAGCAATGGGGCCAGATGGAATTCACCCAGAATTCTAAAAGAATTAAGCAGAGAACTAGTGACACCACTGACTACGCTTTTTAACAAATCATGGGAGGATGGTGTGGTACCTGAGGACTGGAAGAAGGCGGATGCAATTCCCCTTCACAAAAGTGGGACCAAGATGGAGGCAGGAAACTACAGACCTGCCAGTTTGACCTCCGTGGTAGGGAAAGTGATGGAATCACTGCTCAAGGAAAGAATTGTTGAGTACCTAGAGGCCAGTGGGGCACAGGATCCAAGGCAGCATAGGTTCACAGTGGGAAGGTCATGTCAGACGGATCTAATTGATTTCTTTGACTGGGTGACCAAAGTAGTAGACCAGGGAGGGGCTGTGGACATGGCCTACCTAGACTTTAGCAAGGCATTTGACACAGTCCCACACAAAGATTAGTAGTCATATTACCAGCCTGGGAGTGTGTCCCAAGGTGGTAGCCTGGGTAAAACATTGGCTGGAACAACAGGACACAGAAGGTAATTGTAAATGGGTCCACTCTGAAGAAAGAAGGGTTACTAGTGGGGTACCGCAGGGGTTCATTACTGGGTCCAGTCCTTTTAATGTCTTTATAAGTGACATTGCAGAGGACTGGAAGAAAAGTATGCCTCTTTGCAGATGATGCAAAGATCTGCAACAGGGTTGATACACAAGGAGGCGTGGAAAGGATGAGAAGGGACTTGGCAAGGTTGGAGGAATGGTCAGAAGTATGGCAGCTTGGATTTAATGCAAAGAAGTGCAAAGTAATGCACCTGGGAAACAAAAACCCAGGAGAAGATTACACAATGGGGGGGAGGTAGTAACAACAACAAAAATGGAAAGACACCTAGGGGTAATCATATCAGATGATCTTAAGGTTGGCAAGCAATGCGAGAAGATGGTAGGGAGGGCTGGGGGGATACTGGGATGTATAGGGAGAGGTATCACCAGCAGAAAACAGAAAGTTGTTATCCCCCTGTACAGACAGTTGGTGAGACCCCATCTGGAGTACTGCATCCAGTTCTGGAGACCCCATCTCCGCAAGGACATAGACAGGACGAAGGCAGTTCAGAGGAGGGCAACTAAAATGGTGCAGGGTCTGCAAGAGAAGCCATACTAAGAGAAACTAAAGGAGCTTAATATGTATACCCTTGAGGAAAGGAGGGAGAGGAGGGACATGATAGAAACATTTAAGTACCTCAGTGGAATCAACAAAGTCCAAGAGGGTAGCATCTTTCAGAAAAAGAGATGTGCAAGAACAAGGGGACACAATTTGAAGATAGAGGGGGGACGGCTCAGGGGCAATGTGAGGAAGTATTTTTCCACAGAGAGGGTGGTGGACGCATGGAACAGCCTTCCTGAGGAGGTTGTGGGGTCTAAAACTGTGGGAGAATTCAAGAATGCATGGGACAGACATAAGGCAATTTTTGTGGGGGGTAGGAAGAAATAGGCTGTTGGTTAAATAGGATCGGCAGCTTACCCTCTAGGTAGGGAAATGGGCAGACTAGGTGGGTCAAGTGGTCCTTATCTGCCGTCAAAGTCTATGTTTCTATGTGTTGGAATTCAAATGAGGGATAGTCCCTGGGCTGAAGGTTGTGGGCTAATAAAGACCGAACCAATGAGAGAGGGAAAGAGAAAATGGGAGGAGTTAAACTGTATTTAATAGAGGGAGGGGCTGGGGAGGGAGGTAATAAACAGTTTAAAATATTCAGTGGTAGAAACCGAGCCGTACACTAGGGCAGCAGTCACAGCTAGAATCTAGGAGTAGGCTCTGAGAGAGAGCAAATGGGGAGCCCAGTATCCGCGGTGCTGGCCAATCAGAGCCTGAGCTGCACACTAGTGGAGGAACAGGGAGAGCCACAGATGAATCCGTACCTGGGATGCTTAAGGGTGGTCCGTCGATGAAGGAATGGCGGCTGGAGAAAGTGTCACGTCCCTTAAGGCTGGATCCTTTGGGCTGCGGCACCTGATTAAGGGCTACTGCCTGCAAGAGAAAGAAAGAGGGGGAGAAGAGAGCAAAGGTTAAAAGTTGTAATCGGTGGGTGGGAGGAGATGGAATGGGAAGACAGGGAGCAAAGACCTGCAATTAAGTCTCCACAAAAAAAGTGTGAAAGCAGCGGGTGGGCCCCTGAGGTACGAGGCAGGGGAGGCAGGTAGTTTGAGCAGGGAGAGACAGACAGATTAGGCAGAGAAAAGAAAAAAAAATTACGAGTAATTCACAGAAAGGCTGCAATCACAGGTTAGCTAGCCTGTTAATTCTGGTAAACACTTTGCATTCAGCTACTGTCCCCGGTCTAACATTAGGCATAAAAAAGGAAACTATACAGTTTAGAATATTTGGTGGCAGAAGCTGAGCTGTACACCCAGGCAGTAATCATAGCTAGAGTCTAGGAGTAGGCTCTGAGGGACAGTCAATGGGGAGCCCAGTATCCGTGGTGCTGGCTAATCAGAGCCTGAGCTGCACACTGGTGGAGGAGCGGTGAAAGCTGCAGAGGAATCCATACCTGAGATGCTGAAGGGCGGTCTGTCGACGAGGGGACAGCAGCTGGAGAAAGCACCATGTCCCTGAAGGATAGATCCTTCGGGCTAGAGCGCCCAATCAAGGGCTGCTGCCTGGGTTGTTTAAGGGCAGTCCATCGATAAGGGGACGGTGGGCTGGAGAAAGCGCCATGCCCCTGAAGGCTGGATCCTTCGGGCTGGAGCACCTGATCAAGGGCTGCTGCCTGGCTGGAGCGCCTGATCAAGGGCTTTAGACACCCCCCTCCGACTGCTTGCAAAAAAGCTTCCGTGTGGTCCCAGCGCCTGATGACTGAGGTTCCTAAGGTGTGACCCGCTGCAAGAGATATCCTTGAAGAACATCTGGAAGTTTTCCCAAGATGCACAGGTCCACCTCTGGTGTGCCCCACCTTCAGAACATGGCGGAGTGCACATGCATGTTCAGAGCCCATTCATGATTTCCTTGACTGATCCTAATTTAGACAGTCTGCCAGGACGTGGGCTACAGATTTTTTCACTTCTCAATAAATGAACTGCAGACAGCTGCACCTGCAGAGAGTAAGCTAATCTCCAGATTTTCATTGCTTCTGTGCACAGTACAGAAGATCTTGTCCCTCCCTGTTTCTTGATGTTGTACTGTGGTGGCATGGTCCATACTTACCTGGACGGACTGGTCCTCATGTGGGAGGAAAAGGCTTTCATTGCTAGATACACCACCCTGAACTCCAAAAGATTTATATGCTCCCAAGACTCTAGTGGGGTCCATATCTGCAGATGGTGAGATCTTCTAGATGGCCCCCTAACACCCCAGGAGGCAGGCATCCATGGTGAGCACCACCTTGGGCAGTTGATGGAGAAAGGGAACTCCTTCTCAAAGGTTTTCCTCCTTCCACCACTCCAGTGCCCTTATTGGGCACTTTAATATCAGCACTAACTTTGACGGAGGGTTCCCACGTTTGGGACCAGTAGGCCCTTAAGTGATACTGGACATCACTCATCTGGAATCTGGCACCCGGCACCACTGCTGTGGAGGAGGTCATGTGCCCTAGCAACTGCAGAAAGGCCCTGGCTGTCTCATTTTGAAGGATCTTTGCCAGTTCTAGCAGGTTGGCCACCTTCTCCCAAGGGAGGAAAGCCTTTCCCTGAACAGTATACAGCTCTGCTCTTATGAAGTCCAACACCTGTACTATGTCTAGCTGAGACTTTTGGAGGTTCACTAGGAAACCCAACTCCTCCAAAGTGTGTTGGGTAAGAAAGCCGGCCTCTGAGCATACAAAGAAGCCAGAAGAGGAAGGCCATTTCATCTGTATCTAGTCTGCTCATCTTGCAGGGTCCACAGTTTGAGCTACTGTCCCTGCCCACTCCTCCCATCCTCCCTACCCATGAGCCTTACCTTCCCCCTATGCCTATCCCAGACTCCCTTGAAACTGCCTGTCTTCAATGAGATCACCTCTACTGGCAGCACATTCCAAGTGTCCTCACCCTCTCTGTGAAAAAGTGCTTCCTGAACTTTCTCCTAAATCTCCCCCCTCCAGCTTAAGACTGTGCCCCCTCGTGTTATGGTTGCCACTCAGCTTCAAGAGACCCTCCTTATCCACCTTAGTTATCCCTTTCAAGTACCTGAAGGTCCCAATCATGTCTCCTCTATCTCCACCCTGTCCTCAAGGGAGTACATGTACAGTGCCCTCAACCTCTCCTTGAATGCCCCAACCTGCTGTCCCACTGTCATTTTTGTATCCTTCCTCTGGACCTTCTCCAGCAGGTTAATGTCCTTTTTGGAGGTGTAGGCACCAGTACTGAACTCCATTCTCTAGATGTGGCCTCACCAGTGAGCTGTACAAGGGCAGTATAACCTCCTCTCTTCTACTACTGATCCACCCCAGCTATGCATCCCAACATCTTGGTTGCCATTGCTGTTGCTTTCTTGCACTGCGTGGAGTGCTTCAGGTCACTAATGATCATCACTCACAGATCCTTCTCCTCCTCCACGGATGCAGATACCTGGACTCCACCAGGTAGTACTCCATCCTGGGATTATTGGCTATAAGAAAAAATTACTCACCATGGTCATGTTTCTTCTAATGGAGTCTTGCTGTATTCTGACTATATGCAGTTAGCCCCAGCACTTTAACTGCTCCAGAGAGGAAAGGGTTAACGCTAAGCCAGTGCACAGAATGTTGAGCTCAAGCTCGGTTTTCAAACCTCTGTCCCAGGTACTCCTCAGTGTAACTGTCAGATTCTTACGAGTACTATGCTAACTATCAAATAGAAATTGTTTAGAAAGTTGTGCCAAAAGGCAATAAACAAGTCGTTAGGGTCCAAAAACTCAAGTTGAGAACCTCAAAAAGAATCCAAGCAGGTAGTAAACTTAACAATATATAGTTAAACAGAACAACAAAAAAAATTCTAAAGAGGTGACCCAGGTACACCCCTGGGGTGCAGCACTGCACTTGCCAACCCACATCCCAAAACAACTAGGTTCTAGGAGGGAAGGCAGGGAGGGAGATCAGAATACAGCAAGACTCCATTAGAAGAAGAAACATTACTATGGTGAGTAATTTTTTCTTCAAATAACATGGTCATTCTGTATTCTGACTATATGTAGACTATCAAGCAGTACCCCCCCCCCGAAGGAGGGAGTTACAGAACCTATTTTGGGAACATGCTCTGCAGCACTGCTGTGCCAAACCTAGCATCACTTCTTGACTGAACGTTAAGAGAATAATGCTTGGTAAATGTGTGAACAGTTTTCCAGGTGGCTGCTTTACAGATTTCCACTAAGGGTATGTCTCTAGCTGCTGTGACCGAAGCAGCTGTACCTCTGGTGGAGTGAGTCCTCAGGCCTAAGGGTGGCTCTTTCCCCAATTTTGAGTAGCAGAACTGGATACAGGAGACAATCCACCTGGCAATAGTTCTCTTAGTGGCAGGTTTACCTTTTCCCACTTCCCCATAAGTGAGGAATAGCTGTGAACAGTCATTTCTATGAGCCTTAGTGTGTTCTACGTAATAACAAAGGGCCCTTTTATCAAGACTGTGCAGTCTTTGGTCCCAGAGAAAGCATGGTCAGTGAAGAGTATAGGCAATTACAGATTGGTTCAAATGAAAGTCTGATACCACCTTGGGAAGGAACTTTCTATTTGTTTAAAGGACCACCTAATCCCTGTGAAATTAAATGAAATCAGGTTCCACTGATAAGGCCTGTAATTCACTGATTCTCCTAGTTGAGGTAATGGCTACCAGGAACACAGTCTTCCAAGTCAAGTATTTCAGCTCAGCTGAAGTTAATGGTTCAAAGGAGGCCTGCACAAGCTGTGCAATACAGATATTCAGATCCCAAACAGGAGTAGGGTCCCACGGGGATGATACGAACCAGACCTTTGAAAAATTTCTTGAAAACTGGATGGGAGGCTAGGGAAGAGCTCTTCCCAGCTGAAAAGAAGGCAGTGGCTCAGTAGGCAGCACACTCGCCTCTGAGGCTCGAAGATCAGAGGGCTGTGGGTTTAGTTCCCACATCTGGCACTTGGGTTAATATCCCAGTACTGACACTGTAGTGCAGCATGAGAGGGGTGCTGCACTTCTGAGGTGCCGTCTTTTGAATGAGATGTTAAAATCGAGGTCCCATCTGCCTGGAATGGTGGTAGTTCAGGTGGATGTTAAAGATCCCATGGCATTTATCAAAAAAGAGTAGGGGGATTCCCCTGGTGTCCTGGCCAAATTTCCCTCATACACTAAAAATACCACCAACAGCTTAATCTGGTTCAAGGTCAGTTGGCATTCATCTGGACCCCCCCTCCCCTGGGTCGTGCCTGAAAATAGGCAGGATTTGTCTAGTGCACTTACCCGGTCAACAAACACTAAATAAATATAGCTGCCAAATGCACTTTGAGAGTGATAGGCCTGAGGCCCAAACTGTTGAGATGCACCAAAAGGTCCAAAGCAGTGGCAATGTCAGCTGAATCAGAGAACACCAGACACCAACTCTCTTCCATTTGGAATTCTAAGTTTTTCTAGTAGAAGGCTTCCTACTAACCTTAAGAATGTTCAAGACTGACTGGGAAAGATGCAGGCTGGTATATTTTAGCTCCTCAAGAGCAAAGCTTGGAGTCTTGAGTCCAAAGGTTGGGATACAGTATCCTCCCCTGGGAGGAAGTGAGAAGACTGAACTGTCTGGGAAGACAAAGTGGAACTGTCACTGACATTGACAGGGGGGTACAAAGGCTGCCTGGCCCAGTCTGGAGCCACTAGAATCACAGTGCAAGGCTGAGATCTGATCTTGACCAGAACTCTGAATATCAGAGGAAAAGCATACAGAAACCTGTTTGTCCTATCTAACAGGAGAGCATCTTGAGGAACAGACCCCAAAAGAGGGGGTCTACAGCACAATAGGGGAAGCTGATGATTGTCCGGGGCTGCAAAGAGATCTATCTCTGGAGTGCCCCACCTTTTGAAAATGATCTGAAGAAATAGAGGATTCAGGGCCCATTCGTGGTGACCTTGAGAAATCCTGCTGAGAGCATCTGCCAGTACACTGTCCTTCCCTGGAAGAAGCACAGCTATCAGGGAAACCTGGAGGGAATAAGCTAGTGACTATATTTTCATGGCTTTGGTGCACAAGGCAGAGGACAGAGTGCCCCCTGCTTGTTGATGTACCACATGGTTGTGGTGTTGTCTGTCCTTATTTGCACCACTTTCCCCTGAATTGTGTTCAAGAATGTCTGAAGTGCTAGAAAGACAGCTCTGAGTTTGAGAAGATTTATGTGCAGGAAAGACTCCTGATAAGACCATGTTCCCTGAGCAGTAAGCTGATCCAGATGGGCTCCCATCCCAGTAGGGAGGCATCTGTGGTGAGAATCACTGTTGGAGCCTGACTGAGGAAAGGGGCACCTTGCCTCCAATTGTCCTCCTCCAGCCACGACAGGAGAGCCCGAACCAGCGTTTGAGACACTGGAACTAACTTGGAGAGGGGGTCTTTTTTCTGAGACCAAAAAGATTTCAGATGGAACTGAATATCTCTCATTTGAAACCTTGCCCCTTGCACTACTGCAGTGCAAGCTGCCATGTGGCCTAGCCACTAGTGGACAAAAAGAGGAAGCCAGGGTGATGAGTGACTGAACCCTTGAAAGAGGAAGAAAGGCCTTGGCCTGGACAGTGTCCAGTTCCACCCCTATAAATGTGAGAAGGCGGGCTAATTCCAGAACAGATTTTTCTAGACTTAGGATGACTCCTAAGGAGCCCAGAAACTTCTGAGTAACCTCTAGAGCTGACTTGACTTGTCTGAGGACTGACCCACTATGAGCCAGTCGTCCAGGTCAGGGAACAGTAAGATGCCTTGTCTCCTGAGAAACGCCACCACTACTACTGCCAGACACTTGGTGAACACCTTTGGAGCATATGTTAGTCCGAAAGGCATTGCTCTGAACTGGTAGTGGCCTGAGGGCAACTCAAACTCAAGGTACTTTCTGTGGGAATGTCTGATAGGTATGTGGAAATAGGCATCCTTGAGGTCCAGAGAGGCTAGCCAGGCTCCTGGTCTCAGAGAGGGGAAAACTATTCCCAGAGTCACCATTTTGAACTTTGGCTTTAGTATATGTTTGTTTAGGTATTGTAGATCTAGGATGGGTAGCCACTCCCCTGTCTTTTTTGGAGTAAGGAAGTATTTGGAATACAGTCCCTTTCCCCGGTGACAGAGAGGTACCTTCTCTACCGCTTGCAGGAGTAGTAGAGAGGAGACTTCTGCTTCTAAAACCTTTGTCTCCAAGGGAGAGGGAAGACTAAAAGACTGCTCTCATTTTTGGGAACCTTTTGAAGCTGAGAGCAAGACCCTGGCTCACTACTTCCAGGACCCATTTGTCTGAGGTAACAGACTTCCAGGCCTGGAAACAGTGAGCCAGCCTGCCCCTACTGGAACTGGGGAGGCGACCCTGACACAGCAGGGTATCCATTTGGCAGGGGGCTTAGACTGAATGGAGGATGGCGTCTTGGTCATCCCCCTTCTGCCTCTTCCCCTAAAGAACCCCCTCTGCTGGAAAGAACAGGAGGCCGGGGCTTGATAAAAAGGCCTGCCCCTGCCAGCCCTAGATTGCTGCCTCTGAGGGATGACCTGCTTTTCCTTGGCAGCAGCACTCCTGTAGGTGGTCCTGTATTCATCCATCTTTTTAATGTAAGCCTCTGATTGCTCTCCAAACAGAGCAAATTACCTATGACAGGAAGATCCATGGCCTTGGTCTGGGTATCCTGTGATAAATTGGTACACGTGAGCAAAGCAAATCTCCTCATGGTGACAGATGTAGCCATAACCCTAGAATGTACATCATTCAAGTCAACAGCAGCATGAAACTGGACCGTTGATGCCTCAGTACCATCCACAGCCACCTGCTCCAGCTCCTTGGACAGCTGGGAAGGGGCATTCTTAGCCAGCTCCAGAACGGTATCCCACGCAGATTTCTGTTATCTGGCTGTATATGCCATGTAATTAGATTGCCTGAGCCCCAAAGAGGATGCCAAGTGCTGTTTCTTTGCCATGGCATCCACTTTCCTGGAATCCTTATCCGGGGGGGGGGTGACATGCCAAAGGGATGTTAGCCTTGTCACAGGCTGCAGCTTGCACTACCCAAACATGGCTGCAATAAGTTGTAAGGAATTCCATCCCAGGACCTGACAAGGCATATCTCCTGTCCATCTTTTTATCCACAAGGGGTATGGATGTTGGAAACTGAAGAATTTTGTGTTCATTTCCCCAGGGATTTACGCAGAGGGATAGACACCCTTTTGGACTCTGGGACATCCATCATCTCAACATAGTCAGGTTCCTCCTAATCCTGTTCAGCCTCTTCCACAGGAAGCTGGAGGGTATCAGACACTTTTTTGTAAAACAAGAAATGGGAGGAGGACTCAGAACGTCTGGGAGGAGACACATGAGAAGGCCTGTCTGGGGAAATGTCAGGCTCTACTGGCTCATCTGGGCCTTAATAATCTTCATGATCTTCTCCTCCTTCCCAATCACCCTCATACAATGCTTCAGGGTCATATTCAGAAGCAGAAACTTCCAACCAAACCGATCGTTTTTGGGTCAGTCAGAACTGGGAAAAGCGACTGTACAATAGCAATCACTTTAGCTATGTCATCAGTGGTCGGAACATGGGAACCAGGATCCAAACAGGCTGACTTACGCTTTCGCTAGATGGAACAGATTCCGCCCGTATTATCCTCTTTTGCCCGAGGAGGTATTGCCCAGGTCAGTAAGCACCCCCTCAGGTTTGGACAGAACCAAACCGGGATGGCCATCTGGGTCAGCACATTTCTCGGCCTCCCTTTCCTTCAGCCTACTTAAAACGTTTATCTAAAGTGGCTTTGGGAAAGTTTTTGCAAACCTGGCAGTTTCTTTGAGGTAGTCAAACCCCAGACAGTAAACACAGATGAGATGGGGATCAGCCTTAGCAAAGGCCTCCCCACACTCAGTGCAGTGCTGAAACCCAGTGGGATCGGTTTTCTTTTTGGGTCTCTCAGACATGCCTAAAAAGATAAGTTACCCTTACCAGCATTTAAGCCAGGCAACTACAACCTATCCATTCCAACCATGTTACGGGTCAGTTAAAAAAAAACCAAAGAAAATATCATTTTTTTCAGGATCCAATAGGTACCAGGAACCACAATACAAAAAAACAGAAAATTTTACCAGAAAAAAACAAAACAGAATTCCTTCGGTTCCCAACCAGACCGACCGTAGAGAAACCAACAAAAAACAATTTCTACTAGCAAAACACTAAACTACCTACTAAGTACACTTATTGTACCATGGACAGAGATCAGAATACTGAAAAAAATAAGTAAACGGTTGATAAAACCGATCGATTTTTACTTTAACCGAACCGAAGCGAAGGAGAGGATCTCCGGAGTGACTTCTCAGGTGGAGTAAAGAATCTGATCGTTACACTGAGGACTACCTGGGACAGAGGTTTGAAAACAGAACTCGAGCTCAACGTTCTAGTCCTGGCATTGAGTTAACCCTTTCCTCTCTGGAGCAGTTCAAGTACTGGGGCTAACTGCATATAGTCAGAATATAGCCAGACTTCATGTTGTTTGAATGTGCATAACTCTGCTTTTGTTGGCGCTGAAACCAAGTTGCCAGGTTCCAGACCACATCCCCAGCTTTTGCAGAGCATACTGAAAAATGGTGGTTGACTGCAACAGAGGTGTCTATGGAGCCGATACTAGCATGTTGATGGTGGGAAAAGAACTGAAGTGGTGCTGGGGGACTGCCCCCTTTATACTGCAGGGGACATCAGGGCAGAGCCGACGTCAGGAGGCAGTCCCCCACCTGTACTACTAGCTAGAAGTTTTCCGTGGGTTCCTAGTGCCTGGCGGCATAGTCCTAATGGTGTTACCTGCTGCAAGAGCTCCCCCCTCAAAGTAGGATATCTGCTTTTGTTGGCAGTGAAGTCAATCTGCCAGATCCCAGACCACGTCCCCAGCTTTTTCAGAACATACTGTAGGTCCAGTATACCTTCAGCTGTGGTCACTTTCCCGCAGACCTTGGTAGCGTCTGCAAATAGGCACAGTTTGCCCTTAATGCCATCCCTAATGTCAGTGAACAACACCGGCCCCAGCACCAAACCCTGCGGGACCCCACTAGTGACCTCTCTGGTGCCAGATAACTCTACAGATGTGCATGAAGATTGAACTTTTTCAACTGAAAGTACGTTGCATAAGAATTTACCGTAACAGTAGATCTTTGAGGGCATCTCTTGCTGCAGGTCGTAACACATGGGGTATCAGCCGCAGGCATCATTTCCTCTGAATGACTTCTCAGCAGTCAACCTTGGGACCTCCCCCTACACTACCAAGTGGTGTCTGTATGGCAGGTACAGTATAAAAGGGGGAGGTCCCAGCTACTACTCAGTTCTTTTCCATCCCGGCGATCAAATGTGAAAACATTTCCTAGGCCTCCGCTGGGAACCAAGGAGGGAAAATAAAGCAACAGCTTGTGCAGTTGTAAAAGATAAGTGCAAGGAACCCTTCTGAAGTAACAGCAAGGGGGAAGGAGGGCAGAGCTGCATGACCTGCTGCTAGAGATACTCTCGAAAATCTACTCTTACACAACCATACTATCTTCATCAAGGCAATCTCTTGCAGCAAGTCATAACATGGGAAGACTCCCAAGCAGTTATTATGCCAAGTGGGAGGAGGAAGCGAACCATCAAGACTTAGGACAGGAGGCCTTGTAGGACAACCCATTGAAAATTGGTCCACTTCTTGGCGATGTCTAGACTGTAATGCTTGGTTAAGGCATGTACAGTAGACTACGTGGCAGCTTCTCAAATATCCAAGGCAGAGACACCCTGGAAACACACCATGGAGGCAGCCATGCCTCTAGTAGAATGGGGTTTTACAACCCTGTGAAAGTTTTTTGTATTTTGCACAGATAAACTGGCCAGGCACTGCTTCAAAATCAGAATGCCCTGCTTAACAGAGGTGAAGGAGACACAAAGTTGCTCAGTTGTTCTCAACTAGGAAGTGCAGAGAAGATAAATTCTTAATGTGCTACACACAGCGAGAGAAGAAAAAATTACTTACCATAGTAATCTTGTTTCTTCCAAGGGAGTCTTATTGTATTCTGATCTATACAGTCAGTCCTTCCAGTTGAACTGCCCCAGAGAGGAAAGAGTTAAAGCCTATATGCTAATAGTGGAATGTTCAAGAGGCTCAAGCTCAGTTTTCAAACCACTGTCCCCGGTACATTTTGTGTAACTGCCAAATTCTTACAAGCAACTATAATAACAATAACAATAACTAAGCTATGCTAAACAATATTCCTATAACTAACATAGTCAAATTGACTATAGCACCCATTAATAGGGCATATAAGAAGACTCAAGTCACAGATGCCCAAGATGACCACCCCAGTGGCTCAGCAACAGTTGGAGTGCAGTGCCCCTCAGGTTCTACTAGGGGAGGTCAGAATACAGTAAGACTCCCTTGGAAGAAACAAGATTACTATGGTAATTTTTTCTTCAAACCCCAGGAAGTCTTACTGTATTCTGACTTATGCAGACTACCGCGCAGTTCCCCTTGGAGGTGGGCATAGAACCTATTTGACAAATAAGCACTGCAATACTGCTGTGCCAAATCTGGCATCACTTCTGGCCCAAGTGCCCAGGCAGTGGTGCTTGGTGAATGTATGAAGTTTTCCAGGTAGATGCTTTACAGATTTCAAGCAGAGGGACATCTCTTGAATCTGCTATGGAAGCAGCTCTCCCCTAGTGAAGTGCGCCCTTAAGCCCACTGGTGGCTCCTTACCCAGTTTGCTATAGCAGAACTGAATACAGTCCACAATCCATCTTGCAATGGTCCTTTTTGTGGCAGCTTGCCCTTTCTCACTTCTCCACAGGTGAGGAACAGCTGGGTGCACACATTCCTATGGCTCTTTGTCTAATCCAGATAGTAGCGGATAGCTTTCTTCACATCTAGGCTATGCAGCCTGCTTTCCCCTGAACTAGAATAATCAGTAAAGAAAATAGGCAACGTAATGGACTGGTTCAAGTTGAAGTCCGAGACCACTTTGGGGAGAAATTTCCTATTTGTTCGGAGAACAACCTTGTCCTATGGGAGTGCAATGTAGTAGGATTCCATAGACAAGGTCTGTAGCTCACTGATTCTTCTTGCTGAAGCAACAGCTACCAAAGACAGTTTTCCATGCCAGATACTTGAGCTCTGCTGCAGACATAGGTTCAAAACGGAGCCGCATCAACTGTGCTATGCAGATATTCAGGTCCCAAGAAAGTTTAGGCTCCATATGAGGAGGATGCAGATGGAGCAACCCCTTAAAAATGTCTTGAAAATAGCATTACAAAGGGTAGAAGGCTGGAGGCCTAAGGAATGAAGGTGAGCCAAATAGTCCAACAGGGCTGCCAAGCCAGGTTCTGGTGGATCTGTATCCCTCTGGGAACACCAGATAGAGACCCTTTTCCATTTTGAAGAACAAGTCTCCCTGGTGGAAGGCTTTCTAAAGGCCCCTTAGGATGTCCATCACCTCTTCAGAGAGATGCAAGCCTGCATACTCTAGGTCCTCAAGAGCCAGGCCTTGGGGTACAGGGTCCTCCCCTGGGAAGTCAGAAGGTTGTGACTCCTGGAGAGGCAAACTGGATTGGTTGCAGATAGGGTCAGCAACATTGAGTACCATGCCTGTCTGACCCAGACTGGAGCTATCAGGATTATTGTAGTCGACATTTGAGTTTGATTAGAACTCTGAAGATCAAAGGAAATATTGGGAAGGCATATAGAAACTTGCCTGTCCAGTCCAGAAGCAGAGCATCCAGAGGCACTGAGCCCAGTGCTGGTGGCCTGCAACAGAACTGGGGTAACTGATGATTATCTGGGGCTGCGAAGAAGTCCATCTCTGGGGTGCCCCATCTCCTGAATACAGCTAGTGGTACTTGCCTGTTCAGAGCACATTCGTGATGGCTCCGATCAACTCTGCTGCGTACATCTGCCAGAACATTGTCCTTCCCTGGCAGGTGAACCGCTGTCAGGGAGACCTTGAGGGAGTAGGCTAAACTCCAGATCCTCATGGCCTCTGTGCATAGTGCAGAGGACCTTGTTCCTCCCTGCTTGCTTATGTAGTACATCGTGGCGGTGGTGTCTGTTCTGACCTGGAGCACCTTCTCCTGCACCATTGTGGCAAATGACCGAAGTGCCAGAAACACTACCCTGAGTTCCAGCAGGTTTATGTGGAGGAGAGATTCCTGCTTGGACCAAGTGCCATGTGCAGTGTGATCCCCTAGGTGGGCTCCCCACTCTAAGAGAGAGGAGTCTGTGGTCAGCACCACAGCAGGAGACTCCCACTCAGAGGTTGTCCTTGTCCTGCCACCGCTGCAGGACTTGCAGCAAGGTGGATGTCACTGGCACCATTTTGGACAGGAAATCCCTTCTCTGGTACCAGAAGGGCCAGAGGTGAAGCAAAGTCCCTCATTTGAAACCTGGCCCCTGGGACCACTGCTGTAGCTGCAGCCATGTGGCCCAAGAGCTGAAGAAAATGTCTTGCTGGACGAGGGACATGCAGGCAAAAAGAGCCTGCCAACTGAACTAGGCTGTCCACCCTTGCTGGTGGCAGGACAGCCCACTTGCCTGGACTGTGTGCAGCTCTGCCCCCATGATGTCCTAGAGCCAAACCAGTTCCAAAACTGATTTGAGATGTACCAGGGACCCTAGGGCCTGTACTGCGTCTTGTGCAGTAGCCAGGGCTTCTTTTACCTGCTGGGGGGGGGGGGAAGAGTGCCCAACTAGCTAGTTGTCCAGGTAGGGAAACACAGCAATTCCTTGCCTTCTCAGGTGTGCCACGACCACTGCCAGGCACTTGGTGAAGGCCACTGGAGCTGAGGACAGGCGAAGTGTAGAACCCTGAACTGATAGTGGCCTGAAGGCAACCTGAACTTAAGGATGCCTACTTTCACATCCCCATCAGACAATTTCACAGAAAATATTTCGAGTTCCAGGGATGCTAACCAGCCCCCTTGTCTTACAGTGGGAAAGATCATAGCCAGAGTGACCATTTTGAACTCTGGTTTAGTCAGATGCTTGTTGAGGCACATTAGATCCAGAATGGGCCACCACTCCTCATTTTTCTTCAATGCTGAAAGTACCTTGAATCCAACCCTTTTCCCGTGAGGGGATGGAACATGTTCCACTGCCCTGTCTTGCAGTAGAGTGGACACTTCTGCCTCCAGCAGAGCCACTTCTGAATTGGTGGCAGGTTTGAATGACCTTGCTCTTGTTTTTTGGAATGACTTGAAGCATACAGCAAGGCCCTAGCTTATTACTTTCAGGACCCACTTATCTGTGGTAATGGTTTGCTAGGTCTGGAAGTAATAAGCTAGCCTGCCCCCTACTGGGAATGGGAAGACAGCCCCGACAATCACCTCAGGGGGTCTGCTTGGCAGGGGTCTTGGGCTGAGGGCTAAAGCCAGCAAAACTGGCATCTCTTCGGCCCTAAAGTAGCCTCTTTGCTGCTGGTGCACAGGGAAGGCCTGGGCCTGGTAGAAAGGCCTCTGGTTAGGTCTGCTCCTACCCCCCCATGCAGTTTCTGTGGAGTGGAAGCCTCCTCTTTGACTGCAGCACTCTTATATGCCACCCTATACTCATCCATATTTCTCATATAAGCCTCTACCTGCTCCCGGAAAAGTGAATTCTGCACTAGGGGAAAGTCCAGGGCCTTTGGGTGTCCTGCGAAAGGTTCATGCACCTTAGCCAGGCAAATCTTCTTTATGAGACAGCAGTAGCCATAACCAGAAATCCACCATCACTGGCATCCACAGCCATGTGAAACTGGTACTTGGATGCCTCTAAACAATTTTTAGCAACCTTCTCCAAGTCTGCTGCCAGCTGAAGAGAGGCCTTCTTAGCCAATTCCTGAACGGATTCACAGAATGACTTCTAGTACCTGGACACACAAGCTATAAAAGATATTTGCTTAATGTCCAGAGAAGCACCAAGGTACTCCTTCTTCACCACTGAGTCAATTTTCCTGGAATCCTAGTCGGGGGGGTGAGAGGCTAGAGGAACGCCTGCTTTTTCACAGGCTGCAGCCTGAACCACTCTCTCATGGCTGCAAGGGCTTAATAAAAAAAAAAAATCAGTGCCATTACTAACCAACAGATACCTCCTGTCCACAGTGGAGGATGGAGGTAGGGGTCTGTAAAATGTTCATGGTTTGCCTCTTAAGGGACTTCTGTATAGGGATCATTTGTCTCTTAGTAGCAGGTACATTCATCATTTCAACATACTCTGGTTCCGGTTCCTCCTCCTCAGAAGGCAGCTCCAGAGCTTCTGCCCCCTTCTTCATGAAGGCATAATGGGAAGACGGGTCCCCAGAGAGAGATGAGGGGAAGACTCAAATTCAAACATGAAGTCTTGCTGTATTCCGACATATGCAGTTAGCCCCAGCACTTGAATGGCCCCAGAGAGGAAAGAGTTAACTCTATGTAGAAAGCATAGAACATTGAGCTCGAGCTCAGTTTCAAACCTTTGTCCGCAGTGCTTCAAAGTATAACCATCAGATTCTTTACTCCGCCTAACTGTTCAGTCACTCCGGAGATTGCTCCTTCGCTACGGTCGGTTCAATTAAGAATCCAGCAGTTTAATCAACCAATTTGTTGTTTTTCGGCTTCAGATCCCTGTCTGCAGTACAGTAAGTGGTAGTAGGTAATGGACTGTATTGTTAAAATAAAATATTCTGTGGCTATTGTAAAACCTGTGGATCAGTCTGGTTCAGAACAGATTGTTTGAGGGTTTCTTTTATTCATTCTGTGTAGTGTGAGGTACCGGTTCCTATCGGTTTCAAAAAAACTTAATTTTACATGTTTTTTTCTACGACCCGTAACACGGTTGGTAACCAATAGGAGTGTCTTACCTTCAATCAAGCTGAAAAGGGTAAGTTTTGTAGTCTGGCCATGTCTAAGAAACCAAGTGAAAAAAGGCAGCACCGGCATCCATAATTAATAAAACAACTTATTTAATGCATAACATGCCAGTGGCAATCAGGAAGTGGAAACCAGTCAGGGTTTGTAAGTTTTGCTTTTCCACTTCCTGATTGCCACTTATGATTATGATTAAATAAGTTATTTAATTATTGGATGCCGGTGCTGCTTTTTTTCACTTGGATCCTTCTTCTGAAGCCTGCACAGCTCCAGAACGGAGCTGCTTTTTGCACTTGCATGTCTAAGAAACCCAAGAAGAAAACTGGGCCCACTGGGTTTCAACACTGTGGTGAGTGTGGGGATGCCTTTGCTAAGGCAGACACTCACACCATTTGTGTTTATTGTCTAGGGTTTGACCACCTCAATTCAGACTGCCAAATTTATAAAAATTTCCCAAAAGGCCACCCTAGAAAAGAGGTTGGGTAGGGTCAGGGAAAAGGAAGCAGAGAAGTTCGCTAATCTGGATGGCCAGCCCGGTTCGGTTCCTATCAAACCTGAGGGAGTGCCCACTGACCTGGGCGATATTCCCTCGGGCAAGAGGAGATCCGACTCCAAGGGGTCGGTTCCGTCGAAATGTAAAAGGAATCGGCCAGTTCGGATCCAAAACCGCATAATCCAACCGAAGAAATAGCCAGGGCGATAAAAGTATTGTGGAATCGCTCCGTCCGGTTCCATCCGATCCGGCGCCTCTTGGTAGGCGGTCAGTTCCTCTGGTTCTGGATGAATTTTATGAACCGGAGTGGGAGGGGTAGGAAGGAGATGATGACAATAACGGTGATGAAGGTCTGGATGAGCCCACTGAATCGGACATCTCCCCAGACACGCCTTCAAACGTTTCCCCTCCCAGGCTGAGTCCCCATCCCACTATTTGTTCTATAAGAAGGTGGCTGATACCCTCCAGCTTCCCTTGGTTGAAGCTGTCGAGGAACAAGAGGAGCCTGACTTTGTGTAGATGATGGACATCCCAGAGTCCAAGTGGTTGTCTATTCCCATCCATAAATCCTTGGGGAAACAGAAAAAATTATGCAAACTCCAAATTCTTTATCTCCTGTGGGTAAAAGAATGGACAGGGGGTATACGTTTTCAGGTTCAGGTGCAGAGCTTTTGTTCCACCAATGCAGCCATGTTGGGGTACTGCAGGCTGCAGCCTGTGACCAGGCTAACATATCCTCAGATAAAGACTCTAGGAAGGTTGATGCTATGGCAAAAAAAAAAAAAAAAAAAAAAAAAAAGTACTTGGCATCATCCTTGGGACTCAAGCAGGCTAATTATATGGCCTACTCGGCCAGGTACCAGAAGTCTAGATGGGATACTGTTCTGGAGCTGGCTAAACAGGCTTCCCTCCAGCTAGCCATGGAGTTGGAGGAGGTGGCTGCTGATGGGATTGAGGCATCCAAAATGCAATTCCATGCTGCTGTAGATTCGAATAATGTGGCATCACCAGTCATGGCTACATCTGTGTCTCTTACAAGGTTTGCTTGGCTCAGATGTACTAGTCTCTCACAGGACACCCAGGCTAAGGCCATGGATTTCCCTGTGGTGGGTAATTCTCTGTTTGGGGAGCAGACAGAGAATTACATGAAGAAAATGGACGAGTATTGGACCACCTATAGGATTGCACAGGCCAAGGAAAGGCAGGCAACTCCTCAGAAGCAGCAGTCTAGGGGCAGGCCTTTTCACAGGCTTTTCTACCAAGCACAGGCTTCCTCTTCCTTTCCACAGAGGATGTTCTTCAGAAGAAGAGGAGGAGGGGGATGAGCAGGGCTGCAGCCTCCTCTCAGTCCAAGGCTCCTACCAAGCAGACACCCTGATGTGTCAGCCTGAGTCGACTCCCCAATTCCAGTAGGAGGCAGGCTGGCTCACTACTTCCAGGCCTGGAAGTCTGTTACCTCAGAAAAGTAGGTCCTGGAGGTAGCAAGCCAGGGGTTGGCCCTCAGTTTTGCAAAGTTCCCAAAATGGAGAGCCAAATTCTTTCTACCTGCAAACCTTTCCAAGACCACTGCTTTAGAAGCAGAGGTTTCCTCTCTGCTAACCCTAAGGGCTGTAGAGAGAGTTCCTACTCAGCACAGGAGCAACGGTCTATAGTCCGGATATTTTCTTACCCCCAAAACTACAGGGGAGTGGAGGGCCATCCTAGACCTAAGATATCCAAGCAAGCACATCTTAAAAGAAAATTCAAAATGGTGACTCTGGGAGCAATTCTTCCCTCTCTAAGGCCAGGGGACTGGCTAGCTTTCCTGGACCTCAAGGATGCCTACTTTCACATACGAATCAGGTGCTCCCACAGAAAGTACCTCAGGTTCAAGTTGCCTTCAGGCCATTATCAGTTCAGAGCAATGCCCTTCAGCCTAACAAAAGCTCCAAGGGTGTTCACAAAGTGCCTAGCAGTAGTAGTAGCCTTCCTCAGGAGGCAGGGGATCTCCATATTCCCATACCTGGATGACTGGCTCATTGTGGGGCAGTCTCCAGACCAAGTCAAGTCAGACCTACAAGTTACTCAACAGCTGCTCACTTCTCTAGGTTTTCTTCTCAATCTGCCAAAGTTGGTTCTCAAACCAGTGCAACTCCTCACCTTCATATGGGTAGAGTTGGATACTATGTAGGCAAAGGCTTTTCTCCCCTTAACAAGGGTGAAGATCCTTACAGATCTTGCTTCTTCTTTCCACCTTCTGGTGTCTCGAGAAGCAAGACATTTTCTTCAGCTCCTGGGCCACATGGCAGCTTCCACTGCAGTGGTACAGGGAGCCAGATTTCAAATGAGGGACATTCAGTTCCACCTGAGGTCCTTTTGGTCCCAGAAAAAAAAGATCCTTCAACCAAACTAATTCCAGTGACTCAGACTCTGGTCCAAGCTCTGCAATGGTAGTTGGACCAGGACAATCTCAGACAAGGAGTCCCATTCAGTCAGACTCATTCAGTGGTACTAATCACAGATGCCTCCCTCCTGGGTTGGGGAGCCGACCTGGGAGCCCTTACAGCACAAGGCATTTGGTCTCCTCAGGAGTCTCTAATCCATATCAATCTTCTGGAACTCAGGGCAGTATTCCTGGCCCTCCAAGCTTTCTCTGGCTCAGTGAGGAACAAAGTGGTGCAGGACAGGACAGACACCACCACGTGGTACATCAACAAGCAGGAAGGGACTCTGTCTATGGCCCTGTGCATGGAAGCCATGAAGATATGGTCTCTGGCTTATGCCCTGCAAGCATCCCTGGTAGCAGTCCATCTACCAGGGAAGGACAATGTGCTAGCAGATGCTCTGAGCAGGATATCTCAGGGCTACAACGAATGGGCCCTAGACCCCTTCATATTGAAAGTAATCTTCTCCAGATGGGGCATCCAGAGATAGATCTCTTTGCAGCCCCAGCAATCAACTTCCTCTCTTCTGTTGCAAGCCTCCATCCTGGGCACAGTTCCCCTGGATGCTCAGATTCTGGAATGGGGGGGCAAATCCCTCTATGCCTTTCCTCCTTTTCCCATTAATCAGGGTCCTGGTCAAGATCAGGTCACAACCGTGCAGGGTGATCCTGATGTTCCAGACTGGGCCACACAGCCTTGCTATCCTGTTGTTGTCCCTACTAGTCCATCTTCCCTATCTCTCCCCAAAAGGCACAATCTGCTAACCACCTCTCAGGGAAGAATCTGGTACCCCAACCTTCAGTCTCTCAACCTCAAGGCCTGGTTCTTGAAGAGTTATAATATGCAGGTCTACACCTGTCTCAGGGGGTGATGGATATTCTCAAGGCCTCTTGAAAACCTGCCACCAGAAAAACTTATAATTCCAAATAGAAGAAAGTCAGCATTTAGTGTTCCCATAAGGATATTTTACCGGATAATGCTGATCTGGCTACAGTTCTGGATTACATGGTCCATCTTAATGGCCAGCCACTTTAAAAAAAAGTTCATTTAGCAACTCTATCTGCATTTCTGTCAGCAGGGAAGGCTTCTTCTCTGGTACCTCGCCCTGTCTTCTGTAAATTCTTTAAAGGTTTGGTACATACCAACCCTCCTTTTAGAGACCCTACCCACCCCTGCTTCGGATCTTAATGTTTGCATTGCTCAGCTCATGCAACCCCATTTTGAGCCTCTGGCTTCAGCTGAACAAGTATTTGACTTGGAAAACTGTGTTCCTTGCAGCTATCATTTCTGCCAGGTGTATTAGTGAATTGTAAGCCCTGTCAGTGAAGCCATATTTCATCTCATTCCATAGAGATAAGGTGGTCCTCAGAACCAATAGGAGGTTCTTGCCCAAAGTGGTCTCAGATTTCCATCTGAACTAGTCCGTGCCTCTTCCTGTGTTTTTCACTGATCATTCTTCTTCAGGAGAAAGATTACATAGTTTGGATGTTAAGAAGACACTTAGTTACTACACTGAGCATACTAAGGCACATAGGAATGAATGTCTTCAATTGTTTCTCACTTATGGTGAAGTGGGGAAAGGTAGGCCTGCTATTAAAGAAAACTACTGCCAGGTGGCTTGTCTCTTGTATACAATTCTGCTAAGACAAGATAGGCAAAACAGTTCTCTCAGGCCTGAGGGCTCATTCGACTAAGGGTACAGCTGATTCTCTGGATGCTGCTACATCCTAGTATCCCCCCTAGCCCTTCCTACTGCCTTCTCACATTGCTTGCCAACCTTAAGGTCATCTGATATGATTACCCCAGGGCCCTTTCCATTTTTGTTATTACCTCCCCCCCCCCACTGTGTACTCCTCCCCTGGGTCTTTGTTTCCCAGGTGCATTATTTTGCACTGAATCCAAAACTGCCATATTTCTGACCATTCCTCCAACCTTGCCAAGTCCCTTCTCATCCTTTCCACACCACCTTGTGTATCGACCCTGTTGCAGATCTGTGTGTCATCTGCAAAGAAGCATACTTTTCCTTCCAGTCCCTCTGCAATGTTACTTATAAAGACATTAAAAAGGACTGGACCCAGTACTGAACCCTGCGGTACCCCACTAGTAAACCCCCCTTTCTTCAGAGTGGACTCCGTTTACTATTACCTTCGGTGTCCTATTGTCCAGCCAATGTTTAACCCAGACTGGCTAATTTGTTTATTAATCTTTTGTGTGGGACTGTGTCAAATGGCTTGCTAAAGTCTAGGTAGGCAGTGACCACAGCCTCTCCCTGGTCTAATACTTTGGTCACCCAGTCAAAGAAATCTATCAGATTCATCTGACATGACCTTCCTGCTGCGAACTCATGCTGCCTTGGGTCCTGTGCCCCACTGGCCTCTAGGTACTCAACAAGTCTTTCCTTTAGAAGTGATTCCATCATTTTCCCCTACCAGAGGTCAAACCGACAAGTCTGTAGTGTCCTGCCTCTGTCTTGCTCCCACTTTTGTGACAGAGGGATCACATTCACCCTCCCCCAGTCCTTGGGTATCACACCATCCTCCCATGATTTGTTAAATAGGGTAGTTAGTGGTCTCACTAGTTCTCCCCTTAATTTTTTTAGAATTATGGGGTGAATCACATCAGGCCCCATTGCTTTGTCCACATTCAGTTTTAGGAGTTCTTTCAGAACCCTTTTTTCTGTGAATGGACAGGGATTGACCCCCTATCCAGAGTGCTCCTGTTAATTGGAACAGGTACCTCCCCCTCTTTTGTAAATACTGAGCAGATCTATTCATTCAGTATCCCTGCTTTTTCCACTGTCCCTCTCTCCCCACCCACCATCCACTCTATTCAGCCTAACTATCCCTCTCTGTCTTTCTACGCTCCCTAATGTACCTATAAAAGGTTTTATCCCCCTTCTTAACCAAGTTGGCCAAATTTTCCTCAGTTTGAGCCTCTGCTATTCTGACTGCCTTCCCTGCTTCCTTCTGCCTTAACTAGTACAGTTCTCCATCCTGCTTCTTCCGTGTTTCCTGATACTTCCTAAATGCTATCTTTTTCTCCCACAACCTTCCCCACCACCTCTTTTGAGAACCATAGTGGCTTTTTCTTTCATTTTGATTTGCTTCACACAAAGGTTTGTTGCCTCTTTAATGGCAGTTTTGATGTTTCCCCATTGTTGCTCCACCCCTCCTTCTTGCCAGTTTGCTAGTGCTTTTCTAAGGCACTCTCCCATCTTGCCAAAGTCAGCCCTCCTGAAGTCCAGTACCCTCACTTTTGTATGGCTTGACTCTGCAGCTGAGTTTATCATGAACCATATTGGTGGTCACTTGTTCCCAGATGACTACCCACTTCTAGATCCGATATCCTCTCACTGTCCCCATTTGAGAGTACGAGGTCCAAGACTACTCCCTCCCAAGTGGGTTCCAACAGTAGCTGTCCGAGACATGTCCCCTCTAGGGCATAGAGAATGGCCCTGCTCTTGGCTGTGGTTGCAGCAAAGGTGCTCCAGTTAACATCTGGCATATTCAGATCCCACATTAACAGTATCTCCCCTTTCTTTGCCATCCTAAGGATGCCTTCTATCATATCCTTGTCCATTCCTTCCCCAAGATAGGGGTCTGTATACAACCCCTGTGCGGACTGTGGTGCCATTTCCAGTGTCTACAATGACCCACACTGCCTCCTCTCCTCCCTGTCTACTGTTTTGTTCCATTGCTTTTATCCATTCTCTTACATAGAGAGCTACTCCTCCCCCTCTTCTACCCTCCCTATCTCTCCTGTAGGTTATGTACCCTGGCAGGCAGGTGGAGTAAAGAATCTGGCAGTTACCTAGAATGTACTGGGGCCAGTAGTTTGAAAACCGAGCTAGAGCCTATGAAACTATTAGCATATAGGCTTTAACACTTTTCTCTCAAGGGCAGTTCAACTGGAAGGTCTAACTACGTAAGTTGGAATACAGTAAGACTTCCTGAGGTTTGAATGAAGCAGGGATTGCCCTGGATACTTCGGCTCCACATAGGCCACTGGTAAGTGAATAGCCTGATTTAAAGTAAATTTAGAAACTGGGGGGGAAAAAAAAATCACAGGCTTGTGCGTAAAGACACCCAACCCGTTATGAACTAGCAGGTAGGTTCAGGTTTACAAAGTAGCACCTGCAATTCTGAAATACGTTCTCCAGACATAATGGCAACTAAGAATATAGTTTTCCAAGAAAGAAAACTGAGGCTGGAGTCAGTGGGCTCAAAAAGGACTCTGGCAATTTTTCAAGCACAAAATTCAAATCCCACACAGGGACTCAATCCCAGATAGGGGGATGAAGGTTTGAATCAAAGGTAAATGAGACAATGCCCACAGGTAAATGAAATGTGGCAATGGCTGAAAGGTGGACTTTACAGAGGAATGTATCAGTCCACCCTCCAACAAGGAGATCAAATACTCTAAGACGCTCCCAGGGGAACACTCACAAGGATCAAAGTCCTGTGTAGACACCCGACTGGAGAGGTGTTTCTACTTCATAGAATAGGAAGACCATAATGTAGTTAGCTGCCTGGCAGTCTGGAGGACCTCCACCACCTTTTGGGACACTCCAAAGCATGAGAGGACTATGTCCACAGGAGTCAGGCCAGCAGATGGATTTAGGAGCGAAGGTCCAGGTGTAGCAGGAAGCCTTGTGCCTGATACAGAGCCCAGCAAATAGGCAGAGGTACGGGATCCGGTTCAGAGAGCTGTAGAAGCAGAGGGAACCAAATCTGTCTTGGTCAGAATGGCTCTATGAGAATCATAGATGCCCTGACCCAAACTAGTCTGAGCAGTGCTCTCTGAAAGAGAAAAGAGTGGTAAGGCATAAAGAAATCTTCCCGTCCAGGAAAGAGAACGCGTTCCACCACAGCATTCCAGGACCTCACTTGAGAGAGCAGTAAAGAGACAGTTTTGAGTTTTGTGGAGAGGCAAATACAGTAGGTTCAACTCCAGACTGCCTCACTGGTGGAAAACGTAGTTTAGGACATCCAGTAAGACTTCCCACTTGTGGGCTGAGGCAGTGGAGCCACTTAGGGCATTTGATAGCCCTAGGATGCACTACCAGAAAATGGATATTTCTCTGGATCACCCAGTACTAAACCTTCATCAATTCTCTGCAAAGAGGGCATAAATGGGTGCCACCTTCCTTGTTTAGGAAGTGAACTACCACAGAATTGTCTGATTGCACCTGAAGGCAACTGGGTGGAAGGAGATAATGCCTGCAAGCCGTAGAGGACTGCTTTCATCTCCAAGACAATGATGTGGCAGCTGGCCTCCACTGTCATCCATGATCCTTGGGACTGGAAGTTGAGGAGCTTAGCACTTCATCCTTTCAAGGAGGCATCTGTAGTTATTATGAGATATGGGACAGGAGAATGAAATGGCATGCCTCGCATTAAGTTGTCTATGGACTCCCACCATTGTACAGCTCGAAGAGCCGAGGAAGGAAGCAGGACCGGGGCAACAAAATTGTCCACCTACTGGACTTTCAAGGGCCACTGAGGATCTTTATATTGAACCTGGCATTGAAGGGGGGGGGGGAGAAATCACTGTAATCATGGCCGCCAAATGCCCCAGGAAACGTAGGTAGTCTCATACCGAGACCGGTCTGCTGGACTCTAGTCTGCAAGCCAAAGCAATCAGGGCATCTGCTCAAGTTATGGGCAGACATGCCATCCCACGGAGGTGTCTAAGATGACTCAGAAATGTTGGAGGCATTGCGCAGGGTCCCTCTTGGACTTCAGTCCGGAACCGGTAATGACCCAGAAACAGAAAACTGAGACGGGGCACTGTGGAGCCCAAGCTGGGAAGACATTATAATTCAGCTTCTTAGATCAACTCTAATTTAGAACATTTTTATTCAGTATTGAGTTCATCGACTTGGAAAGGAAGAATCAGTGCACATCATGGAGAAATCTCAGAAAAGTTAGCATTCTGGAGACCTGCAGAAAGCCGGGGGAAAGGGAACAGTAGCAGGACCAAGTACCCAATCAGCACTTTGCAGTGCAGCTGAAGCAGACGGCTCTGAGGAAACCATCCAAACTTTAGGCAAAAAATGCAACAGGTAATAAACTCCTCCACTTCTATGAATCACAAATTGGATACAACAACGGGTCTGCTTGCTACAGTGGAGAAAGCGGTAGACCGAGTCCAGGTAGAAATGGATGACCTGAAATGTCACTCGGATGCTTGTAATGGTGCAACGACCTAAAGAAATGCAGCAAACAACAGTTTGGAGATCCTGGAAAACCAACTACGAAGTCAGAACGTGAGGATCTTGGGCTTGCCAGAGGGAGACCATGCAGTGTTATTCCTAAAAGGATAGTCGAAAGAACAATTCAGTGCTCATTTACCGTTCATGGATATCCCAATCATGAAGGCATATTGCATCAAGCAAAGCTCCCAGAAGACCTACCTTGGGCTACGACAGTAACAGTGTGGGTACTAGGGACAAACTGTAGAATCTGGCAAAGGGCTTCAGCCCTAGAGTGTGGAAAGATCCACGGTACATTTGTTCCCTGATATCTCTTATGCTACTCAGCATCGAAGAAAGACATTTGAGGGAGTATGTAACACCCTGAGGGAGCTCAATATACAACACAGTATCCAGTTTCCTGCAAAACTTCAGATTATCTATGATAGCAAAGTCCATCTCTTTACAGACCCTATCAATGCTGGTAAGTGGGCTTCGTAGATGGTGGCCACCAGGACAACCATGTGATCTACAATGGCAGATGAGTACGATACTGAAACATGAGAGCCTGAACTGTCTACCTCTCATTCGAATGGTTTTTGCCATGCTAGTGTGCTCTGGGACTTCCAATACCTTACTGAGGAGTTTAGTTCTCAGTGCTGTTATCCTTTCAGTATGTGTTTAAATGTTCTGAAGTTAGATTATCTTTTCTCCCCACTCAGCTGCGTCAGATTGGTGAGTACTGAATCCCTACTTAGTACGGGGGTTCCTGCAAGGACTGTATTGGGTCTGGCAACTTACTACTATTTAATAAAGATCCAGGCAATTTAATTGTTTTTGCACTGTGAAAGTAAGTTAGGTAGTTAAGTTAATAGAGCAAAACCATTTTGTATGTCAGTGTTAGAAATTAATCACAACATCGTTCTCACTTAAGTAGTTTTACTACATTTTTAGGTGCAACTATGCCTGTTACCGTAGAGGATGTTGTACCCAAGAGGTTGAACTTGGTTAATGAGACCATTTATAACAAATCAGACAAAATACTACATGCTGTTTATTCATGGCACCTATGGTCTCATTAATTTTAATATATTCGAAAATGTGATCTACCAACCTTTATTGAACTGCCCTTGAACCTAATAAATAGGTGTCTTACCCTCACAGCAATCTTCATTTATAAGATTTTCCCAAATGCCGTAGGTAAAAAATTACAGCACTCAAACTTAATTAAACTGGGTCCCAAGGACTGTAAGGGCCACCTACGCTCCACCCCCATGCTCACTAACATTATGACGAGATGCCAGGTACAGCACAGGGGTGAGCCCTTATAAACAATGAGCAATGACTTTACAATCTATTTTTACCCTTATCTTGGCTAGTTGGTAATGAAACGTGGGCACCGGTCAACTAACAAGGCCCTTGTTAGTGGGCAGTTACATTCAATATACTCAACTAGACAAAAGTAAAACTAATAAAGAAATCATCCCTATAACTACAATGGTGTGCACCCCCACACTCTCCCTGGCATCTCATAATGTTAGTGAGCGTGGGGGTGGAGCACAGGTGGCCCTTACAACTGGAAAGTCCTTGGGACCCGGTATAATTCAATTTACAAGTGCTGCAATTTTTTTTTTTTTTACCTACAGCATGATTTGGGGAAATCTTACAAATTAAGAATGCTGTGGCGGTAAGGCACATGTTAATAGGTACAGGGGTGGATCTTGGCATTTCTCTTTAAGGTAAATGCCATGAGCTCTTGGGTTACAGTTCCACAGAGTTGTAATATATTGGAATTTCTATTAAAGATGGCCTCTCCAGTAGAGGTATTAGCAAGCGATATAGATATCCTGTTTAGTATTAGATGTTAAATCTAAATGATACTGTACCACTGTGAATGTTTCTTACACGGACCAATTGTAATTGTGCAATTTTAGTATAAAAATGAACAAAATACAATAAAAAAAAAAAAGAAAACTGAGAAACCGTCTGTGAGCAGGATGCATCAGAATATGGATGATTTATCCTACATAGAGAGAGCGGAGCCAATGTCCCTTCGTTCAGCAATGGGAAAGTGAAGGAAATGACACCATCCTAAACCTTTGGTTTTTGATACAGAAGTTAGGATTCTTGCGATCCAAAATGGGGCTGAAGTCCCCTGTCCATTTGGGAACCAGAAAGAAATTCCTGCACCCTTCTGTGGAAGGGGAACTGGTTCGATGGCATGTGTTATGAATGGAGCACTGAATTAGTCTTGTCTGAACAGAGTTCAAAAGAGTGGTGTATCTGAAATAAACCTCTTCCCCGGGAGAGGCTGGAAACTAACCCCCTAGCGGTCATGTTATTAAGGGTCTCAGCCCTAGTGAGAGGGAGAAAAAAAAAAAAAAAAAAAAAACAGGCCTAAGGATAACCCTGCCAGAGGGTAGCAGGGAAATGACATGAAACTCTCAACGCCATCTTGCATGGCGTCCAAGATAAAAACCTGCAGAGGGGGCCCAAGCGGATGTATCAATGGCATCATATGTGGCCCGAAGCAGGTGGCAAGCATACCATCGTCGCCGCAGCTTTGCAGAGAGATCATCCTGAGGAGGACCAGCAGGAAGGGTCCAAACCAAGGGTGTAGAGGCCTTGTGTTGTTGAGGTCCAGAAGACCAACCATGTCAGGTGCCGGCCCATCCTTTGGAAGATGCGGCTTGTTAGGTCTTAAAGGGTTAGTCAAGTCCCTTGGATGTAATCCAGGGAAGCGCCGGCTGCTCTTGAGGCAAAGGAGGCCTGGAGGACCTACGCCTCACCCTTTTGAGGTGAATCATCTGATGGGCCAGGATAGTGTGCACTACAGCCTGGACATCAATCATGGCCAACCGCATGGCCAGAGCAAATGGGAACCACTGAAGACAAAGTTGTGCCAACCTGCCAGACCCCGATGAGGGGCGACTACAATGGCGATCATGCAAAAGCAGCACCGTATAGCACCACTGTGCAACCGCGCAACCTATTTATCGTACCTCTACCACATAAAAACTCACATTGCACAGTCGACGAGGGAGTCTATACTGAGCTCTAAAAAAAAACTTGGCTGGATGGCGAGAGGATTGTCGACACGCCAAAAGTAGGGCGGTAGCATAGTATACTGCCACCGCACAACTACGCAACCCACTGAAGAACAGGTAGAGGGGTGCATGGCAAATAATACATTTGCGGGAGTACCCCTCTATGGCCCCAACAATGTTGATGAGGCAGGCAACTGTGAGCTCCCAGAGACCAGGCCAGTCACTGACGAGAGAATCGTCCATAGGCCAGAAGCCACCGTCGACGGACGATAGCAGCCGAGAAGGGGGAGGCAGTCATTCTGGAAGATGCAGGAGAACCCCTGAACTCACCATCTGAGGAGCCGTCGATGGTGACGAGAGAGGAACTGGCTGTCGTCGATGGTGTAGAAGACGACATTACAGTGGCTACCAGCTCAGGTACACTTGACTTCACCGGAGGGAAGAGAGGAGCCAGCCGCTGATGGTGTAGAAGATGACCGATCAGTGGCTACCTTGTCAGGTACTCCTGAAATCATCTTCGACAGACGAGCCAGAGGTAAGAGAAGCCAGCCGTCGTCAACAGTGTAGAAGACGACATGTGGCTACCATCTCAGGTACTTATCTTTTTGTAGAGCTCGGGGTAATCGTCGTCCACGAGGGCTCAAGAGAAATGTGCATAGTTTTGCTAGCATGGTTTCCACCCAGACACAGGGCCATCGACAAGAAGGGGTCACCAGCAGAGTGGCAAGATCCCGAGGAGGTCCAGTGTTGAACAGTTTTCAGAGGTATAATCCCGGGTGCTGTGTACAGGGCCAAGGCACCGAACTAATGCTCTGGAGGTCCTCTGTGGCGATCAGGTTATCACAGGAACACTGTTGGAATAAGGGATCCAAAGACATCAGTAGATGAACCAGTTGAGAATTAACATTTGGTCGGTAGAACTCTTCCTTGACTGGTAACCAAAGCTCCAAAGGAGGACTTGTTGCATGCAGGTCACAGTTGAAAAGAACAGAGTAGTAGCTGGGACCTCCCCCTTTTATACCTGCCATACAGACACCACGTGGTAGTGTAGGGGGAGGTCCCAGGGTCGACTGCTGAGGAATCATCTGTAGGAAATGACACCTGCGGTTGATATCCCATGTGTTATGGCCTGCTGCAAGAGACTGCCTCAAAGATATCACGAAAACAGCACTTGAAAACTTGAATCTTGCAATCACTGCAAGAGCAGTGAAGGTGATCTGTCCCTCCTAGTGGAAAGATCTAACAACTATCGAAAGTGAGCGAGAGAATAACACCATGGGTGGTGGGAGGAGCCTAGCCTGAAGAAGTCCAGTGACTGAACTATACCCAGTAGGAACTTCACAAGTGTGAATAGTGAACTGAATTTAGGTAGTTAAAAAAAGTTTGTACAGTAATGGATAAGATGGTCCAAGATGGGTGGTAAGATGGTGGAAACTGAAATTTGAGCAGACATGGGACTTCCTTTCACTATGATCAATTGTCATTTTATGTCTAACGTGACACTCCGTTTACAATCCTGGGTTAAAAAAAAAAAAGTAAAATTTTAATAAACTCAGCATTATGGTCCCATAGCTTTCACAATAACAAAGAAAAAAAAAAAAAAAAAAAACACATTCCTTTTATTAACTTCAACCCAATCCAGATAGTATACTGTTAAAAGAATGGACTGCACTCCAATGGTCACAAGCATCCCGAATAAGAAGTCAGGAGACAGCACATCTGAAGATACGTTGCCAAATACAATGCAGTTTTATTGCTGGCATTACTAAAAATAACATGGTTAAGAACACAATCAATACGACCCTGGTTGCAGATGGATTGCATTCTCTCACCAGCACTCATTGCTGTCTGATGCCTTTATTTCTTTAGCAATACCAGCAATAAAACTACACCCTATTTAGGGACCTATCTTCAGATGTACTACCTCCCGATCTCTGATTGGGATACTTGTGACCATTGGAGTGTAGCTCATTCTTATCTTTTCCTGCTAAATTCAGGGAAGCATCAACCCCCTGGTCTTGCTCCTGCCTTGCACTGGTGAGCATGGATCCAGTTCGATCTCATGGTATATTGTTCAGACAAGACAGAGCATGCTGGGTACACTTTTTTTTTTTATTCATACAAAAGTTTAATATACAAATAAAATCTAGCGCTTTTAGTACAGACACAATGACCTTATATTAAGGTCAAATTCTTCCTTTCGGGGATGTAGCTGCTGGGTGGGGTTCACATCTACAAAGTCATTACACTAATGTGCAGCTTGGACATTGAATGATGTACTTGTTTCAAGACACTAGCAATATCTGAAAATTGCACATAAACATACCAAAGCAAATATAAACCCTGAAGGAGCATAAAACATGCATAATAGTCCTTGCTTTCTAGGTTCTGAACAAAACAGTTACATACTTACCATAACAGATCTTCTAGAGACTCTCTCTCTGTCATCAGGCTGTGCGTCGTTAAGTTACCAGATTATATCTTTTCACCGCACTTGCGGCATCTAAAAGTTTAGTGGCGCGGACAGTTGAGGCTTTTCACAAGGCACACGGTGACGGTCGCTTTGTAAAAAGTGATGATTAACTCGGGCGAGATATAAACTTGCAGTTGACTGAAGTTGCATGTCTCAGTTGAGGGACCGGCAAGTATGGTTGATGGCAGGAAAAGAACTATGCAGGATGGGGCCACCCGTGTTTATATGGGAGGTGGTGACTTGAACGTCATCGTGGGTGGCCCCTAGTGTACAGCTTGCTAAAACGTTTCCATGTGGTCATAGTGCCTGGTGGATAGAGGTGTGGCCTGATGAGAGAGCGAGAGAGATCCTTGAAGACTGAAGAATTATGGTCCAAGCAGGGTGATCTCAAGGAGGAATTCTGAAGCCCACTACATCAAAATAATAAAGTACATCCCAAACTTTCAAAATTATATAGAAGTAAAGAGGGAAAAAACATTACACAAACCTCAAAAAAAAAAAAAGTCTCACAGAATATCAAAGCTAGCAGACAGTATAAGGCAGTTTTCAAATCTGGAGGACATTACGATTTAGTCAGAGGGCCCCCCCCCCCCATCACAATTTTAAAACAAAGTTGAAAACTTTGGGGGTGGGGGCAGGGGGAGACTATCCCCCTGGAGAACTACAAAAAAGTTCAGTTGTGTAATAAAACCAAGTGCTTTTCATTACTAATTAAAAATGACAGCAGTAGGGCCGGCCCCGTGGCGCGGACGGTTGAGGCGCTGGATGCCACACTTCACACCACGCCAGTTACCCAGGTTGGGGAGCGGACTCTGGTCGCTGGTGGGTAGGCCGTGGGGGAAGATAGGCTTGAGCCCCACAACAGCTCGCCTTCCTCCAGGAGAGGAGGCAGATGACCGTGACACTCTGCTCCGACTCCAGAGCAGAGGCCCGGAGTACTGCAAGCCCCACAGTAGGGGACGCCGCCATAGCCAGCGCGGGACATTGGCACTCATGCGCCTTGACATCAAGGGTTGCACGCTGTAGGGGAAGAACAGGGAAAAACCCCAGCCAGCTCTAGGAAGACTGGCTTCCCGTGCATGCCTCAATGTGCCCATACTAACTGGACTACCTCCCTCATTAGCAGAAATAAAGGATTATCAGGGTGCTGAGGCCCCACCTTGTCCCTGCTCAGGGGGACCATAGCTCCGTGGGGGATCGAGAGGTAAGTCTCACCAAATGAGAGGCAGAAGGATGGCTCCTTGGATGCCCTAAAGGGTCAGAGTCGGCAGGCAGTAAGGGAAAAGAAAAAAAATATATTTTCAAAAATAAAAATAAAATGACAGCAGTAGTGATAAGACTTCTCCCTATGGTTTCATGGCAAGAGAATGTCATGGTGATACATTTCCCTCATTTATTTTGGTCCCAGTTTCAACTGCCTCACAAGGCTAAACTTAGATCAGTTGGCAGATTCACAGAAACCATATCCAGTCTTAACTGATGTTTTCTTTAGTTTAGTATTACCCAGTACCAGCACCAGAGACGGAACAATTTTATTAAACAGCCAGCTCAGACAACACAAATACTGCGATTGTGGCACTGATTTAGAGAGTGTTTTCTGCAGTGCCTGTCCAGCCTTGTTAGGCAACAAAATGTCTACCTCATACTTTTACAATTGGCATCATAAGATCCTCTCTTCTCCTCGACTACAAAGAAACCATTGTGATAAAAAAAAAAAAAAAAAAAAAAAAATTGCACTTTAAGTATCAGATCATCATACCAAGATATCCCAGAGCAGCAGTAACCCTTTACTTTGCTATACAAGTCCACTTAGCAGGGTACCAACTGCCCAGATGGTTTATAGTTGTGGCCTCAGTGGTTCCCATATCTCCTAGGTGCAAACACTTCACGGTGGCAGTATACCCTTTAGGGCATCTTTTGAAGACTGGGAAATTTTGTCTGGGAATAACACTTCAAACTCCAGGATAAGATCCCCTCGTTGAGTAGGGCTTTTTGGGAATGGAAGTCCCTCTCCTGGGATTCTGCGTTTCATTCCTGGCTTAATGATGTCATTAACTGTCATTGGGATGCTTCTGCCATCTAGAGTTGGGAACTTCAATGTGCACCCACACAAGGCCTTAAAAAATTAAAAAAAAATAAAAACTTAAATGTCAACATTCCAATTTAGTTTTAAGACTTTTTGCCAAAAGTTAAGTAATTTAAGAGAACAATAGAATTTATCACATTTGCAGCCATTTCTAGTGTTCACATTTTCATTCATACCCTCAAACAATCCACATCTAGCAAGCGTGAATGACAGCAAAGTTACTCACTTTAGCAGTATCTTTTCCTCCAATGGATTAAATACCCAGTTAAAACTTGTGCATAAAATCACCACAAAGTACATGGTGCCCCAAATTATTCCCCAACCCCGAAGATGCTATCTCACGCAATGCACTGGTTTTGACCCTCCCAGTAATCTAAAGACTTCAATACAGAAACAGAAAGACTTCAATATACCTATATCATTCCAATTATAATATTTATTTCCGAGTAAAAAAAGGGTCTGATGACAATGAATAACTTCCACTGCCTCCACATGTATAGTTCCATGATGCACTTAAATTGTCCCCGCTGATGCGTCCAGGCCTAAACTTACATATGTTATAGTCAACAATCTTTGTTGCTTGTTGAATGCAAAATTTTGTTTCTCTTCCTGCTTTGTAAATAGATAAATTATCCTATCTTACGGAGACAAGGAAGAGTAGCCTGACTGTTCTACTGCATTAGAAGAAAAATGTTACTAGAGAGAGTAGAACAATTAAATGAGAACGTGCCAAAACAGTAGATCTTAGAGGGAAATTTTATCAGGTCACACCTATGGAACTTGTAGCCATCAGGCACTAGGACCACAAGGAAACTTCTGTAGCAGTCTAGTAGGGGCTGTCCATGCTGACGTTATACTCCGATGTACCTGCATATAAGTGTGGGTGGCCCCACTCCCTCCTCAGTTCTGCGCCAGAGACCATACTTGCCAGGGAAGAAAGGAGAGAAATGAGATGCCCTGGATTAGACAGAGTCCTGGGAAGGGAATAAAGAGAAAAAAAGACAGGAGCTGGGGGAAAGGTGGGTGGGAAAAGTACAGTTACATAAGAACTTACCGTAACAGTAGATGTTCGAGAGAGGATCTTGCAGTAGGTAATTAGATATAGGACTGATGCCAGCAGGCATCAGGACCCCACGGAAACATTTCTAGCTAGCAGTCTCTGGTGGGGGACCACCCCCATGTCAGGTAACCGACATTATGCGGCGTCAGTATAAGGGGGCGGTCCCCCATGCCCGCCTTCCAGTTCTTTCCAGCCAGAAGGCAAGACGAGAGAGAAGCGGATATTTCCCATCCTGGAAAAGGAGCTGAAAAAGCTTAGGGGCACGGAGGGCGGGAAGGTATTACCTACTGCAAGAACCTCTCTCGAAGACCTACTGTTACAGTAAGTTCTTACGTAACTGTACTATCTTACTTCAGAAGGGCTCTTTGCAGTAGGTAATTACATATAGGACTGAGTCCCAAGCAGTCTGGAACAAGAAGAAGCAAACGGAAAGAGGAAAACTACTCAGGAGTAGACCCTCAGGCTGTGAAGGCCTTAGGCAAGAAGGCCCTGCAGAACAGTCAACCTGAATCCTGCTCTACGGTGAGAGGCAATGTCCAAACTGTGATGTTTCGTAAAGGTATGGACAGAAGTCCAAGTTGCAGCTGCACAAATGTCAGCCGCTGACACATTCTTCAAACAAGCAGCAGAGGCAGCGACCCTTCTGGTGGAGTGTCCTCTGACTTGACCTGGCAGGGTCTTGTTGTACTTGTCATAACAGAAAGCGATACAATGAGCCAACCATTTAGACAGGCATTGCTTAGAAACAGCATTGCCTTCTCTTATGAGCAAAAGAGACGAACAGTTGAGAAGTCTTTCTGAAATCCTTAGTCCTGTTGGTGTAGTATCTCAGAATCCGGTGAATATCCACAGTATGCAGGAGGTACTCTCCTTGATTGAAGTGCTGTGTAAAGAAAGCAGGTAACTCTATGGATTGATTCAGTATAGATTCCGCTACCACCCTGGGGAGAAACTTAGGGTTGGTACGCAGAGCCACATGTTCCTTGGTTAGCAAAAGTCGTGACAGTCTGGAAAGTTTTGACCTGGTTTGAGAAAATAGCTGGATTCAAACTAAATCTGTCTAAAACTGAAATTTTGAAATTCAATTTTAAACCTTCTCAGCAACTTAAGGCCTTTCCCTTTAAATGGTATTCCATTAAAAATTAAATACCTGGGCCTTCATATACCCAAGGACACAGCTGCCATGGAAATGATAAATTATGAACCCCTCTCATTACAAACCCAGTCGGATCTGGATAGGTGGACTTCTGGTATATTTTCTTTCCATCAGCAAATTGAAATTATTTGTGTAAATATTCTTCCTCGTCTCCTGTATTTGATCCAAAATGTCCACTTCTTTCCCTCGACTTTACCTTAAATCATGGAATAGAATGATAGCAGGTTTTACATGGGGTAAGGAACACCCAAGAAAAAGGTTATTCATCCTTAAGTTATTAGCCCAGGGAGGTTTTAATTTGCCAGGCTTTAACCTATACGCAAGGGCAGCATTTCTAAGAAATTTGATACTGTGGCTGGTGGGATATTATGTCTCGCCTTGGAAAACTATTGAATTTCACTTAAATGATCCATTTGATATTAAATAGAATATTATTTTCCTCTGAGAGATCGGAGTCAGCCTCAGCCCTCACGAAGGTTGCCTCTCCATTTTTAGACTGTGGAGGTGTATGAGGAGGTCCCAACCAATTCATGCCATTTATGAGTACTGCAAGTTAATTTCCCAGGATGAAACGTTTGCCCCTATTCATATGGATAACGCCTTTTCCACTTGGAGACAGGTGGGATTATCCCATGTCTTCCAGTTTCTTCCCCCCCACAAGGGATTCTTCCCTTTGAAAAACTACAATCTCAATATACCCTTCGGGTCTCAGATTTATTTGGATACTTCCAAGTCCGTAACCATATACTGCGAAACAAAGGCCTTCAGGTTAAAATGCCCTCCCCTCCCTTCTTCCTGATTTATTAAAAGTATTTATTGAAGCCATCAAAAGAAATTTGGGGACTCACATTATAGGACAACTTTACAGGGGGTTGAGGAGTGAGCAGTTGGAATCCACGGCTTCAATCTTACAAGAATGGAATAGAGATTTGTCTCTAGAGGTTTCTCTTGAGGCTTGGCTGGGATCAGCACTACAAGCTATAAAGATTACATCATCTCCTCGTTGGAGGGAATTTGCTTGGAAGTGCCATTCCCAATTTTTCAGGGCTCCAGCGATTCTCCTAAAGTTTCTACCAGAAAAATATGGGAGACGCTGGAGAGAGTGCAGGTGTCCTAGGGCCTCATTGGGTCATGTGTTTTGGCTGTGCCTTTTGTTGATGCCCTTTTGGCTCGCTCTTCAGATGGAACTTTCTGGGATATTCAGTGAGCCAGTGGAGTTAACAGCCAAACAAATTATACTAGGGATCTTTCCGGACCACACTCCCCTGTGGTACAAGACACTCCTTCCGGTCTGCCTTTTGGCAGCTAAAAAAGCTATAACTTGTAGGTGGATGTCAACACTGATTTCTACGGTCCAAGAATGGAGAATTATGTCTGACATATATTGTTCTGAAAGTTTCAATGATACAATACAAAATAATGGTCCATCTTACCCACTGAAATGGCAGCGGTGGGTTCTTCAATCAACGGTGGACCCCACCCTTCTGCCCATAATTCTCCCCTTGTCGTGGGCTGTCATACCAGAGTTTCTCACCTAGCAGGTAATGGGGTGGGATGGAGGGTTACAGAGGGGTCAAATTGACCTGGATTTCCTCTTACACTTCACCCATATTATGAGAGGAAGGAAATCACAAATACGCTCCTTTATACCTTGGTGATTATTTGGATACCTTCTAAAACTATACGTTTAATCTCCTTTCCTTGACATTCTTAATTGGGGTGCAACATGGAGATGGAGTACTTGTATATTACTACCTGGTATACTGATCTCATAGGACAAAGTATTTTACCCTCAGAGATTAATGATTCTGCTGCAAAAATAACGCTACCATTGTAAACATTAATAAATTTACTGTAACCCTTTTCTTACTTGCAACGTGTGCAACAAAAAATTTTAAGAAATAAAAAAAAAAAAAATACTTAAGATCTGCTGAAAACAAAGGCTCAAAAGGGGGTTGCATAAGCTGAGCAATGAAAATATTAAGGTACCAAGCAGGAGTAGGATCCCTAAAGGGGGGACTGGTATGACACAATCCCTTGAAAAATTTACAGAAGACAGGATGAGATGCCAGTGAGGAGGGCTTTCCCACTGACAGAAAAGCAGAAACAGCGGACAAGTGTACTTTGAGGGTAGCTGGTCTGAGGCCTAGGCCATTAAGATTAACCAGGTAGTCCAGAACTGTAGACAAGTCAGCAGTGTCTGGGGGTATATGCTTCTTGGAACACCAAATGCTGAATCTTTTCTATTTGGAATTATAAGTTTTTCTGGTGGCAGGTTTTCGAGAGGCTTTGAGAATGTCCAGAACCCCTTGAGAGAGATGCAAACCTGCATACTCTAACTCTTCAAGAGCCATGCCTTCAGCTTGAGACCAAAGGTTGGATACCAGATCCTCCCCAGAGAGGAGGTTAACAGGTTGTGATTCCTGGGAAGAGCTAGTGGAAGATGGACTGCTAGGGACAGCAACAGGGGTACCAAGAGGTTAGGACCACAGAATGAGACAGAGTGGTGAATGGGACCCCTTGCCTGAGATTGTCCTGATCCTACCACCACTGAAGAGCCTGGATCAGGGTCTGAGTCACTGGAATAAGTTTGGTTAAAGGATCTTTTCTGAGACCAAAAGGCCCTCAGGTGAAACTGAATGTCCCTCATCTGAGATCTGGCCCCTTGGACCACTGCAGTGGAAGCTGCCATGTGGTCCAGAAGCTGAAGGGAGTGCCTTACTGGTCGAGAAACCAGAAGGTGAAAGGAAAAAGCCAGCACTATGATGGCCCTTACCAGGGGAAGAAAAGCTCTTGCTTTGACAGTATCCAGCTCTACCCCATGAAGGTCAGAAGCTGTACTGGCTCGAGAACTGACTTGGGAAGATTGAGAAGGAATCCTAGAGAAGTGAGCACTTGCTGGATCACTTGCACATCTGACTTGACTTGGTCTGGAGACTGACCCACAATGAGCCAGTCATCCAGGTATGGGAATATGGATATTTTTTTCTCTTTAAGAATGCTACTACTACTGCTAGGCATTTTGTGAACACTCTTGGAGCTGATGTTAGGCCAACGGGCATTGCTTTGAACTAGTAATGGCCTGAAGGCAGTTGGAACCTGAGGTACTTTCTGTGGGAGCACCTGATGGGAATGTGAAAGTAGACATCTTTTAAGTCCAGGGAGGCTAGCCAGTCCCCTGGCCTTAGTGAGGGAAGGATTATTCCCAGAGTCACCATTTTGAACATTGGCTTTAGATGTTTCTTCAGGTATCTTAAGTCTAGGATGGGCTGCCACTCCCCCGTTTGTTTTTTCGGGTTAAGGAAGTATCTGGAGTACAGACCTTTGCCCCTGTGGACTGCAGGAACTCTCTCTATGGCCCTTAAGGCCAGTAGAGATGAAAACTCTGCCTCTAGGGCAATGGTTTCAGAGAGGTTTTCAGGTGGAAAAGATCCGTCTCTCAGCTTTGGGAATTTTTTGAAGCTGAGAGCCAGTCCCTGGCTTACTATCTCCAGGACCCACTTGCTGAGGTAACAGACTTCCAGTCCTGGAAGCAGTAAGCCAGCCTGCCTCCTACAGGAATGGAGGAGTTGACCCGGGTTGACACATCAGGGTGTCTGCTTGGCAGGAGCCTTAAGCCGAGAGGTGGATGCAGCCCTGCTCATCCCCCTTCTGCCTCTCCCTCTGAAGAACCCCCTCTGAGAAAAAGGAGAGGAGGCCTGTGCTCAGTAGAAAGGCCTATGAAAAGGCCCACCCCTGCCCCTAGCTTACTGCCTTTGAGAAGTTGCCCTCCCTTTCCTTGGCCTGTGCACTCCTGTAGATGGTCCTGTATTCATTCATCTTTTTCATCTAATTCTCTGTTTGCTCCCCAAACAGAGAATTATTAACAGGGGAAATCCATAGCCTTAGCCTGGGTAGCTTGAGACAGACTAGTACAGCTGAGCCAAGCTAGTCTCCCAAGAGCCAAAGATGTAGCCATGACTCTAGATGATACATCACTGGAGTCTACAGCAGCATGAAATAGGATCTTTGATGCCTCAGTCCCATCAGCAGCCACCTCCTCCAGCTCCTTGGCAAGCTGGGGGGAGGCCTGCTTAGCCAGTGCCAGTACAGTGTCCCACTTGGACTTCTGGTACCTAGCTGTATAGGTCATGTAATTAGCCTGCCCGAGTTCCAAGGAGGATGCCATGTACTGTTTCTTTGCCATGGCATCCAGCTTCCTGGAGTCTTTATTTAGGGTGTGTGAAGCCAAGGGTATGTTAGCTTCATCACAGGCTGCAGCCTGCACGACCCCAACATGGCTGCATTGCTGGTACAAGTACTCCGTACCAGAGCCTGACAACATGCATCTCTTGTCCATCCTTCTGTCTACAGGAGTAAAGAATTTGGAGTTTAACAGTTTTTGTGTCTGCTTCCCAAAAGACTTCTGAAGGGGAACAGACAATCTCTTGGACTCTGGGATGTCCATTAACTCCACGTAATCAGGCTCAACAGCCTCTTCCACAGGGAGCTGAAGGGTTTCTGCCACTTTCCTGTAAAACATGAAGTGGGAAGGGGACTCATAAAGCCTAAGAGGGGAAACGCCAGAAGGCCTGTCTGGGGAGATGTCCGGTTCAATGGGCACCACCACCACCATCATCGTCATCATCATCATCATCCACCACCATCTTCGTAATCATCATCCCCTTCCAAATCCGGTTCATAAAAATCTTCAGAGGCATAATCCCGAACCAGAGGAACCGAGTGAACTGAAGGCCTGCCAGAAGGCGCCAGATCGGTTGGAACTGGATGAAACGATTCAACAATCCTAATTGCTTGGGCAATCTGCTCAGCGGTCGGAACATGCGGTTCTGGATCCGAACCGGCCGATTTGTCCTTTCTTTGATGGAACCGATACCTCAGAATCTGCTCTCCTTTTTCCCCGAAGTAGCATCACCCTGGTCACAGGGCACTCCTTCAGGTTCAGTTGGAACCGAACCGGGCTGGCCATCCGGGTCAGTGGACTTCTCGGCTTCCTTCTCCCTAAGCCTGCCCAATCTCTTATCCAGATTTAGGGAAATTCTTGCAAATTTAGCAGTCTGAATCGAGGTGGTCAAACCCCAGACAATAAAAAACACAAGTGGTGTGGGGAATCCGCTTTAGCAAAGACCTCCCCATACACACTGCAGTGTTGAAACCCAGTGGGCCTGGTTTTTCTTTTGGGTTTCTCAGGACGTAGCCATACTAATAATCGAACTTACCTTTTACTCAGTTTCTAACCGTGTTACGCGTGTTTGAAAAAAAAACAAACAAAAAAAAAACAAAAAACGAAAAACACGTTTTTTTTCCTTAACTGATTAGGTATAAGTGTGTGGTACCGGTCCTTAAGTAAGAAAGAGAAAACGATAACACAAGGTAACCGGTTCAGCCAAACCAGCTAAAACTTTATAAAATTACAATTTCCGCAAGTTTTTTGTTTTAAAAAAAAAAAAAAAAAAAAAAAAAAGCTAGTCTACTACCTAAGCACTTACTGTACCACAGACAGGGATCTGAACCAAAAACACCACAAACGGATTGGTAAAACAGATGACTTTAACCAACTCTGAACCATGAGCAGAGAAATCTCTGAAGCGACTGTTCAGTTAGGCGGAGTAAAGAATCTGACGCTTACACTTCAAAGTGCAGCAGACAGAGGTTTGAACCGAGCTCGAAGTTCTATGCCCTGCATAGAATTTAACTCTTTCCTCTCCGGAGCAGTTCAAGTGCTGGAGATAACTGCATAATGACAGAATACAGCAAGACTTCATATTGTTTGAAGGTCCAGGTCTGGAGTACCCCACCTCTTTGAAGAGTGACCGATCTATGGTTGAGTAGAGAGAGACTACTTGTGAGGATCTGTCTGTTCTGCAAATGGTCTACCAGTTCATTCAGCACTCCTGGCAGGTAGACTGCGTGAATTAGAGCCTTATGCTCCAGGCACCATTCCCACACTCTCATAGTCTCCCTGCACAATGGGTAAGAGTGTGCACCACGCTGCTTGTTGATGTAAAACATCACTGCTTTGTTGTCTGTCTGAAGGACAATGTTCTTGTGACACAGAATGTCCTTCAAGGCCCGGACTGCATAGAGGACGGCTCTCATTTCCAGGACGTTTATGTAAAGCTGGGACTCAACCCAAGTCCACATACCTTGGGTGTGGATGTTCTGACAGTGAACGCCCCACCCCACCAGGGATGAGTCTGTGGTAATGGAGATTTGGTGATCCGGAGGAGCAAAGGGATACCCTTCCAGAAGGCTGCCGTCCTGCGACCACCAGGTGAGTGACCTCCTTAGAGGTTCTGTCACCTTGATGAGGAAGGACTGAGGATGAGTGGTTGGAGACCACGGAGTACTGAGTATCCACCGAGAGGTTCTCATGTGGAGATGTGCTAGGGGTACAATGAACACAGAGGATGCCATGAGACCCAGCTTCCGTTGCATCGAGATAGCTCGAATTGAGTAGTTTTCTATGATGTACCGGGCTATCTGTAGGATATCGCTCCTTCTGTCCTCCAGGAGAAAAGCCCTTGCACAGGAGATGTCCAGAAGAGTTCCTATGAAGAGGAGTTTCTGGGAGGGCTGCAACTGTGACTTGCTGAGATTTAGCAGGACTCCCATGGACGTGAGGAAGTCTGAAGCCGTGGCTACAGCGTCCAGAGTTTCCTGTCTGAAGGGGCTTGCTATGAGTCAGTTGTCCAGATATGGGAATACTTGAATTCTGATTTTCCTGAAATGCACTGCGACAATTGCACAACACTTTGTAAAAACTTGCGGCGCCGAGGATAACCCAAAGGGCAGGACTCCAAACTGATAATGCTGACCCAGCACCACAAATTTTAGTCATTTGTGGTGCTTTGGGTGTATAGGAATGTGTTGATAGGCATCCTGCATGTCCAGGGAGGCTAGCCAATCATGTTGATGAAGCAAGGGTAATAGGATACTTAGCAATATCATCTTGAACTTTTCCTTGAGAAGAAACTTGTTAAGCTTTCTGAGGTTCAGAATGTGGCACATGCCACCAGTTTTCTTCAGGACCAGGAAGTAATGGGAGTAGAAACCTGTGTTTCGTTGATCCAGCGGAACTACTTCTACTGCCCTGTTGTTCATAAGGCCTTGTACCTCGGAAGCGAGAAGGTCCAACTGTGCAGTCGACAGCCTGGGCTGTCATTTGGGGGGGATGGGGGATGATCTGGAGGGGTTTCTGAAAGATTGAATGAGTACCCCCTCACAGATTATCTGGAGTACCCATTTGTCTGATGTTATGGATTTCCACGGGTTGTAAAACCGAGTCAGATGTCCTCCCACCGCTGAGGAAGAGTCCCCCTCTGACAGTTGAGGTAGCACCTGGACCAGAAACCCAGAAGGTAGCATTAGGCACTTCGGGACCCTGTGCCTTCTGCTGTGTTTTCTTTTGCGGCTGAGGGTTGTGGTTTTTGTTAAAACCTCCTCTGCCTTTGCCCTGAAAGGAAAGTACAGTTACGTAAGAACTTACCGTAACAGTAGATCTTCGAGAGGAGCTCTTGCAGCAGGCTATTACATTTAGGACTATGCCGCAGGCACTAGGACCACCCGGTGAAAAACTTCTGCCAGCAATACCAGCGGGGACCGCCCCCAAAGCCGGCCCGGCCCCGACGTCGGTCAGGGTACAAGAGGGGGCAGACCCAGCTCCACCTCAGTTCTCCCGCCAGTACCCAGCAGAAGGCCTGACAAGAGAAGGAGGCAAAGCCCACCATTCAGAAAGGAAAGAAAGAAAAGAAAATAGATCTGCACACCTCAAGGGGGAAAGCGGGAGGGAAGCAGCGCCTGCTGCAAGAGCTCCTCGCGAAGATCTACTGTTGCTGTAAGTTCTTCACGTAACTGTACTATCTTACTCGAGTGGGAGCCTGCAGCAGGCTATTACATTTAGGACCGAATCCCAAGCAGTCCCACAGCAAGGAGGTAGCCAACCCGGGAGGTGGAATATGACTGACTCCAGAGGCCCTAGGACAAAGCCCTTGCAAAACCACTAGGCCAAAGCTAGCCGGCGTCTGGAATATATCCAAGCTGTAATGCTTGATAAAAGTATGCACAGAGTTCCAGGTTGCGGCCGCATAAATGTCTTGGATAGCGACACTCCGCATAGCGGCGAAAGAAGCTGACACTCCTCTGGTGGAGTGACCCCTAACCGGGCCCGGCAGGGGTTTATTGTGATGCTCGTAGCAAAACGAGACACAGTGGACTATCCATTTAGAGATAGTTTGCTTGGACCAAAGCGATGTGGTGCAAAAGCCACAAAGAGCTGCTCCGATTTTCGGTGCTGAACCGTTCTGTTGAGGTAATACCTCAGGGTCCTGTGGACATCCAATGTGTGGAGGAGAGCCTCCCCTCTATTGGAAGGGGAAGGAAAATAAACTGGAAGATCAACCGATTGGTTGAGGGTCAATTCAGAGACCACCTTGGGAAGAAACTTAGGATTAGTTCTGAGGAAACTCTTTCCCTATGAAAAACCAAATAGGGCTCTTTACACATCAGAGCCTGAAGCTCGGAAACCCTTGAGCTGAAGTAACAGCAACCAAAAACAAACTTTCCAAGAAAGGTAGCATGACTCACAACTCGCTGTGGGCTCAAGGGAAGAAGACAAGTTTCTCCAACACAAAAAGGAGGTCCCAGGGTGGGACAGGGTCCCTAATGGGAGGTCTCATGTGGGAATTCCCCTAAGGAAGGTCAAGGGCCCACATCTAATGCGCCAATGCCCTCTCCCACGAGAGCATGGTAGGCTGAAATTGCCCACATGTGCACCCTGATAGAGGAGTAACTCAGGCCTGTCTCGTACAAGGAGAGGAGGTACTGCAAAGTGGAGTTCACAGGGCAGGTGATGGGATCCAAATGTCGCGGCAAGGCCCAAAGACAGAAACGCCTCCACTTCATAGCGTCAGCAAGCAAGCCTTCTACTCGCTCCACTTATGCCAAAACCTCCGCCACGTCCGGGGAAACCCCGTATCTGTTTTGAGCTACGTCTGAAGGAGCCAAGCATGAAGGTGCAGGGATCTGAGATCCAGATGGACCAGAGACCCCTGGTCCTGGGATAGCAATTGCGAGCATATGGGCAGCGGAATTGGCGGTTCCCTGGATAACCGCTGCAGGAGTGGAAACCAAATCTGTCGAGGCCAGTTTGGAGCCACAAGGATCATCCGGGCCCCTTCGGCCTTCAACATGAGCAGAACCCTCTGAATTAGAGGGAAGGGCAGAAAGGCATAGAGAAACCTCCCTGCCCAACAAAGGGATAACGTGTCTGGCCAAAGAACTCCAGGCACGTGCTCTCGCGAGCAAAACATTGGCAGTTTGGCGCTGCGTGGTGACGCAAAGAGGTCCAGCTCGGGAAGACCCCGCCTGTCGAAGAGCTGGTCCGCTACGGATTGTAGCAACTCCCACTCGTGTGCTCTGGCCCGTGACCTGCTGAGGTTGTCGGCCAGATCGTTTAGGACGCCTGGAACGTGCATTGCGGACAGCAGAATGCCCCATTCCAGTGCCCAGTACCAGACTCTCATCACCTCCCTGCAAAGAGGATAGGAATGAGTGCCTCCCTGCTTGTTGATGTAAAAGACGACCATGCTGTCTGTCTGAATTAGAAGATAGGCAGGTACCAGGTCCTCTCGAAACGCCTGAAGGGCGTAGAGGACCGCTCGCATTTCCAGCACATTGATGTGGAGGGACTGTTCCTCAGGTGACCAAACCCCTTGCGTTCGATGAACACCCAGGTGCGCCCCCCCAGCCCAGGTCGGAGGCGTCCGTCGTTAGAGTCTGACCTGGTGGCTCCGGATGAAAACTGAACCCTTTCTCCAGATTGCTGGGGTCCAACCACCAAAGCAATGTTCTCCTGACTGGCTCCGAAATCCTGACTAGGGAGTCCAGGTTGTCATAGCATTGGTCCCACTGCACCCTGAGCATCCATTGTGGGACTCATGTGGAGGCGGGCCAAGGGCGTGACTGAAATGGCCGCCGCCATATGCCCCAATAAGCTGAGGAAGTTCCGAGCTGGAACCCGAGGTGCTATAGAGATCCATTCTGCCAATTCTCGGAAGCGAATCCCCCTGTCTTGTGGGAGAAAGGCCATGCCCTGGACAGAATCCAGGATCGCTCCTATGAAGGCGAGCTTTTGGCTGGGCTCTGGGGATGACTAAGTTCAGGGTGATCCCCAGCTCTCGGAATAGAGTATAAGTGTCTCCGAGAGTGTAAGAGGCTGTCCCTTGACGGGCCGTAAGAAGCCAATCGTCGAGGTAGGGAAACACGTAATGTCCCATCTGCCTCAGAGCCGCAGCCACTACTGCGAGGCATTTGGTGAAGTCTCGCGAAGCGGAAGAGAGGCCGAATGGGAGCACCCGAAACTGAAAATGCTGCCCTTGGAACTGGAACCTCAAGAACTTCCTGCGAGGAGAAAAAACTCCTATATGCATGTATGCATCCTGCATGTCGAGAGAACAGAGCCAGTCCCCTTGGTGTAGCAAGGGAAGGAGACCTTGAAGAGTCACCATTCTGAACCTTTTGTATTCGATAAAGAGGTTTAGTGGACTGAGATCTAGAATGGGACGAAGGTCCCCAGTCTATTTTGGGACCAGAAAAAAGTAGGAGTAGAAAGTACAGTTACGTAAGAACTTACCGTAACAGTAGATCTTCGAGAACAGCTCTTGCAGCAGGTTACACCATTAGGACTGAAGCCGGCCGGCATCAGGACCCCACGGAAAATTTTCTAGCTAGCAGTCTTCATCGGGGACCGCCTCCGACGTCGGTCCGGCCCCCGACGTCAGGCATAGTACATAAGGAGGCGGTTCCGGCAGAATCCCCAGTTCTTCCGCCGGAGACTTCCGGATGCTGGGTGACAGAAAAGGAGACCGAGGACCTGCCATCAGATGTCCGAGACTAAGAACCGACATTTCCAATCCTAAAGATAGCGTAGGCTGAAACCTACCTCCTCCAAGGGGGAATGGTGGGCGGGAAGATACCTGCTGCAAGAGCCGTTCTCGAAGATCTACTGTTACGGTAAGTTCTTACGTAACTGTACCATCTTCTTCAAGGTACAGCTCTTGCAGCAGGTTACACCATTAGGACCGATTCCCAAGCAATGGCGCCTTGAAAAGCCATCGGGAGGAAGCAATACAGAGATTCAGACCCGTCCTGAGCCTAGGACAGGAGGCCCTGAAGAACAGCAAGGCCGAAACCAGCTCTTTGCCTTGAGGAGATATCCAGGCTATAATGCCTGATAAAAGTGTGCACCGAACTCCAGGTGGCTGCGGCACATAAGGCAGACGTAGAAATGTTCTTCAGTGCACATAAAGGAGGTATCCTCCTCTTGTTGAATAGCCCTCGACCACTCCTGGTACTAAGGTTTCTGGCGCTTGTCATAGCAAAAAGAAATACACTGGATGAGCCAGCATGAAAGGTCTGTTGAAACTGGGGCCCTTTCATCCTCTCAGCGAATAAACGAACAGCTGCTCCGCTTTCCGGTGCTGTTTGGTTCTGGTCAAATAGTATCTGAGACACCTGTGAACATCCAGGGTGAAGCAGTGCTTCTCCTTGATTGGCGTGCCAGGAAAGTACACTAGTAAATCAATGTCCTGGTTAAGAGTAGGGCTGAGACCACCTTAGGCAGGAACTTAGGATTAGATCCTCAGGGACACCTTGTTCTGATGAAAAATTAAATAAAGCTCCTTGCACATGAGGAGGCGTGTAATTCGGAGAATTCTTCTGCGTGAAAGCGGCAACCAAAAACAGCGTTTTCCACAACAGTAGCGTAGCGCTAGTCTGCGGCAGGTTCAAGGTGGCAGCGTAAGCTGCTCAGAACAGTAGATCCCAAGGAGGGCGGGATCCTGATGGGCGACCTAAGGTGGAGGACCCCTCTTAAAGGCATGGGTAGTATCCTGGGCCTGCGTGCGTCTGACCTATGGGGCATGATAGCTGGTACACAAAGGTGCACTTTGATCGAGAGTAAGCTAACCCCGGATTGAAAGAGGAAAAGCGGGTACTCCAAGCCAGCTTCTCGGGGCAGTCTAAGGACGAAACCCGCGTGCCTCAGACCACAGGCAAAACCTGCGCCATTTCATGGCGTATGTTGCGTGTCCATGATTTTCTGGCGGCAGAAGTACATCCGCCACCTCTTGCGAGACCCATGTAGCATAACATGGCTATGTCTCTAGGAGTCAAGCATGCAGGTTCAGTGAATGCAAGTCGGGTGGACTAGTGAACCCTCTCCTGAGACAACAGGTGGGAGATGATTGGTAAATGCAGCGGAGGTACCGGGACAACTGATTCAGCAGACACCGTTGCCCTAGGCCAAAAGGCGCTATCAAAATAAAGCGTTGCGTGCTCCCTCGCAGTTTGAGAAGGACTCTGGATCAGCAGGGAAGGAGGAAAGGTGTAGAGGAATCTGCCCACTTGGGACAGGGACAACGTGTCTCGCCAGAAAACACCAGGCCCTGGATCTAGCAAGCAAAAATTGGGCAGTTTTGCGTTGGATGGGGAGGCGAATAGATCCAATTCTGGAGTACCCCATCTGTAGAACAGATCCTCTGCCACCTTCTGTAGAAGTTCCCACTCGTGGACTCTGGCCCAGGAACGACTCCGGCTGTCCGCGACCGTGTTGTCCACCGGGAACGTGAACTGCAATGAGGTTTGCGCCGTGTCGGATACCATTCCCACCCTCATGGCCTCCTGCAAGGGGGTAGGATGTGCCCCTTGTTTGTTGAGGTAATACATCACCGCGGTATTGTCTGTTTGTAACAGGAGAGTACTGGGTGGAATCTCCGACTGGAAGGCAAGCAGAGAATAAAGGACCGCCCTCATCTCCAATATGTTGATATGGAAATGAGATTCCTGGGTAGTCCATGTTCTTGAGACCTCACCCGTTCAAGTCGCTCCCACCCCGCCCTGAGGCATCTGTGAGAGTGTTAACACGGGGGTCGGTGCTGTGAAGGACCTCCACTGAGAGGGTTCCCAATCTAATCACACCATTGCCAGTCCAACCCACGGTCTTGTGATTCCGACTGGCTGCTGCAGATGGTCTTGCCTTTGGTCCCACTGCACCCTTAACATCCACTGGGTTACTGCGTGGAATCTTGCCATCGGGACGTTGGAATGGCGCGGCCATGAGTCCGAGCAAGACGGGACCAACCTGGCCGGAACGGTTTTCTTCGCTGACATGTCCCTTAAGAGGGATCATATGCGTTCCGCTCTGTCTTCGGGAAGAAAGGCTTTCCCCTTGACTGCGTCCAGAACTGAGCCTATGAAGTGCAGTTTCTGGGATGGTACCAGGAGAGACTTCTTGTAGTTGATTAAGATGCCCAGAGACTGAAAGAGACCCTGGGTGTGCTGAATGGCCAGCAGCAATGCCTCCTTGGAGGAGGCCATGAGAAGCCAGTCGTCCAGGTACGGGAACACGTAGTGACCCTGTCTCCTTAGAGACACTGCCACGACTGCCTTGCACTTGGTGAATACCCTTGGTGCTGATGACAGCCCGAAAGGCAGTGCTCGGAACTGGTAGTGGTGACCGAGAAACTCGAAGTGCAGGAACCTCCTGTGCGCCTGAGTGATGGGGATGTGCAGGTAGACATCCTGCATGTCTAGGGATGCCAAGAAAGCATCCTTCTTCAGCATGGAGATTAGTCCTGGGAGGGTCACCATGGGGAAGCGCTTGTAAAACGACCGATATGTTGAGGTCGCTGAGGTACAAGATTGGATGGAGGTCCCCAGTCTTCTTTAGAACCAGGAAGAAGTGTGAATAATAGCCTGCTCCTATCTGGTTCCCTGGAAAGTGCTCCACAGCTTCTTTCTGCAGAAGCGCAAGCACTTCCCGCTTTATGAGCAGAGCGTGCTGACCCGAGTAACGGGAGAGCAGAGAAGGCCTTGTGGGGGGGGGGGGCTGGTCTAGGAATTCTATAAAGTGGCCTTTTTCGACCAACTGTAACACCCACCCTGGCAGGTGGTCTGCGATGAGACCCCCGACCTTTGTTTTCCGTTGATCCTGAGGAGGGGCGGGGACCGGGAAGGAGTCATGCTATGGCAGCAGAGGGTCCTGCAGGTTGGGTCGACTTGATAGCACGTTGGCCCCTACCTGAGGACGTTTTGACCTAGGCTTTCCGGGAAAATTAGCCCCTCTGTTGCTGACCGGAACAAGGATGTTGCCTCTGAGTCCAGGTGCGAAAACGACTCTGGTTCCTATGAAAGGAACAGAGTCTAGATCTGTACATGGCCTGGACAGATCTAACCGACTTCCCAGCTTCCTGTAATTTGGTGATGACTTTTTCCGATGCTTTACCAAACAAAACTTCGCCATGAAAGGGGGCGTCCAAAATGTTTTTCTGGACGTCCAGGGTAAACCCGGAGACACGGAGCCATAAGCATCTCTGGAGACATACTCCTGAGGCTGCCGCTCTGGCCGAAGAGTCCGGAGTCGTACACGGCTTGGAGCACTTGGGTCCCCACATCTGAACCCGTGCGGAGGAGCTGGAGAAGTTCCTCCTTTGGGTCACCGTCTGGCAATTTCTCTGCCAGATCCTGTCCCTGTTCCCACAGCGCTTTCCGAAACTGAACCATGTGGGTCAGGTAATTCAGGGATCTGATGGCGCAAGTCGCGGCCGCGTAAGAGCGCCTACCCAGCACGTCCAGTTGCTTAGACTCTGGGTCCAGTGGCTGCGTGATCAGATGTTGTAGTTCCTGAGACCGGTCATGAGAAGCTGTAATGACCAGGGAGTCAGCCAGAGGATGTTTAGCCAGGTACTGGTCCTCCCTTGGGGCCTTGTACAGGTGGTCAGCCTCCTTCGGCATAGTAGAGGTTGAATGTGGACGCTTCCACACTGCCTTGGTGATGTCCACGAAGGTGTCCACCAAGGGTGGTACTACCACAGGCTTGGGATCCTTTTGCCGAAGATAGCGGGCAAGGCGTAGTCTTTCGGGGTCTAGTTCCTCCGCATCCCATCCTATGTTCTCTTGGATGTATCTCATTATCTCAGAGAACAGGGGGTCATCTGGAGGAGACCTAGGGAGGTCGCGTGGGTCCGGAGAAGGGATGCTGATCGGTGAAGGAGATCTGGAGCATTCAGAGATGTCAGATCTGGAGTCCTCCGGGTCTCTTGGGGCTGGGTGACCCTGAAGAAGATCTAGACGGAGGCCTTCTCTTCTCTGTAGATCTGCCCCTAGGAGGTGCTACTGGCTCCTGGGGGGAAGGTGCTCTGCCTACTGCCCCTTTTGGCGAAGGAGGGGGCGCAGGAGTCGGTGGTGCCACGGGTGCAGGAGGAGGGTGCGTGGTGACATCCATTTTGATGGTGTCCCCACCAGAGCTCCTTCACATCTGCCAAGTTGAGGCCCGACTACGGGCCGGGCGCCAGTGGTCTGTCGTCAGGGCCGGGCGTCGGCTCTCCGGGGGTCTCCGGTTCTGGGGAGGGTTCCCGTGGGAGCTCGACGGGTCCGGAGTTGCCCGCCTGGTCTTCGGGCTGAGTGTACTCCTCCTCAGACAATGCCTCCTGACCGACGTCGGTAGGCGGCGGTGTGGTTCTTCTGTCTGCAGTATCTGACGCCGGTCCCCCCGCCGGCATCCTGGGGGGAGAATGCCTGGCTGGCACCGGGTGACGAACTGCCGCTGGCTCATGGGAATGCTTGTGGACCTTGGCCGACATCGGGTGGGCTGACGTCGGATCAGAGGTCAGCTCCTTGGTCTTACGTTGAGGTGGCGGCGGCAAGGAGACTGACCGGACGTCGGGCACAGAGTGCCGGGATGAGGACTTGTGATGCTTCCTTGACCTGGACGAGGCCTTGGCAGAAGAAGAGGGCCTGGAGGTCTTGGCAGGCCGCAGAGTCGAAGAACCGCTGGCTGATTTGACCACAACCGGCGGAGGCTGAGAGTGGGACCTAGACGGGGAGTGGTCCGACCTGGAGCCGGAGCTGCGGGACTCCGAGGCCCTGGGGGGGGGGAATCTAGGTCTCACCTTCTCCCGATGCTTCTCATGGTGCCTGTGCGACTTTCCTGAAGGTACCCCGCGGAGGAAGGTTCCATGGCCTTGAGCTTTTCTTCTAGGAGGAAAGCCTGGAGAGCCTTCTGTCGGCAGATTCTGGTCCGGCTATTGAAGCCCTGGCAGAAGGAGCAAGCCTGGGTGTCGTGGTCTGGGCCCAGGCACCGAATGAGGGTCTTTAAACGGGATCTGCTTCCCACAGGCACACTTAGAAGGATGGTCCTCCACTGAAGTTGGGGATGACATCAGACGAAGAAAGGTTGTCTTGAAGAAGAATTTCTTCCAAAGTTTTCAAATTCGAAAAGGATTTCCTGGTCGTCGCACGCTAGTACTAACCAAAGAGGTTGAGACATGCAAGTCGACGGTGGGAAAGAACTGGGGATTCTGGCGGGACCACCTCCTTATGTACTACGCCTGACGTCGGAGGCAGGACCGACGTCGGAGGCAGTCCCCGCTGAAGACTGCTAGCTAGAAAATTTTCCATGGGGTCCTGATGCCGGACGACTTCAGTCCTAATGGTGTAACCTGCTGCAAGAGCTGTACCTTGAAGAAGATCCCCTGACCCTGTTGCCCCCAGGGGACTCTCTCTATAGCTCTCTTCTGCAGGAGGGTCTGTATTTCTCCTTCTAATAGTGGGATGTGAGAAGAAGGATAACGGGAGAGCTTTGGTGGAGTATGTGGAGGAAACTCTGAACTCCAAGGTGTGTCCTCTCCGTACAATGTCCAAGACCCAATGGTCTGTGGTAACAGACTTCCACCCTTCGAGATGAAGGGAGAAGTGGCCTCCAACCGGCTCCCCTTGAACCTCGGTCGGGGGAGGGCAGAAGGGAGTCATTGGGTAGAGCCGGGAGTTGCAAGAGAGGCCTGGGAGGACTTGGGCCCACGGGCAGAAGGTCCACCAGACTGCTGGTTTCCGGATCTTCTGCGGAAGCCACCTCTCTGTCCCTGTTGATTTCCACGGGCTGAAACTTGGTTGCCTGAGGACTTACGAAAAGGCCGTTGGCGGTGTGGACATCGCTGGTCGCCACAGTACATCTGGCGGACCGACCAGATCGACTTACCCGACTCCTGGAGACGGGAGATCAGAGCCTCCGTCTCCTGCCCAAACAACACGGTACCCTGGAAGGGCAAATCCCGGATACTGGACTGGAGATCCTGGTGAAAGCCAGAGACTCTCAACCAGGCATGGCGCCGAAGGCATACCCCAGAGGCAGCCGCCCTGGCTGCCGTCTGTAGGGCTCCTGGAACGAGACCTAGACTGACGTCGGTCACTAGAAACCCTAGAGCGACGTCGGTGGTCCTCGGATCTAGAGCGGGAACGAGCCCTGGAAGGGGGCGAAGGACGGAGCTCCGATAACCTCAACGGAGAAGTCTCACCCCTCGGCTGTGGTTCACCCGCAGAATCCGGAACCGGTGTCTGGGCCGGCGACAGGGAGGCCCGCTTGTGGACCTGCCCCCACCAGAAGGAGAAAAGCTCCTTGAGCTCATCCTTGGAAAAGATCTCAGCCGCACGCTTCGGAAAAGAAGTCTCCGAAACAGCGGGACGTGAAGGAGAGCTCTTCTGAGGGCCCAGGGGGGAGGAGGACTTCGGCGATGGGGATGTCAGTATGTCTGTCTACGACCGACCCCGGGTCCTTTGCCCCTTCGACCAGCGTCGGTGTAGGGACCAACAACGGGGTGATGCCAGGGGGCACCGGAAAGTCCTTAGCCTCCGGAGGCGCGCCGTTAGCAGGTGGCACCGGTGCCTTAGCAGGTAGGGCCGAAGCAGGTACCTCTAAGGACTTGCCAATGACCCTTAGCGGAGTCACCTTCGGCTTGGCCGATTTCTCCCCCAACGGGCCGGCCTTAGCCTGTGGAGTCTTCGGCGATTCTCCAGACCCAGAAGGATGGGCCTTTAGGAGAAGGCCGCGACTGCGATCTGGACCGAGACCAGGACTGGTGTCGGGACTAACTACGCTCCTTGCTGTGCCACTTTTTCTCTTTCCTCTTCCCCTCCGAAGAGTGCAGATCCATTTTCTGCTCTAGAAGGTAGACCTTAAGGGCTTTCAGGCGGCGGATGCGGGTCCGGCTGGTGAAGGCCTGGCAGTCAGCACAGTTGGCGGTGTCATGGTCGGGACGGAGATAGAAGATGCACCGCCGGTGCCCGTCCTTGGCGGGAATCTGCCGCCCGCAGTCGCACTTATTCAAGTGTTCAGGGGACGCCGAAGCCCGGGAAGACATTGAAACCCGGCCGGGGAGGAAGAGGGCGGACGTCGGTACTGGAAGCGGCAAAAACTGAGCAAAAGAACACAGTGCAAAAGCGGGAAAACTGTGACGAGACAACGGCAGTGAAACTGGCATTGGTGTCGGTGAAACGGTGGAAAACCGCCAAAAAAGTGTTGATCGAAGGTCTTCTCGCTGATAATCACAAACAGAAGCGAACTTCACATGCGGGTACGCGGCGGGAAAGAACTGAGGTGGAGCTGGGTCCGCTTCTTGTACCCTGACCGACGCCGGACGGGGTCATGTCCTTGGTATTGCTGGCAGAAGTTTTCACCGGTGGTCCTAGTAAGCTCGCGTGATAGTCCTAAATATAATAGCCTGCTGCAAGAGCTCCCACTCGAAGTAAGATTAATGGTTGTGAAATTGACGCTTGACGACATCCCCCACCCCGTGAGTGGGCGGGTCGAGATGTCTTAATGGCAGACCTAGTCTTCTGTGAGGCCTCCAGAGCTTGCTCTACTTCGGGCCCGAACACATACATACCGAATGGCAAAGCCACAACCTGCTGCTAGGCATCATTCGTGAAGCCCAAAGTATGTAGCCAAGAGTGGAGACGGGTGCAAATGCCCGCCACCGCTTGGGAAATAGTATTGAAAGCATCCACTGCTGCTTTAACCTGCTGGTTGTTAGACTCTATACCCCTGGTTATGGTCTGAAGTAGCTCTGAATTAGCCTCAGATTTGGGCAGAGCTTCTACCATCTGTTTGAGCGCATGCCAAAGTACATACTCATTTTGGGGAAAGATAGCCTAGGTAGCTGGCAATACACATACCCAGGGTGGAGGCAGCAAAGACTCTTATCCAAGGTGTCCATCTTGCGAGATTATTTATAGGCTGGGCTGTAGATGCCTGAGGAAGAACAGCCTTATTCTCTGCTGTGACTACAAATGGGATTGGCAAAAGCTTGCGAGGCCAATATGGGCTGATCCTTGGGAAGAGCATATTTCCTATCTATGGACTTAGCCACGGAAGGGATGAGAGCGGAATTGTTCCATACCATCTGAGAGGGGGTCTCGAAAGATGGTTGTACCAGAGGAGTTAAATCCATAGGTATCTCCGGGACATGAAGGTCTTGGAGTCTTAAAAGCATCCCAGGATCGATCTCTGTAGTCTAGAGAGAAAAAGCAGAATTTAGATTTTTCAGCAGGGACTTAAATGACAGGTCTTCAACCACAGGCTCTGCAGCAGGATTGATTCCTGCTCCTTCGACATCATCGCCCAGCCGAAGGTCTGGGTCATCTCCTGACAGTCCAGGAGGGACTGTATGGACAGGAAAGGAGTGAAAAATCACTAGGAAAAAAAAGAGAAAGGAATCTGAGTCGAGAATCCTTGAAGGCTGGATGGCGTCGCACGAAGCCCCAGCGCCGAAGAGGAATACGCACTAAAAACAAGTGGAGTCGGCGCCATCTGAAACAGCCCAGCACATGGCGCCAAAACAAGCCACGGCACCCAAGGAGCTCACGGCACCACAGATGGCGCTGACAGAGCCCATGGTGCCGAGGACAGCGCCGACAGACCCATCGGCACCGACAGACTCCCAGACGCCACAGTCGGCACCGAGAGCGTCCCAGGTGCTGAGAGTCCCAAGGTTCAAATTCAAAGAAAAAGGATGAAGATTACCAGGAAATAGAGGCATCGGTGTGGCCCCCCTGCGCCGCAGTCATGTGAGGGGGAAAACACCTGAGTGCGGAGTCAACGGCCCTGAAGGCGCTGCGCGACTAGGAAGGTCCAACCGCCCTACCCACTCCCTCAAATGGCCTGAAGACCTATGAGTAACCGGATCAGGCACTGAAAACAGTCCCCATAGACTTGTATGGTATGCGCCCCTATGTGTTCTCTGCTTAGATGTCACAACACGTCTGAGCGCAGGGGTCAGAGCAAGCAAACCGGGAAGTTGGAAGGGATTAGCTGGCCATGGGTTCAGCAGCAGCTACGATCCCTTCCCAAACTAAAAGGACACACTTAAAAATGCAAAGTTTGGCAGCAATCAGCTAAGGCTGCCATAAGGTATGGTATGGTATGGTATGGTATATAAGGTATGTGGCTATGAAGCTCAATGCCTTAGATTGGAAATTTCCTTTAATGGTCTTGGGGCAAAACTTGCTGCAGAGTTCACAACTGCAGAGAAAGTGACTGGGACCTAGGCACTTTAAACAAATTTTGGCCATCTGTCTAGGTCAGTAAATGAAAACACAGTGCAGCTTCTAAAATTTGCAGGTCCCGTTTGCTTCTTCGGTCTGTCTGACATGCCCAATAGTCAGAAGATCGAAAACACTGTCACCAATGGGAGACAGAAAAAATGCGGTCTGGTAGTCAGTCAAAAGGGGCCACTAATAAAAACACCCCATCTCCCCACCTTTTTTTTGGAAGGATGAGGGAAAAAAAAAAAACAAAAAAAAAACAACAAAACACGTGTCTGTTCCCTCAGACAGTGGAACCAAGACAAAACTAAGCCCAAACTGAAGTATAACAATATAATAAACTGTTAAACCCGCTCTCTTGTTTTTCTGACAGACAAGTGTGCGGTTGGAAAGGACCAGAGGACCACTGAAACAACAAGTAGAGTCTCCAGTTAACGCTATACCCTGAGAAACCAGAGAAAAATGAAAAAACAAAATAATTTGGGCTGGATATTCATACTGCGCCATTCTGTGGCGCAAGCCCTTGCGCTGCTCAAAAAAGCTGCGCTGGGGTGTGGTCAGGCATTCAGCAGACTGCGCTACTGAGCAACTCCTTTCAATATCGCCCCCCAGCCACAGCCACTGTGCATAGCGCAGTGGAACTTGCGCCACCGCAAGTGGTCAGAGAGAAGCATTCAAGATGCGGTGGCGCAAGTTCCATTGCGCCATGCGCAAATTTCCGATATTCAAAAGGTGACATGCAAATGGGGCCATAATTCATGCAAGGCATGGGGGGGTCATTTGCATTTACTTATGGCTCCATTTGCATGCCATTAGCATGCAGGTGCGCCGATCCCAGACTTGCGCCTGGCGCCCTGCCAAGCAGCAACCGTCGGGGACCGACGCCCCCTGCAGCCCAATCGTGGGCATTAGAGTCAAACCCCACCCCAAAGGCAATATCCCTGGTGGTCCAGTGGACACAGAGCCCGATCATGGGCATTAGAGTCAACCCCTCCCACAAGAGCCCCACCACCCGCTCCCCTTACCATCAGCGGCAGCACCCCACCACGCACCGCCCCGCCGACTGACTGCTGGTAGGGCTGCCGCCCATTGGTTCAGAGCAAGAGCCAATGGGCGTACAGCCCATACCGTAAAAGACAGTCCAGATATGTGAATGAACTATATTCCTAAGAAAAAAAGATGCTCGTGGACGAGGGGACGCACAATGAACCTTGAAAGAGGAAGGTTCAGAGGGAACATGAGGAAGTACTTCTTCACAGACAGGGTGGTGGACAAGTGAAACAGCCTGCCAGATGAGGTGGCAGAAATGATTACAGGTTTTAAACATGCTTGAGATAGGCAAGTTTTTTTTTTTTTTTTTTTTTGGGGGCGGGGGTTACAACCTAATGCCAGCAGTGCAGGATAGAGCACAACTGTTAGGTGTCAGCATGGTTCAGTTTGCAGCACATCTGCCTCTGGGCCAGAAGTAGTGTGTTCTCGTCCCACACCGGGATTGGACTCATACCCAACCACTGGCACCCAAGTGCACTATTAGTTGGGTGCTGTACTGTTGGGGTGTGCCGTCCTGATGAGACATTAAACTGAGGTCCCTTCTACCCATCCTGGTGGTGTCCAGGTGGACGTAAAAGAACCCAAGGCACTCTTCGGAAAAGAGATGGGCCCCCCTCTGTCCTGGCCAATATTCCCCCTTCAATAAAACCAGTTCATGCAATTGTCCATGCTGTGTGTGCGTGATGATGAGCGATATGGGTGCCACTACACATTCAGTCACTTCACTACTAGTCTAGCATTGCTTATAAAGCACTTTGGGATACCTGTGTGTATGAAAAGCATTATGTAAATGCGTCTTCCTCCTCTTCTTCGTGGTAATAGGGCAGACTAGGTGGGTCAAAAGCCCTTGTCTGCAGACAATTTCTAGATCTCTTTGTAAGTTAAAAAGTAAATTAGCTATGGGCAGCAGTGCATTACTCCCCCTACCTGAGGTGTTGTGTTGCTCAGACGGGCAGACGCAAAACTTACTTCTGCCCATAATTTATGTTTTCCAATTACTTGTTTGAAACCAAAAGGGATGGGGAAGGGGTAAAATAACCTATTACAATCCTAAAGGTACTTTGTACACTACTGCTGTGAAACAAAAGTTGTGCTATGGTTATTCTAGCACAAGAGAAAATAGCTGTAAAAAACTCCATAATGCACTGCTCATAATACACACTATGTAATTTGAAAGCAATCAGTTTTTATTTATTTTACACTAATGAAATAACTATGCTAAAAATCTTAAAAGTTTGAGCAGCAACTTGTCACCCTCTGTAGCATTCAGATGTATTCATCCATTTACTCACCTCACGGAGGCTGACCTTGGTTGGATAGATAATGTCAGACCCATTTCTCTTAAAAACTGAGTGAGGTTTATCTTTTAGAACAAAGACAATGTCAGCAGGGATGTTGGTGGGCGTCTCATCTCCTTCTTTGGGAAAGGTGATCTTGGTACCCTCCTTCCAGCCCTTCTTGATCTCTATAGTCAGGATCTTGTCCTCTGACCTTGTGGTTCTTCCATCTGGATTCAGGCGTTTGTGAGATATTTTCATCTTTTTGGTGCACCCAGTATGTATCTCCTCCAGGGAGACAAGGAGGTCATGAGTGATAGGAGGATCCTGTTTTTTGGTTAAGCTGTCCCGACTAGGCCTGGTTCGTGGGAAGCCCATTCCACCCATTCCTCCCATTCCCCCCATACCAAAGCTGCTGAATGGATCATCCATGTCCATGTCTTCATCCCCATTCCGGGAGTTGAAGAATGCATCAAAGGGGCTTCGACCTCCAAAAAACTCTGCAAACATGGCATGGGGATCGCCATGGAAAGTGTAGTTGAATGATGTGCCATTAGGACCACCACAACCACCACCTCCTGCCCCGCCCTTTAATCCTAGGAGAAAAAGAGAAAAAGAAAATTAGTATTTTATTCTTACAAAAATATGCAACACCCACTCCAAACACACACACACACACACACACACACACACACACAAAAGAAACCTTTTAGGGCCCATGACATTGCAGGGAAGAGGACAGAAAAAAAAAATACATTTAGACTTTTCATACTGTATATTTAGCACCTTACACAGAAACCTATGCACATTAACATGAAAACAGGATCACTGTTACCCATGGATTTCATCTGCTTTAGCTGCTATTACTAGTCGACAGCATTATCTTATAGCACATAATTGTTTTCACATCAGATTGTATTGTCAGGTGTAGACAAGCAGCCAGAGCAAATCAGGAAATTTATTTATTTTAACATCAGTTTAAAACCTTTGAGCCAGAGGCTCATTTACAAAGGTATCTCGTCATAAGGAAGACAGAACATACATACATAAGACAATCAGAAATACAGTACAGCAATAAGCTGCAGGCAAAGCGAGACAGTCAGCAACATAGTTTAACAATAAGTCAGTCACGTTACAGGTGATGAGTGTCATAACACCATTATCAGCTAAACGAATTAGGAATGCGATCCCCTTTTTTTCATCATCATCATCATCATCATCATCATCATCATCATCATCATCATCATCATCATCATCACCACCACCACCACCACCACCACCACCACCACCACCAAGGTGGGGATGGGGGGGTCAGGGGCAGTGGCAGGAGTGTGAAGTGAGCAAGTGATTTTTTAGGCAGTGTTTGAAGCTAGCGAGTGAGGGGGCATCAGTGATGCCAGCAGGAAGGGAATTGTACCAGGAGGGGGCTCTATAGGGGAAAGCCCTTTGGCCCTGGGTGGTCCGTGCCCTTGGGATGACCAGAGCAGTTTTGCTGGAGGCGAGAGTGTGCACCGTGGGGTTGGATCGGTGAATAGAGTTAGCAAGGCCTGGCGGGGATAGTCCATGGAGGGCTTTGTAAGTAACTTGGCAAGTTAGGAACAAGAGGCGCTCATAGAGGTTGAGTAGGGTGGACATGGAGTAAAGATGACAGGTATGGGTGAGTCTATGTGCACTGGTAATAAGTCTACATGCTTTGTTAAGCGTTAGGCGTACCTTGTGAAGGGCTGTCTGGTCTGCAGCGCCATATACAGGAAGGCCATAGTCAACTAGTGAGAGCACCGAAGAGGTGACAGCCAAGCGAAGGGAGTTTGTGGGGAGACTTTTTTGTGCCGGTAGAGGATACCCAACTGTGCATTGGAGGCACAGGTCAGGGCAAAGAAGTGGTTATGAAAGGAGAGAGCAGAATCGAAGATTATGCCATGGTATTTATAAGAGTGCACAAGTTCTAAGGGGTGATTCAGGGCAGAATGAACAGAGAGAGGAAAGTTGCTGGACTTATTTTGGGGGTGAGTAAAAAGCATAGATTTAGTTTTCTTAAAGTTGATGACAAGACGGTGGTCAGAGAACCAGTTTTCAGCTGAGGTGTAGGCACGCTGGAGGGAGTTTTGGAGTGAGACGGGGTTACTGTCAGAGGCAACGAGAACTGCGTCATCTGCATAGAGAAGGATATTTCCTGCGCATGCATTGGGCAGGGAATTGAGAAAGAGAGAGAAGAGTAAGGGCCCAAGTATGGAGCCCTGGGGAACTCCTGAGCTACAGTGAAAGCTACAGTGGTGCTCATTTATAGGGGCTCGTCTGCACAGCAGATTAGTTCCTATCATGGTCAAAGTCAGTAAGTGTTTGGCAGCCCTCACCTTGCAGGGCACTGGGAACAGGCACCTGTGACACAATAAGGAGATAAAGTTGGGGTGACTATTGCCTGCTACTGTTGTCACCCTTTGTATGCATGCTTTTAGTCATGCAGACAACAGTACATAACAATCGCAGAAGTGAGCGGTGGACCTCTCCAGAACACACGCTGGTCAAGGGTGAACTTCTTCAGAGCACATGGTGTTTTTGCGTCAGCATGACTGTGCTCTTCGAGATTGTATGACATTATATCAGGATTGTTGATCTCTAAACATACCACGTACTGACATACAAGAAATAATAAGCAAGCAATAAGACATGACAGGGTGTGTGTTGAACAGATTACCGCACACCCAGGGGTGTAATAAGACATGAGGCCACCGGCAGAGTGTCTTCAGACCCTGGAAATGCGGTAATATCTGTTCACACACCCTTGAGTCTTACTGCACTTATAAAATGGTCACCTTTTTTATCTTATGAAAATTTAGAAAAAAATATGCTTATATGTAGAAAAATATTATTTAATTGTTAATGACAAAACAGTCATTCCACCTATTAAAAAGTGATGTCATTATGTAGTTGCAAGTAGTACTACCAATTTTATTTTATTGTACTACCCTAGTGCTGTTGTGTACTTGTTACAGTTTTTTTTTTTCCTGGTTGTATTTTTATAATGGGAACGAGCTCAGACAGGGGAACTGAATCTGAGGTATGCTGAGTGGGGGAAAATCTAATTGGTGCCGTGCCCTACTGTTTGAATCCCGGTCCGGTGACTGTTACTGTGGGCACTTGAAACTCCCAGCCCATACGGAGCTCAGGCTGTGGCCTGCTCTGTGCAGATGGGAGTATTCGTGAAAGTAAGACAGCCAGTGTGCTGTGGGAGGCACTGATAGAAGCACCCCCGTTCATTTAGTATTTGCAGGTTTTGCTACAGTCCATTTTTTTTTTTGCTCGAGTGGCTCCAAAGCTTCAGTGAACCGCTATGCTGCTTAAAACAATGTCAGCTTTTAAAAAATTAACGTTCCATGCCCAGCTTTAAACATTCCATTTAGGGGCATTGATTTCTTTGCCTGTACTTTTTTTTTTATTCTATGTGTAATACAGATATTACACTGGTTTTCTAGCCAATCACCGAGCTTATTTTTTCATGCCCATCACACACACACACAAACACACACACACACACACACACACACCCCTACAAGACATAATATGCACTTGTTTAATAAAAAGAAAGAACCTACATCAAAAAATAACCTATAAAAAAAAAAAAAAAAAAAACTCCCACTCCCCATCAATGACAATCTATGCCACATGCAGTATGCCTCTGAACCCCTCCCCCATACTCTCTGCCTCAATAGCTTCATGAAAGCAGTTCCACTAATGGACTGGGCAGACTCCCACTACACTAGCATGGACCCCTCCTGAGACAGGCAAGCCAGAGCTCCGCATTGGAGGCAAGACAGATGGGCTTGGAGAAACATATTTGTTTTCTCTGGGATCTTCTCATGTAGACTCCTTCACAGGTATCACGGAGAGATCTGCCATATCTAAGAATGATTGAGATACCTCCAACTCAGGGAGGTCATTCAAAAATACATTCGAAGGGACAGATACAGAGCCCAATGCCCCCAATTGGACCCCACCCACTTGCTGTATGGTTATTCTTCAAGAAGATGAGGGCTAGTGCTATATACAAATCCCTCCGTGACACACAGTTGGACACCTCCCAGATGGCCAGGACAGGCTGAAAGACTGAAATGGGAGCCCCCATCTCTGAATCTCAATGGGGCCATTGTTGGGATAGGCCTCACAAAGTCTGCAGAGATTGCAGACCAACCCAAAATATGACACTTCATATGTAGTACCATACTCTCCGCACTTTGTTCTATGGGCGTGGTGAATGATGACTCATGCTGGAGGTGTCACGAAGCGCAAGCTACCCTACAGCATATTCTGTGGGAATGCCCCTCCTTGCAGTCCTTCTAGCAACAAATACAGTACATTTGTACCAAGGTAACAGGGGCTCAATCTCACCTATGGCAGAGATGCTCCTGTTGGGCTCTTGCCAAGCTGATACTCCTAGAGTCTACCCATAGGCCCACTCAATCACAGCAATGGGAGTAGCCGCCAAGTTGCTGACCCTTTGCAGATGGCACACTGCAGACGTCCCCATGCTCCAGGAATGGCTCTTGGCAGTTGGCTAGCTGACAACCTATGAAAGGCTCTAGAGTTTCTCCTCCGACACTATGAACTCATATCACTGATGCTAGGCCTCCTTTCTGAACTCCAAATTCTGTCAATGAAGGGGACAAGCCCCCCAAAAAACCTACCAGTTTCCCCTACCCTCTATCCCTCTGGCTGTGTCTCAAATTTGAGCAACGCGACAACAGGTAGATAGTTACTGTTTTCAGTTAAGTATCAGTCTTATTTGGCTGTATTGTTACTGTGGTTAAGACCTTATGGCTCAGGGATCTTAAGATAACCCTACAATTAAGGACTACTACAGTTAGAATTTCATATTTTGTGCAAAGTGTTTTGATTTGTGTTTGTAGTCCTAATGTGTCATTCCCTTTGCCTGCCATTAGTTTTTCCTAAATTAACCTGCTAGTTTTGCGGTAGTGTTATGGCCCCGGGGGTGGGAGGGTTCTCCATCTTAGCACAGTTTACTGCTCTTGTTCCTACAGTGCCTCCTTTCCCACATGACAATGATATATCCGGGACCACAGATTCAGCCAGCACTGGTTTAGAGTCAATTTACAATTGAACAGCAGTGATATTAGGCGACTTTCTTAATCCAGTGAGCACCAATGATTACATTTACAGTTTAGTAACTACTTGAGGACTGACTGACTTGCGTTATTCTGTAAGAAAACAACTAGAGTCGTAGCACTGATGGATCAGGGGTGATGCTGCATGCTCTTCATCACTGTGTGAGGTCTGAGGAAATTAAAGGTTTTAAATGCAAAACACCTGCTCCTGTTGGCTAGACCCAACACACACAAAAAACAAAAATACTGAATTAGAGCATTTTAGTGGAAGCCAGAACTTCAGGCTGTTGTGTCTAGTACTCACTGAATAAGTGGTCCCGGATGCATCACTGTCACATGGGACAGGAGGCATAGGAAAAAGAGCAATAAACCTTGCCAAGATGGAGATCCCCGGAGGCCATAAAACTACCATAAAACAAACAGGCTAATTTAGAAAAAAAAAAAAACTCTCAACAGCAAACTAAGGGAAGGACACACCAGAAAACACACACACACACACACGCACGTCTGCACAGCATACTGCTATGTTTTTGCAAATTTTGAATGTACCACTCTAACGTTGGGCAGCTAAGGCTACTCTTGCATCATGCCACTTTTCAACTAATTTTCACTAGCACCTCTCCAAGCTGCCATTGGGCTTTACAGTGACTTTAGTACAGCTACATACGAACTTACAATAGCAGATCTTTGAGACAGGCTCTTGCCGTAGATAACAACATACTAAAAAGCCAGCAGAATAGGCCTAATGGTCTAACATGTCTGCTCGGTGGCCAGCCACCTAGTGGTTCTTAAGCTATTCCCCTAAGAGGGTCTTCTATGGATTAAAATTCCTTTACATATCACCCTTCTTGAAGCCCTCCGACTGTGCCTCCTCCCACCAGTCAGGTTGGAGGAAATGTAATAGATGGGGGGAGGGAAGACACTGAGGAAGGAGGACAGGGTGGAAGGAGGTAAGATTGGGGACAGGCTGGTGACCAGACTGGAAAATTCAATCACTCAATGATGAGGGGGTGCTAAAGAGCTGTATCACTAGGTGAGGTGGAGAATAGGGTAGGGAGAACTACAGCAGATGGGGTGGGAGGTGCAGGTCCAAAGGAGGAGGGGGAAGCAGTGGGAGGTTACTCGGGTGGGGGACTGGAGGATTATAGCTCAAAAAGGGAGATGGGGATGAATCGGGGGGGGCGACAGGTAGGAGGAGTATGGTAGGGCTTGTTTAGGAAGGTGGCCCCCCCCCAGTTGATGAAGGAGTGGAGAAACAAGCAGGGGGTCGTTGACAGGAGGAGGAACCTGGATGGTACTAAACGGGCTAACAAAGACCCTCAGGTTGATGGGAGAGGTAGAAGCAAGCAAGGATCCGATGACAGAAGGAGGAGGAGGAGTCTGGAAGGAATAAAGTGGGGGTGAGGTGAAGGGGATATTGCTGGGGGATTCCATGACTAGGGGTATTCACTGGGAGGGGGAAAATAAAACCAGCCCTGTCAAGGCTAAATGTATACCAGGTCTATCGATACACAAGGCCAAATTCCACCTACACTCGTTGGCATTGGATTGCGGGGGCTCCAGACTTCCTAGTACATTTGGGGACAAATGATTTGAAAGGGAATAGCGAGGTAGAAATACAGGCTAGATTCCAGGAGCTGGCAAGGGTTTGTCACTCTATAGGAAACAAAATTTCTTTCTGAAATTTTGCCGGTATCAAGGGCAACTGGTGAGACCAAGCTAAAACTTAAGAGGTAAACATGTGGCTCAGGACTGGTGTAGGGCAGAAGGGTATGGGCTGGTAGGAGACTGGGGGGGATACTTGAGAGGATAAGGGGCTATATGCCAGGGACAGGTTACACCTCAACATGGAGGGGAGGGAGATCTTGAAATTAAAACTTGCTGGATTTATAGGAGAGAGATGGGGTTTAAACTTGTAAAGAGGAGGATCAAACAGTAAAAAGGCCCCAGGGGGGCTGTTTTGAGGGTACAGGTCTAGGGCACATGAGGACTGGGAGGATTATGTTGAAAATTCTAGGAAAACTGGGCGGAAAAGAGAGTGCGCAGGGTTGGGTGGAGGACAGTCCTGATCAATGCCAGGAGTATGAGCAATAAAATGCCTGAACTCCAGGCTATGTTGGCTGAGGGGACAACGGATGTGGCAACAATTACAGAGACATGGGCCACTCAGAAATGATTGGGACCTAAACTTAGAGGGCTACAAGCTATTCAGGAAAGATAGGGGAGTGGGAAGGGGGGGTGGTTGCGCTGATAGTCAGAAATTACATAATGGTTAGTGGAGTGGAGGCAATTTGGGTAACCCTGCAAATGAGGAGAGGGAAGAAACTGAAGATAGTGGTGTATACAGGCTCCCTGCAATAGAGGAGGCTCAGGAGAATAAGTTGGTTGAGAACATCAAGGGTCACTGTGACCTTGGAAAGGGTAGGGTGGAGGTCATGGGTGAACTTAATATGCCGGGGTGGACTGGGACACCATGACATCCTCTGTAACCAGGGCACAGAGACTAATGGATGTCTTTCAGAATGCCTTCCTGGTCCAACAGGTGGGGGAACCTACTAGAGAGGGGCGGATACTGGACATAGTTCTAGCGGACAGTGAACAAACAAGGGGCCTGGAGGTGTGCAGTCCACTGGCGGGTGGTGACCATGCCACGGTTTGGTTCCTGCTGTATCTACGGGGGAGGAAAACCGCACTCCTACAGTAGTGGTCGATTTCAGGGGAGCGGACTATGTAGGTATGGATAGGATTCTAAGGGAGAGGTTGGACATGATTAGGCCAGATATGGATGCTGGAAGAATGTTGGAGACCATTAAAGAAGTGGTGCAGGAGGCTACTAGGTCCTGTACTACAGTAAGGCGTATGCATGATGGAACCAGCAAGCCATTTTGGTGGACCAGGGAGGTGCAGGAGGCGGTGAGGGATAAAAAAGCTGCCAACGCACGTTTCAAACATTCTAGGGGGGATAAGGAGCAAGGGGGTGTATGAACTATTGGCCAGGAAGGTCACCACAGTGGTGAGGGACGCCAAGGCAGGGATGGAGGAAAAACCTGGCTAGGGATATCCGGGGAATTCACAGCTACATAAGAGAGAAAAGAAAAGAGAAGACACAAATCAACAGGATTAAGATTGTGGTGGGATGGGCTCAGGAAGCAGGGGAACAGGCACAGGTGCTAAACGAGTACTTTGCCTCAATCTTTGCAGAGCGTAACAAGGGATCCCTACAGCCTGATGGGAGAGATGAGAAACCAGCAAAAGTGAGAGGTCAGTCTCAGTCTGAGACCAGAGGATGGAGAGGTGCTAGGGTACAGGCTGGGCCAGACTAAGAAGGAGTAGGAAGGTTGCATGAGGGAGTGGATGGGGGGGGGAAGAGAAATCACAGTGGATAGGGTGAGGGAGGCCCTTGAGGGGAACTGATAAGGTGGTTCGAGGGTTATAAAGGAACTGGCAGAGGTGCTGGCAGCTCCACTGGCTGCACTCCAACACCTCTCTGCAGATGGGATGGGTGCCACAGGACTGGAGGGTGGCTTATGTAGTGCCTATATATAAAGGAAGGGTCTAGGGAGGAGATAGGGAATTATAGGTCTGTCAGTCCAACGTCTGCATTAGACAAGGTAATGGAGGGCTTTATCAAGGAGAGGCTTGGGAGGCAGTTAGAAAGGTTAGGACACCAGGATGATAAACAGTATGGCTTCATCCAAGGGAGATCGTGTCAGATCAATCTCAGAGTTTTATGACTGAGTGATGGGGGCCTCGGATAGATATAGGCCGGTGGATGTCCTATACCTAGATTTCAGCAAGGTGTTTTATTCAGTGCCACATAATGGACAGAAAGCAAAAATGGTGGAGATGAGGGTGGAAGGACAGGAGCTAAACTGGATTGAAAATTGGCTTTCAGGGCATTTACAGAGGGTAATGGTGGGTGGTACACTATCCTTCCACAGGAAAGTAATCAGTGTGGTTCCTCAAAGTTCTGTATTGAGGCCACTCTTGTTTAATGCCTACGTCTCGGATACGGGGGTTAGAATAGGTTGAGTCTCTGCAGAAGACTCAAAACTGGGAAGCACTGGTGAATTGTGAAGAAGCAAAAGGAGACAGTCCAGGCGATCTGGATACCCTGGAGGGGTGGTCAAGGAGGTGGGGAATTAAATTTAATGCCGGGAAGTGTAAGGTACTTCATTTGGAGGTCAAAAACCCAGACCATGTATACACCCTGGAGGGGTTCACACTGCATGCCACATTGGGAGAAAGGGATTTAGGGGCGGTGGGAGACATCAAAATGATGATCTCTGAAAACTGTAGAAGAACAGCAGCCAGAGCAAACAGGATATTGGGTTGCACAGCCTGGGGAATTACATCCAGAAGGAAGGAGGTGATCCTCCCTCTATACAACCCTTTGGTCAGGCTGCAGCCACTGCCACTCAGCCAGTTACCTACCACCCCACACCACCACACTACTGTCCTGCCTACACCCATATTCCCCAGTTTGTGTAATAGTCTTCTATGTGGCAGTGTCAAAGGCCTTGCTGAAGTCCAGATAGGCCATGTCCACTGCCCTCCCCTGATCCACCTCCCTAGTCACCCAGTCGAAAAATTAAACGAGGCTGATCTGACACGCCCCCAAGTGAAACCATGCTGCCTTGGGTCCTGTAGTCCATTGACAACCAGATGTTTCACAATCTCTCCTTCAGTAGTGCTTCCATGATCTTCCCCACTACAAGGGTAGGGCCGACTGGTCTGTAGTTCCCCGCTTCCTCTTTGTTCCCACTTTTGTATAAGGGGACTACATCTGCCATCCTCCAGTCTTTGGGTACCTCCCCCGTTTCCAGTGATCGGCTAAACAGGAATGCCAGAGATTCAGCCACCACCTCTTAGTTCTTTAAGGACCCTGGGGTGCACCCCATTGCATTAACAACTCATTACTTCCAGTTCCTTCAGGACCCTTTCTCGTGTAAAGGGACTTGTGTCCATTTCTGCACCATTCCCACCCTTTGTACTCCCTTCAGACCCATTACCCTCCTCTTCCTCGTAGGGACTGAGCATCATCAGTCATGAACGATGGCATTATCGTTCAGAGCACATAATACCATCATTCAGAGCCCATAATACAATCACTGGTACTCTGAATGATAGTATTATCAGAAAAACTGCAAGAGCGCAAGTGCAAGACTCTCCCACATTGCAGGCTACTTGCTGTTGTCTGAATCCTGACGTTACTGAAACCATGCCTCCTGATTTGCTACTGTTCATCTGTGGGCAGGCAAAACAGTTCTAAAAACATGGCAGCCGTCTCTCGCTTACCAAGCAAAAATAGTTGCCTTCGCTCTTCTGCCGATTTTTTTTTTTTCTTTCTTTTTTCTAATGCTACAGGATTATCTGGTTGATCCTGCCTTTGCTCACCTAGAAAACGTCTACGGTAGGGCTGCTACAAAATATAATAACCAGCGCCATACGGAAAAGTCTCTGGGGTTGGGGGTGAGTCGGAAAAAGGTGAGCTCACTGTGGCCATCTGCCGCGCAGGCCCTCCCAACATGCATGGAAAAATAAAACAAACCAATTCAGAGCCACAGAAGTTTTCTAACTTGGATCCATATATTGTAAAAAAAAAAAAAAACACTATAGGTGAAGGTGTCACACTCTGGAGTAATACCATCTCGAAATTTTAAGGACAATTGAGGTTCCCTTGCCCCCAGGACCTCTCCAACTATTACTCCCTTATAATACACCCTCTTCTATTCATTATTCTATTTTTAAGTCATTTTCATGACGCAACGCTACGCTACTTGCATGGGTCTAGAGCGCTACATTATCGTTCAGAAGCCTTTGCCCCAGAGCAACATAAAGAGACACACACACACACACACACACAAGCAGAAAAAGACCAGAGGTCCAGTCAGTCTGCCCAAGTTCCATATAATTCCCTGCAAATGTATAAAATAAATAGTAACAACAGTTTAATGGAAAGTTTGGGTCAAATACTGTACCTGCTAACAAGAAAGTAAGTTTGAGAAGTCAGCTACCAACTTAAGCTAATCTTTCCTAAAAGGAACTCAAGGAGATTCTTTACACAAAAAGTATTCCCTCATGGAATGGCCTCCCTGTAGAGTTGGTGGAAGCAAATACATTTAGGCTGGCAGTATAGCCTAGAGGTTAGAGTAACGAGCTGTGAACGAGCTTGGTACATCCAGCAGACCAGACCTTGGTTTGATTCTCACAACCTCCACTTGCATACTGCAAGACTCTTGAGCAAATCACTTAAACCACCCAGCGCTCCCAACAGGAACATGTGCCTTGTGGGCCTTACCCAGTTACCAAAGACTAAAATAAAAACGGATTGTGACCTTCAAGGAAACGCTGGATATACATCTCGACTACCAACGAGTTCCCACTAGGGTGGGAAACTGACACTATAAGCCCAGTGCCTCCTGCCTGTCTTATTTACCAAATATAGTACCAAGTATAATCCCTGGAACCTACTGTTCCCTGGCTCCAGGGTACACAACACAAGCGCTTGGTTTGCTTCAGTACAAATGTGACAGAGGAGACAGAAGGAGGGCCTTCAGGAAATATAAGCGAGTGCAGAAAGAAGAGGACAGGGAAGCCGAGAGAGAGAAGACTAGAAGGGAAGAAAATAAGGAGGGCTGAGGCAGAGGAGAGAACAGCAAAACACACCAAAAAGGCAACAAAACATTTTTCAGATATGAGGGAGACAGGAGGAAGACTAAGCAGAGGACTGCAAGGCTGAAGGGAGAGGGTGGGACACAAATTGAAGAGGACAGTAAAAAAGCAGAAGAGCTAAACAAGCATTTTTGCTCAGTTTTCAAGGTGGAGGGGGAGGGCAGGGGGCCTGAGCTTAGGGGGAGTGGGATAAAGGGATTGACCCAAGTCCTTTCAGTGTCGAGAGGGTTAGGAAGAATTAGGCACGTTGCATGTGCATAAGGCCATGCGGCCAGACGGTCTGCACTCAACGGTGATCTGGGAGTTGGGGGAAGAGCTGGCAACCCCATTGATGAAGCCGTTCAACCTGTCACTGGATTCGGTAAGGGTGCCAGAGAACTGAAGGAGGGCGAACGTGGTGCCGTTGCATAAGGGGGGCAAGCAGGGAGTTGAAAAAGCACTACCACCCGGACAGTCTAACCTAAGTGGTGAGGAAGGTTATGGAGGCATTCATTAAGGAAAGGATGACAGACTACTTTGAGGATAATGGGCTCCTAGATGATAGACAACATGGATTTTTGAAGGGGAAGGCATGCCACACAAACCTAACTGAATTCTTTGACTGGGTGACACGGATAAATCGACAGGGAGGGGCGGTGGACGTGGCCTACCTGGATTTCGGCAAGGCCTTCGACACTGTTCCCCAAAGAAAGTTAGTGAACAAGCTGGAAAGTATAAGGGTGGGTGGGTGATAAAATAACCAGGTGGGTAGAAAACTGGTTGGTGGACAAAAGTCAGAGAGTGGTGGTTAATGGAGTTTACTCTGGGACGGGACGGGCAGGTAACGAGCAGGGTACCCTAGGGGTCAGTACTGGGTCTCCTCTTTCCAACATCTACATTAGGGGCATAGCGGAAGGACTGGGAGGACAGGAGGGCCTTTTTGCAGACAATACAAAGATCTGCAATCGAGTGGAGTGTGCGGGGGGGACACGAGACAAGACTTAAGGACTTTAGAAGGCTGAACAGAGACTTGGCAGCTAAAATTCAATGTCAAAAAGTGTGCAGTGATGAAACTGGGGCACGACACGAAAGCAGGATACAAGCTGGGGGTGGGGGGAGGATAGTAAGGTTACAGAGCTTACAGAAACATAGCAACATAGAATTTGTCGGCAGATAAGGACCACTTGGCCCTACCCAGTCTGCCCATTTCCCTACCCAATGGATAAGCTGCAGATCCTAGTTAACCAACAGCCTACTTCTTTCTACCCCAACCCCCTAGAATTGCCTTATGACTGTCCCATGCATGCTTGAATTCAACCACTGTTTTTGACTCCACAACCTCCTCCAGAAGGCCGTTCCATGCATCCACAACCCTCTGTGAAAAAAAAATACTTCCTTACATTACCTCTGAGCCGCCCCCCCATCTTCAAATTGTGCCCCCTTGTTCTTGCACACCTCTTTGACTTTGTTGATTCCCTTGAGGTATTTGAAAGTTTCTATCACGTCCCCCCCTCTCCCTCCTTTCCTCGAGGCTATACATATTAAGCTCCTTAGTCTCTCTTCATAGGACTTCCGGTGCAGACCCTGCACCATTTTAGTTGCCCTCCTCTGGACAGCTTCCATCCTGTCTATGTCCTTGCGGAGACTGGGTCTCCAGAACTGCACACAGTACTCCAGATGGGGTCTCACCAACTGTCTGTACAGAGGGATAACAACTTCCTGTTTTCTACTGGTGATGCCTCTCCCTATGCATCCCAGTATCCCCCCAGCCCTCCTTACTGCCCTGTCACATTGCTTGCCCACCTTTAAGTCATCTGATATGACTACCCCCAGGTCCCTTTCCATTTCTGTTGTTGTTAGTATCTCACCTCCCCATTATGTACTCTTCCCCTGGGTTTTTGTTTCCCAGGTGCATTACCTTGCACTTCTTAGCACTGAATCTAAGCTGCCATACATTTGACCTTGCTAAGTTCCTTCTCATCCTTTCCACCCCACCTTGTGCATCAACTCTGTTGCAGATCTTTGTGTCATCTGCAGAGAGAGATAATTTCTTTCAGTCCCTCTGCAATGTCACTTATAAAGACACTAGAGAGAACCGGTCCCTAATGCTGAACCCTACGGTACCCCACAAGTAGCTTATATTGAAGTGGACTCATTTATATTACCATCTGTGTCCTATTCTCCAGCAATTCTTTCCCGGGCTATCATCTTGGGACCCACTCCCAGGCTGGCTAACTTGTATATTAATCTTTTGTGTGGGACTGTGTCAAATGCCTTGCTAAAGTCTAGGTAGGCCATATCCACAGCCCCTCCCTGATCTACTACTTTGGTCACCCAGTCAAAGAAATCTATTAGATTCATCTGGCATGGCCTTCCTGTTGTGAATCCATGCTGCCTTGGGTCCTGTGCCCCTCTGGCCTCTAGGTACTCTACAATTCTTTCCTTCCAAGCAGGAGCAGGATTTAAGAGCAATAGTATCTAGCAACCTCAAGGCAGGCAACCAATGCAACAAGGCAGTGGGAAAAGCAAATGGGATGCTGACGTGTCTTGGAAGGGGTATCACTAGCAAAGAAAGGTACTGATGCCCAAAGCCATGGTGTGGCCACACCTAGAGTACAGAGTCTAGTTCTGGAGGCCACATCTACGTAAGGACAGACAGGCTGGAGGGGGTTCAAAGGAGGAAGACTAGGATGGTGCAGGGTATACCGAATGAGCAGTGATGCAGGGAACTGGGATCGTACTCCATGGAAACCAAAAGGGAAAAAGGAGACATGATTGAAACATTCAAATATATCAAGGGGATCAACAAGGTAAAGGCACGGAGTTTATTCCATAGGAAGGACGGTGCGTAACTAGAGGGCATACTTTGAGACTACGGGGCATACAATTGATTCAGGAGTAACATGAGGAGACCGTTCTTCATGTAGAAGGAGGTGGAGACATTGAACAAGCTTCTGGAGGTTGTGGTGGGGGCCAGAACAATGTCGGAATTCAAGATGGCATGGGACAGACATAAGGGGCTGTGTGGGAACAGGCCACAGGAAAGGGGGTGGAATTAGGGTTAAGAAGCCCGAAGTGGGACATTTCTTACTGAAACTAGATTTTTCTCAGGACAATGTGTCATCTCGACCAATGCAATAAACATGTTTTCTCTAAATAATCAAAATTAAGACCAAGTGTTTTTTTGTTTCTTGTGTTTTCTTTATTTTAATATATTTTAGTTTTTTGCAACATTTAGAAGAAAACCAGAAAATATTTGTTCTACTATAATGTCAGGACATTTAGTATTTTTCATGTTTTTCTGCAGGACACAGCAGCCCAAATCAGGACTGTCCTGCGAAAATAAGAACAAGTGGTAACCCTACGTGGAATAAAAGTTATGTAAAGGGCAGACTAATGGGCCTAATGGTCTTTTTTCTACCGTTATGAGTAAATGAGCCTTTAATGTTTGGGGGGTCTACCGTTTAGTTCCCCCATTAAGGGCTGACAAAAAAAAAAAAAGGCACCCGACATTGCCCCTCCCCTCCCATTACACCGGACCGGAAATGCTGGCGCGCACACTGTGGCGGCGCATACTACAGGTGGCCGATTTACGTCAGGAACGCGTCAGTGCTCCCAGAGGCCAGTCAGATTAAAACTGTTCCTCAGACACCCACTTCAGGTAAGGACGTGCTCTTGCCAGGTCCGGGGAACACGGGCCCATATCGTAAGGTTGTCAACACTCTAGCACCCACCACAGAACTAATCTTTGACCCCAACTGCACAGTGCACATCACTAAACTTATACCGAGAAGCACTTCGACGCCAACCGCAAGGCCGGCCTTCGCCTGTCACTCACCTTCTTCGCCAAATTTGTCGTACACGTCTCGCTTCTTGGGGTCACTCAACACATCGTACGCCTCGGCCACTTCTTTGAACTTATCCTCAGCGTCGGCCGCTTTGTTCTTGTCCGGGTGGTATTTAAGGGCCTGTTTGCGGTAAGCCTTCTTGATCTCATCGTCCGAGGCTCCTTTCGGAATGCCCAGAATTTTGTAATAATCCTTCCCCATGTCGCTTACGGAATGACAAGCAGTCTATAGGAAACAATCAGATGACACAGCCTAGAATACTGGCCCGGGCCAGCTACCGCAAGGTGGTCGTAGTAATGCAACTGAACCAGCTGCTGCCCTCAGTCAGAAAGGTGTCCGTAGGCAGACAGTTGCCCGCTCTCCAGCCCAGGGTATATGCTCCAGCCTTCAGGGCTCGTTTCCCCAAGCCTACGCCCCCAGCAGAAAGTACCGTACTTTCATACCGTGCCACCAACTTTCAGTAAGACTGGTAACCGCAGTAAACTCTGCCTTTCACAGGCACCATATGTAAATAATTGTTTGTTGTCGTGTACAAAGTAATAACTCCGGCTAAGAGTCCACCGTTCACTCAGCGTCGTAGCTCTTCTATACACCACCGGTCTCGTCTGTTTCCTTTGCTCCCGCCCCCCCAGACGCCACAATTTATACACATCAACCACACTTCGAGAACTCTCCACAAACCTCCAGAATCTGCCACGCCCTGTCGTCCGGGTACCTATCACATAGCGCCTTGTCGCAAGCCCCGCCACAACCAATCGTGTCTGTCATGGGCTGGAACACGTGGCTCCGCCCTCGCCACTGGATTTTATATCAACAAATGTAGGCTTGTAATATGTGGAGATGGCCAAATAATACTATACTATCCCATACAAAAAAATCCTGGTAATACAGCAGTAGCTAACGTGATAATACCATTGTTGCTCCCCGATAATACTATTCTTGACCTTCAGAGTTGATAATATCATAGTTTCAGCCCTGAAAGATAGTATTATCACAGAAATGACACTGCGCATGTCCCACTCTGCCTGCCACACGGACCAGTTGCCAAGGTGCCAGGTTTCTGAAGTGACTGCATGTATTCTTATTGGCAGCTTTCCTTTGTGGGGTGGGCAGATCAACTTTTAAAACATGGCAGCTGTTTCCTCACTTTGCGGATGATCACCCATATTTCTTTGCTTTTCTATTTAATCACTGAATTATCTGATTCATCCTCCATTCACCGAAGGACAACAGAAGGAAAAGGTAGGACTTACTGCCTCAGAACAAAAAATGCCAAGTTTAAATGTAACAGACATGCGGGGGACAAGCAAGTGAGACAGAGTCTTCAGCTGGTCAGCACAGAGCAAAGTCGGATGTCCCACAGAAAAAGACAAAATTTTTACATGGCTCCATATAGTACAAAAAAATAAATAGATGAGGGTGTATTTCACGGCAATAAGAGCATCTCAAGGTTTGGGGGACTTTGGGAACCTCTCGAGCTTTGCTGTCCAGGTTCAAAGTCCCCAAAACCTCTCAATGGTCTTACTGCCTTGTAATACACCCTCATCTATCTATTATTCTATTTATCTCTGTTTATTTTCTACTAGCAAAGAAGCCATCATTTGTCAATGCCGAAAGTTCGCTGTTGGTATTGCTGTTGTACATGCCTCCCATATTCCTCTGTCTTGCATTTTAAGGCATCACTCTCAACACAAATTTATTATGTTCTTCTAGCACTGGTTCACTTCCTTAGAAAACAAGCATTTGTCAATGCTGAATGTTTGCTTGCTGGTATTGGCATTGGTAGTGCAGGAGTTAGATGCATAATAGGAATGGCAGTGAAGTACTGAAGTAACGCTAACCCCTCCCCACCCTTCAGAGACTCACTGGGGGAGGGGGCCTTTGTCTCGGCCATTCCACCTCACCCCACCCTGCAGACACCGACAGGTGTCGCAGTGTGCCTTGAGGTCTTTGGCCCTTACGCTCACCTCATTCCATAAGGAAATAAGCTGAAATGGGTGCAGTATAGGAGAATGGGGTGAACGTTAGGGCCAAAGGCCCAAAGGCACACCTCGATGCTCGTCAGTAGCTGCAGGGTGGGGGTGGAATGGGATGAGCATTACGGCCTACAACCCCAAGTCACACCCCCAAAGTCTGTCAGTCTGTAAAGAGTGGGCGTTATGGCTGGAAACCCTAACACCCTGGGCGTTTGCTGGTAATTTTGCTCCAGATTTTCAACATGGGCTTTTTGGGACCCCACCTCATGAACAGTGGCAGTATCATTTCATTACTCAATCCCAAAAGGAGATGTTACTCAGCAAGTGTGCCAGAGGTGTGAAAACACATTTTGGGCAAGATGTGAAAAATGACAGCTGTATTGCTCATGAGGAGGCGTGAAAAAATGGCAGTGTTGAAAATCTCGAGTGAAAATATGAAAAAATGGCAAAGTTACGAGTGTGCGTAGAAATTGTGCAACGCACGCTCATAGCGCAGTCATTTTTTGGAATGTTTTCACCAAATTTTCAACACACCCTTTTTGGGACCTCCCCTCGTGAACAGTGGTACTAGGATTTCGTGAATCTGTCCCAAAAGTTGATTTCACAGAGCGACTGCACCATTCTGTGCCACAGGTGCAAAAACACATTTCGGGAAGGATGCAAAAAATGACTGCTGTACTGTTCATAAGGATGTAGGAAAAAAATGGCAATGTTGGAAATTTGAGGTGAAAATATAAAAAAATGATGAAGGTATGAGCATGCATCGAAACTGCACAATGGACGCTCGTAAAGCAGTCATTTTTTGGATTTTTTCACTAAATTTGCAATAAAGGCATTTTGGGACTCCACCTCATGAACAGTGGCACTGTTGTTTTATTAATTGGTCCCAAAAAGGTGATTCCACGCAGCAACTGCAAAATCACCTTTCGGGATCAAGAAACAAAATGCCAGTGATGGTGTCCACGAGGTGGGGTCACAAGAACCCCATGTTGAAAATGTGGGACCAAAACTTCAAAAATTGGCTGAGATATCAACCTAAGTTGCCCCCCCCCCCCGTGACTGCCATTATAGGGTTTACCGTCATTTCTTCAGTTCACAGTTGGTCTTTGAAGAGTGCAGACGTGTTCCTGGTCCACAGAAGATTGCTGCCCCCAACCTCCGGAGGTAAGTATGGATGGAGGGGTGCGGGTTGTGGGAGGAGGGCCGGCGGGAATGACGAGGGACCGTTTTCTTTTTTTTTTTCAGGTTTAAAAAAAAATAGACCTCGTGGGATTTTTTTTTTTTTACAGGTGAAATATTAATAAAATGGATTTCAGCACACTGGGGTGGGCTTCCAGTGTGCCAGAGTACTGGAGGGGATCAATGCCGACTCGGGATTGGGCACCTTGAGGTTGGTTGAGAACATAGGGGCATGGGGGGACGCATCCGACACCAGGAGTGGGCATTTTGGCATCGGAAACATCAAAGAGGTAGTTTTTTGGCACATTGGGGTGGGTTCCCAGTGTGCCACGTTAATGGGGGAGGGGGATATATGCTGACACGGGGACTGAACACCCTGATGTTGGTGGGGGGGGGATCCACTGGTGCAATCGTACTTAAGTGAAATTGCCTTCAGACACTATAAACTCCCAGCCTGGATGGAGCTTAGGCTGGGGCCTGCTCCACACGAATGGGAGAAGAGCAAAAGGGGTCAGTGGGAAGTGGAGCAGGCAGGGGAGGAAAGCGCCTCCTCCCACCTTCCAGAATCGAAGCTGCAGCGGCACTATTGTAAATGTGTAAAGGTGTTAGCCAGGGGTGCAAGGGGCTGGGAAGGGACCAGTGGGATGGTGGGGGGGGGGAGAAGTCAGCCAGGCTGATCGGGATGCAAACAGCTGCTTGCTGGGAGGTGACCTGCAGATGAAAGGAAAAAGCCACCATATGATTGGTGAGGCTTTTTCTTTTCAAGTGCAGACCACTTCAGGCAAAACAGCATCACGACCATCCTGGCTGATGATTGGTGTGATAGTGTCAAACCCTTTGCAGAGCACTCTGCATTGGACTACATGTCCCGTATAGCACTGCGGTAAAGGTGATCAGATACTTGCTATGGAGAACAGTTGATGGTAATGGCAGTGAAAAACGTCTGCTCCGTACAAGTAAGTGGTGCAGTGGCAACCAGTTGCATGACGCAAACAAATGAATAGGCTCGCCTACTCCAGTGTCAGCCTCGCAATGAGTTGGCGGTTGGCCACCGAATAACCGGGATGAGGATAGGGGTTTCACGGACGCGTCAAAGCAGTGAGTGGGTCACCACACAGTAGGAGTGCATTGTTTGAGCAACCAATATGGCGGATGAGATTTCCATCCCCCCCCCATGCCCAGTGCTTGGCACAGAAACCATCAAACTGTACGAGCGGCAGCTTGGTACTAGTTTGGAGAGTTTTTCCCCCAAATACCGTGACGTCACCCTGTGTGGGCATGTAGGTCCTTACAGCAATTTCTTATAGTGTAATGTCATTAAGGTGGAATGTCTGTTTCATCTCTTACGGTTGTTGCCACTGGGCCATAGACTTCATTACCTTCAGGTACTTATGTGGGTCACTGACTTGAGTGCTTCATTTCTCCATCCAAAAACAAGTCCTTCCTAAGTTTGGTGCTTTGTTGGTAAGGCCTTTCCAACACAGTTTCTGGGTACCTCAGGGCTGAATTAGGGTTACCACTTGTCCTGATTTTTGCAAGACAGTCCTGATTTGTGCAGCTGTGTCCTGCAAAAAATGAAAAATACTACATGTCCTGGCCTTTTAGTAGAAACATTTAACTTTCCTCTGAATGTTGCAGAAAACTATAATACTGTAACACATTTATTTTATAAATTTGCTTTTTATACCTGTGTGCTGGCATCACCAAGAGGCTTTCTTGGTGGCACCACCCTCAGCCAAAGGTAGCAGGCTTTAACTGATTGAGGGAACAATGTCAGGGTGTTTGGCCCGAAAGCTGGACGCCCAATGTGTGGTTTGGAGCCAGCCACTGGTAAGGATGAAAAAGTACTTCAGTAAGGGGGAGGCACTGTTCCCCTGAAAATATACCATTGCCACCACCCAGAGAAACGGATGAAAAAGGGACACCAAGATCTGCTAAAAATAACCATTCACAGACAGAATTTAGTAAAATAGCCTTTATTATTGACTGATAAAGGGTAATGCAATACAATATTTTTACTGTGCTCAAGCCTATCACTGTAACTTTAGTGACAAAATCACTGTAAAGGGCTTATCACTGTAACTTTAGCAAAAGGCTTGTCACTCTAACGTTTAACAAAAGGCTTATCACTCTAACGTTTAACAAAAGGCTTATTTTATCACTGTAACTTTAATGACCAGAGCTTTTTTTTTTGTTTGTTTTTTGTTTAGTCATTTAACCAGGTGAGACACACTAAGCTGAAAGCTTTTATACAGGCGCAACCTGGGAGCACAGGGAAGTTAAGTGACTTGCTCAGGGTCACACAGTATGCAAGTGGAAGCTGTGGGATTCAAACCCAGGTCTGGTCTACTGGATGTCACCAGATTTGCAGCTCAGAGTCTTAAACCACTGCGTTATACTGCCTCCCTCTTGCTTTATCACACCATTACTCCAGGGCTGCCTCCCCGGGTGCCTCACCTCTCCCAAGGACTGTTGCAAGAATTGCAAAAGATACAGGCCTTTTGAAGTGGAAGTCTGCTGCTAGCCATCTTGTTAGCCAAGTGTCCCAAGGTGCTGCATTGCTAGCTGCCCTGCTAGCCAAGTGTCCCAAAGTATCTGCATTGCTAGCCACCTTGCTAGGTGAGTCTCCTAAAGGTGCTTCACCACTAGCCATCCTGCTAGCCGAGTGTCCCAAGGTGCTTTGCTGCTAGCCAAGTCTCCCAAGGTGCTCCACCACTAGCCACCCGGAGATGAGTCTGCCAAGGTGCTATGCCGCTAGCTGACTTGCTAGCTGAGTCTCCCAAGGTGCTGTGCTGCTAGCCAAGTCTCCCAAGGTGCTGCACCACTAGCTGATTTCATAGCCAAGTCTCCCACCAGGTACTTGTGAGGGTTTGGGGGAAGGCTGTCTGGCTTCACCAGCCTCACCTGCTGCTGAACACCAGAGTCAACTGACAAGCCTGAGTGATAACGTCTCTTAAGCCCCTTAAGAAAAAAAGGCTACCAGGCTGGCAGGGCTCTCCCGGCTGCCCCTGCAGGTCCCAGTATGCTTCTTCCTGGGATTCTTTTTCAGGGTATCTCCTGAACCTCCTCACTCAATTCTCCTTCGGAACTCCTTCTCCATTGAGTTCCTTCTGTAGGAGCCCTTCTTCGGTGAGCTCCTTCTCCTAGAGGTATTCTCCAGTGAGCTCCTTCACCAGGAGCTCTTCTCCATCGAGCTCCTTCTTTTTGGGAGTGCTCCTCCTCCTCCTCTGGACTCCCCTTCCAGATCCCCCCCGACTGCCCTCTAACCTCCTGGCAGTCTTCTTTTATGCTTATTGCAGGGGGTGTGGCTACCCTTGGGGACCCCCCTGACTGGATGGCTAAGGTGGCAGTGCTTATTGGTTATGCAGATCAAGGGCTTCATTACATAACCAATCAGCAGTGAGAGCTGCTACCCAGTCCTAACGCTGCCTCCCTGCTTGCGCTACCACCAACTGCTTTAAACAGAAAATTATAGGCTTTGATGTGCCGCCACAGGAGCCACTAGATCAGGACTCCTACGGGCGGCACTTTCAGTTTTAAATTGAACAGATTTCTTACAAGATCAGGGAAGGCATGACAGTTCTTCCCATCCCCTTTTACACATACATTTTAAATGAATAAAGAAAGAAATTGACAGCAGTGCTGCTGACAGGACACCCACCCAAGCTTCCATCAGCACGACCAATGCAGCTGAAATTTCGGCCGCTACAATTCCTTAAAAAAACCTCATAGTGAACTGGGTAGGTAACTGGCTAGATGGGAGGCAGCAGAGGGTGGTGGTCAATGCGGTTAAATCAGAGGAGAGGGAGGCTGTGAGCGGGGTTCCACAGGGATCGATCCTGGGTCCGGTTCTCTTCAACATGTTTATTATTGACATTGGAGAAGGAATCCAGGGCAGGCTGTGTCTCTTCACAGATGACACAAAATTATGTGGGAGGGTGGATAGTGATGAGGGAATAAGGGAAAAGCAGAGAGAGACCTACAAAAGCTAGAGGGGTGGTCTAAGGTCTGGCAGTTAAAATTCAGTGCTAGAAAGTGCAAGATAATGCAACTAGGAAAAAAGAACCTCAAGACAGAGTACTGGATGGGAGCAGAGAGACTTAGCACTACAGCTGAGGAAAGGTATCTGGGAGTTATCATTAGCAACTCACTTAAGCAATCGAGTCAGTGCAACAAAGCCTACAACAAGGCTAATGGGATGCTTGGATGTATCAGGAGGGGTATTGATAGCAGAAGAGAGGAAGTAATATTTCCCTTCTACAGATCCCTGGTGAGGCCTTACCTAGAGTACTGCACCCAGTTCTGGAGTTCTCACCTCAGGAAGCATAAGGATAGGCTGGAGACAGTGCAGCTCAGAGTAAAAAAAATGATTCAGGGCCAGCAGGGCAGATCCCATGAGGAGCACCTCAAGGCACTAAATATGTACTCACTGGAGACCCAAAGGGAAATGGGAGATATGATAAGAGACCTTCAGGTTCCTTAAAGGAATTAATAAAGTGAACTGTGGGGAACTGTTTAACCTGACTACTAATTCGCAGTCACATGGACATGAAAATAAATTGACAGGAGAGATGTGAGGAAGTACTATTTTACGGAAAGGTGGTGGAACCTTGGAACGGTCTGCCGGATGAAGTGGTAGGTGCTAAAACAGGGGATTTAAGCAGGACTGGGACATAATGAAGGGAATAGTGGTTACCGGGGGGGCAACAGGACCAGGAGGAGAATAGAAAGAGAACAGGGAGGGTTAGTACCCTGGAGGAACAGTAGGTTCCTGGGATTATAGGGAACTTGGGCAGACTGGATGGACGTCTGGTCTTTTTCTGCCGTCATTATCTATGTTTCTTAACTAAATAGCTTAAAATGGTAAACAGTAGAAACAATGTAAGTGAAGGCATTGCTGAGATTGCTGCCTCCTAGTGGCTACCTCCAAAATTGCCTTTCTGAAAGTTTGGTACCCCCCCCCAAGTGGTTTAGATAAAAATGGCATTCCGAGAAGTAGAGGACTGGTGTGTGTTTGAGGGCCTTGAGCCCTAGAAAGTGCTCCTGATAAAAAATGATGGAGGGCACAGAAGGTTCCACAGTGGTCAGCAAATTTGGTATGATGCCTCCACCCGGGGTAAGTGGCAAGGGGTACCTGTGGACAAAGAACAGGTTACCACCCCCAGGAAAATTTGTGAGATGCCCCCTGAACACTTTCCCCACACAATAACAATTTCCCACACAATAGCAATCCCCCACTCCCAGCAACTCTAAGGCACTAAATCACAGTGACAGTGGATAAAATGCAAACTATGAGCTTATTTATTGAGGGAGGTGGAAACAAGGAAAAAGGCAAATACCCCAACACTGTACAGTAGGGATGGGTGGTTATGTGAGCCGATAAAAAAAAATCCGATCAGATAGTAATAATTGTACATTGAACCGTTCTGCTCGGATATTTTGCCTTTAAGATGGAGAATTATGTTAATTACTGAACTTACTTAATTACTTAATTGAGCACCTGTTAAATAGGTGGTAAGTTCTGCCGTAGTGGAAGGATCGGTGAAACCTGTAAAGAAAGAGAGCACGAGCGAGCGAGCAGTCTTGAACGCGAGATACGGTGTGTGCTGCTGTGACCCAGTATGACTGAATGGCAAGTAAAAGTCTGTTATGGACTCGTTTTATTTGTGGACAAAGATAATGAATCCAAAGGGAAGGGATCACAGATCTCCAGGTAGAAGGTCACCTGGGGGCCAGTGACCATCACATGGTATGGTTCAATTTGGCTACTACATCTAAATCATCCCATTCCAAGGCGAAAACATGGGACTTCTGAGGAGCTGACTTTGATAAGATGGCCAACAGAGTTAAGCTAGCCCTGGCAAAAAGAAACAAAGGTGAGGGGGTACAGGCAAAGTGGGCAAGCATTAAGGATGCAATACTTGAAGCAACATCCCATTGTGTTAGACAGAAAGGAAGTGCAAAAGAAGAAGGAAACCACTTTGTTCTCAAATACAGTAGCAGAAAAGGTCAGAGCCAAAAGGCTGGCCTTCAGGAAATATAAGGGAACACAGCGGGATGAAGATAGGGAGGCATACCAAACTGCCCTAAGGGAAGCAGGGAAGGCAGTAAAGCAGCACAGTCCCAAACTGAGGAAACACTAGCACGAACAGTAAAAGAAGGTGACAAGACTTTCTATAGATACATTAGTGAAAGGAGAAAGTCCAGAGGGGGTATTGCTAAGCTTAATGGAGAAAAGGGAGCATGTGAGGAGGAGGACCCTGTAAAGGCATCTATCCTAAATAGATACTTTTGCTCAGTATTTACTGAAGAGAAGGTAGGGCAGGGCCCACAGCTCAGCATCATGGACACAGGGGAGAGGGAGGTGAGCACTACTCCCTTCACAAAAGAAAGGGTCCTACAAGAGCTTGCTAAGCTCAGGGTGGAGAAGGCAATGGGACCTGATGGCATACATCCCAGGGTACTTAAGGAGCTAAAGGTGGAACTAGCAGAGCCATTAGCAGAACTGTTTAGTGAGTCTCTGAGCACAGGAGAGGTCCCAGAAGACTGGAGAAGGGCTCATGTGATCCCGCCTACAAGAGTGGTAGCAGGGAGGAGGCAGGGAACTACAGACCAGTCAGTCTTACCTCAGTAGTGGGCAAGATTATGGAGGCACTCCTTAAGGAAAGGATAGTGCAACACCTGGAATCCATAGGGCACAGGATCCAAGACAGCATGGGTTTACAAAAGGAAGGTCCTGTCAAACTAATCTCATAGATTTCTTTGACTGGGTAACCAGAGTGGTGGACCAAGGGGGAGCAGTTGATGCCGCCTACCTTGACTTCAGCAAAGCTTGTGACACTGTTCCACATAGAAGATTGATAAATAAGCTGGGTAGGCTCAGGGTGGGTCAGAAGTTGGTCAACTGGGTGGCAAACTGGTTGACGGGCAGAAAACAGAGAGTGGTGGTAAATGGTACAGTCAGAAGAGATGCAAGTCACAAGTGGGGTACCTCAGGGATCAGTCTTATGCCAGTCCTCTTCAACATCTTCATTAGTGACCTTGCAGATGGACTAGAGGGTAAGGCTTGTCTGTTTGCAGATGACACCAAGATCTGCAACAGAGTAGATGATCCAGAAGGGTGGGCAGAATGAAGAGATCTGGATAAACTAGCAAAATGGTCAGAAGAGTGGCAACTGGGATTTAATGCAAAGAAGTGCAAGATCATGCACATAGGGAAGAGAAACCCTAAAGCCACCTATAGGCTAGGAGGGGAGTTGCTAGCAGTCACAAAGGAAGAAAGGGACTTGGGCATCATCATCACTGATGACCTGAAATCATCCAAGCAGACCTCTAAAGCAGTAGGTAAGGCTAGGGGGGTGTTAGGGTGTATTAGTAGGGGTATCACAAGTCGTAAGAGGGAGGTAATAATCCTCTTTACAAGACACTAGGTTAGGCCCCATCTGGAGTACTGCGTGCAGTATTGGAGGCCACACCTTCACAAGGACATTAACCAAATTGAGGCAGTCCAGAGAAGGGCAACAAAATGGTGCAGGGACTGCATCAGAAGACATATGAGGACAGATTAACAGAGCTCAATATGTATACCTTGAGCAAAGGAGGGAGAGAGGTGATATGATCGAGGCATTCAAACACCTTAAGGGCATTAACAAGGTGAAAGAGTCTAACATGTTTAAATATAAAAAAAATAGCAGGACAAGAGGACACAGCATGAGATTAGAGGGGGGCCGAATAAGGGGGAATGTGAGGAAATTCTTTTTCACAGAAAGGGTGGTGGATGCATAGAATGGCTTACCTCAAGAAGTGGTGGCTATGAATACAGTGCAGGGCTTCAAACAGGCATGGGATAGGCATAAGGGAGCAATACAAATGAGTATGAATAGATAGGCCACTGACAGAGCAAAGGCCGATGGCACATTTACAAGGTAGAAAAAGAAATGGGCAGACTGGATGGGCCTTGCAGTCCTTATCTGCCATCAACTTCTATGTTTCTATGTTTCAAAGCTAAGTGCTGTCTTTGCCTGACTCCTACATATATCGGTTGTGGTTCTTCAAATAAAAGTTTTGGCAATTTAGGCTTGCTTAATCACCTTAGAAACAAGCACAGAACAGAATACTCGGAGTTGCAAACAGAAAAGGCAAAAGCTGATTTAGCGAGGAAAGCTGAGTCACTGTGTGAGCCACCAGCCAAGAAAGTTAAACTTGAGCTTCAAACAATAGAAACCTGCATTGTTCGCTCTCACCCCCTTCCCTAGTGACCATCCCAGAGCTGTCGAAATCACGCATGCAGTTGTTGAGATGATGGCTGTTGACGAGCAGCCATTTTTCCATAGTTGAAAATGTGGGCTTTAAAAAATTGATATCTGTTCTGGAACACAGATAGTGTTTGCCATCGCGTGGCTACTTCTCTAAAGTTAAAATACCAGAGATGTACAATAAATTACAGTCTAAGATGAATGACGAGTTAGCCCGTGTTACCTCATTTGGGTTTACCACCGACACCTGGACAGCTGAGTGTTCAATAATATCATATTTCCCTATTACTGCCCACTGGGTTGATGAGAACTTTACTAGACGTTCAGCTTTACTTCACCTACAGTACCTGTCTGATAAGCACACTGGTAAAAATCTGGAGGCGGGGAGGGGGGTATTGGGAACTAAAATATTCAACCCGATTAAAATATCATTCCGATTGGATACTGACCAGATAATGTCCTGATCCAATATCCGACTAAAATCCACAATTCACCCATCCCTACTGTACAGCAACAACGCCTTCCCTGCACCAACCCCTCCTCCCACCACTGGGTGCACTCTGAAATGTCTCTGTTCAGTGTGTACCTCACCAAGGTGGTGATGCAGTCCTGCGGTCTGTTATTGGGAGCCCAAATAACTGCTAAACATTTTCAACCTTTAACTCTTTGTCTTGACAGAACATGGAAGTTACACACAGTTCTTTTCAGAGTTTACCCCCTGACACCTAACTAGCTAGCTATCTAATACATTCCTCAAACCACAACTTGGAGTACTCACAGTTCTGCAGTTCTCACAGGGGGCTTGCAGCCAGCTGAGTTGCACGGTACCATGGAGGGTTCCAGTCAGTGGTGCACCACAGGTTTCAGGTCTTGAAGCTGAACAAAAGTCGAGACATGATCTTCACCTGCCTGGCCTTGCCAACTTCACCAACGGGCCTTTATAAAAAAAGACTTCACACAGGCAGGCCTGTTGACATCCTTCCTCCATGGGGCAGATTCCCCAGCTTCAGTCAGGGATAACCGACAGCTGGGTCCCAGGGCCCTTCAGATTCACTCCTAGCATACACAAGGACTGCTGGGCTTCTCACAGTCCTTAAGCCACAGCCCTCTCAGTGCTGGCTCCTTACAAAACTTGGCCTCTACACAGCACTCTCAGTTGCTCCCCTTTATAAAATGTCACTCTCTTATGAACACTCGCGCCACTATTCTGAGGCACAACAGCTTCGCAGATTTTAGGAAGACTTTGTTCCGTTTGGCAGTTGCAAACTTCAGACAATCTGAGGCTCTACAAGGCAACAAATAAAAGTGTTTTATGGTCCAGCTGGGCTTTCACTACTCCTTTATCACAACTTGGACTTCCCTCCTGCAGCAGCAAACTCATTTAGAGCACATGTGTGGGACATAGAGCACTGAGCTCTTTCAGTACCCCCCCCCCAACACACACACACTCAGTCTTCTTGACAACTCCCTCTTTAGATGGCCAGACAAAGTCAGTGATTGTTTTTTGTTATATCCATGTCACGTTTTTGTTACATTGTTGTATTTAGCTAATTGTTATGATTTCTTTTGGACATGGAAGCTTTGTAAATGAGTCTCTGACTCAAAGGTATGACAAATTCAGAGACTGTAATAAATAAATAACTAAATAAATTTATAGTTCCTGGTCAGCCTTCTTCTCATTGGCTGCCGTTTTCCCTGACAAACTCAGTGCTGGATATATTTGTTCCCAGCAGCCCCCATTTTGTAGTCTTTTATGGGCATTGCCATCTTGTCACCATTCAGGGTCCAAAACAGTCCGGCCCATATTTGCAAAATAGAGCCCTAATAAGGGCTTGGAACATTCCTTCCTCCCACCCCACAACCAAAGGCCTTCCAGTTGCTATTCCAGTGGGTTCCCAGCTCATCTATAGCTGCTGGAGCCAGAGATATACATTTTTCCGATGGCCCATTGCCAGCTAGAAATGAAGCAGTGGCTCCTTTAAATTCTTCGCTGGTGGGCATGCATGTGGACTGGGTGTGCGGCTACCATATTATTTATTTACAATTGTGCGGCCCGGCTTTTCAAACCACTCACCCCAACCCTAGGAATAACACAAACAGCTCATTAATCAACCTGTTCCTTACCAACTGACCTCTCAAATTCTTCCATGCGGTAGTATTTCATAATGATGTTAGTGACCACTGCACAGTGGTCTGTATTACAGGTTTGTCAGTAACTAAGTCCACCAGCAGATTTATTTGGAAAAGGAGCTTCTGCAGATTTAGCCTTGTCCATTACCTAACTGTTCTGAGAGACATAAGCTAGGTGGACTTTTACCTGGCCTCAAACATCAACGATGCAGCCTCCAATTTTACTGACACCCTAAATAGTATCATCAACAAACACACCCATATGATTAAATGTAGAACAAGGAAGCACTCATGTCCATGTTTCAGTGCTGACCTGAAAATTGCCCTAAACAAATGGGACCAGTTATTGGCCATGGCAAGACGTACCAAACACCCCTCTGATTGGGCGCCCTTTAGAACTAGTTGGAACGAATGCACTAAATTGGTTAGATCCACTAAGGCAAACTACTACAGTACTTGGAAACGGGGCACTGCTGAGTTACCTGGTCGATGTGATGGGGAGCAGAGCGGCAAGATGACGGCAATGCTGCTCCGCTCCCCCGCACTTCAGCGTCGTAGCATTTGTAGTGTTTGCAGGAGTATTCGCAATTCTTTTAACAAATTCCACTTTTCTTTCTTTTAAAAATGAATGAGACCAAAGTAGTTTTTGTTTAAGGCATCTTTTTATGTCAAGTTTTTTACCCTGTCGAGTAACCAAAGGGAGTGGCGACTGGATTGTGTTTTAAACACCTAGCATGCCAATTCAAATTTGCTCAGCTCTGAAGACTGCTTTTCCAGTGGTAATCGGGAATGCTTAGCTCTGTTACATATTTGTTTTCGAGTGACAGTGGCCTCTTTGGTGGATTGCTGAACCCCATTGGAAAGATTACTGGGGCCGCCTGTGTTCTTCCCTGGACTGGAGAGGAGCAGAACATTGGGAATCTTTGGAACCCGGATAACACGTTTGTGCTGACATGCCTGCTTGTTTTATTATAAGGTATGCTAACGTTGCCTGCGGGCTGGGGTTCAGTTGCTGCTGAGTTACATTATCCCCAAAGTTATTACACTCATTTGAGTGATCTTTGTGGTTTATTTCACAGGTTCACGTGTAGGTGCTAATGGTGTCATGGAAAAGATGGAGAGCAGACAGTGGACCCGCCGTAAAGCGGCCTGTGACACTGCCTGGAGTTGACAGAAACACTGGATAGTGTCTGCTAAACTAAAAGAACTTTCTGAAGAGAGACTGGAAAGCAGGAAGATAGCCAGTGGTTGTTGAGGAGCTAAGTACATTTATTTTACTACCAGCTGTTTAAAATGCAAATATTAGGGGCTTCTGGTGGCAGTGGACTTCCGTATAAAAGGTAGCCTAACCTCGGATGAACAGAAATATATTGTGCCCCCTTGCTAAACACTATAGAAATAGTACTAGCTGCTTGCATTTGCTTATTCTATTACAAAGAGGATCTTCGGTCTAAAGGACTTCTCTCCTGAAGCCTAATAACTTGGTACTGAAGGGAAGCGGTAATCTAAGTGATTATTTATATCTTTTAGATGATTTTTTCTTCTCTTTGTGAAAATTGTAATAATTTGATATACTGTTTTTCCATATATGTTCTGAGATGTTTTCATTGATGTACCTCAGGACTGGAGGATGGCTCATGTGGTGCCCCTCCACAAGAGTGGCCCCAAGGATGAACCGGGAAACTACAGACCAGTGAGCCTCACATCCATCGTGGGTAAGCTAATGGAGACTATTCTGAAGGAGAGGCTGGTGGCCCTCCTAGAGGCCAAAGGACTACAGGACAGCAGACAGCATGGCTTCATACGTGGCAGATCCTGCCAAACCAACCTGGTCAGAGTTCTATGACTGGGTAACAGGCAACTGGACAGGGCCATGCAGTGGATGTCCTGTATCTGACTTCAGTAAGGCATCTCGACCAGTGCCACATGGAAGGCTGGGAAGGAAGTTAGTAGGCACAGGGGGTGCAAGCTGGTGAGATGGGTAGGAAACTGGCTGCAGGAAGGCAACAGAGGGTGGTGGTGGTGGGTGGGGAGCTCTCACACCCAAGGGCAGTGTGAGAGCAGTGTTCCACAGGGCTCAGTGTTGGGACCAGTGTTGTTTGGGATATTCATTGCAGACATATCATGGGACATCAAGAGCAAGATCAGTCTGTTTGCTGATGATACCAAGGTAGGCGTGGTGGTGGATGACCTAGGGGGATGGCAGGGGTTGCAGGATGATCTGGCAAAGCTTGAAACCTGGTCAGACACCTGGCAACTGGGCTGTAATGCCAAAAAGTGCAAGGTGCTGCATTTTGGGATGAAGAACCCAAGGAGGAGTTACCAGCTAGGGAGTGCAGCTAGCCCAGACAGAGGAGGAGAAGGATCTGGGTGTGCTCATTACAGGGTCAATGAACAACTTGGCACAATGTAGGAAGGCAGCTGCAAAGGCCAACAAAATGCTGGGTTGTATTACAGGGGTATATCCTCGAGGAGGAGGAGGTGATTCTGCCACTGTATGGGTCATTAGTTAGACCACACCTGGAGTACTGCGTGCGGTACTGGCGTCGTTCTGAAGAGGGACATTAAGTTACTGGAGGGTGCAGCACAGGCGACAAAGATGATCAAGGGGCTGGGGACTTATCATATGAGAGGAGGTTGAAGGAGTTGAACATGTACTCACTGGAGGAGAGGAGAGAGGGTGACATGATTGAAACCTTTAAATACATGAAAGGAATAAACAAGATGGGTACAGAGGGCTGTTCAAAGTAAGGAGGGAGGGCCACCAGGGGCCATGATATGAGACTGGAGCAAGGAAGGTTCAGGAGGAGATGAGGAGACACTTTTTACAGAGGAGGTGGTGGCTAGGTGGAATTCGTTACCTGCTGAAGTGGTATGCAGTAGAACAGTGGACTGCTTCAAACGAGGATGGGACAGGACAAGGGGGAGGGTTAATGAAGGGGAAGGGTGGAAGGGAGGGGCAGCTGCAGAATAAGGGGTGCTAGCTGCACATTCGAGCAGACTTGATAGACCTCTAGGCCTTTTATCTGCTGGCAAATTTCGTATGCTCGTATGTTTGATTTTTTTGTAGTCTCAGTCCACATTTTAGTAGAACAGTGTATTTTTTAAAGAGAGGAATGTTCATGTTTTCTTGACATGACCTATACATGGATTTATAGGGAGGTATTAATGTGGGTAATTTGGGGAGGCTACCTGGGAATGCTCAGAGGAGCCTATGCCAAAATGGCTCTTGGTTTCTATAGTAAGAGGATTCATGTGTACAGTAGTAGAGGGGCATATCTGAAAGCATGTTGTTGGGCCTACTACTGAAGTCTGGATCTGGGCAGGAAGTGAAATGATCCAATATATAATTGGGGGTCTAGTTTCTAGACCCTATATTTGCGGCCAATGATACAGGCTGGTAAGGTTCTTGACCTATGGGTCATTCAAGGGAGATACGGGGCAGCATGCACTGTGGGGTATTCCACTGGGACCCAGGGGCAGACCCAGCCCAGTAGTATGTATGGGCACAATTCAGGCAATGATGCAAAGACCCGTTAATATATACTCAGGATAGAGCAATGGTTTGCGCTGATCAGTGGACATTGGTGTGGACTACATTTTTATGATTTGTCTTTTGCTGGGTGTGGACAGGGTCCCCTGAACAAGGAATGCAGCAGACAGAGCAGTAAACTGCACACTGGGACAGCCTAGGTGGGCTATTTCCCGAAGTACTACAGTGTACCTCCTGAAGCCCTTGTCTAAGTGAGAAAAGCAATCTGAAGGAAAGAATGATTTAATTACTAATATAAAGGGTTTGAATTAATAGGATTATAGGTTGTCTCTTCTCTAGTTATTTTAATTTATTCTTCTGGATTGATGTTGGATGAAGGATGACTTATATTTGATATTTATGGATTCCTGGAATATTAGCTGTAGTGACAATGTGGACTGTATTTTATAATGTATTTTAAGCTTTTGTACGTTGTAATGGTTTTGAATAACCGATCAACAATAAACGAATGATTGATACTTGGAAACGATAAAGGGTAATTGCGCTAAATTTTGGGGGGTTATAAAGGCAGCGGAGAGAAAGAAACCAACCCCCATGCTACCAGACAAGATTACCCATTAGGGTATGACATTAACCAATAAGTCAGAAATCTTGGATAGGTTTAGTGTCCACTTCTGTACTGCAAGCCTAGCCTTCAACACCTCCAAAGCCGCTACCCTAAAATCTAGCCTACCTCAACCAATCCCCCTCACCACCACCAACCGACAATACTTTGATATTTTCCCCATTCCAGTATAAGCAAGTTGAAGACCTGCTACTGCACCTAGACGTAAAGAAAGGTGCTGGTGCTGGCGGAGTAGGACCTTTTTCCCCTCAAATCTGGGTTTCATTATTTAATTGCCTGCATTCAGTTTGTCAGTTACCTCCTGTGTTGTACCCAAGACCTGGAAAATAGCACATGTTCGTCCCTTATTCAAATCAGGAGACCCCATGGACCTGAACAATTACCAACCAATTTCCCTACTACCTCTACTCTCAAAATGATTAGAAAAACTAGTAAATGCTTAAGTAAGAGATTACCTTGATAGGTCAAACCTAGTGAACACATCCCAGTTAGGTTTCAGGCCAGCTCACTGTACAACTACTGCCCTCACCATGGTCACAAATGATTGGCTCCTTGTCATGAGCAAAAGACAGATTTCAGGCACCATATTCCTGGATCTTAGTAAAGCATTCAGCACTGTTGACCATGATTTACTCTTAGTCAGGCTAAATAACATGGTATAACCGGCCCGGCACTTAACTGGTTCACTAGCTACCTGTTAGGTAGGATGCAGCAGGTAAAGATGGAAGACTCATTTCTCCCTCTCACAAGGGGGGTACCTCAAGGCTCGATTCTCTGATCTCTTCTGTTCATGATCTATATACAGTCCAACAGTGCTAATGTGAACAAAGCAAAAAATCCACTTATTCGCAGAAGACACTGTCCTCTATACCTCCAAACCCTCGCTGAATGAAATCTGTACGGAACGTCAGGCCAGATTTGACTTCCTTCAGCATAATTTGTTACAGGCCAAACTCCTTCTGAATGCTAAAAATTCCAAGGTTATGGTTTTCACTCTATCTTACCTCTGTGCCAAAAAATCTCTCCTTACTGCCTCCCATCAAAACCCTCCTCGGTGGCAACCTAGAAGTTGTCGACAAATTTAAGTACCTGAGGTGTTTGTTGGACCACCACCTGTCCTTGTTACCCCCTCTATTTCCTGCCTGTCTCATGTTCTGAACCTGTCTGTCCCATATCCCACCCCTGTGAGTTATCTACTGCTGAAATGCTTCCATTATTCCTGAGTAGGCAATGTATTTGTAACTATCATGCACTTTGGTCTCTGCACTTGCACCTGAATTTAATGGGATTGTATATATTGTACTAATACTGCAAGATTTGTCCTTATTGTATCTTTTGCACTAATGCTCCTCATCCACTGTATTATACACGCTGTCTCTTTTTGATTGCTTCAGTGTTATTATCCATCTTTGCATTGTTTTGTTCTTCCTGTTTACTGCTGTACCAATCTATACCTAATGCTATATGTGCCTTAAAGTGTTCCTCTCAGGTCCTCCTGGTAAATGAGCTTGCTCAGTGGAGTTTTCTTGCTTAATGAACTTGAACACTGTCCTGTGAGAAATGTTTTAGAAAGAAATGTCCCACTTTGGGCTTCTTAAAAGCTGGTAACCCTACCTTTGATGTTGCCGCCAACTGATGGGCGTCAGTGCAGGGATTTTTTTGTTTACAGTTTAATGTTTCTCATATCCCCTCACCAGTCATCTCTGTCACTCATCCTCACATCCTCAGTTTAATGTTTTTCATGTCCCATCACCTAGCGTCAGTGTTACTCATCCTTGAGGATTTCATCCCCATGGGTTTACCTTGGGGGGGGTGAGTCCAGCTGCACTAGATCCAGCCTCTCGCCATGGAGGCAGGGGTTTCCAGGGTTTCTGGAGGTGCTCAATAGCTTGATTTGGAGTTGGAGTGTAGGGCAGGCCTGTTTCACTACTTTTTGATCCCAAAGACACGGATAATTCGACAGTGAATAAGGACTTCTTGGCCCACCCAGGCTGCCCATTTTTCCCTACCTACAGTATCACCACAGACCATACTTGATCTCTGGTTCTTTCTTCCTCCCTCCCTCCCCCCTTCCTCTCCGCTAAGATTCCCTTATGTCTACCCCCATGCATTCTTGAACCCCACCAATGTTTTAACCCCCACCTCCTCCACTGGAAGGCTGTTTCGGGAATCTACTGCTCGTTCTGTGAAGAAGTACTTCCTCACATCTCTCCTGAATCTAGCCCCCTTCAGCTTCATAGCATGTCCCCTTGTTCTTGAGCAGGGCCCTTGAGAGGGTGGGGAGGTGGGGATAATTCTCAGAGCCTAGCACCAAAGAGGGGCCCAGGTCACCCGGTATGCTACTGTACGCAGCTGCATAGGGGCCCCAGAGTCTGAACTTTTCCCAGGGCCCAGAATTCCTCTCAAGGGGCCTGTTCTTGAGTACCTTTTTTTCTGAAATATACTTCTGTCCTGTATCTTATTTACCCCGTGAAGTATTTAAAAGTCTCTATCATATTCCCCCTTTCCGTCCTCTCTTCCAGGGTGTACATATTGAGGTCTCTTAGTCTCTCCACATAGGGTTTTTGATGCAAACCCTGCACCATTCTATTTGCTGTTCTCTTGACTGCTTAACTGTGTCTGTATCCTTCCGGAGATGTGGTCTCCAAGCTGGACACAGTACTCTATGTGGGGTCTTACCAGTGATCTAGTAATCCCATCTCCCTCTTTCCGCTGGTGATACCCCCTCCACCCATGCACCCCACCATCCCACTAGCCCTTCCAACTGCCTTGTTGCACTGTCTGGCCATCATTAGGGCATCATATATGATTACCCCAGCTCTGTTTCCTGCTTGGTGGTCGTCAATACCACGCCACCCATTTTGCATTCTGCCCTTGGGTTTCTGTGCCCTAAGTGCATTGTTTAGCCCTTTTTCACACTGAAATCCAGCTGCCATACCCTTGACTACTCCTTGAGTTTTCTCAGGTCTCTGCTTATCCTTTTCACACACCATCCCCCCACCCCAGAGTGTCCATGTTATTGAAGATTTTGGTGACATCTGCAAAGAGGCAGACTTTCCCTTCCAGCTCCTCTGCAATGTAATTTATAAAACATTATGCTGTGGTCCTGCTCCTGTATTAAAGAGATCTGGAGTATGGTCCACACAGTATGTGAATCTGCTATTGGAATAGAAATTTCCTTTACCCCCTAAATTCCTCGTCCTTGGGATAAAGGAAGAATCTGGAGCTTTAAACAAACATATTAATTCAATTATAGGGTCAGCAGATGTCTCTTGAAAGGATTTTACTCTCACATTGGAAATCTTCCAACTCTCCTAGCTACAGAGCATGGGGTACTAAAATGAGTGAGGTAATCGATAATGAAAGATTGGCTCTACAAGCTTTGGGTAAAAAGGAACGTTCAATAGAACTTGGGTCCCCTTTCTAAATTATCTTGCTTTTTAATGATATAAGAAATAATGATTCACCTACAGGGAAGTATCTAGTACCTCTTCCCTGAGCTGTACCTGTTAATATTTGATTAAGGTATTAGCTAGGATATAATCATTTATCTATGCAATGAGCTATTTGACGTATTGATCTAAATAAATTTTTTTCTCTTATGAGACCTAACAATAAGTTATGTACTTCACAAGTTATCATTGTGTTAAACACTGTACTGCGGATTTTCGATGTATCCTATGTTCTTGGAAACCAAGACAAATTTTTAAAGTAAAAAAAAAAGACAGTAACGAGGACCGGTCCAAGCACTGATCCCTGAGGCATCTGGCTTGTCACCTTCCCTTCCTTGGCGGGAACTCTGTTTACTGTTACCCTCTGTCACTTATCCCATACTCAATTTCTTATTCAGTTTATCTTCTTTGGACCCACTCCTAAGGTACCCAGCTTGCTTACTAGTCTCCTGTGTGCAACAGTGTTGAAAGCCTTATTGAAGTCTAGGTAGGCCACATCCAATGCTCCATGATCAAATTCCTTGGTCACCCAGTCAAAGAAATCTATCAGATTGAGTTGACATGACCTCCACCCCCACCCCCATGAATCCATGCTGCCTTGAGTCTTGTGACCCATTGGATTCAAGATATGCCACAGTCTTTTCCTTCAGCAGTGATTCCATTAACTTTCCCACCACCAATGCGTGGCTGACTGGCCTATAATTGCCAGCTTCCTCCATGTTACCGCTTTTGTGAAGTGGGACTACATCTGCCCTCTTCCAGTCCTCCGGAACCACTCCTGTTTCCAGTTAGCTGTTAAATAGGACTCTCAAAGGTGCAGCCATAACCTCGCATAGCTCCCCCAATACCCCCATCTGGTCCCACTGCTTTGTCGACTTTCAGATTAGCAAGTCCCTTCAGGATTCTCTCTTCTGATAAAAGCACTAGTGTCCACCTCCCTCCCTCCAAAACACGTGTTACTTTTTGTGGCTCCTCCCCTTCTCCTTCCTCTGTGAACACTGAACAAAAGTATTTGCTCAGGATTTCTGCTTTATCCTGGTCCCCATCCCCCATCCCCCATCCCTTTTTTTAGCTAACAATCTCTTCTCTGGTCTTCCTCTTTTCACTTACATACCTAAAAAATGTTTTGTCCCCTTCATTACTGCCTGAGTTATTCTCTCTTCACTGTGTGCCTTTGCATGCCTTACTACTTTCCCTGCTTCTCTCTGTTTCTCCTGATACAACTCCCTATCCTCCTCCCTCTGCATCTCCTTACACCTTCTGAATGCTATCCTTTTAGCCTTTACCTTTTCAGCCATCTCGTTCAAGAATCATAATGGTCTCTTTATCTTCTTGGTTTTGCTCACTTGCTTGACACATAGGTATGCTCCCTTTTAGCTTTGCCCACTGTTCCTCCATCCCACCCAGGTCATCCCTACCCTGCCAGATCATCCCTGAGGCACTCACCCATCTTTATAAAATCTGCCCTCCTGAAATCCAGGACCCTCACCCATGTGTGGTTCAATTCCACAGCCATCCTTATATTGAACCACACTGTAGAGTGATCACTAGTCTCCAGGTGGCCTCCCACCTTGACATCTGCAACACTGTTCCTCTTCGTTCCACGTCTAGTATTGATCCATCTTGAGTAGGTTCACCCATCCTCTGCAACAAGGCACACTGGGTAGCATAAGCAGAGGCCTTAGTCAGTGCCCAACCCCACACTCACACTGCTTGTTACACTACCACTTGTGGTCACTCAGGTTGCAGTATGGCAGCAGCCCTCCCTCCTAGAAGAAGAGAGTGCTTTTTGGGATGTTCGATCTCCCCCCCCCCCCGCTCTGGCCGAATGTACTCAGGTTCCTGGCCTCACATGCGGTAGCACCACCGCTGTACCAACAGTCTGGCCGCCATTGGTGCACTTTGAAGAATTGGAGCACACGGAAACATCTGCCTGCACCCTGCTTTTATCTACTTTCGCACTCATTACTGCTTTCCTCTCTTCTCTTTGTTTCTCCTGATACACCTCCCCATTCTCCTTCCTCTGTGCATCCTTATACCTTCTAAATGCTACCCTTTTAGCCTTTACCTTTTCGGCCATCTCCTTTGAGAGCCATAGCAGTCTCTTTTTCCTTTTACTTTTTCCTTGCTTCATTGACGCAGAGGTTTATTGCTCTCACTATGCCCCATTTTAGTTTTGCCTATTGTCCCTACACCCCACCCAGGTTGTCCTTGAGGCATTCACTCATCTTTATAAAATCTGCCCTCCTGAAATTCAGGACTCTCGCCCTTGTGTGGCTTGATTCCACGGTTGTCCTTATATTGAACCACACTGTAAGGTGATCACTGATCCCCTGGTGGCCTCCCACCCTGCCATCTGCAACACTGTCCTGGAGGGTTTTTTGGCGGCAGCTGATCTATCTAGAGTGGGTGATGCATGTGTTGGTGCTTGGGTGGGCACTTTGAATAAGGTGTTATCCGACACCATTGACTGCCTCGCACCTGTCCGTGTACGACCCAAATCTTCCTTTCTGAGGTCCCGATGGTATGATGGGGTTCTCAGGGAGATGAAGAGAAAGAGTTGGAGGTCGGAGTGCTGCAGGAGAAAGTCCAACCTGGAGGGGGACAAACTGGCCCTGTGTATGCACTATAATGCATACCAGGGGGCAATCAACCATAAGAAGGCAGTGTTCCTGTCTGGGGAGATTGTTGCCGGGAAGAATTGACCAGCTATACTTTTTCGGATTGTGGATAGGCTACTTCGTCCTGCCTGTCTACAGCTGAAGAAGGTTTTTTTCTGATGCCAAATGTGAAGAGTATGCTTGATTCTTCTCGGACAGAGTGTCCAGTATCCGGCAGGGCGTTTCTCCAATCAGCAATGTCATAGCTGGCAGGGGTCGCCTGAAGTGTTCTGAGAGCACTCCACCTGGTTGGGGGAGTTCAGACCAGTGGAGGTAAGTGAGGTCATTGGGGTGGCGACCAATCTGAAGCGCACCTTTTGCGAACTGGATCCGGTGCAGACGTGTTTCTTGATGAGATGCATCGACACCATTGACCCAGTGTTTGCTCTGATTATCCGGTGTTCCTTATCTGAGGGGGTTTTCCCTGATGCCTTGAAGGAGGCATTGGTGAGACCACTGTTAAAGAAACCATCTTTGGACCTGGAGGTCAGGGCAAATTACTGACCTATCTCTAATCTTCCCTTTTTGGTGAAAGTAGTGGCGCTTCAGAAAGAGGAGCACTTCATGACAAACAAGTTATACGAACCTTTCCAGTAAGGATTTCAGCTGAGGCATAGCACAGGAAACCGCGCTTGTTTAGGTGCTGAATGATATCCTCAGGGCGAGAGATCGAGGAGATAAGACAATTCTTGTTCTCCTGGATCTCTCCTCAGCATTTGACACTGAGGACCATTGTGTGTTGCTTGACCGCCTCAGGGATCTCTGCGGACTCACTGGCAGTGTCATCTGTTGGTTTGAGTCCTTTTTAACCAATAGGAGGCAGCGGGTTGTGATGGGGAATTGTTCCTCCACCCCTAGCCTCCTATCTTGCGGTGTCAACCAGGGATCAGTATTAGCCCCAATGTTGTTCGCAGTGTACGTGCTACCCCTGGGAGGGCTCATTAGGAAGTATGGCTTGGGTTTTCATTGCTATGCTGATGATACCCAGCTATATCTTTCCTTTGCCCCAGGAACATCCAACACGGTAAATGTGTTAAACAACTGCCTTACTGAGATTAACGACTGGATGGCCTCCAGCTGCTTGCGACTAAACCCCGATCAGACAGAGGTATTGGTAGTGGAGTCGAACAGAGTGCATGATAGGATGGCCTCTGAATCAGAGACTGGACTTGTTCTGGGATCTGTTTCATTGAAGATCTCCTCTAGGGTGTGAAAGTTTGGTGTCATTCTGGATAGGAGTTTGACTATGGAGGCGCAGATATCCTCCACTGTCCGCTTCTGTTTTTTCCATCTTAGAAATGTCGCTAGGATAAAGCCCCTTGTTCCGCCTCCAGACCTCCCCACTTTAATGCATGCCTTAGTTACATCAAGGCTTGACTACTGTAATGCGCTCTACCTCGGGGTCGCGGGAGGATCTCTCCGCAGACTGCAGCTAGTACAGAACGTAGCTGCATGGTTATTAACTGGGCAGCCAAAATTGTGCCATATTTACACCAGTGTTGCATGAGCTGCACTGGCTGCCGGTCAGGTGGCGGATCCTCTTTAAGGTGGGTCTTCTCACCTATGAGGCCCTACATGGTCAAGGCCCTGATTATCTGTCTGACCTTCTTGTACCTGCTCTCTCTGTCCGCCCCTCCGTTCCTCTTGTGGATACCCCCTTGCAATTCCAAGGACGAAGTTGAAATCTGCTGGTGACATGGCTTTTAGTGTCACCGCTCCCATCCTTTGAAATTTGCTGCCCTTCGAGGTTAAGGGGGCCCGACTTTAGAGGTATTCAAGGCCCACCTTAAAGCCCTCCTATTTGCTCAGGAAATTTTGGACTGAATGGTTAATTTATTGATCTGATTAGATTATTAATTTTTATATGTTGTATTATTATTCTGGGTCGTTAATTATTTTGTATCTAATGATTCTTTTTCTGAAGACGTGTTTACTGTTTTGTACAGTGCCCAGAGCCTCCAGGATTGGACATTTTTAAATAAATTTCTCCTTGCCTTGCCAGTCCCTGTAAGTACCAGGTCCAGTATTGCCCCACCATGAGTGGGTTTGCCCATCCCCTGGAACAAGGCACACTAGGTGGGTCAAGCAGAGGCCTCTGCCACCATCCCTCCCCTAACTCACTGCCTGCTGCATTACCACCTGTTGTCATGTAGATGGCAGTATGGCTGCAGCAGCCCTCCCCCTAGAGGAAACGAGTGTTCATTGGGATGCTTAATCTGTCTGGCTGCAGCAGCCTTCCCCCTAGAGGAAACGAGTGTTCATTGGGATGCTTAATCTGTCTGGCTGCAGCAGCCCTCCCCCTAGAGGAAACGAGTGTTCATTGGGATGCTTAATCTGTCTGGCTGCAGCAGCCCTCCCTCAGAGGAAGAGAGTGTTCTCTGGGATGCTCAGTCTACCCCAGCTGGCCCTCAACAGTCAAAGCTAAGTTCTGAACTCTGTTACCAGTCTCACATGCGGTGGCACTGCTGCTGTACCAATGAACCATCTGTCACTGCTGCACGTTCAGCAACTGGAGCACATTAAAACACTTGACTTTAGTGCTCGAAAGATTTATGATGCCTCCTTTTGAGCCAGTCACAAGTTGTAGCCTACGTTTCCTGTCATGGAAAATATTATTTGTAGTTGCAATGATTTCTTCTTGAAGTATTGATAGTGGTGGTGGCTTTACACAGACAAGAGGGACATCATTTTTATCCCTAACTGGACAATCTACTAATCAGAGCCCCTTTTCTCTTCAGAAATCTCTGGTCTGGTGGGAACTGCCACAGAAGTTGAGGAAGGGATCTCTGCTGCTATCCTCCCAGAAGAGAGTGCTAACAACAGATGCCAGCCTGCAGGGCTGGAAGGGGGGTAGCTCTGGATCAGATCCCAGTTCAAGGAACCAGGAGTCCAGAAGAGCAAATTCTGCAGATTAGTGTTTTGGAAATGAGGGCAGTTTTCACGGCCATCCTTCATTTTCAGGAACAGGTAAGGTTGCAAACGATGAAGGTGAACAACACAGTGATGGTGGACTACATAAACAATCAAGGGATCACAAAAAGCAGAAATATGTTTATGGAAGCCCAAAAAGTGCTGCAGTGGACAGAGGAGAATCTTCTCTCCCTAGCCACCATACACCTAGCAGGCGACCTAAACATTCAGGCAGACTGGCAAAGTAAAAATAATTATCCATTCGGTGAAGTAGTCCCTGCACCTGGAGGTGTTCAGCATGCTGTGCAGTCAGTTCAGGATTCCACAGATTATGTATAATCTGGAAGTTAATAGAATGTGACTCTCTAAACAACTGTCATAAGTCTCTGAGGAAGGACTTGGTTGGTCCGAAAGCTTAGATATTGTTTTCTTTTTGTAACATCTATGTTGGTCCAGTAAAAGGTATCAAACCATTTGCTTCTAGAGATATTGACAGCAGAATCCAAATCTGTCCCTTCACTACAAAAGCATAATAATAATGGGAAAATCCCCATGGGGTTATCTAGAGCAGCCAAAAAATAAATAAATAAATAAAAGCAAAGGAAATAGCCTACTCAAAATTAAAAAATACCAATAGTACTGAAGATTACACTAAATATAAGATAGAATAAAAAAAACTAAAACATCTAATCAAACTGGAAAAGGCTAAGTTAGAATTCAAGATTGCATATACTAGAGATAAATAATTCTATGCTTATGTCAGTAGAAAAAAACAACTCAATAATAGATATGGGCCCAATAGTAGTTGCTTCTACCAATCCAACAAATTTTAAACACAACTTGGGCTATCATCTACTGCATCAGGGATAAAGTACCAGCTTGTTGGAGATATACTCATATGGGCCACGGCCTTCTGTACATCTACTAACTCTTAGTATGAACCTTAGTAGTATGAATAGTCATGAATGGTGTCACAATAACAGACACAAGCAAAATTGCCCACATGTTTAAAAACTACTTCTGCTGTGTTTTTAACCAGAAGTATAATACACCTAACAAATGTAGAAAAGATCTGCATAGCATACATTTTACCGAGGAGGAGACTGTAACAGCCATAAAAAAACTCAGGGTCAACTCATCAGTCGGACCTGACAACTTAATCCGAGAATAATTACTGAGGGAGTAGCAAGTCTATTACTATAATATTCAACAAATCCATGACATCAAGCTAGGTCCCTCTAGATTGGAGAACCTCTGTAGTGGTCCCTATGTACAAGAAAGGAGCAAGAGGGAACATAGCCAACTATAGGCCAATTAGTCTGATGTCCATTCTCAGTAACACAGTGCAGCAACTGGTTAAAAATAGAATAGAACTAGAACTTGAAATACTGGAATACTCCAACAATTACCAACACAGATTCACTGGAGGCAGCTCCTGTACAACTAATCTGGTCACCTTCTATAATCACATTGGAATCAGTCCAGATAACAAAACATCAGTAGATGTTATCCTTTTAGACTTCGACACAGCATTTGGCAATGTCCCTCATTTGGAACTAACAAGTAAACTTGTAAGAATAGGGCTAAGTATACCATTGGTAAGATGAATTAGTAACTGGCTTAGAGAAGGAATACAGCAGGTAAGAGTTGGTGGTCACCTCTTGTCCCTTGGAGGGTTGAGTAGTGGTGTGCCACAGGGTTCGGGCCTTGGACCGACCCTGTTTAACATTTTTGTCAGTGACAATGACGCTTGGCCAGCTGGTTATGATTATTGTATGCTATTTGTAATATAAAAATATAGTATGTGATTGTCTCACATAAAACAGCCTGTGCTCCATGGGTGCCCCAGGTTTCAGTGAAGCTACATATATTACACTGACTGGAGATCTCTATAATGTAATTGACTTCCTTGAGAAATTGTGTTTTATGGCCGTTTTATGACCTGTTGTTGCTCTGAAGCTGGTAAATTAAAATATACATTTTATTACAGGACAGGACATAATTTAGATGATTCCTGTTGGTTATGTCACACCTAGGTGAGGGATTGCAGGGTTGTAAATATTCAAAGGAATTGGCTGATCAAAGACTCATAATCTGGGAAATGAGATTTTGCTTATGTCAGCTTATTTACTATACCTC